>JAOXYM010000021.1:10475427-10512976 GCA_028567055.1 Leptatherina wallacei
GGGGGGGGGGGGGGGGGGGGGGGGGGGGGGGGGGGGGGGGGGGGGGGGACTCCTGATGGAGTTGGGATGGACCGTCACATGATTGGTGGATGGCTGCTCTCGGTGTGGCCCCACGCCAGGCCCTTATGTCTTTATGTACTGTAATCAGATAGCCGGATAGTCCTGAGTGTGCATCGCATCCACTCTGCCTCTCTCCATCTCCACTGCTCTCTCTGCAGGTCCCCTGTCTGCCTTTTGCTCCAGCATCCACAAGTCCTCAACATTCTTCCCTGAAACCCAGCTCTCTTCTTCCTCTGGCTGTGAACACAATGGCCATGCACACCCTGCTCCTCAGTCTGTGTGTGCGGCTTCTGCTTGGGAGTCTCTTCGCGGAGGCGACCTACTACCGGCACCACCGTTACATCCCTCACTTCTACCGCTACCGGGAGCACTCAGCCAACACGGAAAACCTCCTCCCTGACGTCTCCAATCCTGTACCCGAAGTCACTCAGTCCGGCGTCCCGACTTACCCCGAGGTGTTCCAACCTGCACCAGCAGTCGTCCATCCCATACCAGAGGCTTTCCACCCGGTGCCCGAAGTAGTGCATCCGGCACCTGAGACTTATCACCCTCTTCAGGTGCACCAGCCCGCACCTGAAGTCCCCTCCCCTGCCCACAGCCGCGTTTTCCATGGGATCATGTTTGACGCGGGCAGCACCGGCACCAGGATCCATATCTATAAGTTCATCCAGAAAGATCCTGGTAAGTGCACAACTTTCTCTAAACCAGTAGGCTAATAGAGATTTGCGCATGCTGCTGACTCCCACTCTGCTTGCTGTTAGGTCATTCGCTGTGCGGTGTAATGACAAAAATGCACTGGCAGAGTGCGGGGCAGTCTAAAAGTAGCAGATGTGGACTTTTTAATTTGCCTGTCTGACTCAACTGTGTAGGACGCAGACCTTTAAAACAGTCTGAATGTAGGTGAAGTGCCACAGTCTAAATATCCTGTGTGCAAAGCGTAATAACTGTCTTTTCTGTGTAATCACACAATTTCACGCTTGTGTTGTTTATGATCTGATCCCTGACTTTTTTTCTTTTAGTTGAGCTGCCGGTTCTGGACAATGAAATGTACCATGCTGTGAAACCTGGGCTGTCTGAATATAAGGACAACCCTGAGGAGGTATGTTTTATCTGCTTGCACAATTAGCTACTTAATATTAGTAATCAGGCACATGAGGGAGTTGTTAACAACCTGTAAACCACTAAACCACTGGGATTTTCTTTTGGGTTGGATTTGTGTGATGTAAATTGTGTGAATTTAAAAAAAATAGCCTCCCTCTCCATATTTATATGTTTCATTTACCTTCTGATTTCTATAAATATTTTAAAGACTTATCTCATATGAAATATCTTTGCTGGAATATGGAACATCTTTCATTTTGTTGTCTTCTGCAGGGTGGCAACACCATCCGTCAGTTACTGAAGATTGCCAAGAAGACAGTGCCAGAGGAGGAGTGGAGGAGGACGCCAGTGGTCCTGAAGGCCACGGCGGGTCTGCGTCTGCTCCCTGAAGAGAAGGCCAAAGCCCTTTTGAAGGAGGTGAGGCACGTTTTCACTCTGCCCTCAGACAATTTGGCACAAACAGCAGCCGTCCCACCAGAGAACGGGATGAGAAAACCACTAAGTGCTTACAACTGTCACTGAACGAAAAGGCAGCAAGTCTGCCCATTTGGTGGCTATCATGTTGCAAAGAACAGCTGTTGTTGGGTTGTGTGGAGCAACCATATTTGGCATTTAAAGTATTATCCAGACTGCCGTTTCAACCATACTTGTGGCTCAGTTATCTGTCACTCCAAAGCACTCTTAACAAACACAATCTGTCCTCTCCAGCCTGATTAATTAAACATACTCTTATTACCAGAAAAGTATCTTAAGATGTTGTCATGTGAACCGTAACTCATATTCAGTGGGTAACTTTATTCCCCAGGTACGAGAGGTGTTTGAAGAATCCCCCTTTTTTGTGCCAAACAACAGTGTTTCCATCATGAATGGAGCAAATGAAGGTAAGTTTTCTCTATATGTACAAAAGACAAGAATTTTTTTTTAATTTAATGATGATCTTTTGAATGAGGTATTGTCTAACCAGGTGCTTTAACAGCCTGTAAGAAACAATAGTGCTCTCATAATTCTTTTTACAAGAGTTCTGTTACTACCTCTTTGCGGTACATAAATACACCAGTGTGAGTGCAAGCTGCCCCACGCCCTTTAATTTAGTGTGAGGTTCCACATCGCTCATTAAGACTGTGTTAGATTTCATCAGCGTATGTGCTATGTTGTCATCCTCACTTTATGAGTACAATAACTCTACATCTGAGTCAATTACCTGGATTGGTTTGACTAGCATTCCTAATGAGGGTTAGCTGGACTAAATTATCTTTACTTTATTCTGTGTGCTTGAACACATTTGAACAGGATAAATGTATCATTGGTCAGGTGCAATCCCCTTCTCAGAGGTTTGACTAATGTTGGCATTTCACCCATGTGCTGTTTTAGGAGTCCTTGCCTGGGTCACAGTGAACTTCCTTACAGGTAAGACATTGCTTGTGTTTTGCTATGGTGGTGTTAGTGGTTAGCAGGCTCCAGTGTACACAGAAGCCCTGCAGTGAAAGACTCTTGTCTCCTTTCTGTGGTCATGTGCATGAATCACTGGCTCCAAACAGGTTGCAAAAACAAGCAATATTTCCTCACGTTTGTCACACATGTGGTACCACCAGATTTATTTAAACATGTATCATTCTGATACTAGTGATTGCAAAATGAGCAAGTTCTCACTAAAATAGGCAACAGTTTCTTAGAATTAGACAGTGTGCTCTCTATGTTGCATCAATGATGCATAACACCTCCATTACCCTCCATCCAGTGTGAGTTTTTTAACTTTTTGCTTGTTTCCTGTAGGCCATTTGTACTCCAACACAAGGAGGACAGTGGGGATTCTGGATTTGGGTGGAGGATCTACACAGATCACATTCCTTCCAAAGTCAAAGGTGAATAAAATAATCACTGTGGTAAATGAATTTATTTTCTTTTTTTAAATACCAAAAAGATATACCGCTTAATATTTGCTGTTTATTCAACAGAAAACAATTCAGTCTGCTCCGCCCAGTTACACAGCCAAATTCAACCTGTTCAACCACACATATGAACTGTACACACACAGGTAAACTACTGAGACGATACTGTTTTATATTTTCTCAAAATTTTAAAGTAAACAGTACAAATCTATCTTAAAACTTACCCTAATTATTGTTCCCATTAAATAGCTACCTTGGAAATGGACTATATGCTGCCCGTCTGGCAACTCTTGGAGCACTAGGAGCTGATGGTAAAGTATTCCATACCGGTGTGCATCTTTTTTATTTGCACTCTGTGTCTTTGTTCAGAAAATTCTCAAACTGTTTCTTGTTTTTGTTTTCCCAGGCCTGGATTGGAAAGTCTTCACTAGCTCCTGCCTGCCGAAAAAGTTCAGAGAAGAAGTGACTTTTGGAGGAAACACCTATAAAGTTAGCGGGATTCCAGACGGTAAGATAAAAGCTGCCTGAGGTTTTGAATGCCTTCCCGGTGTCTTGGGTCCAACAATCCCTACATTCCTTTCTCAAGTCTAGGATACAATAGAGTACAGTACAATGCAATTTCACACGAGAACATATATCAGCTAAAGTTCCTTTAATCTTGGCACCAAACACATGTTTTGTCATCCTTTGCCTCTCTGGCTTTCCCTCTTGAACAATTACACTGTTGTCAACCTTGTATTTAAATGAAAAAGAAAACTGTCAGTTAACTTCACAAATAAGGCAGTCACTCCCATACCACAGTCAAGTAGCCAAAAGATGCTGGGCTTGTCCCTGAGTTGTTATTTTTTTGTGTAATGAGCAGCTTCATCTGGCCCGATCACAATTATGTGGTAAAAATAGACAGCACAAAAGGGCTGCACTAACTGCCGCACTTGTCAGCACATGGTTTTCCCCGGCACAATTCAACCAAGCATGCCCATGGGGCCGTGTGAAACTCATCCTTCTGGGGTTTCCCTTGTATATAATCTAGCCCCCCAATTTCACCCGCCCGCTGACCTCGGAGTGTGGCACGAAGCTCTTCTAGTTGCATTCCATCCATTGTTGTCTCCGCATAACTTCAAGTCGCTGTTTCCTCTGCTTCTCTCAATGTTTAGCAAAATCATTCTTCAAACAAAACCACATATTCTCTCTTGTCTTGCTTTAGGCTATGCGGGCTATAAGTTGTGCTACTATGAGGTCATGAGGGTGATCAAAGGCCTATTTGACCAGCCATATGAAGTGAAGGGCAGCAGCGTCTTCTACGCTTTCTCCCACTACTTCGACAGAGCCGTGGAAACCGGCCTCATCAGTGAGTGGGAACAGACCTACAAGCCACCTTCCATTGCCATTATCTTTTTGCTAATTATAATCTCTTGCACAAAGTAGGTATTTTAATTGCATGTTTTGTTTTTTTTTCTTCTTCACCGAAGGCAGTCGAGGTGGTGCGGTTGAAGTCAGGGACTTCAAGAAGAAAGCCAAAGAAGGTAATAGTTACATGTTAACTTCTTGAGGGTTGGAAAACCTGCGTGAGAAACTAACTGTTACAAGTTTGAAACTTCATGCAAAGGAGTCATGCAGTAAAACATCAGAGGCATGTTTGTGCCTCCAGGAAAGTGATACAACTGTACCAAAATGGTTCACCTTCTCCGATGAACATTTTTTTTTTCAAACAAAGAAAAATAAAAATTTTTTTTACTATTAACCAAAACAGATTTTGGAAACAGATAAGCTAATTCACCCAGAAATATTGTAGTTTATTTAACCAACACACACTATGCTTGGTTTTCTGATAGCTGTAAAGAAGAGTAACATTCAGAACAGATAGGAATGAGTTGGTGTGTTATGTAAGGCGGTTTGTGTTGTGAGAACACCGTCATGTGGTCTCGAGGAACAAGTCTAGCTCAAGCTGGGCTGGCAGCTCAGAGTATTACTGCTTGGTCCCGGCAGGAGGGCACCTGACAGCCACACACCACCTGGAAGCTAACACACATAGACGTATGGTTGGCCTTCAAACACCTCCACCCACTCGCAGCCTTGTGCTGACCCTCAGCCGTCGTCCTCACACCTTCCTGTTTATGCAGCCAAACAAAACAAAAAGTCCATCTTTAATCATTTTTCACAGGGGTTAGAAAAGTTTGTATAATTCTTACATGGAGTTATACAGGAAGGTGAATTAATTTTTTATAGTTGCATATGAACCATGTCTTTTGTCTTGTCTGAAGCCTGTGTATTATTTTGTGTTTGCAGTGTGCAACAAAATGACCAAATACCGTGCTATCAGCCCCTTCCTCTGCATGGATATGACATATATCACTTGCCTGCTAAAGGAGGGCTTTGGCTTCAAGGATAGCACTGTGCTGCAGGTAGGTGACTCCGAGCCAGGTTACTACGGGCAATGCATGTGGGAGTCTGCACCATGTGTCGCACTTTAAATCAATAATATTTAAGAAAGTGTGTCTATGTTGTCCTAATGGAGATCTTCTTTCCCTTTATTCAACAGCTGGCCAAGAAAGTGAACAACGTGGAGACAAGCTGGGCCCTGGGGGCAACCTTCGACTTCTTCAGAGACCTCAACATCCACTAAGGACAGCTCGCAGTCATTGCAGCTGGCACTGAGAGGAACAGTCTGTCACTGTGGGGCCCCCTTTCCCTCTGTCCACCCTCAATCAGCCTGCCTCCTCGCAGACACACCCGGTCCCACCATGCTTCCTCACCCACCATGCCCCTCATCTCTTACTCAACCTCAGCACCCCTGCGAATACTCAAAGAACTGTTTGAAAAAAAAAATCACTATATTTTTATAAGGCCAGCTATTTCTACTGTATGTTGAGCTCATAATTGGTGGGCTTATTTTGTATGAAACGTTTACATTTTTGATTCCTTATGGGTGTCTGATCTGAAATGTCTTTCTCACCTACCCGTACAGTGTATAGAGGGTAACTTCGAGGCAATACAAGGAGTCATGGTATTTTTGTGCTTACTGTGGTCCTGGTGTGCGCTGTGCGGTACAGTGGAAAAAATTCAGTTGCTGGAGCTGCAACTCCAACTGTCTCTTCTAGATGCTTGTAAATTCATTTTCTCTTTATTCTCGCAGTAAATTATTTAAGAGGTTCCTGGTTCTTTTGCTCTTAGCCTTTGACAAGTGCGACATTATCGAACGGAGAGCATTTGACAGCTATGCAGCTTTTTTTCATCATCATTGCACGTAACACTTTAACTACAGATATTGTAGCGAAGACACGATCAGTTGCTTTGATGCCATCTATCGAGCTGTATATATTCATCATTAGTGTTGGGTTCACCATGACTCAGGGGGGCGAAGAGAGTGCTGTGGAGAAACGCCTCTCTCAGAGTGTTGTAAAGTTATGACATTAATCCTTGTATTATTATTTTTTTTTAAATGCAGCTAGTATTGCTTGTTTCATCTAAAGTGGGAAAGACTTTATCAAACATAGCTAAATTGCAATGGCCATTGTTCTGAACAGTATTTTAGATAATAGAAAACCACTCATCAAGGGTAGACAGTGCATCTAACAACATAATCTTTAGCTATTTAATAAAGTTTCTTACTTGTTGCTGTTTGCTCATAGTCTTATTGAATTATATTTGCATTACTTCTTGTGAATTGTAAAAATATTTAAAAAAGCAGAAAGTTTCTGTATTTTTCATTATCCTTTTCCAATATTAGCATTTGAACTCTTTGTATAACTGCTCCCTAACCATGCCTATGCTGTTGTTACAATATTCTACTTATTTGATTACTACTGCTGTATATACATAATGTAAACTCAGTGAAATTATTTGGCAGGAATTGCTTTTACATCACAGAAACTTTGTGCTGCACATTTGCTGAGAAATGCCTTCGTGTCCATCAGAATGAATGATCTGATGGCTTACAGTATGTAAATTGTTTTTAAATCACGTGACATGAGTGTATACTAAACATGTATATTTTAATAAAACGTGAAAAATGTGCATTGGATTACATTTAATCTTGTTACACATACAGACACATAAACAACTTAAGGAGTAAAATAAACTTAATTATTTTATTGTTTACACTGACAATCTTTGCAGCTTTTAAAGCTTAGAGTCACTGGAGATTCACCAACAAGCACTTTCCCGCAGATGCGTCATTTGCTTGCATATGCCATGATCTGCTCCTGCAGAGTAAAAAGAGACATGAATTCAGAGACTATGCAACCTCAGAGTTATGATTTAGAAGCGAGTTGCTCTGCAAACCTATATGAGACCTGTAAACTTGTGAACTTAAACCATTTAAGATGGAAAAAGTGTCATTTTTAACTTGGTTTGTCCATCGTGAAACGCCTTTGCAGTTACAGTTGTGTTGGTCTGAATCACTTAGTAGGGTATAAAGTCGTTTCACATGAGTGGTCGGTAATAAAAGGAGTGTGAAAACACAAGCCAACACCACTGTCCGCTGCCCAAAGGCCAGCCATGCACCCCACCCACACACTTTTGGTAACACTAAATTTGGGGCTAAACTTAGATGCCATAGTAGTAGGTTCAGAACCCTTAAAATTATAGACAGTGCTAAAGTAAAGCTCCATGTAATCAGAAAAGAGGGTGGAGGGTGGGGTTATGGTGTAGGTGGAGCTTAGGTTTGACAGGTGGTTGAGACCAGGTTGGCTGAGATGTCAAGCTAGTGGAGATGGAGCTTACTTTTAACGCTGGGAGCATGTTGGTGGCCTGCAGACCGAAGGTGCGTAGGAGAACCACAGGAGCAGCGTTGGTGGAATAAAGGTTTTTCATGAGGTCAATTGCAGCCATCATGGGCAGATTGTGTCGCTGACGTTCAGTCTCATATTCTAACAAGTGCTGTATTGCTCCTGCACAAAGCAAAAACAGCCAAGTGTTAAAAAGGAAAGAATATAGTCTAAGCCTGTATGTGTCTGCCATATGTTTCCTACATTAAGTCGATGCACCAGCGCAATAATAACTTCAGGACATTTAATAAGAGTAAAAATAAACTTGACATCTCATAACAGGATTTTCATTTCTGAAGGAAAGCAACAAACACAGTTATTCGGCAGGATGGCCAGAAAACATCAAATAAATGTTGCCGGAAAACCTTGTGCTTTTTATAGTTCACATCAACAGAGTGCGTTTGAGCTTGGGGCAATGGAAAAGAGCTTAGGGGAAACCACCGAGCTATGGCTGCAGCGTTTGTGCCGGTTTAGAGTTCTTACTGACCCAGGTCCTTCCCGTTAAAGGCTGCCTGGCTCAGGAGCTGCGTGAGGGAAGCCACATCCCCAAAACCCAGGTTGGCTCCCTGACCTGCCAGTGGATGAACACGATGGGCTGCATCCCTGCAAAGATAAACACCTCTTATACTATGCAAGCACAATCAACACTTCATGTACAATGCAGATTAAAAAGTTCATTTCGCTGCCTGTGATACAGGTGGCCATCTAAACATAAGTGAGAAATATTTTAAAAGGCGCTGCTCTGAGAATCACCATCTTACCCAATGAGTGCCACTCTATGCCTGATGTATTCAGATGCGTGACCCATACCCAATGGAAACATGACCCTGCTCTTTGGGCCGATTCCTGCCACGCTCGGTGGAAGCTGTCGAGGTGAACCTGCAGACGGCATGATGGCTGACAGTGCGCCCCGGAACAGAGAACCAGCTGTCTCAATTAGTTCGGACTGGTTCTCATTACTCCACTGTTAGTCAGCGCACAGACAGGCAAGAAGACAGACACATTTACAGAGAGGGAGAAATGACCAAAAGAGAAAGAAAACAGATGTTATCCTCTAGAGTGGACAGAGAATTTAGCTGACATAAGAGCAAAGCTGAGCTCCAGGCCAGCGTAAATGTTTTCCCCCCTCCTTAGCTAACTGGTTTGGCAGGGCCTCGGGAGCTGGGCTAATTAAAAGAAGATGCCGGCCAGGCTATGCAATTGAATTAGCTCTGTTTGAAAAACATTCCATGCAGTAATGGTCGACACTGGGAGACCACAGGTTTAATTAGTAAACCAGGGCCTGAAACCAAACGTGACTCAACCGTGGTGACCCCATCCATCGGCAAGCCCAGTAAAAATAGCCAGCTTGGGAAAACGGAGTTTCTCTAAACACAAAAAACAGATAGGTATATCGTTCCTGCAGGGAAATATCACTATTGTGTTCTGTTTGAACTAAACAATGACCCAACTCTTTGAGTGAGTCACTCCAAACAGCTTACCGTGCAAGCACGGAGAACCCCTGCACACACATACAGAAATGCTGCAACATCTTATTGAGACATCTTAAAACTGACTGTAAACATAACACCAGCACTTTCATGGTCACAGCGAGACTCACGAAGGCCGAGTTGATGGCGTCAACAAAGCTCTCCTCGTCCAGCTCCAGCAACTCCTCCGCAAGCCGATGGCTGGTCGACCACACCAGAGAACTCTCAGTGTCCGAGAGCTGCAAAGACAGACCAGCGACAATTCCATCAGATATTTCCATCAGAGACACATAGATACTTTTCAATAAATAATACACATGTATTACCGGTAACATTGCAATGGGGCCTGTTGGGAGGAACCTCTGCCATGCGACATTATTTTCTGTGGGCTGCAAAGCATGAATCAAAATGTATTAAATTCTAGTTATATTTCCCTTACATGATACACTATATAGATCTTTAAAGATGTCTGTGAGTGGTTAATAAAGGTTATTTCACTGTGTGTGAAATGTGTTAATCACCTCTGATAAGTGCAGCACTGCCACCACAGCAGACTGGTCATAATTCCACTTGACTGTGGGTATTCCTAATTCCTGCCTTACCATTGAGTTTGGTCCATCAGCCCCAATCTGCAAAAACAGATGAGAAGAAGAATAGTAAAAGGCAGAAGAGTCAAGACAACAACAACAGATTGTGGTATAGAATTAAACTGACCAGAAGTTTCGCCTGAAGAATCTCCCCATTTGCCAAAGTGACCCGTACCCATGGGATGGCATCTGCCGCATGGTGCGGCATGGGCCATGTGTACTTCACCACCTTAGATCTGTACTTAACTTGCACATTATCTGACAACGAGAAAGATATACAGCAGGTAACTACTGTGTAGAAGGACCAAAGGAAGACCGCATGTTATTTTGTGTTACTTTCTCACACCACAAAGATAAACTTGGCCATGTGAATGCATCATCACACTAAATCAGTGCTTGGCTACTTTTTCCTTTAAAAAAACGGAGGGAAAGGATGTCTTGCCTGCAGCCAAAGTGGTGGAAGATCTATAAACCACCTCATAAAACACCACTGGTTTTCCTCGCTGGCACGTGGTAAATGCCAAGCATCGCATTTGACAATCTTCTTAATGGTCTTGGCCTGCCGCATTACACTGACTAATAGTATTTATCTACAAGCGCACCACTCTGCACTTTGCACATGCCGCCAGCTTCTTAGATTTTGTACTAAAGCTGCCCCTCTTCCTAAAATATCTACAGCTGGACACCCCACACATGGAAAGATCCTGAGCTATGCTGGCTCGTGCTGACTTGGAGTGGGACCCATCCGCAGAGTAGCTACTGGTTCCTACAACATGGATGTCAAATGAGGGGTTTTTGTGATTGTAGTAAAGAGTTGAAAACAGCTGGCGGAGTGCATAATTTTCATGTACTGCATGTTGAGTGTACGACTCAACGGCTAAAATGAGAGTAGAGAGTGAAGCGGACACATGGGAGGCACATGATGCAAAAACGTGCAGCAACCGCACGTCCCTTGTTTGGTGCAAAATGTTGAAAACTGTTTATAAATATTCCAGTTTAACTGTCAAGCACATAGCAGAACTGAATTTTATTTGTGAACCTCACAAAAGTTGGTCTGATGTCAACAGCCATGCGGCCCCTACACACTGTCAGTGATTTTGTGTCTCAGGAGGTGGCAAAACTCAGGAGCACATGGCAGCTTTAAATAGGTCACTGGACCATTTCACGTGTCCGCTGAGGGTGCCAAGGCACAACAGTCCCCAAAATGTGAGGTTTTGATTTAAACTGCAGGAAAAACATGGACGCCTCCAAGAACTTGTCTTTAAAAACAGTCACTGGGAGAAAGCAAAAATAAACAAAACCTGGGGACAGGATGGAGTACAAGTGATGCTGTTAGGTACTAAATTGAGCCCATTAGGCAGACGGACGAGAAATCGGGCTACTGTATGGAACTTCATGATTTAACTATTATTCTTGTGCTTACCAGACAGAGTGTCGAGCTGTTTAGTGATTGCAGCCACCACGATGTCATTCTCCACAATGTATGCCATCTCGCCCTGCAGGTTCTCCTTATCGAATGTGATCAGGGCATCTGAGCAGGCATCCCAAACCTAAATGAGAGACTCATTATGCCTGTGGTCTACAAGTCTACGCTTAAATGCATCCCCTTTCCCTATATATAGCTGGGCAGAGAACTGGAACTTCATTGAGCTGAACACATCAAAGTTGTTAGCCACATTAGGAGGCTGGCACGGCGTGCATACATCAAACCCAGAGCGATGAAGGTCACCGTCGCTTAGGGCTGACTTCAGCTTAATAGAGCTCTTTTAGGTGGAGGACTCAAATATTATTTTTTTTTGTGATGTGGATTTTTTTTGTCAAACATTTTCTGGGAAACACAAATAAAAAATGACATGTTTGTGAACATTACAGAGTGAGTCAATATTTATTCGCAACCAAAAGCGGCAGGATGAGCTATAGTTTCAGGCTACTGTAATTCCAACCTTGTTTAAGTTAAACATGAGGGGGTGAAAAGTGTTTGTACAAGGTTAAGACTCTCCTTGGCTGTAACTATGGTGACAGAACCCATCATTCTGCAGTTACATACTGCCACACTACTTTTTTCCAACTTGCCATAAAGTAGGGGGATATACCCCACAGAAAACCACTAATGGCAGTTGGTTTGCAACTTGTGATAAGTGGTTGGGAAGAAAGATTTACTGAGACCAGCCCAAAAATTGTTTTGGTTTTGTTAAATGCGAGTGAAATGATGCAGCTTTGGGGTAAGATGAGTTACTGCTTTTTGTGCGAGGTTTAAACAATATTCTTCCTTGCAATTTTATAGTGAATGAGTCAGAATAACGCCTTGATGGCCTAAACTCTGCTTACCTCCTTGGTGCTTAGTGGGCATTTAAATAGGAAGAGTACTTTATTGCAGGGAAAGCACACTTTTTGGAACTAACCTGTGGTACATACTTTCCAGTTCTACGGCTGTGATGTATATGACCTAAATTCAGTGGGCAAACAAGCCAGAAAAGTCGTAGAAAAGTGAAGGTATAGTGGGAGAGGTACACTACCATAATCACTGTAAGGAACTGCATGATGACATCTTGGGCCCAGAGAGAAACCCTGTGGTCAACAGTTTGGTACACACTGACCACATCTTACAAGAGGGACTAAGCCTGAGCCCACAGCCGTAAAGCGGGTTCACTTTGCAGCAAACAACCACTCTCCTAATCTTTCATCTTCTCCCTGTTGTTCACATTAATCTTTATAATTAGAGGATGGGGGGAAAGGAGTACCAATTTGAAAACATCAACATTAATTATTCTTCATAGAAAACATGGCTTTAATAAATAAAACTTACACACTCAGAAAGCTATCCAGTGCTTTAGAATATTCCAAGCAATCGCCTTTTTTTTTAAATATACCTTAGGTTCTTTGGCATTTAGTGCACCACAGACTCTACAAAGCTGCTGAAAATGCATAAATTGCACAAAGGAATGAGCAAAATGCATGGTACATGAAACCAACTTTTACTATTTTAATGTGAACACTTACATACCATATACATGATTATATGATACTGTATTGTGATGCTTGCCGATTAATTTGGATGGCTGAGTAGAAGCTGAGTGTCACAGATTTTTCTCTCCGCAAATTATATGGTGCAGTGACTGATGGATGACAGAAATACATACAGTATGGCAGTAAATTTGAAAGTCTAAAGGACACGTTAGTCAGATTTCAAGTTGCGTAACAGAGAGTTGTTTTTTTTTTTTAGATAATATGAGTTATTTCTACCTGGAAATGATGCTTTCCTGACGTTTTGACAAAGCAGCACAATGGTAGAAATTGTATCTTGTCTTAAATACAAAAAAACCCCCCAAAAAATACAACAATCGAATATAAAAATTTGCACAAGATCAACTTACCTGCATCCTTTTGTATGGCTTGCATCTCATTTGAGTGATGTGCTCCCATGCTCCAATACCTGCAAATTGTATGTCTGTGTTTTACAAACAATATTACAATAATCCAGATGCCAAAACACAAATTCTATCAAACCCCCCCCCCCAAAAAACAGGAGGTAAATCCAATGAATATCTTTACAAAATACACAGAGCAGGATGGAAATGTGCCCGGGGTTGAGTTTAAATAAATTATAATGAATGAATGAAATGAAAAATACATTATTATTCATAGAGGAAAATTGCAATGTTGTAGTAATTGTTTGTTTTTTTAAATAAAAAACAAAAATAAAAAAAATAAAATAAAACCTGCTTTATAAACAATCTTTAAAAACAATTAATACATTGTTTAAAGTTGAATGAAAACTTGGTATCACAAAAAACCTCCAAGGCACTCTCCTTTAAGAGTAACTAAAATTATTTTATTTCTATGGTTTATTTATAGTGACCTATGAAAACTTATTATAAACTTGACTGAACACAGCAGAAATTATTAATTGATCTCATTGTTCTCTAGTCATTGATTCTTTATGCTCTAGCATGAAAAAGTGGACAACACCTTATGTAATCAACTTAAAGATGATTGTTTTTTTCAGAAATCTTCAGGTTGTTTATGGTGGTTCCATAAACAAGCTAACCTTTGTAGAGGACTGGAATGACGTCAAAGTGATGCACAATGTTTCATAGGTACAGCTTCAAATGTGTTCATACTAAATACGCTATTGAAATCTCAGTCAAAAGCATTGCAGTCCCTGATCCACCAAACAAACATCATTGTAAATATAAATCAGGATTATGGGAGGAAGTCATCTGTCTTACAATAATAGTATATTATCCTAATGATTATTGTCTATTCAGTTTTATGCAGTAATAAAATGCATCACAGTAAGGGGCTCCTATAAAACAAAACTTTGTTGTAAAGACTAACAAGCCATCAAACCCATAACAAACTTGATTCCTTGACTTTCTGCAGACTGTGTCGATTTTTAGATTCTTAATCTGTCTATTTTTAAAAAAAACACTACAAGGAAAAACCCAAGCTAATCTATCATCCAAGGTCAGACATGATCTCTGCTAAGCCTGCATAACCTGCATGTCTCATCCCTGACTTAGCAAGTGGGGCCATTTAATGGTCACGCTCTGCAAACTTATCACAGAAAGGACACTATTCAAGATTACAACACACAATAAGCTTATTGTAAAATGTTTTATGTTTATGTGTGTCAAACTGTGATGGTATACTGTACCACTAAGGAGGGTAGCAGAGCCTGGACTGATGGAGCTGACTCTGGTGCTGTAGGTGTCAGACACCTTGTCAATTACTTTCTTGTTGCCAGCTTCAAGCAGCAGGATCTTCCTCCCTGCCAAGTTTGGATCCATACCTGTGAGAAAAAAAGATTACTGACTGCAATTATGTAACAGTCTCATGAACTGGAGTAGCAGACTGCTGGAGTTGGGATATGGCCATGTTTTTTCTTACTGCGCCACATTCATGGGTTATCTTCAAAGCATATTTTAGAATAACACTACAAGGAATACAATGAGCACTACTCTGCTTACACAGTTACTGTAAAGGTAAGCCACACTCACCTAAGGTACATGCCATAGCAGATCCAACCATACCTCCCCCGGATATAATGACATCATAAACTTCATTCTTTCCAGAATCGTCCCCATGTTCTGTACACGCTAATCCTCTTTTGATGATATTTACAGCAGGTAAGTGCTTTTCTGTTATAAAACACCGCACAAGTCCGTTTAAGGCCAGCGGCGCCTTTGTGAGTTTGTGCATTTTGTCTTCAGTCTGTCTTCACATGAGACAAGCACTGCGTTTGCAGATGAAAACAGTCCAGCTTCGGAGTCGGAATACTCCGATAGCAAAACTAACAGACAGTTTCCCCTTGAATGTGTCCTAATAAGAGCAGCTGTGTCCCTTCTGTAATCCAGCCATGTTGTGTTGACAAGCAAGCGCTTCAAAGGATGTACTTCCGGTTTCTTGTCCAATCACAAACGACGTATTACGCGCCGCGGCTGGCGTTGCTGCTTCTGTCCACAAACAGTGCTAATGCAACGAAAACGGACTGCTAAGTACAATAAAGAGATAGAAGCGTTTATTTCCACCGGACGTATTGTAAGTAACGTCACTTCAACAACCATGACTGTTAGTTCAACAAAGAGCTGTAATATATCTGGGCTAATAGTTTAGAGAACAACACTTCTTGAAACTCGCCTATTTCAAGGTTGGTATCCATATCCTGCTTTCAAGGTGTATTTCTTTATTGTAATTCTACATTACGCTCCTTGAAGTGGAGGAAAAAAGAAAGAAAGTTTCTTTTTCAGGTTGAAAAGTATGAGAGCTTTGCTTGGCTTATGTGTAACCAATTTTCTATTATGCTGAGAGCGCTGCTGCGTGGTTGCTATAGTAACCAGTTTAAACACAATAGACACTTACTCTTGCAAGTTGTTTAGATGTTTATCTTAAATTAGATGTGCATTCTTACAACTTTAATTCTTTAATTCTTTATCTTTTCGTTGTAAATAAAACCCTTTACAAATTGCCAGTGCCTTCGCGAGACCTATCTAAAACCTAAACATCCTCAATCAGCACATGCTCACTTTGTATTTGGGGTTAGACTTGCTAGCAATGTAATCTGCTTTACTTTTTTTTTGCCTCATATCTCTTCCTTGATTTCTGTTAGCACTCTGATGAGTTAATTTCCTGTAAGAAGATTAATGAAGAAGAAAATGTTTGAGACGACTCAATTGAATAGATCCAATTTCATTTCAAAGTTTATTTCAAACATGTTCTTTAATTTATAATACTTACAACATTTACATCTTCAAATCTCATGTCTGTAAAGGAGTAGGCAGAAGTATAAACTTATATAGCCCTACCTCATTTCTACAATATACAATATACACTCCAACTCTATCACACAACTCAAATTTCCTAGTTCCCAATAACCCCCCCCCCCAAATAATTCACACACACACCCCTACCTCCCATAAAAAATAAATAAATCAAAACACCACAAAATTTCCGGCTTCAAACACTCATCACCGTCCTTTGTTGAACTATTTAAGATTCAAGTTTATATTTATTAAATATTTGCCTTTTGTACCTTCTCTTAAACTGGTTGATGTTTTTACTTTCCTTTAATTGATCTGTTTAGCTGTTCCATTATTTTGCACCTGACACTGAAATACACATACCTCTTAAAGTTGTTCCAACATGCTGCGGTTTTAAATTCAACTTATCTATTAAATCATAACCCCCTTCTTTTACTGAAAACAAATTTTCTATATTGATTGGAATTAAATTATTTCTGGCTCTGAATATTATTTGTGCTGTTTTAAACTGAATCAAATCTGGAAATTTTAGTGCTTGTATTTAAAAAAAAAGTTAATTTGTATGATCTCTATATCCTGCATTAGCTATCAGTCTAATGGCCCTTTTCTGCATTGTATTTATTATTTGAATATTACTTTTGTATGTATTTCCCCACACCTCTAGACAGTAACTCATGTAGAGTAAAATTAATGTACAATATTAGGTATACAGAGCTTTCAGGTTTAGTATCTGCCTTGTTTTTCCTAAGACATGCTAACTTTCCCCGAACATGTTTAATGTGTGGTTTCCAACAGATTTTGTAGTCTATTATTACACCGAAGAATTTAATTTCATTAACTCTTTGTATATTTACATTATCAATGATTCATTTTACGTCGATATTTCCCTTATGATTTCCAAACAACATAAAACTAGTTTTATTCAAATTCAATGACAATTTATTTATATCAAACCACTTTTTCAGTCTGTGTAGCTCCTTTGTAACCACCTCCAAAAGCTGCTGTAATTCCACACCTGAACAAAAGATATTTGTGTCATCTGCAAATAACACAAACCTAATATATTTAATACTTTGCAAATATCAAAGAATAAGCAAATATCAAAGAATTCTTATTATTCTTAAATAATAAGAATAAGAATAATATTCAGAATAAGCACCTTTCATAAATTTGATTTTATCTTACTAATCTCTGTTGATCTTTTCTTTATTTTTTGTTTATTTATTAGTAATATCACAACTAAGGATCAAATGTCAAAGCTGGACACCTTGCTGGAGGAAGGAGTCCAATCAGAGCTAATGCTCAAGCTTCATCTCAAGACACTGAGGAAAGCCCTCAGGCAGCAGCTGCTGGAAACAGAGAAGAGACAGGCTGAGGAGCTGGAGAAAAGGATTTATCAGAATGCTCTACTGTCAGCAGACGTAGACAAAAAGTCTGGTGCTGAAAAAGAACTGAACCATAAGCTCAAGTAGGCTTCTTCAAAATACTCTTTTGTGCTGCTCAGATTATGAATGATCTTTTTAAGATACCTTTATTGTTTTTCAGATTTGTGGGAATGAGGACATCCACTTCTATATATGCTCTTCTCTCAGACAAAGAGGCCTCTCATCATCTCAAACAGAGGCCTCTAACATCTTCTCCAGTTTGGGTACCTTCAACAAACTTGAACCCTCCTCCTGTCACGACTCAACAATGTTATCGGTTTGCTTCAACTAAAACAACACAGCTGACCAAAGAGGAGGAGGCTGAGTGTCAGAGGAAGTTCTGTGCTGTCCCCGTCCCCAGCCATATTGTTCAGCCCATCTACCAGGAGATGATGGAGGTCAGAGAGAGGGAAAGGAAACAGGGCCATGAGCAGAGGAAACTATTCTTGCTCTCCATTCAAAAGCCTTTCAGCTTCCAGGAGAGAGAAAACAAGAAAAGGGAGAAGTCGATAACAACATTAAACCAAGTCTCACAGGATCCAAAAATCCATATTCATGTTAGAAAAGTTTGTCACAAAGGCATTAAAGACTCACCAGAGCTTAAAGGTGGGTTTTTTTTGTCCCTCTGGTGAAATTATGCTCTTTTACTTCAGTAGGTAAAGCATACTTGTAATATCTTGTAAAACCATTTGGATCTGAGACACCTGCTAAACATGGCTGCTGGTACACTCACATGTCATATCTAGTCTTGGTAAGGTCAGGATAGATATTAAAAATAGATATAAATAATATACAAGAAGTATATTGTTCTTATTTTGTTTTAGCCTGACAGTTTTCTGAGAGTCCCTTAATATAATTTTGATGTTCAAGAAATTTATAACATGGTTTCACAGTGCAAAACCTGGAGAAAGGCACACTGTACTACATAAAATGTCCACATGAACTTTAGACGACATCATGTAGTCATGTTGCTATATGTGTTACATACTTTGATTCATTATTACATTTGATTTAATGTGGTGAATAATACAGAAATTGAATTGATCACATTATTTTTATAAAATAAAAAAAGCCAAGTGTGTACCAGGTTATTTGTTTAATTAGTTGTGTATTTTAGATACTTTACAAGAAAAAGAGCAGTGCTTGTTTAATACGTTCATATCTTAAGCTTAGTCCTCTCAAACCTTTTATGTCTTAGCCTCTAAAGAAACAAGAGAGAGGAAATCTAAATAATAAAAACCTTCAAATTTTATTACAAATTCTTGATCCTATCTTTACTTAAGTATATACGTATGTTAAAAAAAGCATTTTGGATATGGTGAAGTGACCAGAGCATATCAGGCAAAATACTGGTAAAACAGAGCGTTTATCTGTTACAATGTAAAGATTTTCTTTGTCCTTTGTGAAAAGAAACATAAAGTTTATACTTTGTTCCAGTCAGTGTACTGATTTGTTCCAAAACCTTTGAATGTTTGACTTAAAAGCTTTTTAGTGAAAGACACAGTACAGCTGTTAAAACCGAATGCCTGACTCCACATGTGCATCACCTCTAATAGTCTACACAGTGATTTGACAAAAACTTATCTGTTTACAACAACAGCACAACAGGAGAATCCAGCTCAGACTGGGAGCACAAAACCTTGCACTGCCGAATGCACCAGGAAAAAAAAACTGGGATTCCTGTTTGAAGAGCCAAGCTTCCATCCAAAAGTGATCCAGCAGGTCCCTAACTTCAGCAAACTGCACAAGGCCTTGCAGACAGAGGCGTTGGGTAAAGTACAGAGCAAAAACTGGACCAAGTGTCAGCCCTTCTTCCTGAAGACATCAGCTCTTCCAGCAAGGAAATTTATGAAAAACCCAGAAAAGTCACAGGTAAACGTTCTTTAATCATTCAGAAAATAAGTTATTAAAATTATTTATTTTTTAAACATAAAAGATAAACTTAAACTGTTGCATGATTTTAGTAAGTAATAATATGAAAAGCTAATATCACATTAGTTATGATGAGCAAACTATACATAATTCATGGATTTAATTTAGATCTTTTTTTCAGTGAATGACTGAGAGAAAAGTGTTTGTGTTAGGCATAGATCTGCAAATTATTTAATGGTTTTTCTGAAAAATATGACACGTAAGAACAAGAAGTAAAATACAAATAAGACTTCAGGCTCCAAAGCACCAGATGGTTTCATGTTATAGTTTTGCAATCACTTTTCCCCCAACATTCTCACACCTTCTCAGCTTGACGGATGGTTCGAGACATGTCCACCCACTATTTTATCAAGTCCATACACTTCTTATTTTTGAGGAGGAATTGAAAACCACTTGTCTTTTTTTAAAGCCTCCAGTACTCTAAATTTTATGCTGTTTACCTTCAATTTTTGCTTTTTGAAAAGATCCCTATAAGTCATGATTTCACCCAGTGTACGTTATGGTAACTTAAACTAACAGATGTGTATTCTAACTGATTTTGCCAGTTCCTCAGTTTGACATAATTTTCTTAAATATAATGAAGAAATTTGGTTTTTCCTTTCTTTTCTTCATGTCTCTGAAAAATTATTTATTGTATTGTTTTGTGGAGTTTTAATCCTATTCGAGATATGTACACAAGTCAATCTTCAAAAAAGAGATATTCCCCTCCATTAAATGGTCATATTTCAGACTTTCTTGACATCATCATTTTTGAAGTTTAATTGAAGTTTATTTCTGGATTTTTCTTTTTTTTAGATTAATAGAATTTGTATTTCTTGCCTGGGCTGATTTTTCACATGAGAATTATAAAGGGTAAAAATGATCATAGCAGTAATTTGGTAGCAACAACGGTAATTAACACTAATCCAAATTAGCAGAATGAATTTTGTATTCTGTGAAAGCTCTTTCCCATCTTCTTCTCATGTCCTTACACTCAAACCTAAATGATCTAATCACCAGAGTTCTGCTTTATGAAACTTGACAAGCAATTTCAGGGAACTATTTCTAAAATTAAGCAATGCTTCATTTAGTTGTAGACAGGAAATTTGCTGTACATCCGTACACGTTTAAGCAGGTATGTTTATGGTTTAATATCACTTATTTCTCTTTATTAACATATACGATAAAAGTAATTTCATCACTGGTATTCGTCATTCACTTTTTCTATTTCAGTGGAATAAAATATTTCTGGTGATTTATAGTAATGGGGGTTAAATTGTGTAATTCCTATTATGGAAACGGAGAAATCCAAAGAAAAAAATCCATTAAAACCAAACACAAGCAAGGAAATAAGCACATGTTTGATCAAAATTACATTTTTACACAAATTATCCATTTACTGTCCGGAAATGTTCGTCATCTTTAATTATTAAACATTACTTTTCATTTAGAACAACTGAGGCTAAATACACATATATTAAATGTAATATTTTAGACCTTTGACGTGGCTGGGATTTATTTACAACTAAACTCTTAATGAAAAACTGATGCAAAAAGATCTGACAACATTTTCAGTAAAAACATCATCAGTGATCAGATAATATGTTTCAGTTTTTCTTTTAAGCCAATAAATGTTAAATGGGTTTGAGATGTTTTTGTCTCTTCAAATTCAGGAACCTCAAATGAGCAATATCAGTAAAAGCAGGTGGATGTCTACCGACACACTCCCCACATTCATCACTGATGCTGCGAGGAAGCGTTGCATGGCTATCAGGTGGGTTAGATTATGTTAGTCTGACGTTTCAGCCATAAACGGCAGATTGTTCCTTTTTCTAGTTTCTTCACACAAAATAATAAATCATCTGACAATGTTGACGATTTTTGCCTTTATAGAAATTCAATGGAGATGAGAGAAAGTAAGAATCAAGAGAGTGCAGACTGGTTGAGAAGGTACCAGATGAGATCTCAAGCCATGAAGAAGGCTGTTGCCCTCCATGCAAAGTTGCTGGACCCACATAGCAGTTTGAAAGAGGTGTCTAATGAAAATCTGCAGCGCCATAGGTTAGTTCTGGCCAATTTACAATGTTGCAAGCCTTTGCACTTCACAATGCAACAACCACCATACACAGTTTTATCTACCGCTGTAACAGAAACTGCAATCTTTTCCTACATAAAGGGAAGCTGATCAACAGAGAATGAGAGATTACAAGAGAGAATTACGGGACATGAAGGCCCGGGTTAGTGAACGTCCTTATTTGTTTGAACAGGTGAAACAGGTAGGAGACATGAACCTAAGACTTTGATTCACACTGTAAATGAAATGCGACTCAAGCAGTGTAACTTTGAGCTTTTCCTTACAGAGAAATGCAAAGGTTCATGCTGAGCAGACATTTAGGAGCAAGCTGGAGAAAGTTGGGTTAAAGGAGGAGTTTGTGGAAGAAACCGGAGAAGCAATCGGACCTGATGATGATGATACGGAAAATAATGACAGCGACAATGAAAATGACATTCAGAGCAGGTACGCAGATGGAGTCTGAAGCAAGTATTGTTCATCCTTTGTGTTAAACAGCTGTGTCCGGAAAATTATGAATAGCACTGCTGCTTGAGAGCCAAGGACTTCATGTGGTTTGGTCATATTACATTACATAATTTTCTGAGCTCAGCTACAGTCTTTAGTGAAGAAAAGACAAATACTGGAGCCAAGTAAAAGTTCGACTTAATTACAATATAGCGATTTTCTAACCCAACATGTCTGATTTAGGGAAGAAAATGTAGACGACGGGGAGAAAATTGAAGATGTGGAGGAGAAGAGCGTGAAGTCCAAAGAGGAAGAAATGCCATGATCAAAAAGGTTGAAGCGGCACTGGGCTTTTTGTGGTCTCTCCACTAGAAAACAACACTGTCCTCAAAAATGATTCATGTCATGGCGAACACCAAAGATTTGATAGTTTAAGACATATACCTATAAATTATGAAATTACAAAACACATGGACTTTGCAATCAGAAAGTTTTGGCTCTGCAACTGGAAGAAAATAGAATTTTATAGAACTTTATATGTTTATCATTGATATTTTAAATGCAAAGCCCAGGCCCGTGCTGTCTGCACAGATGTACATGTAGGAAGTAAAAAAAACAACTAGATATGTACAACAGTTTTGCCAAGAAATTTGAAGACTGTAATTTAGAGAATGATGAACACGTTGTTTCCAGAATAAACATTGAAAAACAAAATGTGAACACCAGCCAAGATCTGATTTTGTGCTGCAAAATTAGAAAACTTTTAATCGCAATTACCAAAAAGATTGCGCTTACAGTACCTTGTGAGAAATTAAATCTCACAGTGCTCATAATGGTAATTACTGTGATTCTTGAAATAATTCAAATAAATGAGTTTTTTAATTGAATAAGTCCCTTAAATACATCAAGCATCTGACATTGACTTTTCTTAGATGGTTGGGTTAAAGTTCCTAGTCATTTTCTACAGCCACACTGCCAGCTAAGTAAACAATCCTCACTGTGCATCTGTAGTCACACAGACCAGTTCAGTGGTCTGCTCCAAGCCTGCAAATCCACATCAAATGCTCATGTACACTGGCTTTTACTGTGCTTTTGTGCTTTGACAGCGGGCTGCCAGGAATTTCAGAGAATAACTTACAAATCACATGGGACTGTTTGAATAGCTATAAAAGTATAATCAAAGGGTCATCCTGTAGGTCAGAGCATGCCATGTAACTGCCTTATGTAGGTGAGTGTACCATGTCTTGAAACTATCGAAGGAATTTGTGGTGAATTTCAGATTGTAACACAATTTTTTTGCCAGCTGAGTGATGTGCAGCGCATCTCTTCAGCTAAGGGCAAAAAAACAGACTGTTGCATAAATCATCATGACTGTTTGTGAAATAAATAGAATTCCTAAGATTTTTTTAAAAAAAGATCTAAAAATGTATAGCTATAATAAATAAACATAAAGCCCCTTCTTTGAAATCTCAAATACCACATGACAAAGCTTCAAGGGCTCCATCCTGTCAGGTTGTCATGGGAACCCTGTATCCCTCCCCACTCTGCCTTGTAGTCCCTCAGGAGAAAACTATGCACCTCTTATTTCCTGATGCACGGCTGAAAACAAAACCAATCCCTCCCAACCTGTTAGGTAATACCTGAGTGGGAATCTGCGTCTTTGAAATGCGTTAGGGAGCAGAAGGAGTGACATCAATTTAAACTAAACTGTTGCCTCAAATGCATGTGTGGAGGCTGCGAGTGGGAACAAACACATCTCATTTAGATTAATGAGAGACTGTACGCTTGGCCACTGAATGTTATGATCACGCTGTTTGAGGAGTGGCTCTGCATAGTAGATGAACAATATAATTTTACCAAGGTGGTACGTTCAGGTCTCTTATTATTCTAGCCATTAACATTCCCACACATTTAATTTTGTAAATGCATGGGTGGCAGATGTAGATAACTGAGGGCACCTTTTAGAACAGATGATATAGGCCTCAAATGGATTTCACCATCTCTAAACCAACAATTGGACTGTAAAATGCTTATTCTGTATCTTCAGGTTTTTCTGCTGTTATTTTTCATTTCTTGTTTATTTGCATGCACCTGATTATAATGTAAAAGTGCAATGGGCAAGTTTTTATCCGTGTACATGTAGGTTCTCCGTATGTTGTAGTCCTCAGTTCACCTGCAGGAGGAGCTGTGGCTCGCTGCAGCCTCTTTGGAGCAGAAGAGAGAGATCCCTCTTTTTCTCCTTCAGTGGCATGAATAATATCCCCAGTGCTGGAGAGAGAGCATATCAAGAGGCAAACGGGAAGGGGAGTGAGATAGCAGCCAGTGTGACAGATAAGAGCGTGGCAGAACTTGTCTTCCTGACTGTACCGTGGGCCGGGGAAAGAGAGAACAAGTCCACAACAGTGTCAGGCTGCTGCCATCACAACAAAACACACTTACTCACACATAGACAGACCCCAGAGCCCGGCCGAACCAGAAGAAGTTCAGAGAGAAGACTGGCCACAAAAAGGTACAGTATGATCATTTCTCCTGCAGTCGTGTCCCCCACTTTACATCTTAACCATGATCAGCAAATCAGCTGCTCAAGTGATGTTCCACTTTGTTTTCCAGGTGGGTTGGCAGAAGTTTTGTTTGTGGATTCACCCAAATACTATGGCTTTCCTCAAACTGAGCTTTGTTGTCCTGTAGAGGAGTTGCGTGTATCACCTCTTGAAGAACTTGTCTCGCGCTTGCAGTTTGAGGGAGGATGGAGAAGCTGTCAGGGAAAGACAAGGAGCTGATACGAGGCAGCTGGGAAAGCCTGGGCAAGAACAAAGTTCCACATGGTGTCATCATGTTCTCCAGGTAATTTTCCACAGATTCAGCATGATTTAGATGGAGAGACAGTAGTGATGCTGCATAGAAGACAAGAAGAGTCTAAGATTGACCTCTGGTAACATAAATTAGCTCAATTCTTTAAACTAAAGAGATCATGCTGTGTTTTCTCAAATTAATACCTGTGGTATTAGAATATGTGTGCATAGAGTCATGTGAGATCCTTCACTGCACACTTTCACCATGCAGGGACCGGAGCTTGACTTGTTGCTTGGCGACAGACTGCAATAATCCAATTTACTTTGAGACAGCTGCTAAATAAGACACAAGCAGGGGAGATTTGTAGATATATGAATCATAAGACTGATTTTGTGTCCGTGTGAATGTTTGAACTCATGCCATGTGTATACACTTTTAGAATATTTTGGTATTTGTCTGTTGTAGATTGTTTGAGCTGGACCCTGCGCTCCTCAGTCTTTTCCGCTACAGTACAAACTGTGGTTCCACACAAGACTGCCTCTCCAGCCCTGAGTTCCTGGACCATGTCACCAAGGTGAGCTCTGTTCCCACAGTGACCACTACTTGTGTACAGACATTTCTAAACACAGTTTTGTATGTATCTGTGTCTATGAGCCCAGGTGATGCTTGTGATCGATGCAGCAGTCAGCCACCTCGATGATCTTCACTCCTTGGAGGACTTTCTGCTCAACCTGGGGAGGAAGCATCAGGCAGTGGGAGTCAGCACTCAGTCATTTGCTGTAGGACCAGCATCTTATAGTATGACTCTAAAAACAGCTATTCATCAGTGAATGAGAAGTGAACACTTTGTTTTTTTCTGTGCGTTTGTGTGCTTGTTTGTTTTGACTTCTGCAGTTGGTGGGTGAGTCCCTTCTCTACATGTTGCAGTGCAGTCTGGGCCAGGGCTACACAGCACCGCTGCGTCAAGCCTGGCTCAACATGTACAGCATCGTGGTAGCGGCAATGAGCCGAGGGTGGGCCAAGAATGGCGAGGACAAGGCCGACTGAAGCGCACAGCGGGAGCTGCTGAGCAGTTGCTGTCAAATCATCAACACGGTTGCCATGGAATAAGGTTGTGTAACTGTGCAGCATTGTGCTTTCAGTTGCTGTACATTTGCTCTGTGAGTGGGTTAGTTTAGCGTAGCGAATGTACGGTGAAGTTACACTTTTAAACCAGAGCGGCTGATCGCAGTTTGTTTTCTTTGCTGTGGATATTTACCTATCAGGCAACGCTGCTGTACAGCTGAGAGTCTGAGTCAGCCAGTTTGGTACTTCTGTGTTTGGACCTGTAATCTGAACACCTGACCCAGAGAGAACGCATTAAGGATTAATGTTGAGGCTCTTTGTGTATATACTCAAATGATAGCAGTGACTGTAGTGGTCTTTGTGATGTACCTTAAGAGTTGCACACTTGTGAAACACTAGATATTATATTTAAGCATCACACACTACTCAAACTGTGACTGTTACTGTGGCCAGCAAAGGCAGCTCTACATCTAACTGGAACACAGTGATACTTAAAACCTGTGGGACAATGCAATGTGATTTTACAGGAGAAAGTCAGATCATGTTAATTGTAGTCATGACTTTGTGTTCATGTTTTGCTTTTTATTTATTTTCTTATTTACATTACACATTACATTCTTTTGGTGTGTGACTGTTATCTGAATTTTAAGCTACTGAAATTAATAAATCAAGTTTATGATGTATTACTCAATAGCCTCTGACATGAACTGTTATACTCTCTGATAGCTTTCTTCAGTGATCTATGACTGTTAAGGTGTTCATGCGCACCTTACTCGATGTGATGTGTGATGCTCCCCTCCGTTGAGGTTGTGAGTGTTTCAGTAGGCGTTAAATGACTGTTAAACTAACTAACAGACTGTTACGTGACTAAAACGTTTGACGGTGAAGGGCAAGGTAGTAGAATTATAACATCTTTGTTACTTGGCTAGCAGTTTAATTTATTGTTAGTGTGAAGTGGTTTTGTTGTTTAGTAGTTGCTTATCTTACAAATGCTTATTAACTGCATTGTTGTGGCTACAAATGTAATATTACCTCGACTTTAAGGATAAAGATAACCTGAGCGGGATGTGTTTCCCCAGCACAGAGCTTCTTTGTGGAAGTGAGGCTTGACTGACAAAAAATGTCCTTTAAATGTATTAACTCAAAACAAATAATGCAGAGAAACTGTGTACTGAAACTGTCCAATATATGTGTATTATAATCACTATTACTACCATAAAACTGTATGTGTCATCTACAGATGTTATTTATGTTCATGGCCACATTGCCAAGTAACCTAACAGAGCGCCAAGTATTAGATAATAACACAATTCAACTGTAAATCCAAGCTGCTGATACGTGGTTATTATCGCTTTAGTCTGATTATATATTTATAAAGTTTATTTTTATACTCTAAATTGTATATCTTGTGAAAGAGCATTGTTTTTTGTTTGTTCCCAAATTTTGTGCTCAGTCAATCTTTAAGATATGTTATTTTGTTGTATGTGGATTTTAGTTAACGAATCCTATACACTAAAACAAATTGATCGGGCTTTATTTAATCAGAATGATAGAACTACTTCAACTAAATCTGCAATTCTTAAGGAAAAATATGAAAGCAAGTTTTTCTGTTGAGGCTGTACATTGCAGCCCACAGGTGTAATGTTTGTTAACTGGCTGTGTAGGTGGTGTATTTATAGTGAATCTTTTGTTGTCATTAGTACGCAGCCCTATGCAGGTTGTTTTCCTCCATGTGTCTGTTTTTGATTAACAACAGTAAGCATTTATAGCCAAGATGACTAACAACTGGTTTGTTAATTTTGTAACATCCAGATGTGTACATATTGGGTGTGTCACTGTCTACCTCATCATTATCAGCTGCTATTGAACAGTGATGACTTCACCTAGTTATCCTTCAACCAAAAAAATGCACATTATTGTCAGAATTAATACAAGCACGCACTCTTTGTAAACTGAATCCCATCCTACATTTTAAAGAACAACATGATGTGTGTTTACTTGATACTAAATAAAGTGATCTGTGGGTATTTTACTGCTATATGAGGTCAGTGTGTTTTCCTCTTGGTCTTAAGAGTGTTTGTCACAGCCAACACAGTGGTCAGCTTTTGAAATCAATCATACGATGGCTGATTTCCTTCCCACTGACAGCCCATCCTTTTAGCGTTACATAAGATCCAAGCGTTGAATGGCTCACCGCCCTCGGCTGCAAAGATGAAGGCGACTTAAGGCGCATCAGCCCACTTACTCATGCAGCTGCACAATGTCACATTAAGAATATTATTAGAGTTTTGCCAAATTCTTGACATTCTTGGTCCTTTTTATTTTACTTAAAAAAAAAAAAGTAATTCTGTTCGGTGTGTTTCTGCTTGAATGTCAGTTTGTCCTGTAAGTGAAGCAGTAGTAAAAAGAAAAGTAAAGAAGGGTGATGAGTTATCTTTATAAACTGTGATCATTTCTGTCATATATAATTTGGTTATATCTCTGTAAAAGTCACATCCATGAGTTGGCTGTCTGTTCTGCTTTTCAAGTGGCATTTGACATGGCCTTAATCTGTCTCCCTGCACTGCACACAATATCCCCACTCTGTCCCAATGAGTCTGGTGGTTTTATGTTGGCTTCATGCTCCACGTCTCGCCTCAGCCTACAGAATAACACTGAGGTTCAGTTTTTCTTTTCCTTCACAAACTCAACTATCAGGTCTCCCATTGCAACAAAATTTATTACCTTTGCTGCATAAAATGCAGCATATAATTATTTTTTGAAAGGGCATTAATCAGTCAGGTCCTGCAGTTCTACAGCCAAACCTTGTAATAGATAAGGATTTGCTCCGAGGGCTGTCGTCTGGAGAAGAGTCTGTGAGAAAAGACAACACACATTATTTTTAGAAAGTCTGCAATGTGTTTTAGAATGAAGGGGTATTGAATGTTGTCATGGCAACTGTTAAATGACGGCCGTATATGTGTGTGTGAGTGTGATGAAGCAGTAAAGCTGGGCATTGCTCAATCAATCACTCATCCTAAATCATACTGTGGAGAAGAGTGAGAAGTGAATGGTGACTATGCATGCCGCTTCAGGCTAATAAGGCTTGCTCTGAGAGCTTTCCAGGACCTTGACACTGCACCACAAGTCTGCCAAGCAACAGCCACAACAGAGAGCTATTAGCTGTCTGTTGGCAGCTTCTTAACAGCCTCGGTTATCTTGAAGTATAACCCCAGTTCCACAAACATTAGGACAATGGGTAAATGTAAATAAAAACAGAATGCAATTATTTGCAAATCTGAAAAACAAAAACAAAATAAAAAACAAAATATCAAATCAAATGTGAAACGTAAGACAATTTACTATTTCATGAAAAATATTGGGTCATTTGGAATCTGATGTCAGCAACACACATCTCCATTTATTTCTACAACAGTCTCTAAGTGTCTGGAAAATGAGGAGACCTGTTGCCAAACCTATAGGAGAGTAATGTCCCATTTCTGTTGGAAAATAGGATTGTACTGAAATGAAATGAAATGAAAAATACTTTATTTATCCCTCTTAGAGGGAAATTATTGTTGTAGCAGTTTTTTTTCCGTTTTTTTACTGCTCAACACTCCTGCATCTTTTTTGTTATAATGTGCATTTTATAATGATTAATTGCTTTCAATTGGTCAAGGATTCAGTATGAGGCTAAGCACTGCCTTTTTTAAATTTGCAAGGACTTTTCTAAAAAGAATATTATCTTGATGGGAATACATGTTGCTCAGAAACCTGTGTATGCCTTTCACCATTTATGATACCTTTCCAGATGTGCAAGTTGCCAGTTGCATACACATGAACACACTCCATACCACCAGAGATGCAGGCTTTTAAACAAAGGGTTAATCATAAACATTATGCAATTTAAAAAAAGAAAAAAAAATCAAGCATTGATTACACAGTACGGCTTTTTCACTTTGCTTCAGTTCATTTGGAATTAGCTCCGGCTTAGAGAAGCAGTGGCTGCCCAAGAGCTCCAGAAGATCACATGCTTACAATAATGATTTTCAACAATGTCATGTCATCTTGTTATGTCATGTACTGTAGATGGAATTTTGACATTATTTTTGGCAGATTGCCGAACCAATCTTTACTTTTAAGGGACCTTGCTTCTCTAAGGTGCTCTTTTTATACCCAGTCACAGTACTCACCGATTGCCAATTAACCAAGTCCGTTGTATCATGTACCTTCAGCTTTTTCTTTTTGGTACCATTTACTTTTTCAGCCTTTTGTTGCCTCACCATAACCCTTTTGTTTTAGAAATGTGTTGCTACAATGACATTCAAGATGAGCTCGACTTTTTCATGAAATAGTGAAACGACTCACTTTTGACATCTGACATTTTCTCAGTTTTTTGTTGTGAATGAATTATATGTTTGTTGAGATTAGCAGATTATTGCATTCTCTTGTTATCAACATGTTACACAACATAACTCAACTTACTAGGGGGAATTTGGGTTATATAGTCGGTTTAAATGCATTTTCTAATGTATATGATGATGTGCTGGTAGTTTTAAGCATAACATTTCCAAAAAGTATTATATTTGTTCAGGACTACTTTTAGCTATTGTTTGCATAGTTTTACTAAAACAATTGAAGCCACAAAAATTTTAATTTGGGTGGTTATTTCTGCGCCGTTTGTTATATTGTATGTTTTGCAACAATTAGTTTTTCTTCATGAGATGGAGCAGTTTCCTAAAGGGAAGGATATATGATGCATTTGTTCACCAGGATAAGCAAAAGATACAGATTGTCAGCTGTGAAAGGTCATGTGATAAAATTGAGTCTGCTACATTGTGAAATTTTCAGTTGGGAAATTTAAGCCATCGTGGATAAAAAGTTGATACAATGCTTGAAACCCAAATGTGGAAGGCATATTTACATGAAAAGGAAAGCTATTGTACTTAAATGCCAACTACCTTTGCAAAAACAGTTCTCTTCCTTACATATGTTTGCTGGATAGTATAACATGCAAACTTTTTGAGCTGCATATGTATTCTGAAACTAACTCAAATGGAAGTGACAATATGTTTGCAGCGGGAGGCAAAGACATTTTCTATTCTGAGCATCTGGGCAGGAGAGAGGCAGGCGGCAGGCCACACTCCCAGAGGAATTCACCTTTCTGAGAAACATGCTGTCAGCAGTTGCCACGGGTGACAGGGGAAATGTCAGAGACTTTTCTTTCTTCTTTCATAACTCCAAGCAGTGAGGAAGCCCTGTATATAATGGAAGGCAGGCTGTGGTGTCCCCCCCCCCCCCCTTTTAAACTCTTTCACTGCAGGGAAATGGCACCCTACCAGTCAGTGTCTGATGTTTCTAAGAAAAATCCTTCCTGCTTTCCTGGAACAGCATCTTCCACTGGATGCTACAACCGTCCAGTGTGGTGCAGACACAAGCAGCCGCTGTTAACGGCCCTGTCCAAACTCTGATGTGGTCTAAGGAGCCCGACAGGTCTGTGGTGTTTACAGAGGATTCTCCCATGGGTAGTTTGTATGCAGACACATGGCTTACTGCAAACACTAAGCAAACATGCTCTTGCATTCATTAACAGCCTCTTGCCAATGTTGTTAAATGAGGGCATTGAGACTACGATTATTTTAGAAAATGTGGTTCAATCAGATGAATCACTGTCATCAGCAGTCACATTTAACAGGTTTTAAATAAATATCTTGAGTTACAGTATTTGTTTTCTTGTCAAGAATTTGATGGCAGATTTGATCTTTGAATTAAACACACAACCAGCAGCTGGTCTGGAGGGAAACAAAATGTCTCCCCGTAAATAAATAAATACAACTTGTTCTCACATCATGCTTTTCTTTGCCATTTTGTAGAAAAACAAAATGTAAAAATGACAAGTTATGATATTACAGGGGCCTATTTTTTTTGCAACCATATGCAGTAGAATCACAAATTGTTGTTTTTAAATGTCATTTTCTATACAGATGACTGGCATGTTAACTATTGAACAGAAAGGTAAAACTTCAACTATTAGCTGTTGGCATGTTTTTATTATGCTGGTCTAATCTAACTCTAAAAGGTGATTAAAGGCATTCAATGGCTTCTTTCAACATAAATCAGAAACCAGTATTGTCCCATAAAATACCCTTTGCACATTTTCTGAAGGGATTGTGTGGATGCTCACTCCTGCTCTACTGTTTACCACAAAGTGTGACTCACTGCCTTTGGAAAAAAAAAACCTTTCACAACAGAACACAGCAGAGGATAGTAACAAGGAGCCTGTGGCATAAGATCATAAGATGAGTGGAGCTGAATTCATTTCAACTTCAGATCACAGCGCTTCACTTTTGACAGATGTTGGTTCAATGGCCTGACGGAGATCAGTTTTAAATGCTTTCTGTGCCTCAACCTTGTTGGAGACAAAACAATCCACATTTATAGCAGACTCAAATTTGATATCATGTATTTATGATACCTGCAGAGCAAAAAGAAACGGTAACGTCTGGAAAACTAATAGACTATGTATGGCATATTGCATACGAACAGACATTTCAGGATACAATAAAACTAGTTAAGCATGAAAATGGACAACCTGTTTTTGCAGGGCCATTACAGCTAAGAATACCCTGATACATTTTATTTTGCATTTTCCAGAGGAAAGCACAATTAATGATCTGTGAAACAATTTTTTGGAAGAGAAACCCACAGGACATGTTGGCAGCTCAGAGACAGAAATTTTGAGATGTTCTTTGATGTTTTTTTCCAAACAGATTTTACTTCATGATTCTCTGCACTGACTGCCAGCTTTCATCTGCTATATACATCACCAGAACCACAATGGTATTCCTCATAAACCAGAGCAAAATACATTTCATCTTATAAAAGCACAACTGAAAGTAGCATATTATAATACATTCTGTCAGACAGAGGACAAAATGGATTAAAACTCACTCTACTCAACAACAAGAGGCTTTTGAGCTGATCTGAGAGAAGTTTGAGGTGAAGAGCGCCGTCTCTGTAGTCAGATGAGTTGATATCCACAGATGAATCAGACATTGGAAGACCAAGTTTTATCTTATGAAGAAAGCTTGGCCATACATATCACTTGATCTTTATAGTCCAAAAATACATGAAATGAGAACTGAAAACAATGCATCAACAAGGTCATGACATAAAAAAATCTACACAACTGTGATGTAAAGACACAAATTCCGCATGCAGTTGGATTTGTCTGTTTACTCTCAGCCTTGTGATCAATGAGCTGCTTCAGTCCTTTTGATCCCATTGTTTGGTATTCAAGAAGAGAGGAGTCTGCCCCCAGTTGAGATTAATTTGTTGATGTTCAAACTTTGTATTTTCCTATATGATATGATCAAAAACCCCAAATAAACATAGTAAATTGACCTTCAATGTAGATTGTATTGTTGATACCTCAATGGAAAGAGCTCACTCCCTGGTTTATATATATATATTGTCATTGTATATGTATACATATACATGTTCAAATACATAAATAAAAAGTAAAGATGTTTGTTTTAACTGTTGTGTTTTCATCACTTGCTTATTTTTCCTTTAAGATTTCAGTCCATGCAGCATATTTCAGGCCATGCTGGATTGTCACACAAAAAAAGGAGGGGGTGTTCCTTCAAGGCACAGCAGAAAACATGACAACAAGCTGCAATCAGCTGACAGCCAGGATATAATCTTGTCTCTTGTTCTGGGCTAGCCCTGTTTCCAGACTTTGCACAAAAGCTAAGCTAACAGACTAGTGGCTGTGCATTACTGTGCTCTTTTGTTTCGGTGACTAACTATTTTTCTGACATTCCACATGAACAAATGCCAACATGAATTTTTATCAAACTTAGTGAAGTGGTGGGTTATGGAAACCGAATTTAGCATCAAAACTGTTGTCCCCACCTACATTTTTTATACTGTAGACATAGCCTTCTCCTCTGGGGAAGACACTCTCTCCAAATCCCCCCTGGTTTTTTGGGATAAATGTGAAAAAAGCCATCCAAAATATGTCAAACTAGGCATTTAAAATAAATATTTATGCAGGTGGATCATGTAGACAGAATAATTAGGTTATCAGGAGATGTTCTCATAAAGTAGGGAAAGCTCTGGAAATCTATGACCAATCTCAACTGCTACCCACCCCCAACCCAAAGCACAATATCAATAACACCAAATGTACTGTAGCAAAAATAGCAACCTTAAATTGAAAATAATTACAATGAGCTTCAGGCTCAGTCAAGCTGCTTATGCCTCTGTAGAGAGAGTGTACATATATTACAGTACATTTCTGAGTTACATTCGTCCCTCCGTCTGTCTGCGCTCTCACTGCAGATGGCTTAACAACTAGCTGCCTTCACCCTCAGCCTCACAGAGGAACCAGATATCACCCGTGCCCAGACCACTCTGTCAGTCTGCCGGGGCAAGCCTGCTCACACCACCCACTCTGAAGGGAACTTTCACCTCCACTTGTGTCCAAGAGGCACAGCATGGGCAGCGTCTTTCTGATCGCAGCCTGAAAGCAATTCCATCATTACTTTGTACCTTTTTAACTTGCAAATGAAGCCGTAGAAGAAGATATATTCATGGAGCATCTGATCATTAAACCTGAATATTCTGTACATTAGCTTGAAGTTATTGTCTGCTGAGACTGATGTGTCTATGAGACACAAGTTCAGGCGATATAATGTCAAACAGTTGCATTTTCTAAGGTAATTTTTTTCATTGGTTTGGCTCCTGTATTCTCCAAGTCCTCTCCATAGGTTCTTCATCCTTTTGAAATAAATCCAATCTTGTCTCAGGGTGTGAGGCAGCTTAGTTAGAGTCTGAGGTCAGTGGCAAAACGCAGCATTGCAGCATTTAATAATCTGTGTTCCCCTGCTAAAGGACATGTGGACACTTGTTTTGAAGGGATTTGGTGTTACTGGTAGCTCACAGGGCTGTCCATGAGTGGGCTGGAGCAATAGGGGTCTACAGTGTTTTGAAGCTCAGTCTCACGGGTTTGGGTCTGGTCTTCCTCACCCTCTGCTCCTTCCACTGGGCTATGACTTGAACTCTGAGAGCTGGCCATGGCACCGTAGCCTTGGTGAGCCGGAGAGGGCATCGGGGTTAAAGCCAGCTCTGGCTCCAGCAGCACAGATGCCACAAACATCTAAGGGAGACAGAACAGATGCAGGTTATGATTGTGTCACTTTATTCATGGAAAGTCTTTGAGTGTAAATACAGATTGAATTTTTAGTTTCTTTTAACTGTCTGAACCAACAATTAAGAAGAAAAGACATACATCTAAATGTATTCTTGTTTTTCTTTATATTAATACTAGAAGAAATTCTATATTCTCCAAATTATGGATCCAGTTGATTAGATAATAATATATGATGTAACTGAAACTTACTAAGTCCTGAGAATAGATATAGAGAACCAAATTAAATAAAAATGAGATGAAAATACTATACATACTCATTTATCCCTTTTCTCAGCTTGGCTTTTTTTTCTTCTTTTGGTCATGAATTGGCGTTATATGAATTATTATGTATTAGAATCATATGGATAATACTGTGCAATCTTATCTAATGTTGAATTTATTTATAAATGAATTAGACTTTGGTTGAAAAATAGGTTTCTTTCACTTTGTTTAATGTTCTTGAGTATACCATCAGGAGAAAACTGAACAACTACGATGTGTATAACAGAGGTGAAAGTAGAAATTGGCTGTTCTCCAAAAAGAGCATTGCTGGACCCCTGCAGATTTTTAAAGAAAATCTGGCCAATCCAGAGGGTTGTTGGAAATGTCTTTTGCGGATCCATGAAAACTAAATAGAGATTTCTGGTTGTAATCAGAAGCGTTATGTCTGAAGAAAGAAAAAGACTACATTGCACCACTGGAGCAATATCCTCACTGTGAAACATGGTGGTCGTAGCATCATCATAAGGCTCGTTTTGGCCCACCTTAGACAGGTTGATTTGCTATCATTAATGAAGTATTTCATACAAAATCATGCCAGAAAATTTTAGAGGAAAACATCATAACATCTGTCCATAAACTGAATTTTAAGAAAAAAATGGGTTTTGCAGCATAAATTACTCCAAGCTGAAAAGCAGCTGATTAATGGTTACCAGGAAAGCAGGTACTGGTACTGAGGGGCCACAAAGTTCTCATTCTATTGCTATTCACATATACTGTATGTAATGTTGTATCATTTACTAAGTTGATTAAACAATGATATGAAAAGATAAAGCAGGAAACAAATAGTACTGTACACTGGAGGCTGTGGTGGATGTCACAGTACTTCTGTCTACATCAGTGAATGTTTCCTCTACTGGCTGATCAGACATCTGAAACAAAGACAGTGATGGATTATACAATTATCAGTCACAATGAAATACATAAGAGCTGTTTAATGTTACTGGTTATTCAGCTGGGAGGCAGCAGACCTGGTAGCTTGTTGACTTGTCTGGTGTCTTCCTAAGGCACAAGCGGAAAAGGTAGCAGGCAACACAGGAGATCAAGGATGCTAAGGTGAAGAGGGTAATGGGATGAACTGGACCTGTGACAGTGCAGAGAAACACACAAACATAACATCTCTGTAAATTACCACAGCATTGATAGGTATGGCAAGTTTAAGAGTATAAAAATGGCAGAGTTAAGGTACCTAATCTGAGCACAGAGAAGAAGAGGAGCCAGAACATGCAGAGGATGGGACCCACAATAACCTGGCTGATGGCTGCTCTGTGGATTCGCTGGTTGAGTTTGGTGGGAACATATGCGTAATAGATGTTGTATCGATCGACCATGTGTTTCAGGATCACATACAGCAAACCTGGATGGACACAGTGAAAGAAAAATACACCGAATGATCAGCTCCTGCAGTAACAAGAGATGAAATCTCATCTTCAAATTTATCACAGTGTATAGCATTCCTGAGGCTTGGAGAAACCACAGAAGAATGTGTGGCAAAGAGAGCCTCAACAAGAAAGCCTACACAAGAGATTTTACATATTTAGATAACCAAAACCCTGTGGTGTCCTCTGGAATATCAGCAGAAGAGAGAAAGCAATTGTACATTCTTTTAACAGCCTAGCACTGTAATAATCCTGTTTTCTTTGAGGCTACAATCTCTTAATATATCTTTGGCTCATTGCAAAGTTCAGTTTGATTATTTTTGTGCACATTATTAGGATGAAGCTTCCATGTGAACACACCCTCCATGTGTCGATTTGTACTTGGACAAGACACTGAGAGCAAAGAAGTATCATTGCATGTATGGAGTGTTTATACTGAATAAGAAGAGCTGTATGGATATTTGGGAACACTTATTCCAACCCTGTTTAGATCTTAGAGTAGGCTATCTTATTTTTTTCCATTTTTAATGCCAATCTGCAGAAAACAGCACAGGTGAAATGCGTGTAAAAGCAGAGCTTGGTGTGTGAAAGGAGCTTGCTCGGACTGGTGATTAGGCTGCAGAAGTAAATAGAGGCTTTGGGCAGAGACAGGAGCAGAGTGGGCGTCTGGCTTGCAACTCACTGTGTCTGGGTGTCTGGGACTACAGCAGCAAATTCACACAGTCTACATCGGACTGGCAGTCAGTAGAAAAGAGTGAGGTTACAGTGTGAGGAGAGACAGCACACACACACACACACACACACACACACACACACTCACACACACACACACACACACACACACACCCACACACACACACACACACACACCCA
>JAOXYM010000021.1:10516147-10533087 GCA_028567055.1 Leptatherina wallacei
ATCTATCTATCTATCTATCTATCTATCTATCTATCTATCTATCTATCTATCTATCTATCTATCTATCTATCTTTTTCCAGCGAATAAACTGGAATAAGATCAACTTTGTGACTCTGGATAATGGAGGGAAACCCAAAGAGGAACATCAGAGGCCCTGAGGTTGGCAATGCACCAAAACAAAAACTGTGCAAGTCCCAGTTTAGTGACTGGTACCCACCAGATGATGTCACTGGGAGCAGGTGCGTAGCTTACACCCCATTTGTGTGATTGGACCACAGTAGTGATGCTGGACTGCTGGGGTCTGCGACGACAGTTCACACGGCTGTAATCCTTCACAATGCTGGAAAAGGAAAGAAGAGGTACTGTTCAAAAGTGCTGCAGTCATTCATGCCTCCACATTCAGCAACAACACCATGTATGTCACAGCCACTCTTTGCTGTGACTGTTTATGTGATCAGAGATGATGTCATGCAGCTGTTTACTCACACAGCCGTCATCCTCTCGTCTCGAAAAGTCACAAAGGCAATGCCTAACCTCTTCATGGAGATGCGATTCTTCTCTGCATTAAACTCATCTGTTCGCTTCTCCTCTAATTCGCTGTAGTATTGTTCTGCATCCACCTGAAAAAAAGTTAAAGCACACCTCTTTCACTCAGTCTCCCAAACTTGCAGTGGCAAGATTCTTGCTTATCTACGTTTGCATTACAGTGCCATCCAGTGGTAATACCCTGCCTGTGCATCACAACTTCAGTACGTTTGCAGTGATAAAACTTACCTTTTCAAAGTCGCATATGTCACAACAGAATATCTGAGCACAGGGATGGGTCTTTATCATGATCTTCCCCTCTTTTTGGGCTTTTGTAGCAAAATACAGCCTGCCTTTCATTGCCTTGCGTCTGAAAAATAGAGCATGCTCAGAAAAAGATAAAAAAAAAAAACTGAGCACTCCAATCTGTGAAAGCTTACTGTACCTCTCCAGGTCCAGCTTCATCAGCTTGTGAACATCAAAGCAGAAGCGTATATCGGTGACTGTGCAGCTGGGGTAGGCCTCACTGGGGGGGGGGGGGGGGGGGGGGGGGGGTGGGGGTTGGGAAAAAAAGCCAAAAATCCTGCTTAGGTCATGGAAGTCATGGATGAAATTAGTCAACAAAAAAAAAACTTGAGTTTCATGACAGTTGAAAACATAAGGACAGGGTTTGATTTGAATAAACAATTAACTAGAGAAGAAAAGATATGTACTGGAAGTGCTTGGTGATGAGTCCTGGGTCAGAGATGTCCTTCGGTACGGAGGTAATCATCAATGTCCTGGCTACCTGTAACACAGAATTCAAGCACCATGTTTTGGTTCCCCATAAGCTCTTTTTCTCAAACTAGAAAAGAAAAAGTTTTTACAACCTTATTTTTTCAAAAAATGACATTTTCTGTGCATCTGCCACAGATAGAAATCAACCTAATAAGATGGTTTAAGCTGCGGTTAAAGAATATGATGTGCTGTTGACAGACCTTCTCATCTTCTCTGTACTCCAGCCGTATCCAGTGGTGAGCCATACACAGCAATGTGATGATGAAGTAAACCAGAGCAAAGATGCTGTGCAGCCACAGAAAGCTGTCCCTTTGAGGCACACGAATAAACATAACAATTATAGATAGCCTAGTTTTCTATTTCTTTTCCTTGGTTCTGGATTTTTTTCATGAAATTTTATGTCACTGCTATGCCTGCAGTGTTACACTTACTTTGCGCTAACATTAGCCAGTGTTGTTCTTCCAAAGTTTTCAGGACTGTCTCCTGTAGAAATAATGACAAATGACAGTCTGTGAGACATTTTCATTTCTGTGATGACTCACAGAAATGATTTTGTCTGCAGGGTGAGGCCCACATGAAGCAATCCACTTTTCAGAGATAATAATCCCCATACAGTCTGAAGAAACATTTAAATTAATCTAACACAAAATCACACATGCCACATTCATGTCGAACATAGTTGTTTCAATTTGGGAAGCCCTTGTTTCCTGTTACCATGGCGGCCTGTGCTTGTTTATTTAATAAGGGGTGACACACTGTTCCATATGATGACAAACAGCAGTAATAAAAAAAGTTTCTGTGGACAGCCCAGCTCCTTGTGGACCCCAAAAGGCTCCTGTCTTTATTCTGTTGTGGAACTGTTTTCTCAACACTTCCTACAAAATAAGCACACAACTGCCAAAAGGCATTTCTGCTGCTATTTAGCAGCTGGTTATGAACACAAACTAAGACCTGACACCTACATGTTTAAGTTAAGAAGAAATGGAGCCCTTTCTATTCCTACAGCCTAACTTGGGGAAGTGCTTGATGTCTTTTAACTGGTATGCCAGAAACTCCCAGTAGATGTAATACAGCCTTTATACATATACTTTGCTATTTCCTTTTAAGTTAACTAATTACTCCTTTGTCGCACACATGTGTGTGATTGTGTCTGTGTGGCCTGGCCTCTCCTCTGTTGAAGTGCCCTGTCTCCTGAGGTTAAGGATATCCTTTGACTTCTCAAACAGGCGGCTTGCTAGACCATTATGTGGAGCCCAAAATACCCAAGAGGTTCCCGGAAAAGTTGACCGGCAGGATTACAGCCAAAGACAGCAGGGAAACTACGGTCATGAGCAGGATGATGTGGCGCTGGAAGGACAGGTATGTGACGGCATCAATGCCACATTTGCTACGGATCTCCTCATCCCTGCACACAAAGAGAGTGGAGAATATTTTAGAATGACTAATACCCCAAATTTTCTACACGTTTAGAAAAATAGAAAATACTTTAAACTGTTTATAAAGTGGCATAAAATGAGATTTTCCATGCACAGATGTAGTGATAAATAAAGCATTTTAACACATCTCCTAGTACTGTACCTAAGCTTCTGTCTCATCCTAATTAAAATGCTGGCAGCCCTACTTTGCTGTGTGAAGCTGTGGTTACCAGGCAGGAGGTTCAGGAAACCCACTTTCATGAAATAAAGAAATAAAAACATGAAAAAAAGAAGAGAAGAAGTGAATGCTGGTCTCATGGCAGCCCACACATTGTGAACTCGCAGGGTGGGTTTGCACTTTCCCAGGGATCCCTGGGTGAGCCTCTGCCATGGGAGCTAAAAACAGAAGCACCCAGACTCCACCATAATAGTATGGAAACCATGGATACGGTGAAAATGCTTTTTTTAACAGGTCCAAATCTACTATGTGCAGTCAGACTTGAACAAGAGCAAATATTCAACTGGAAACCACGGCACCAGCGGTCACAAAAGCCCAGACTGGTTTGCTTTTGCTGCTAACTGAGATATAACACAAGGCTTTACAGACAATGAAAGGATAGAAGCTTAGATGATAGAGGGACACAATTTCTACAAGGGGGAACTGCTCTGTGTTAACTTACTTCATATGGTAAAGTGATGAAAGCCACGAGCAGAAGCCCTGCAATGAGAGATAAGTCATAAAACAGCTGATGAATCTGTAATTAAAGAAATAAGACACACATGTGCAAGTGTGTACACACCACATCTGGCTACTTGTGTGTATCCCCAATTTGCATAGTAATAAGGTCTGCAGTGACACAGAGATAGAGATTTAATAGGTCTAGCCTGCAGCTGTAATCAGTTTACTGCAGCCTCAGCTATGTGTGGGCACAGGGCGATGACTCCTGTCTGACTCTTTGACTTACACTGTTATAAACATGCAGGGAAGGACCTCAGTCTGTCACACAGGTGTCAGAGAGTCACAGACAGTCCAGCTGAGTCATGATCCAAACTTTCCTCTTACAACAGCTGGGGTAGCCCCAGCTTAGACAACTGGTCTTTCTTATGAAAATTCAGCACGCAGGAATATATCACCAGCAAATTAACAGTGACAGATTGGTATAATTATTTCAAACAAACGAAGGAGAGACTGGTAGTCTGTCTAGCATCTTTGGTATAGGTAATGATAGTATTTCTTAAAGATATTTTGCAGAATGCAGATAGCTGGAATCCACTAGTCTGCTCCTCAAACATTACGCCTCTTTACCCTAATTATAGTTTCATAGACCCAGGTATCCCTAGTGGCACTGTGTAGCAGTGTCTGGAAAAGCAGTGACATTCATTACATTGATGTGTTTTACTGCCATGTCCTCGGGGGGAAAGTGACTGTGTTTTTTCCATCTCCACAACGGTCTGCTAGGATTTGAGTAAAACAAATTTGTCATCAGAGGTTGTGCACAAGGCTCAGTTTGGACGTCCATGTTTGCTCCCATTTGTTGAGACTGCAACATTCTGCTTCAACCACACAGATTTTGTTTTCTTTTTTGGAAATAAATAAAAACAGGATCGTGCAAGGATATGCAGGATCGGCCAACAAACCAATGGTTAAAACTGAAATTTCACTGTTTTGAAATAAACATTTGCTCATTTTGAGTTTGATGCATTTCAAAAAAGCACAATAACAGTCAATATGTCAAAATGTAGGCCTCATTCATTGTATTACAACAGCAGTGCATGAATAAAAGACATCTGTAAAATAGATTTGAAGGTAGTGCAGCAGGAACTAAGCACAGTATATATCTTATATATATATATATATGTTGCACCTGTCCCTGTGTCCGCAAAGAGACACAATGACAGACTTTTTACACAGTGGACATTTTTAGTTTTCACAGCAACAAGACGGAGGTGAGACAAAATTCTATTAAATATTCTAATAAGCCATGACAATGAGGAAAACAATACAGAAATGCTCTGGCAAAAAGCTGATTTAATTCCCCAAAACAGCTATTTTTATTTTCATGATTAAAATACATCTTGAGAATTGTCTTATTAAAATAAATAAATAAAACTTTCCTTGTGGTTGCAAATGGAAATTACAATAACATGACTGAGACTTATCTTTAGGGCTTTGTTGGTGCTTTAAAAAAAAAAAATTAAAATCACAAATCCAGAACTCACCATGTCCTTGGTCTCAGAGTCTGAGGGGCTGGATTCTGAAGGAGACTTCTCTTTTTCACTTGGTTCTCCATAAAACAAGGATGTAAGACTGATGTGAGGAGACAATGCAAACACAAAAAGAGCACAACATGGATTGTGTCCCAATTTCCCCTATTCAATACACAAAAACACAACGTAACAGTACCTGTGTGAAATCAGTCCATGAGAGGTCAATAAATACAAACAGTCCACTTTGATAGAGCCAGAAGCTGATTGAGTTTGTGGATATTTCTCTGTGGGGTTTTCTTCTGACATTTCAGCACCATGTCAAATTAGGCAGCATAATTCAATTACTATGAGAGAGGACTGCTTGGCAAAATGCACAGATGCTGCTCGCCCTCGAGAGCTGTGCAGCCGCCATCGGTCAGGTGGAACTAATGAAGCCCACACTCCACAGGAGAGGAGAAGCAGGTCGAGCAGAAGCAAACCGCTGAGGAGTCATGCAGACTGTTGAGTGGACTCATTTCATACCCTTAAAGCTATTCATTAAAGAGCCATCAACAAGAACTTTATCATAGTTTTGATATTTTTATGAGGATCATTAACAATACAGGGAAAAGTATACAACACCACCAGTCTTATGGCCCTGTCCATTAAGTCAGTCATATCTTTTATGAAATGTCAAATAACTGCTTCTCAAATATAAAGAATTTTCCTCTCTAAGTGAGAAAAACAATCAGAACATAAGTTAGAGTATAGAGCTATCCTGTGTTAAAACATTACAAATATAAAGAAATCAGAAACAAAGCATTGCCTTTGTTGTTTCACTTCAAAAACTGTCACAAAATGGTAGAGCCGAATATGCAGCATCTCCATTTCCACACAGCAGAGGGAGCTGCAGCATAAGAGGATTCACTCCTCTGAGAATTACTAATCCATTTTAAAGGATGACACTACTCACAGACAGGAAAGTATATCAGATTTTTCTCAGTAGGACAGTGAGTGAGGGATTTACCTGTCATTCTCCATCAGCAGAGCCAGGCGACCATAGTCCCACGCAACCTTCCTCAGGCAAGAAAAGATGAGCAATAGAAACTGTAACACAGAACAAGAGCATGATTTCAGAGCTTCTGACAATATGACTTATGCGATCAAAAAGACTCTTTGTTTTGATCTTCAAACTGCTTTTTCATAAAGAGGAGGCTTGCCTTTAAATTAAAAACTTAGTCTAAAGAAGACATTAAAACAATGCAGCAGGAATAATGAGCCTTTCTTTTTGTTTTGTAGGTCTAATGTGGTTGTCTTGGAAACTATCTGAGACAGGTCAGCATGCACACACAAACACATGCTGTGCAGTCATGTCAATCCAGTGTGGTCAACTGCAAAAATAAATCTGAACAACCTTCATTTTGCCACAATGGAGGGGAGGCTGAACATCACAGTGGACTATAAAAAATATACCCTGTTTAGCCATGTACTGGAGGGTAATGGTGGATTCAAGGCGAACAAACCTTCTAAAATATCCACGGGCATGAGTGGATAGTGATTAATGAATGTTGATGAATGCAAATTGAGTAAAAGTGCTGATGAGCATTTGATTTTAATGGCAGCATTAAATCAATGGCTCATTTTGCTGTTGGTTTAGTGGGTGGGAACAACAGATGTGTTAATGAAGGAAAGCTCCTGTTGAATGATTCATCTTTTAAACCATGCAAATACGATTTGACAGAAGCATGTGGATGAATAACGAGTTAACATTTGTTTTCCCCTTGTTTCTCATCACTTTCCTGTTGATTTCTAATTTTTTTTTTGTCTTAAAGCGCGGCTACTGCTTTACCAAAGTCCCACACATGATTTATTCCGTATGATGCTGGAATTGATGTGGAGGCGTGCTCCCCGTCACCTGGGGGGAGGCACGCTTTGACTCATGCTTGTCATTAAGAGAGATGGCGCTCAAACCCTCTGTGTTGGCTTGACAACCCGGCAGTCATGAAATGAGTCAATTAAAACATGGAGGCGGCTGATGGATAGTGATACCAGTGCAGAGATCAAGCCTGACAGGGTCTGACAGTGGAGCTGCAAGTACAAGGTTGTTATTATCTGGAGAGCGTCAGGAGAAACTGTTTATGGCTGCAAAAAGTGCACACACAATACAAATAAAAGCAAATTTAACTTCTGCTTCTATGACATGCACGTAATGCATCTGCATTTGTGTGTGTGTGAACATAATTATGAGATCCGCTTGCTCAGATAAGCAGGATACAAAAACTTCCCTGTGGCTTGTATAATAGTGGTTCAGTTTAAAATAGTAAATAGCTTTTTTAGACTTTTACAAAAGAATGTTGCAAATATACAGTTTAAAGGGGAAGAAAGCCCCACGCTGAAAAGATCAAAGTGCCACAAAGAAATCTTTCTTTTAGTGACACATATCCAGAAAATATGGATAGCTTTACACTGTTGTTTCTTTTTATTTCTTCAATTCTTTCCTTTACTGACATATTTTCCAACACAATCTCTGAATTCACTGCACACATTCATATATGATGACCAACAGTCACATACCAACTGTTTTACTTTAATTTCATCAAGAACACAGTGAAATGTTTGAGAGGTGACATCTATTAGATAGACATCAATATTTTACAGAAATAAACCTCTGATCATGCATCATTTCTGGTTGTCTCTTTTTGTATTAAGGCTCTACATCATTATGTCTAAACAAGACGTCTTCAGCTGTGGGTTTATTTTCAGAAACTGTTAGTTTAATCCCCTCAAGCTGCTGTAGAGTAGAGAGGTGATGATTTAAAGATGGACGAGACAGGGCAGGGAAAGAGGAGAAACATGCTTCTAAATGGAGCTAAACTGTTGATGATGTTACCTGAGAACGATGATAGTTGGCTATGTTATTTTTCAAACTTTTTTGTATAGTAATTAACAGTAATTTACTTTCAGCTACTAAAATAAGTCTTTCATTTTGAAGACTGAGTTGCTGCAAACACTGCCTTGCCTTGTGTTATTCAGCCTGCAGGCTGGCCAGGTTTTTGCTGTGATTCTCTTTGATGTCATTCAGCTGCATCAGCAGTGAAACTCCAACTTTGCTATCTAGGACTGCAGTTGGTAATGGTAGCCATCACTCTCTGGGAGGTCTGCTGTGAGCTGGAGGGCCACTAAAACCAGTATGGGTTGGAAGACTGGTGCATTGGTGGCCAAGCTCACCAAAGCTATGAATTATAACAGTGGTTACCATCAGCATCTGCAGTCGAAGGCAGCTGCATTTTGAGTCTGACTGACCTCCTCAGCAGGGATCTGACCAGTCTGCAGGCAGGGAGCAAAAGACAATATTAACTGATTCAGGGCTGCATAGTTAGCAGTAACTGAAATCTATCAAGGAGATGAAGCGTATGAATGGGAAAGGAAGGTTGACAACATTCAGATGATGGAATTACCATTTGGATGTTTAAAATTCAAACAAATAAGAGCAAATCATCACTTCCCATGAACTAACTGTGTGAACTGTGTAGTATGTGTGTGTGTGTGAGAAAGAGAGAGAGACGGTACCATCCAAAGCACCACATTGATGGCGAGGACTGTGGGGACGCCACCAAATGGCAGACCCTGGAGGACGCTGCTGCGGGAATGTGAGCGGAAGCATCGTTCTGCTGTGCTGTTTTCCTCCCCGAGTGGCTCCAGGAAACTCAGGACATCCAGCTCCAGAGCACGCTCCTCCACTGGGGGCGCCCTCGTTTCAAACAGCTCTGAATGCGCCATCAGCACTGGACCATAGCTGAAGGAAAAGACAGACGTGCACTTTAGCAGAGGTTGTCACCTGATGTCTCTTTGTCTTTTCTTTTCCTTTATTGTACTTTTAGACATAAAAGGGTTTAAGTTGGGTTTCATGCACTGATAGTGTTGGTTTATTAGCAAACCTAATATTTAGAGCTCATTTATGCTGATGAAATGCCAGGAGCACTGTTTCTGAATCAAACTGTTACAAATAAAGAAGCATGACAAAAACATCACGATAAACTGCTCATCAAAAAAATATATCCTTGCTCGTCAATTAACATTGTTTTCTAATATAAAAATGTGTAGCTTCTTTTCTCAAAGGTGACATGGCTTTACTTGAAACCGAAAGTATTTCATCCCTTTATGTCCATCTGCTCATATAATCCAAAATTTCAAAATCACCAATATTTGTGCACTTTAATAGAAAGATTCTGTTTGAAATAAGCAGTAAAAGTGGGAAATTGTTCACAGAGATATTACATCAGACAAGTACAACTCACGTACAAGTGCAGTTAGCATATGGAAACAGCAGTCTAATGAACCATCACAGCCCATTAGCAGCAACTGATTGGTGTTGGCTACTTTACTTAACAAAATAAAGTAGTAATGCTTGATAAACATTAAAAACTGATTGAATAACACATACAAACTAGAGATGTTAATAATCCTATTCGATAGAAGAGAAGTGAACCCAAAGAAAGAAAATACTAAATTTATTAGTGTGTGAAAGACTGGGATTAATATGGAGACCGAAACAAACACTTAAATACATACACACATGACACATCAGTATGAGTTTCACACATGAAATTACAAACAGGATTAATAAACAAGAGAATGCAAAATCTGTGCTGCCCAATAATGCATCCCCATCCCCATGTTGAAATACAGACACTTGAGGTTAAAATTGTGTTTCCTACAGTATAACTGATGATAGTTAATAGCAGATACACACAAACAAGGCAGGTAACTATTGCATAGGAGGCTAATGCACTGGAGTACACTTACATCATAGTGTTAGGGGTCGAGTTGGATTTCATAGATTTTGCTTCAGCCCTAATCTTAGACTGGTCCTAAGAATCCTGAACAGAAAAATGTGTTCAGTAAAACACATTTATTAGTCTTTTAACAAAATATAACATGCTTACATGCAAAATCTTTAGTTTTTACGTTTCATGGATTTTAAGGTCCTGGTTTTCCTCAGATGTCCTTTTGTTTTCCTCAAATATCAATTTTTACAAGAAAAGGATGGACATGAGGTCAAAATGACCTTAACTGAAATCTCAGTGTTTTTCTGAGATATTGCATTAATGAGATTGCAAAACCTGAAAACACAAAGCCTCCATTTGTGGCCAAAGCAACGCGACAGCATTTTCCACTGAGGCTGGAGCAGATTGTTGTGGACTAATAGTTATCATCACTTTCCTTTGTATTTGCAACTATCTGGAAAATGCATAGAATATAACTCACTCTACCATAACCATAGAATTGAGGCCTGAACCATCTGTCCTCCAGCAACATACACTAATCTTTCTTTCAATCAATACAGTCCTGACCACCAGCTGCTCAGCTTGTGTACACTCCTCAGTGAGTAAACAGAGGAAATGGAGCAGCACCACAGTGCTGACAAAGCTGTGCATCAATACTGCAAATTCACATGACTAAGAGACATCTGCTTGATCAGGTCAGACTTCATGAGAAAAAATAGATCCAACAACATCGGAGAGGCAGAACGACAAGTGTCGGAGTAAATATGCTGTACGCAGTAAATGGTAGCCAAAAAACTCTATCTCAATCCTTGCAGTCTAATTCTCTCAAGTGCTGTAGGTTACCAGACTGAGCCTAAGTGGAGTGCTAAAGGCCTCCAAACTGGCACACATTACTGAACCAAATCTCAGCGTGATTTATCACTGCACCAGTGATGTCACTTCCTAAGAGGCTCCATCGCAGTTTTGTATAGCATTTAACAAACCGTGCCTGTTGTGCAACAGAAGCCACGGCAGGATGTCTTGTGTAGGAGGTGGGCTGATCAATTGCAGTACTGTTGTACTGCTTTACATCACACTCACAGAGGTCTGGTGAGGAGCAGAAGTACAAAAATACTACATACTCAGTAATCTTTTACCAGCTCCTTCTGCACTGCTGTGGCCTCCCTCTTAGTTCTAGAGTGAAACTGTATAGCTTGCAGTCAATATTTAGATAGTCAGGAACACAGTCTCTGAACTCTCTGTGGAGATTCCCTGAGGTCTGATCACAAAGCAAATCCATAACATGCACACACTCTATTATTCTGCAGAAGTGTTTCCACAGAACCATAGATTATTTTATCAATAATGAATTCTGAACTGTCGATATGTACAAAAGGATTCAATTTTGGCTAAAAATGGTGGAACAAGACTTTGGCACAAGGAGAGAGCATGTTTTTCCCCCCTTTTTGAATAGTTGGCAACAGAAATTACAAAAGAAATGATTGCAGTTGACTCAAACATTAAAGCCACTAAAGTAAAAACATCCATCCATCCATCCATTTTCAGTACCGCTTAATCCATGCAGGGTCGCGGGTGGGCTGGAGCCTATCCCAGCAAGTAAAGTAAAAACATGTGAATGATAATTCATACAATTTTCTTTTGGGAACAAAGAAAACAAATTCCTTTTGAAGTTGTGTGAAAAGCAACAAATTGATGAAAGCATCCAAACTTAAAAGCAATGTTTTTTTCTGGCATGTAGCCTCTCATCTACCTACAAACTGAGCTTACAGTCTGACGTCCACAAGCTTGAAACCTTTATGGGGAAACACAGATTTTCATTTTCCTGCACCAGACAAGTCACTTACTTGATGCTCTACTATCAGCTGATGTTGACAGAAAAACTCCTCTTCCTCACCTCCAGGACCAGGCAGGATGCTGAGAGATACAGACTGACTGTGGCGTGGTTTCACACAACATTTGGACCAACGTCACAGCATGACTCAGCAGTTTAACGTCTCATCCCTCATGTATCCACACAAACAAGCGCATGCTGATCCAAAGGTATCCATTTCCTTTCCAGCTTATTCAACTTTGCAAATGTTGTGTGTCTCTAATCCTTTCCTTCTGCTCTTTTCTCTGCTCCGCTGTATAAGGCTTCAAAGCAAATGCAGCAGATTATAAACTGATGTTTGGCTTGTTAAGCACTGATGTGCCTCCTGCTTGCAGGAAGAGTGAAATGGCTCCACTGTGCTCAGTTTAGGTCATTAGGATCACAGATGCTGAAGTCAGTACTGAAGCTGAGAACTGGTGATGAAATACACCTGAGTCTGAGACAGAGAAGCAGAAAAAAGAGCAACCCAGAAAATGCAAGCTTGTGTCAGCTAATCCACTCATTGCACTAGAAAAAAGACAGCTGAGGTATCTATATATGTGTGGGCAGGTATAACTCATGTTGTGGGGACCTAAAACTGTTCATTTTGTCTCTTTATGGGGACTTGTCTTCCTTTTGGGGACAATAATCACCATAATGTAAATCATTAAATTTTAATGGCAAAGTCATGTTTTTCTCTGTGTGTGTATGTGTACGGATAACAGAGGATCTGATCTTTGAGGTTAGACAGACAAAACAATTACTGTTTGTCAGAAGATCGATAACTTTCAATAAACCCTGATGGATCTATAATCTTTCTCCAGTTTTTTTATTACGATTCTGCTGTCGCCGCAGCATGGATTGTTTCAAAGCAACATCGTCTTGGCACTGTCCCAGCTACACATTTAGTCTTAAAGGGAAGACAAAAAAAAAAGAAAAGAGAAGCAAACTGCTTGTGCCAGCAGCAAAACAAGCTTATAATGACAATGCAAAGAGGGTCCTAATTTCCAGACAAGGCAAACTACAAAAGGGGCTGATAGAAATTACTTTAGTTTTCGCACATAATTGGCTTTATCTGATTTTGAGCTTATGAGGATCAGTTGGCGGGATTCATACAACCAGGCAGGCACATGAATGAGTGATCTATATTTGGTGAGAATCCACCCAATAGTTTTTGTATTATATGAAAGTGACAAAAGTGAGCCTTGGAGCATTTCTACAGGAAATGAGGTGGATTAACCACATTCATAAGAATTCATCCTCTCGGCACCAACAGCTGTAAAACCATCAATTATATAAAAGGATCTCACTTTATCTGGTAGTGGGAATAGGGGGGTTTGAGTGAAAATAAATATCAAGACTTTTCCATATTCATATTTGTCCACCATTTGTCTATTATAAAATCTAAAGACAGTTTACCTAAACTATTTCAGATTTAATTAAAACATCAGACCAACCAAACAACAAACAAGACTACATTCCCAGCAATAAAGTCATCTCAGGTCACTTTACAGGCATAAACAATTAGAGCCAATTCATTGTGATCCAATCAGTGTAAAAAACAAATCAATTCATCGCCTATGGAAACCAACAGATTGAATTTAATCTCGTCTTCGATTCAATCCCCCATTCTGACGTGCACGGAGTGGCGGGAGACAATGGAAAAAGGGAAAAAAACTCTCTTTCAACAGGAAGACAAACCTCTAGCAGAACCCGGCTCAGGGAGGGCTGCCATCTGCCTCGACCAGTTTTTGTGTTTAGCACAAAAAAACTACAAAAATCATCAGATTTGGATTTGCTGCTAGTTTTAGTGACGTTATGTGAGATTTAGTTGGCTCTTATGTAATAACTCTCTCTCTCTGTCCCCCTTGTATGACAGTGTTAAATCTGAGCATAGGCTTTTGCCTGCAAACATAGGTAACACACTTGTTACAACAAGATAGGGCCTGCGACCACAGATTATCTAGCACTGTGATGGACTTTAGATGAAGAGATCCACAATGCTTGGGCTTCCTCCCTTGTATACAAACTTGAATCATGCGTCAGCATCAACTGTGCAGGGTAACTGCATTTTGAACACTGCAGTTCTCTGTCATAAGAAAGTGCTACTCCTTGCATCACATGAAGAGAAACAGTCAATGGGAAAACTTTAAAATCTTGGCTGACTAATCAGTTAATGTCATCACTCAGTCAGACACATTTGTGTTAACTTTAAACCCCCCAAAACACAGAGGAGATAGAAAAAATAAGTTTTGTTTATAAAACTTAGATTTATTTCTTGTTGGCATCCACTTTACAGGCTTGAGATCATGTTGCAATATGAGCTTTAATTCTCATTTAAATCATTTAACCAGATCTGTTCACAAATTATTCGTCATGCTGAAATAACCTTTGAAGCTGTTCACCCATGACAGGATATACAGTAACTTTATATCCAAACTCCTTTAAAGCAGTCAGTTGCACCACAGCTTGATTGGAATCATAAAGCATTCGGTGGAAGTCCCAGTAAAACCTTCCTTTTCTTCATCAAACATTCACTTGGATCAAGATGCATAACCTGCCTGAGGGAATGAGGAGTGATGGCCCTGTTTTACCACAGAAATAAGCCATAAATAAAACGTGAACTTCTGCGAGGTTAAAGACAAACCTCAAAGATGGTTTGTAATCACCATAAATAAAAGTCATGGCTTCAGAGCTGCTGCATTGGCTACAACCTTGTTAAACATTCGGCTGTCTCCCAACACTCTTCTGTTTGTCTTTGAAAAGCTGCTCTCTCTGCACGGGAACAGGAAAGGTTTCATGTTTCTCTTGATTTTTGCTTGATCTCAAAGGATCATGCCCAATCTCTCATTCAAAAATGTGCTCAAAAGCAAGACATTAAAGAGTAGAATCTCAGGATATTAGTAACTTTTTTAGTTACTAATAGTCCATAAAATCTGACTGAGTTAACGGACAGTTGAAATCCAAACTATTTAACCTAATTCTGTCAAAAAGATAGGGTTCGGCATCCTTGGTGCTGTTGGAAGTGTGCGATGCCAATCATACAAACATCATCCAAAGAGTTCTGTGATTTCTTCACAACAAAGATGTGGATGTCTGGTGTGGGATTCTAAAAGATTTCAAAATTGAGTAAATAATGTAATTGCTAAGAAAGCCATCAACTGGTACAGAAGAGCAAGCATCCTCCCATGCATCCAGGCAAGAGGCCCGTGATGGACAGGTTGCAAGTACATCACAGAGAGACAAACAACCTCTTATGCAAAACTAGGGCACAATCATGGTGGTGTGACTGTAAGCCAATCAGATAGAGCAAATTTGCTATACAAAAAAAAAGCCAGTGTTCAAATGAACATGCAAGCAAAGATCTGTCTTTTGGTATAATGTGCTGCTGACACATGAATCAAAGATAGTTGTAGAGAGTTGATGGAGATAACATCTTAGGTTTCATCTCAGGATAAAACCACTTTCCAACTGGGAAGCACAGTGATGGTTATGTTATGATTACCGCTGCTTCACTGCCTTTGGGACTTTTCCGCTTGGTGACATTGATTTGAATTATGTATCTGCATATTGATCTGCATTATGTAATGCACTGTGAGACTGTATCTCTGAAAATGTAACCAGAGGTAAGACCTTCCCAAGGGAGAATGATCCTTGTCTTTGGAGCAAATTTCCAAGAAACGATATTAAAAGAAGAAATGGATGGCTGTGGAATGACCAACTCAAAGTCCAGATTTACAACATTGTGGAAGGATTATAAAAGTGCAGTAACCCCCTTGTTATTATGATTAAAAAACATTTGAAAAAGCTTGTTTGTGTTGTGTGTTATGCAAGTATTTCACCTTAAAATGCACACACTGTGTCAACTATGTCAGAAAAGGAAAAAAAATTAAAATCTCTTCTCGTTATTAGAAATTCCAAAACTTAAAGTTTGTAATCTTTTATACTTTCTGTAGTTTTCAATCGACCCAAAAAACGAGTGGCAGTATTGGATATTTGTGTCCTTCATTTCCTGCAGGTCACAGTTAAACTTCCAATCATCCCCGGGAACCTGAGGCTGAATAATAGCTTAATAATATCTTATCAAAGCAGAGCTGGAGCTGACAGCAAAATCACTGGAGGGGTGTAATGAGACTACTCCAGCTCATCAGTCATTTCAGTCAGTTGGATTAAACACGGGGCATGAAGTGTCCGACCACCGGATATTTTACACATACAGAATTGTCAAACATTTCTAAAATCCTGAGCTATGACAACCTCTACTCTCCTGGACGGATTTCCATCACATTTTGCAACCTAGCTCGTAGGATTTCATCCCACTGAGCCACAAAATCAGAAAGTATAGTGAGGTTGGCTGCTGGTATTGGATGATAAGACCGGGATCCATCTAAACTGATCTAATGTTTGATGAGAAACTATTTATTAGATATAATAAAGAACAGCCTGCAGCAGTTCTGTGGGGCTGGTCTTCTGTAGCTAATAGCTAAAAGCTAATGTCAGCAGGTTAAAATGATACAATATGTAAAGATTGACAGATACAAATCAGATGCTTAAACAAGAGATCTAATAACATCAACCCCTGGATCGTATTTTAGTACTTTAGATATTTTGACGGTGTTAACAAGTGTGCTTACATCTTTCTCTCCACTCTCCAGAAGCTGCAGGTTTCTGCTGTGATGGGTTTGTTTGGAGGATGGTACTGGATGTGTGGATGGGCAACCCTCATCTAAGTAAGCCTGAGGGGGAAAATGGGCGGAGGTTTTATCACAATCTGCTCACCACCTGCTCAGCAGAGGAGAAGGGAGGGAGCTTTACACATCTCATAGCTCACTCTATCACAGCACTCACAAACACTGATCACTGAGGTGCGTTCGTTCAAAGCTCAATGAACACCCCCCCCCCCTTCACCAGAAGGCTGAGTGAGCCATATCATAGCTGGAGCGATGGCTGAACATGCCGGCCGTGCTTAACTAACCCAACACCTGCTTCCTGTCTTGCTGCACATGCTCAGTAGCCCCCTGGGGAGAGTGCTGTGTGTCTGTACTACTGCTGATGTGTAGACCGGATCATTCCTCATTAGGACCCATCTGGCATCGGTGATGCTTGAGTCTAACATGCATGCTGGATGACCCTGAACCTGACCAGTTACTGAAATGGTCTGATCTGTGTTTTCTCTGAACGCTCAGAGATTCACCTGCATCCTGAACAGAAAAACCTACTAGACTTGATCCTTAATAGAGATCTGTGAGAAAACATTCAACTCCACACCAGTACAATCAATCATCAATCAATTAATTAATTAATTAATAATTGATTATAATAACCCCTCCCTGGGCCGCCACCTTAACGTGGTGGAGGGGTTTGCGTGTCCCGTCAAGGGACCAGACAAAGCGCGGCCCA
>JAOXYM010000021.1:10542177-10555330 GCA_028567055.1 Leptatherina wallacei
TCAAATAGCAACGTAGAAAATGAAAGCTGATCAAGCAAAAACATGAACATACATAAAAGGCACAGGTATCCAGATAAGTGCAACAGTCTGCAATATGAAACTAAGCATTAAGCTCTCATCAGGTCTAAAAATGTGATGTTACACCATATCAAAGCATGAAACTACAGTAGGAATGCAGATGACTGAACAGAACCCAAGGCGCGACAGTTATATGGCCACAACACCTCACTTGCTACATTTCTATGCACATACTTCCCACAGACGTCTTTTAAAAAAAGAAGCAAACTTAACCTCTAAACTGGTAAATTCGGAAAACAATCATCATTTATTGCATTATTCACACCTTTTTCCATCACACACTATTGCAAATAAATATGCTGATGCTAAATAATACAATAATACCACATTTCCTCAAAAAGTTGAGACTCTGTGTAAATATGAACAAAAATAACGCAACTATTCTTCAAAATCATTATACCCTGAATCTAAATTAAAAATATTTAAAGAGTAATATACCCCCTGAGAAATATTTGCTCATTTTGAACTTAATATCAGTGGCATGTTTAAAAAAAGTTAGGACAGGGGTAACAAAAACCTGGAAAAGTTGTCTTAATTCTCTAGGAAAAAAAAACAAAATAGAAAAAACACATTGCAAGAATACCCCTTATATTGTGGGAATGCGCAATAATCTATGCAAGACTGAATTTTTGATGCCTTCTCTGGGCTCAGCTCCTTTTAGATAAGCTGAGGAATTAAAAAAAAACTTTTCTCTGGTCTGGCGAATGAATTCAATTCTTGTTTGTGATAATGGAGGCTTAAGAGGAGTAAACGGTTCCCCGTTACCAGCATCAGCCTGGGGGGAGCACGATTGCACAGGGCTTATGGAGCATTATGAAAAGAAGAGATGACACAACACAGTAACAAACATGATCCTGTCCCAACTTCTGAAGCATGATGCTGACACACTAAAACAAAAAGTCAAAATGTGCATATATTTATCAGGAAACAAAATATTTGATATGTCATCTGATTATTTACACAGCGTCTCTACAAGGCCGGCCCTCACTACTCCAGATGCAGTTTGAGAACACCAACTATCAGTGTACAAACATCCTAATACAAAACAACAACCGCTCATTCATTTTAACTTACATAAATTTAGCAACAAAGAATACAGTAAAAATAGATCAGACACTGAAAGGTGCATGATGGACATCGCTTATCCATAAGGTCTCCTTGATCTAGTACAATCTATCCTCATGTTTTCTCTATAGCAGTAACATTAATGGCATGTTTAAGGAATTCCACCTTGTGTCATTTTCTATGTGCTGTAAGGCATGCGTTAATTAGGTGTTTGACATACAGAAGCCATAGCCCTATTGCAAGTCATACTTGCTATTTTGCAACAGCAGAGGCAAGGAAATTTATTAAAGGCAAGGGTTTGAAATATAAACATGCTTCTAGATTTCCACTTCCTAACAGTGGCTGTGCTTCAACTTCATATCAAATTAGTAGTTTAAAATGTTTCTGGCTTTCTGACGTCCTTATATAAAATGACCCGCAAACCTCAGATAAAGGCCTGAAAAATGAGCTCCGTTCTAACATAACCACCTGACGTGTACTTTCCCACATTCACTAAAGCATCTTGTGACTTGCGGATTGAAACTGCTGTTCATGTACATAAACTCACTGAGTTTTAGCCCCAGAGGGTTCCTTTGCTGTATCCTGCAGAGACAGCTGGAGTTTAGTCCAGAGCTGTGGGTCCCCACTGCTCAGAGCCTCCAGCAGAAGAGCTGTTTGCTGCTGAAGCTGCAGCAGCAAACCCTGCGTGCGCTTGTTGTCCTTAATCAGCTGCTTTGTGCGCATCGTAATCCCCAGCAAGCCGGAACTGTTGAGAATGTTGTAGGTATTGCTGAAACGCTTCAGTTTGTTACTGTGCATGGAGATGGCCTCATGGTATATATCATCAGGTATCATGTTGCTGTCTGACACAGTCCTAAATTCCTCTGTGTAGGAAGACACCGAGCTGGTTCCCGCCTGCGGTGTGAGAGACCTTTCAGGGAGCTGCTCCTGACTCTCAGCTGCCTGTGATTGGTTGGTTGCTGCTTCAAAGCTGGAGATGGTTTGGGATGGCATCTGCAGTGCTGGCAGTGGGCTGGGAGAGCTGTAGGGCCTGTGGCCATGATGGTGTCTCCTCTGTCGGGGTTCATATCCTGATGTTGCACTTGCCCTCACCCTCGAGGATCCCACCCTCTTAGTAGGCGTATCCACAGGGTGTGGGGCAATCCTGGGATAGGATTTGAGGATGGGCATGTATCTTTTTGATTGTCGCACATTTTCAGAGCCAGTCATCGGAGAGCTGCTGTTACTGTTTGATACCATGGGTTGAAGAAGAACCACCTGTGATTGGGGCATCACTTCTAAAGATGAAGGATAACTCCACTGTTTTTCTGCTGGAACTGCAGAGGATGGCTAGAGAGAAAAAAACATCTTAATCTTACACTACAATGTATGATATGACCTTGTAAGCTACAATCTGCAATCTTAAAATAATTAAGATCTGAAGTGACATAAAAAATTGGCATGACTTAACCTCTGAGGGTTGAAGCACATATTTCTGGGCTTCCAGTGTAGCCAGCAGATATTTCAACCATGAATAAACGATATGAAGGGCAAGACTGAAAACTCACTCAAAAGTGATGGGTCAATATCTATTTACACAAATGACTAGTTTATTAGCAAATTCAAAACTCCCTTTAAGAGTCTTATTTAGCAGATTAAACACGTTAAAGTTATACAAATGAACAGTGCTTTGTAGAGTAAGAAAGAAAGTATTCAGATTTTTACCTGCTTTAAGACAAAGTTGTTCATGATGATCATTGGAGAGAGTCCAGGATATGAGCCTCCCACCACAGCCACTTGTGGACCAGGTGGTTCTTGGCCAAATATTGACCCATTTCTTCCTGCATCTTCTGAATCAGTCACCTCTATTGCACTGAGATACTCGGAGCTAGCATCTGATGATAAGAGGATCATATTATGGGTCTCATGTTTTTAAAAGAAAAAGATTTATCTTTTGTTGTGCACAGAGAGGCAGAACGTTAGTATCATAAACACTGGCAGGTGTAGATAGGCATCTCAAAACCGCCTGGAAAAGGATACCATCAACTTGATAAAGGGGGCTAAACCAAATCCAGGTCAGCCATCACCATATAAATAAATGTAGAGTACAGCCCACAAAGAGAATGACCTAGATCTCCAGATTTGATTAGGGTTGCCTTTGTTGTGGTTAATTTTCTGATCATCATTATTTCTAATAATGTAAATGATCATTATTTACATTTATATACAAGGTCAGCAAGGAGTATGCAACATAAGTAACTACACCATGTACAACTTACATGTTAAATTTAAACTGTACCAATTCCCTTCATAATAACAACTACACATGATATATGATTAAAATACACATGTTTTACCTCTAAAAAAAAGTTGCATCTTTATTTTTGATGAAATCCCTCTCGGCACAAAGCATAGTAGCATTGCCACAAATTTCTCCAAAGATTAACCCAAACTACAGCTGAATACATTTGTTTTGGTCTCATCGTTTCCAAAGAATGCATGCCCATTCTGCAATGTCAATTATATTCTGATGCATCTGTGTTTCTATTAGTTTTACCCTCTCTTTGTTGACCTTCTTCATCTTTGTATTGGACCAATTAGACTAGGCCCTCCAGCAAAAACCTTTTCCACCTGCGCTCCTGTTATTGGTGACTGTATTACTGAATATGTTCATCTGCAGAATGGATTGTGCACACCCTGATATGATGATATTACATCCAGGTTCACAGCCTTGAGGAGGCAGATCCAGGGGGGACCCTTAAAAGGACTGCCAGGATGATACCCCTCTGTGCTGAAATCAAGACACTGTATCCTATATAATAATTAGTGAATTGACTCTTCAGTGTTAGTTTCATACAGGTCTCATAAACAGGACGTAAATATCAGCAACCTGCTGATCATGTACTTATGAACTCTGTATTTGTAACAGGAAGCAAACCCATTAGAGCATTATAGTGGGACACGTGATAATGACTGAGTCATTTAAACATCTGACAGCTACGCTCAGCTGTGAAGTTACGTCGCATTTCCAAACATCATCACAGACCAGTTTTTAATTAATAACCAAAATGCGGTGATAAATAAACCGCTCAAGACAAAAAAAAAAAGTTAAACTTTTAAAATTTCAAGATGAAAACTGTTTTATTCAGGTGATTTGCTCTAAATATTCTTAATGTTCAGATCTCAGATGCTGACGTGCTGACGTTAATAAAACCTACAAAGAATATTGGATCAATTTTAAGCTGTAAAATGACTCAGAAATTTGAACAAAGAATATAGATTCCGCTTGTTTAGCTGTGTGTGTTCCCGTGATGGCCATGATGTTTTTGGTGCAACACTGGAGCAAGAGAAATACTCTGGCCAGAACCGGCCCTTGGTATATAGGCCACATTAAAACTGAATGCTACAGTTAAGCATATTAATTTCAGTAAATGTAGGTCAGAGTCAAAATAAAGTTTATTTGTACAATGCCTACTTTATATGAAGTAGAATGCGCCAGTAGACTGAGAGCATTGGTGTCAATGTGACAGAATCCAGACACATATTTCGGTTTAATTATATTAAATATTCACAACAACTCTGTGAGAATATTAACATCAGCCACACATGTAGCTCGACACGTACTTTTCATCTGGACTGTTTTTGTCCAGTTGTCCACACATGGAAACAATGGAAATCTATTTATGCATAAAAAACACTTCATCCTCCTTTTATGAAGATCCTGATCGTTTTCTAGCCTTAAAAATAAACAATGACCACAGGATGATCTCACACACAGTCCTCAAAACGTTTTTTAAACCACTAGTCTACAACAACCCATGAAGCTCAGCAGTGTTATCCCACTTTTATTTTGAAAAACCACAACATACAGACTATGCGAGGCCTCGTTTGTCATTGATCATGTGGTTTTCAGCGATCTGATACAAGCATTGGAACGATGCTTGGGCACCCTCCTTGAGCACGATGTTGGTTGAGCAGGATTTGAACTGCCAACCTTCCGGTTATTGGATGACCTGCTCTACCACCTGAGCCACTGCTACCCCATATTACAGTATTGGCATCATTAACACATTTCTCCTCTTCTCTCTCAGAAGATCTCCCTGGATAAAAGTTGTGATGTCTGTTGACCAAAGAGTTCATAGACCCATTACAAAGTTATACTGACAACACTTTTTGTTTTTCTTCTTAACTTCCTATGTCAGGAATCACAGGCGTTTTCAATTGACTTTGAGGGTGTATTTTCATGCAGCCTTTATAAACTAATTGTTTGTGACTTTTATTGAAATACTCTATTTTTCAACTTGCAAATAATGCGATCATTGAGAAGTGTAACAATTTTGAATAGTTTCAGATTTAAGTGATATCACAGAGTGATGGAGACCCTTTTTTTGGTAAACTATGTTGTGGGTAAAAACAAGTCTTAAAGGTCAGTCACTTTCATGAGTTGGAACTTTTCAAACCTGAGAAGCCTGAATCTCGCTCCAGGTCATGTTTGGATAATCCAGGGTGTGGCGTCCGGGTAGACGGTGGTGTCCTGTGGGCATCTGGTCTACTAAACCCACTCATGTTGATATCCTCTGGAAAAATATAGAATTAAAAATGTAATTAAATTAGCCTGTTTGTCTGAATTTAGCAAGAATAAGGAATGCTGTAATAAGTTATTAAAGACTAAAATTAAGGATGGTAAGCAGTTCATATAGAGAAATTAGACTGAGACAGTGATAAAAACACAGTTTATAATTAAAAAGTTGCCTTTTTATGATCCAGACAATAACATTACATGTTTCAATTTTCTTCTTTCACTTCGGGGTCTTAACAGTAAATAATCAACCTTATTTTGACCTGGAGAATGTGAAAACAGTTTCTAATAAATCTACTGATGGGTAAGAAATACAGTCCCATTCACCTATTTATTGGACTTTATGAGTTAGTAATGAAAGAAAGTATAAATAGATCCACCCATAAAATGATTATCGCTCTGAAGCTGCTTCTTGAAGTCTTTGGCTTATCGACCAAACTGCACTACAAAGCCTGTACTTCGTGCTGGTACCAAGACACGTTACTTAAATACTTTGTATTAAGCAAGATCTACAGATATATGAAACTTAAGTTTGATATAGAAAGAAAGAAAGAAAGAAAGAAAGAAAGAAAGAAAGAAAGAAAGAAAGAAAGAAAATTGCGTATCTTTGAACTGATCATTAAACAGGTAAAACACTAATAACGTAACACCAATTCCATTATATCAATTATATCTTTACAAAAATTGTCCCATTTTTGATTCAGCTGGTCGTTGTAGGTCCTGTCACCCCCACCCCACTGGCAAGTCTGGCTGCAGAGAAAAATGTCAGACATGCTTTTCACCACTTTCTTAAGATAACAAAGAAAAGAGGTCACTCGAGGTAAACATTGTATATCAGAAGCAGAGAGTCTAAGCTGTTCATAACCCAAATCATCTGCAGCTAGTACTTTTTCTTTCTTTTTTTTTTGCATGCGCAGCACTAAATGTTACCCATCATCTAATGGTTAACTTTGATGGTTAGTTGCCTTTAATAAGGCAACTAAGCTACTGCAGAAACAAAAAATACTGAAAACAACATAATCCGCTATCTGTATCTACGTCAGTAGATACTTTCCCTTGTTCACTGTCTGCCCCTTTTCACTGCTAGCACAATTAGCTTAGTAATGCTAATGACCGCAGATTTATAATGGAAGCCATAGTTTCTATCACAATCAACTGGCTATTTGGTTAAGAGTGTTGTTTTTTGCAAACCTTACCAATGTGTCACTTGCTTGAAAGCTAAATTCTGATAATTAATAATAATTAATCATCCAAGTTTCCCTACTCCAGCTGATATTCGACTCAAGAGCAGCTAACGTTAACTACGCCTCATAGCCTATTCTAGGGTAAACAATGTAGTTGACCATAATATGGTCTTACAGGCATACAGAGTGAAACGTTAGCTTTGATTTACGTGTTTTTTGTTTGTTTTTTGTTTTATACGAATTCAATGGAATGAAATAGTTCATTATAGACAGACGGGGTTAGCAAATTCAACTTTTTTATTCTTGTTTAGAAAGGAATCAAACCAGCGGCTTGGGATGGAATGTCCCTGTAAGACGGTACGGAGGGCGTACTACTAAAAATATATGATGTGAGATGTGTGCTTGGTGCTTGCACATGTTGCCAGGGAAACGGGTCAACTCAGATGTTGTTTTTTTCCATCAGAATGATGGCAAAAAGGAGCGCTTGTTTTACTGTTAGCGCGTGCTCTGCTATCATTAAGTCAACATCCATTAGCCTGTATAGCAGCATCATTATTCATTTCTATTACACGAGATGTAGGCTTCTATCCATCCATTTTCTGTACCGCTTAATCCATGCAGGGTCGCGGTTGGGCTGGAGCCTATCCCAGCAAGTATCAGGCGAGAGGCAGCTGGGTACACCCTGGACAGGTCGCCAGTCTGTCGCAGGAGATGTAGGCTTATTATGATAAATTATCGATGTTAAGTAGGATGCTATGGAATGTGAGAATGGGAAGAAATTTAACAATGACAGCAGCTGATTCATTTCATTATGCATAATATATAGTATATTGGGTTAGCTACTTGAGAATTAAGGACTAAAATGTGAATACAGCCAGTCAAAAAATTTAAACGGCACAATGTTTCCTTTCTAAAAATTTGTTTTTAAATAATTTCAGACCTGACCCTGGAGTTTACCCCCCAGCCACAATTTTAACCAAGAACCTTTTTTGCTGTGGAGTGACAGTGTCAACCACTACATCAGACATACATCACGTCAATATTTGATAGAATAATCACATAAGACTCTCTGACAGTCATAAGAATTTTGTTACAAAATAAATATTTAATTGAAATCAAAACACTAACACCATCAAAATGTTTGTTTTTACATTTTCATAGATTTTCTTTGTGTAGTACATATATATAAAAAATACAAGGACATAATTTTACATAACTACATTAATCGATCCCTGCCATACTTCAGTACTTCCAAAAACAGACAGAGGAAGTCACCTGCTGTGTGGGATTATGGGAGATTTGCGTCACCAGGGTGAGCACAGCAAGGAGCAGAGAAACACTTTCCATATGTTTGAAAACCTTGAAATCAAAATTGAAAGGATTCTTTAACAGGATGTTTGGAAGTTACAAAACTTTAACATGCATCAAAACTTTGTGACTAGTGCTAAAATGTTCCTGATTTACTGGGCTTACCTTCTGCACACTTTCTGATCTAATTTTGAATAAATTATTTAACTGGATTGATCATTTTTGTAAACTAAATCCAAAGCTGGAGCCATTCAGTAGAAGTATATCTGTCTTTCAACCTGCTTGTTTTTGTTCTGTTCGCTTGGCACCAAAAGTCAAAGAAACAAAAATAAAATTAAAGTTTTGTTCAATAATTTGAATTTATCCAATTTATTAAGAAAAAAACAACAACAACATAAAAATCGGTTGTGGATCTCTTCATTTGGTATATGTGAATAAAAGTTATTGCCTAGGCAGATATTTAAGGTAAACGGCTTACACAAGGTTGAGGATTTATACAAACCATATCATTATGAGATTGCTGCTTTTATGAATGATAGGTAGAATATTCCAATACATTGATTATATCATTAATTTTGACTAATCACTCTGTCCTGCCTTATTTTATTTGAAAATTAGACAAATGAAATCATACTTTATCATAGAGCATTTTAAAACACTTTATCCTTAAACACCAGAGGGAGACATTTCATTATTGCATGTACAAAACAGCTGCACATTCAGTCCAACATATACCAGAATGACAAGACATGATGTTCTTGATAATGTTTCAGCAAAGGATTACAAACTTTTTAAAGGTTGTTAGTCCAACTATATTCTACCGTATCAAATAAATATAGTTTTTCTTTTAATAAATGCGACCACCTTTAAATACCAAAGAAACGGACAAATTAAAATAACTGACACAGTAATACCAAGTATAAGATGAAGATGTCAGTTCTACATTGCACTGGCTCCCAGGGACGTCCATTGTGTCAGGTGTGTAACAGCAGTGTTTCCACCAATCAAAACCTTGTCATTACAAGTGCCCTGCCTGTCAATAAGAGGGCTTGTCAGGAAATCAACCCAGCTGTCTGAGTCTCTGTCTGCCAACAGTTTCGATAGATGAGTAGAGGAGACTGATGCTGGGCTGGGAAATAAGTAGTGAGTCACGCTGCAACAGGGGTTTGGGTAGCCACTGCAGTTACCTGCGAGGGATCTGGCACCTGCAACACACAGCAAAGAATAATGTAATGGTGTTTAGTGACAACTAGTGGATACATGAACTCTCTCGTACTTATACTGTGCCATTACCTCTCACATTCTTTTGTTTTTTGTTTCTCCTTTCTTTTCCTTCCTCTTCCTCTTCCTCTTTTTCTTTTCCTGGACATAGAACAAAATTACCGACAAGCCTGCTCCCTATTCTCTGAAAATGTTGATTCTTCTCAACAATCTCAATGCTAATATCATAAAAGCAATTCTTACCTTTCAACCTTCACAATAGGTTTCCTGAGGAGAAACAATTTTTTTTTTCAATAAATAACAACATCCAAATGCAATTTCATTAAACAATCATTGTAAATGCCAACCCAGTTTCCAAGAATTTATGTACTATAAATTTGTTTGACTAAATACATTTTGAGGGAAACCAAATTTCTGGAGGCTGTTTGGCAGGGAGCCTTACCTGCCAGTGATCATGTTGGTGGCTCTGAGTTTTGACTGTGGAGTTTGGTTGTTCTGCCTTTTCTTGTGCCGCTTCCTCCCACAGCCAAAGACGTGCGGTACGGTAAGTATTGATTCTTAGGTAGTTCTATGTTCGGTTCCATGGGACCGGTTTTAAGCTGAAAAACTTCCCCCAAGACCTTCACACCTAGAAGCTAAACTATGTTACTTTGCATACTCACTATTAAATTAATTTATATATTTCTCTCTTTTTTCCCTTCAAAAGTAATCCATTAAGTAAAAGCTTAGATGTAGCAACCCCTTTTCCACTGTTCCTATTCAGGGATCCCTAATCATATTCAAATGACCCCCACCTGTCACCTTCTGCCTCCGGCTGGGGAGGTGACAGAAGCCTTCCTCTCCTGTGAGAAAGCTTGGTCTAAACAGAGCTTTAACAGCTATAACTTTTTAATTTAACCCTTTATCACTTGCATATCATATTTGATTAATACAATTTCTAAGACCTACTGCATCATTTTACTGTAAAGACTTTGGTCAAAACCTTGTTGTGTACAATCTGACACTTGTCTTCTGCCCCCTGGTGGATACCTTTTTACACTACAATAATTCTGATGTATAACTAATAAATGGTACATTTGTGAATCACATTAATGCTTTTGTGAAGACTAATTGTTATCAGGCTGAAATAGTGATCCTCATCATCTGTTCCTGCTTTCCCAATCAGCTGTTTTTGTGCTGGACCGTGTTGCTCCATTATGCATTGTGTTGTACGCTTGGCTTCACAGTAAGTTTGTCTTTACTGTGGTTTTGCTGCTCTTATGATTGTTTCTGTTTCTCCTTTTGTGTCTGTTTGCCAACTTTGTGACTCCACTCCATGCTGCATGTCTGAACTACTGGGCTACTCACTGTGTATTTTTAACTGTGACACAAGCAGAGTCATGACTGTGGGGCCACTGTTTCCAGCTTAAACCAGCATAAATAGATATTACAGGCTTTCCAGTTCCACATAAGGCGTTGTTCAACACTAGATAAACTTTACATGTTAAATAAACTTTGTTCTCAATCATATTCCATAAAATGTTGGTTACATCACCCTGTTTGAGAGGATTGATTCCTTAGTTTTGTTTCATAAGAAATCCTAGTTGTCTGAATCTGTCATTTTGAGACTGCTACTGTTACATTGCAGTTTCAACATGGAAAGATGCAAATGCAAAAATAAATGATTTGTCAAAATTTGCACATATACAGTTTGTGACTTTGTAGATGCGTTATTAGGAACAGTTAATTGACACAACAGCAATAAATTCTAGGAGACAGGGTTTCTGTTTGCATAAAGAAATATCTAATATCAAACATTGAGGCTTTTTAAAGACTTTTTAAGGCTTTTGGAAAACCTGTTTCCTTGTTTTCTTACCTACATTCACATGTCCGATGCTCCACAAATGTCATCTCAACATATTCTTGACCTGACTCTGATGGCCTGATTTTCAACAGCTGAGGGATAGCATTATTAAGAATTATCAAAGTTGCAATTTTAGTACAAAAAGCAATGGATCACATGCAGTCACGGGTATTTTATACAACACCGTTATCTTACCTGCATGGTGACATTTGAAGTACTCGTAGGATGGCACTCTAAGTTCTCATCCCCACAGCAGCCAGCACACCTCACTAGGGGCACACAGGAGGGGCTGTAGATGTGCTCCACCTCTGTTGGGTATTCCTGCACTACCTCTATCAGCTTCTCAATGGTCCGGCAGAAGCTGCGACCCCACACTTCTGTAAACGTCAACACTGTAAGGGAAAGAGGAAAGATGAAATAGAAGCAAGGTCATTCTGAAGATGCAAGTCAACTGGTGGAGCCAGTATATGAAGGATCTTTTTAGATGGATAACGTTGCAGATGCAGACAGATGCAGAGGGCATTTGTCAACTGCACTGAGTTTACAATCATGAAGATGTTTATGATGCTTAATTAGATGGAAAAATTACTACATGTACTTAAAATAAACACTTGTTATTGACAATGCATTTGTACACAAACAGTATGAGTAATTATTCCAGAAATGCAATATTTTGCATGTTTAAGTGATGTACACAGAAACCTAAAGCCAGTTCAAATATGCCAGTTTGTATCCTGTTTTAATTTTGAAATAAAAAATGTTTGTATAATGTATAATATGCTTTCCTGTGGGAGTACATGTGTGAATGTGTCCCAGTTGCTGTCGGGGAAGAACAGGGACGTCTGTAGCCAAACACAGAAGGAAGTGAAAACAAACATTGGAAACATGGCCATGAACAGAACCCTGCTGGAGCTGGAGCTGAGTTGCCCCGCAGGCACCTCTGGGACTGCAATGACCCCCAGGGGTCACCAAATGGAGCCTGACACCACAACAGCTGTTTATAAAAGCAGACAGGCTGGGAGGAGACGGCTGGGGAAGCATCTACGTTGGGAGATGAGGCCGTGAACTATAATGTTGTACAACGCAACAGGATGGTTCACTGGTCAGTTACTACCCCTTGAGTTGACCGTATGTCTTCTGCTTATCTAGCCTTTTTCGTGATAAATCCTCCGGATGGGCGTTCTACAAGTCTTTAACATTCAATATATCTAACTTCTGGCAGCTTTAATTTATAGTGATGCAAGGGAGGAATGAGGGAAGAAGGTCAGCAGTTGAGTAATCTCTTCTAGCCGAGACATGAGCTGCTTCTCTACATTCAGATGAAATTCATTGAATGACAGCCAAGATATTTGGGCTTAGTCATTTATATTTCTCTATGGTGAATGACAAAAGAAATATAAAGGAACAGATTGAAATGTGTTTCATCTAGACTGGCATCATTCAAACTCTAATATGAATCACAGAAACTGTAAATGTAATAAAACAGCATAAGCCTTAGCTTTAAACAACAACATCCCTATTTCTTACAGAAGTTTTCAGAAATAAAAAAAAGCAGAAATTATTACCTTCCATTGTGCTGTTTGTGCTTGACAAAGGTAAATTCTGTAAAACAGAAAAAAAAGGTAAATATGCAAACTTGATGTTAAACAGACAACATTGGCATTCAGCTACGTGGATCCTTTTTGTCATTTGGTGGTGACAGATAGAACTGCATACAACTAAAGTGGATGATAAATCTTTTTTTATTTTATTTATCAACTTGCATATGACAAGCAGCAGATTCAGTCTATATATCTCACACATACAAACACATATATATATACACACACACACACACACACACACACACACACATATATATATATATATATATATATATATATATATATATATATA
>JAOXYM010000021.1:10566459-10617295 GCA_028567055.1 Leptatherina wallacei
ACTGATGAGATTTTACAGCCTCTTTAAACTTCAGCATATAACGGTAATTTATGTGATGCTGTAAATGGTTATCATTGCGTTTGTAACGTTGCTCCTGATGCTTTCTTTGTAAATTGTAGACCGCACACCGCAGGTGATTTACGCTATAGAGCACACACAGCCTTTCTGAGAGACAACCTCTTAGTACTTTGGACATTCTGCAAGAGCAATTCAGTGCAATGTAAACATTTAGAGATCTTTTTCACTGCTGACAAGGATGGTATACTCATTGCCGGCTCCAGGGTGCAAAGAGATTTCTCTCTGAGGCTTTAGTATTTAGCTGAGTTTGCTGAGACAGAAAAGGAGATTCCTTTACTGTTGACACATAGAGTTACTCTTCAGTGTGGGACTTCTGTGTTTGCAGAAACCGTGGAACCAAAGGATTCCTTGTGGGCTTCCACACATTCCTTCAGCAGTGCTGAATAGCTGCACAACCTTTTGCTATTGAACAGACCACACTCAGGAGTGCAGCATTTCTAAACATCTCAGACACTTGAACACCCCCGCCCCATTACCAGTTTTGCCAGAGCATCAGTAAGTGCAAACAATCAGACATGATGAAAGACATTTCCTTTTATCATGTGCAATTTCACAGTTGTCTCTTCCTAAATTGTATGTCTATGGCAGTGATGGATGGTCTTTGAAATTCAGAGGACAGAATGGAAGCAAAAAACCCCCAAAAAGTATTATTTTGGGACATGAACTCTTCAATTTTTTTGTTTAAGCCTTTCATTGTTTTTCTCAGAGTGCTCATATTGTTTGGATAAATTTCACAGACTGTATGATATTCCTTTTCTGAATGCAGAATTTTTGCAAGAAATTCTTACTAGTCCTCTTAGGCAAACGTTATATGACAACATAAATAAGGCAGATTCATGTTTTGTTTTGACATATTTCTGATAGTCGAGCTGAGACTATTGTTCCTCCTTGCTGCTGCAGCAGTCCCCACAGATTGTGTTTGCCCACAGGACAGAGACAGACTCTCACCACTGTCTCGCCATCTGCTCCGTGATCTTTCTGTGTTTTTAAAGGTGCACCAGCTGATAGGGCTTAATAAGATCACTCAAACTGTTTGCACTATAAATACATGCTGATAAGACAAGCAAACCTGGGTTGAGCGATAATGTGGGCTACTCCTGGGGAGATGGATGTCTTTGCTGCTTGATCTCCTTGTTCTGTACTAAAGGAAGGGGAAAACCATCATTGCAACTGACATTTAATATTTAACCTTTCATAGATTTCTAATGTAAAACAGGCCAGAATCAATTTTGATTATGCTTCTTTAACTAAATTAATTAAAAAAAAGAAAAACAGGCTAAATCTGAACAACGGTCAAACATTTTCCCAAAATTTCAACTCCCTCAAAACCAAAACATCAGCCAAACCTCTTCTCTGATTGAGATTTGTCATCTGCAGCTTTAATTCATAGAAAGATCAGCTAGAGGAATAAATAAAGCCTCTGTAGTCTGCAGTGTCTCCTGATGTCGTGAAAGCTAAATGGGTGGCACTCAGAAACTGGAGTAACATTTCCCTTTTGCTGTTGACCCCTCATTTTCCCAGATTGCAGTGTAAAGGTAAACAGATGAACAACATTAATGATGTCCATTCATCATTACTGGGGCGACTTTGGTTTCCTCCAGAGTGGGGCCTACAAGGGGAAGGTGGAGAGCTGGGGAGCTCCTTACTTTGAAGAATCTCATTAACAGTTAGTGGCCTACAGGGTTTCTGCTAAAGACAGGAGTTAGTAACAATGTCAAGTTAAATCATATGTATCAGTTCTTGTTGATGGGTACATATCTTTAACACTAATGCCAAAAAAGGAATGGACAGGCTGAATTGTAGGATTCTGGGAGATGATGTAACATACTTTTTCTCATGATGGACCACCTGGACGGTGGACCCAAACAGGATAAGGCAATATTTGACACCCAAACCCAGTCTTTCCTGTTATTAATTAGCTGTGACGGCCCATAAATGTTTTGCACACGCACAAACCTCTGAAGCTTTATTTGAACAAAGTGGTAAATAGGAAGTGATTCAACTATGAGGAAAAAGATACTTTACTTATAAGGTGCATAGCATTATATCACAACCTGGTCTTTCATTTCATACATGTCAAATCCTGTTTGTACCATCATACTTCATTGACATATTTTTGTCTCTGACACGTTTTTGTTCCAAGGTTGTCAGGTGTCATCCTGTTTTCATTCCCACTCTTCTCATATTTGCATTGTTACTTTTCTTTTTTTTTCAAGGAAGCCAGTCAGTATGTTAACAGACAAATGGAAGCTATTTTAGTCTGAATGTGTCATGAATCAGTCACTGCAGAAATCTCCAGACACAGTCTTTATACAGCTGTTTGTTGGACATCACAATGCCAACCACAGACTAAATGAAAGCTTGACTCTTGAAAAGAAAACAGAACTCCTTTTATCATGTTTGATTTGAGAAACAATTATAGCAAAGCAGTCATTAAGAAAAGCTTCAGATGGGAAATATTATACTCTTGTTGTATTTCCCTGTAGTCTCAGTCTTGATTGCGTCTACTTTCTAAAGTTAAAAAACATCCCGACTATCATTTGTGAAGAAGTATTGCAATATGAAATTCTAACTGAAATGAAAAAGTCAAAATTTGAGGATGTGTGCTGTAAAGAAAGCTGGTAGCTTGTTACTGTATAAAAGAACTTAACTTCCTCCTGGAACCACACTAGGCCTAAAATTTTATTTCTGAGAAACATTAAGTTAGCACAACAAAGTTAAATTTATATATATTTGCTTCTGCCTATAACAGAAAAGCTGGCTCATATTAGCCAACTTCTCCAGTCCGACAGGAGCAGTGGCAGCTGCTTTGCTCTGAAAGGAAACTGAGTGTTTGTCCAAGATAAAATTTCATCACCTCCAGAAGCACCAGAAAAAGGACCTGCTGTAATACAGAAAGGGAAAAACAACACTGAGAGTGAGTTATCATGGTTTCTGTCATTGCCAGTTGTAAAAGCTGTTAGGTTTATAAATGAAGAGCAAGCAGTGCAAACTGTGCGGAAGTGGTCCTGCCGTTAGAGAGCAGGTTATAACTCAGGCCTGAAGTGATACCCTAAACCCCATTAAGAGGTCCCACATGTGGAGCACATTCATGAGTTCATGGGCTGACACTGTTGGTGGGGCTCCGAGCTGGACTATTAATGAGATGTTTTAAAAATCTCTCTCACGTTAAAACGCTTCCTTTAAATAATATGCTGAAAATTACATTTAATGTAAATATAACGTTCACTGCTGTGAGCCGCAGCAGGTGGGCTGTAGGCTCTATAAACAGACTTTCTTTAAATATTACAGGATTTTTTTCCTGAAATCTGACATGTTTTTAAATGAGATAAAAAGACAGAGGCTAATGGAACATACCTTTTAATATTGAATTGAGATTGATTAGCAAAAAGATTAGATTTATTCCTAGAAGTGGGAAACTCTTATGTAAACATGAGTTTAACCAGGCAGTCCGATCTACTGGATTGCAATTACACTACTTTAGCACTTGAGTTTATTTTTTGAGGGGACATAGTGTTTTTATTAAACCTCAAATTAGTTTATCCCCCCTCAGGGTCTATGTAAAAGTTTTAAAAGGTTTCCTTAAAGCACACACACACATCTGCCACATTTATAAAGACCTGGGTGAAGTTATAGTAGCTGTGTAATATTTGTAAAATTACTATAAAAGTACCAATTCAACAGTCAAATTTACAGCTACACATGAAGAAAGAAAAAATAAACATGTTAAAAGTATCCAAAAGTCTAAACACCCTCATCAAAAAGGGTTCATCCCTGGCAGGTATTCATTTTCCAATGTAAGGCGTCTTGTCAACACCATGTATGCCAACCATACAGAGACCGGTGGAGAAGCAATAAGGCTTTTGATCAGGTGGCCATACATGCTAGAATCACTTTGCAGATTTGGGTTTACAACTCATTTATATCTTAGGTGAAACTTATAAACACTAGCTCAGTGTGCTCCATCCTAGCTAATGGTGATAAGTCGATTCCATTTTCCTTATATCACTCCGTTCAGCAGGGTTGCCCTCTCTCACCAGATCTTTTTGCTGTTACGCAGAAGCCCCTCGCCCTAAGAATAAGAACTCAACCACAAATGATGGGATAGGAAGTGGGGAGTATGGAAATGCTCTTTAGTTTGAATGCAGACAACGTCATATTAGGCCTAAAAAAGTCAGAGGAATCAGTTCCCCTTTTTCTCTCGGCAAGCTGTCTGGATATACAATCAACTGGGTAAAAAGTGAATTCCCCCATATTTAAACATTATTATTGGGCTAACGTCAGTGCTCTGATGCTTTGGCGAAAGGGGGCTCTGGATATTTTGGCTCCTGAATCCCTTCATGGCTAAAAATGGAGGCCAAATCTGTAGTTCAATCCTCCCTGCCAGTTTTATTGTTCTCCAAGATAGAGAAGCTTGGAATCATAAAGAGTCTAAGTTTTGCTGTTAAAAAGTCTGTTAGAATCTTGAATCAGGTGAGAAGAGTCCCGAGCCTGCCAGCAAATTCTGTACATACGCTAATCTGTTTGAACCATTCCTTTATACCCTTGAAATTAGACAAAAACCTTTCATGTCTGGAGGCAGAAGGCTCTCACATCTATTGAGCATTTATATGTGAATGGACTATTTGCATCCTTTGATGAACTGAGAGTGAAATATAAAATGCCATTGCCCATTCGCACCTTGTTGTTACCTGCAAATTAGAGACTATGTTCATTCCAAAATCCCTAACTTTCAAACTCTCCCTAAGGAACATGCATTTTATGGTCTTATGAAAAACCCTTCTGACTCCAGACATCTCATTTCTACTTTTGTATGTCTGTTTGATGGTTGTAATGTGGTTGTCACAGATAAAATAAGGGAGGCTTGGAAAGAGGAGTTGGGTATTGCAAGCTGTGTGGAACCAAAGTTTGGCCATGATAGCATCCTAACAGCAGGCATCAAATAATTCAGTTTAAGGTTGTTCTTCACCTTTATTATTCCAAACAGACTGCCCAAGATTTATCCTTCGGTCTCACCAATGACAGATGTCGAGTGGCAGAGAACACGTTGTCTGCTGCTTTTTGGTTCAGCACACTATTGACTAGATTCTGGGACAAGTTATTTAACTGGTTCTCTAAGGCTTACAAAATAACTTTCCAACCGGATGCTGAACTTGTCATCCTTGGCTGCTCGCAGGGTACAGCAAACCTACAGTACCTACAGCAATGCGACAGTCTCTGATGCTGGGGATTATTGTTGCTTAAAGGCTCATCCTGATAGATTGGAAATCGACTTCTCCCCCCTCCATTCAGAGATGTCTAACTGATATGACTTCTGTCATACAAATGGGGAGACTTAGGTTTATAAGGACTAATTCAACTGGAAAGTTCTCAGTTATCTGGGACCCATTTCTTGCCTTTGATCAGGGCAAGATAAGAGCCTCACCTGGCCACTCTCTTCGGGCTTGTTTGAGACAAAGCGAATACATTTTATTTATGTGAAACTAGCAGTTTTATTATTCAATCTTGTTTTGTATATATCTGAGCTTGATTATCAAAAAAAAAGTATCCAAAAGCCAGAATAAAGAAATTAATTTCAGCTCAATATTCAGCATTAATTCCACCTTAAAACACATTAGATGCTCTTTTAACATCATTTGCATTCCAAACATATAGACAAAACTGCAAACTTACATTTTACTTCTGCTCATCATATCTGGACTTCTGTAACTAAACTTTCATGGATCTGTGCAATAGATGTGCACAACAGATAGCAACAACCAGAAGTCAGTCGTCTAAAATGGGTCAGAGAGGCTGGAAACTGCAGGAAAAGGCTGATCTGGCTTTGTCCAACTGTGATAACATTAATTTATTCACTAAATGACATGTAACATCTTGAAAGGAAATAAAAGCAGCAAAGCTAGCTATATTTTCTCAAAATCTATTCATGTAATCAGTGAATTTGGATCCAGATTAAAAGGATACATGGGAGACATAACTTTGATTACCCAAGGCCTGGTCTGTAGAATATCAGGAAAAATATAAAAAAAAGCTGGAACAACCCACTTTTTTCAGTTAGACAAATGAACCCATAGAGAGTCGTTTTTAAAGGCAATGACCTAGGCGTGGAAATGACTAGCAGCCAGAAAGGAAAAGTACAGAGGCAGGCCATGGCCCGAGCAAGTGTTAGGTGAAGTTCATTTGTGCACAAGTGTTTAGGCAAACTGTAGCTTGGCAAAATTGTTCACTGAGATTTATTTTTGTGCAGAGAAATACATTCACTCAAATAGCTATAGCTTGTAGAACAAGAAACAAGGAAATGAGAGCATAGCAGTGGAAGGGTGGGTGGAGGTCAAAGAGCTAGGGAAAGTTAATAACTTGAAACAATAAATAAAACATCCGATGGATGGGAATTTGGCAGCAGTGCAACTTTTCATCATCAGATAACCCACTGTAAGGCAGAAAAGTGGTTGTGCACCTTAATAAACCGCAACTACCACTCACTTACTGGGGGACAGAAGTTATAATAATTCACAACGTAGTGTATGTCTGTTGTTTCACTGGTCTGCTCTTGAAATGTTGCTGTCAGGATGATGGCGGAGACAACCAATCTCAGATGGCGCTCTGCCCTGAGGGGACAGATAAATGAGGACCACCAGGGTGGATAAAACAGCCACAGTTTGACACTGAGTCTGGAGGATGAACATTCACTTTATATTAACTTAAGATAAAGCAAACGCAAGGAAGGCTTGACCAGTTTGCCTTGAATAATAGTCTTACTTTTTTTTTATTGAAGGAGTGGTATGACTTCCCATTTGTGAGGAGGCGTTTTCAGTTGCTGAATAATTTTCCATTACCCTAAAAAACAAAATAAGCAAATAAATACACAAGCTCCGGGATGGTGAAGATGGGGTTGTGAGAAAGAAGTTAGAATAAATCATTTTCTCCCTCTGCAGATATGATTTAATCTCTGTTGCACAGGAACAGACCAGGAACAAATCCATATATATCACTGCTTGAAGATAAGTCCAGTACTAAATTTGAGATCAGATTTTAACATATTTTTCTGAACAAAAATAAAAACATGTCAAAGATATGATGCTGCATCTTAAATTACACCATGTCATCTTTCAGTTCCTGTAATTCCCTTTGCTTTGCTCAAGGATCTACTGCAGACTCTTTACTTTAGACTGTGAGGGTTCTCCTGTTTATACCAAAGATGAAGAACAGAACATCCATTCTGTCTGCAAGGTAAGAAATATCAAGTTTGATAACAAACTTTTCTAGTAGTGGCAAATGCTTCTAATCCATTTGATGATCTGCTTCGAAATTCTTAAAAAATAAAACTGAACCAACATGAGCACAAAGTGCCTCAAGTGGCCTCTGTGTGCCGACCTGAAAGAGTTGTTGGGGGTTAGAAGGTGTTAGGATAAACTTTGAACCACAGGGGAAAGAAGTGGTGTTGAATGAATGCAGACCACTAACAGTCTCCCCACACCCAAACTTGTGAATGAGTGAAAATGTGCAGTGCTAATCAGGTGAAAATAAACAGAGCAGTGCCCTTGGGCATCGTGGTAACAAGAGGAATGAGTGCAAGATGGTGAGCTGGAGCCATCCAGTATGTATACCACTTTTGTTTCCTGAGCAAAAAAAAATAATAATAAAGATTTCCCCCCAAAATATGATGAAATATATGTAAAAGCATTACCACAGTAAGACCAATACTAACTGGCATTATTTCTATCAGTGGCTTGTTGGGGGCAGAGGCTCAGTCACTCAAATGGATTTACTCTGGATTAACGCCAACAAGGCCTGAGGGAGTCTGCTTACGAATTGTGAGCCTCGGAGGAGCCAGTGTGCTCTGTCTGGGGGACTCCATCCCAATCTCCAGGATCGGGAGAAATTTCCCATAGAGATGAGAAGCAGATGTCTCTCTTTTTCAGTCTCACCCTCACCCGTCATATAGACTGTTTCTGTCTCCCTCCCTCGTACAGTCAAACCTGGCTCTCCTTCCCCGAGGGATGGGGGAGGAACATGAGCACCATGGGAAGGGTAGCTGTCCTTGAGCCCAATCATATGATGACGGAACCCTTTTTGTGGGAGGCACTGCCTTTAGGTACAGAGCTGTGAGCACATGGAGCCAGTCCAAGAGCTCCCAACTTTCTCATGGAAAAAGGCAAACAAGAAGATTTGATAAAAACGTCATGCTCTGACGATTCCCGCTGACAAGTTAGCTTTCTTTAGGTGGACTGGAGTTGCTTTGAATTTACTATTTTGTTCCCAGTGTTGATCTAGGGAGTGACCCTTGACTTCTGCCAGGAAGAGGAATCATGGACATCAGATGAGAGAAACTAGTCCACTCCCCCTCTTCTCATCCTGTCTCTGGAGCCGATATTTTTGCAATAAAGCGTCTCAGGCTAAAATGCACCTGCAACTCCTTTGGGCCCTATTTCCAGCTCCCTAGAGCCCAACTCTTTGGCTCTTGTGGCTCAGCACTGACGTGCATACTATGGCTCGTAGCGTAAACAGACAGAGACAAACTGTGGGCCAGTCACAGGGTGTCTGGTTGTGGTCTGTAAACAGATCAGGAAGAGGAGGAACAGGAGCTCACAGTGGAGATGAGACTAACTGCTATCCTGAGGCGGGAGAGCATTGGGACAAGATATAAGGCTTATGGTAGCCTGTTAAATGTCTACAATACACCACCTTCATCCAAGATAAGGTTTTTGGTATGAGGCTGTTTAATAGCCAGGAGCATGGCCCAGTGGTTAAAGATCATCTTTTAAGTAATGTTAAAGCAAGAAGCTTAATCTCTACAAGCATCTGCAAGACTTCTCTTTAGCTGAGTCAGTAGTATGAGAACAAAGGAGCAAGAAAAAGAAAACAAAAAAAGCATCTTAATCAGTAGAAACATATGAAACTCCTCAAATTTTACTAATCAGTTTGTTTACAGGTTTTAGGGAGTATTATACAATGCAAAAAGAAATGAAAACTTCAGAGGGTACAAAGGGAGGTCTGTTAGATTGCCTCTAGTGATGTCACTTAATGGCACCAATTTGGGAATTGGAATTACAAATATGTAAACAAAGATGATAGGAGGTGAGGTTCCCAATTCATCTCCAATTTTCTAATTCTATTTAGGCTACATCTTAAATAATGCTGTGAATTAACCACAACATGTTAATGCATTTGGAAATGTATGAACATGTTAATGTATAAACAGCAGAATTAATCTTTCTCTTTTTTTATTCACCAGTCTTGTCCAGCATTGTAGCAAGCAGAATGATTGTCTGGCTGCTGTTTTGTGCCAAGCAAATTTACTTTGTCAAATAAAGCTTTATATGTATAAAGTCCCTCTTGAAAAAAAAAATCTTTATTTTAGTTTTTTATTTTGAATTTGCACCTTATTGCTGGACCTGACCGGAGGGGACAGAAAGAGAGAAAAAAGAACAGAGCAGAATTTGACAAGGATGTAGAATTTCATGAAGTCGTGCTGTGCCTGAAACAAAATAAAAACCTCCTGGCTTGCAACCATGTTTAGAAAAAAATAAAGAAAACCAAACCAAAAGAAAGCAATAAATAAATGAATGAATAAAGAAATAAAGAAAAAAAACATGACAGTCTGCAGGACTTTTTTATTCTGCTTTTATTATCACCAATAACATATGTAAATCCTCCGCAGATGTTTGACTGAAAATCCAAACAGCTCTACAAACATGCAGTATGGAGCCACAACAACAAGTATCCAGGTGCTCCGAGATAAACGTCCAAGTGGATTTTCCTCCCTACACCATCCTTGCTTGGTTTTCAGTGTTAAGTCACAGAAAGTCTGCTTCAAAAAATTCACTTCAGGGTCCTTGTGCACTTGACACTTTTGGCAGAGGGACAACCCTGAGCCCTGAGAAACAGCTGGTGTTCTTTGCACACCCCTCCTAAGTGGGGCCCCTCCTAGTTACCATTATCTCGGGTATTGCTTGAGGGGGCCCCTCTTGGTTTTTGGGGCAGCAGTGACACACTGGTTAGTGCCTTTATGGAAGGTTCAAGGGGGGCTTATAGTTATTGCAAAATATACCAATATGAGTGGCAAGTGGTGAGACCCTATTTTTATGCATGCTTTGTGTCTCTTGATCCTGCACCACTTACTTTTAACACAAATTTAAGGACTGCTGAGTCAAATGACTTCACTCTTGACAATGCACTTGCTTGGGTCTCCATCAATCAGTGGCAAGAAGATGAAAAAGAGACAAGTAAATGGGACAGGCAGACAAGAATTTACACAGAGCTTCCTTTTATAAAAACAAAGATATTACTGGCTGTGCTAAATCACCCCTTACTGTCTTGGTACATTTGCTAAACTGGAGGAAAACTCTTCCAGCTGAATTCAATCAAATTTTGGATCTGTGAGTTTGTAAGGAATATTCAAGGTGGGAATTTCAGGACAGCTGTCATAATTTATAGTAGAAGATCTGGGAACATCCATACAATAAGGATATTTTCATCTTTATCAATAGTGTTTTTGTTTTTTTTAATCTGTAAGACCATTTAAAACCCTCATCAACATCTGTGCTCAAAGCCAACCTTGGTTGCATTCCATGAAACATGTAAATACATATCTGTTGATTAATGTGTCCAATTTATTTTTTGAAAAACAGAGTAAAATCTTTTTGATGAGAGCTTAACTCCGTGCAATGGGAAGTGTCATTTTTTAAAATTCAAATTAAACTTCACAATGCTGCACCATGTGATAATGAGCAAAGCACATCTGAGGCTACAGATCAAATCATGGTTGAAGGTTATCGAGGAAGATTACTGAGTCTGGCGGTGTTAATAAGGCTGTGTTTACATTCTGTGGCTCAGTGTTTAAGTAGACCTGAATGACCCGGGATTAAAAGGAGGTTTGATGGAAGAAGCACACATACAGACACGCTGACACACAAACTGGTGCCGATGGGGGTTGGACGGCTTTGCTGGAGATGTACGGAGGGCTTTCATATCAGCAGGACTGCTACAGTGGTGTACACGCTTCCATCAACCACAGAACTGCTCCCTCATTAATTACACTAGTCAGTAAATCTAAAGTAAAACCCAGACAAACATATACACCCTGATAAACTTTGCTTCGCCATTACTGAAAGTGTTTTACAGGAAAAATGAACTGACATAAAATAATCTACGATGAAAGTCCAACTATATTTTCTCTGATGACTTTGCGTATAAAAGTACACAATTAAATGAATTTTTGAACATTTTAAATTTGATGCAGGCAAAATATTTTCAGAAATACTGGTAAAGGATTGCGCTTAATAATAACTCTGTTGTATTACCTCCTCTTTGAACACAAAACATCAGCTTTGCAACAGATAGATATCTTTTACTATATCGTTTCATTATTTAATACATCAAATGTTTTCAAGGTCTGTGTTGCAGGCTGGCCAGTGTACCATCCAAAATCTTATTGCAGTTGCTGTACATACCGAATGTGGTGTGGCATTGTACTGCCAAATTAGCAAGAGCTTGACTAAAAAGACATCCACTGAACAGTAGCATGTTGCTCTATGACCTATATCGTTCAGTAATGATGCCAGAATAGCAGTACAGGTTACCCATGCAATGTGAACTAATGCTACATTTGTAAAGATGGTGGCTTTTGAGTCATGTGATGATAACAAACTGGATTATGAGTCCAAACGATGCACAGTCCATGAATAAATCTTTTTTAAAAACTTTTTTGACCATGATTATTTCTTCATGAAAGGGACAGACTTTGTTCAATGACAACAAATTTGACTGTTTTTTAGCCCACGAGGTGATTTCCAAGACAGAACCATGTCTCTTTTTAACACACCGTTGCCTGAGGACCTGAAGATCACAACAATCTTACATTAGTTTTAAGCTGTTCTGTTGCTGTTAGTGTTCTCCAGATTCACTGAATATTTTAATATTATATCATATAGGTGAGATAAGATAATGTGGGAGGACGTAGGAGGGCCCGGGCAGGGATTGAACCCACAACCTCCCGGGTGAGAGTTATGCACGCTGACCAGTCAACCAAAGGGATATCCCTGTGGCCAAGTAGCCAGGGAACATGAACAATCGGAGGCATAGCGACAGGACCCTCACTGTCACAATAAGATAAGATAAGATAAGATAATTAAACTTACTGGTTATTTACTGGTAAAACGAGTAAAAAGCAAAGGATGCACAAGTTAAACAAGATTCATAAAATTCTTATGATAAAATTCTTGAGCCAAAAAAATGTACGACTTCTTTTTCTCAGATAAGATAGTTTGCGCCTTCTTATTGAAGGACAATGGCATCACAAATAGTTTTAAATGACAATGTTACTGTGGAACAAGTTACTAGGCTGATTTTGAACTTGATCTTTACACAGACAATATAGAATAGACAAAACTTTGATTTTAGAGTTTTATTGATCAAACAACATTTGTCTAATTATCAATTTAACAATGTACATTTTGAAAGGTTCAGTGATTGATAGGATTTTCAATTCAATAACCTGTTGGTGAAAAAGCAATATAAAATGATGACACTACTGAAAAATTAGTGTTACAATATTCTCACAATCATCAAGTGTCTTTGTGTCTGTGATCAGAGAAGAGTCACACTCCATGTTTATACCTGATCTTGGATTCTCCCACAATACAAAAGCAAACACTTCAAAGTGAACTCATCCATCATTCTGACATATTTTGGACCAGAACAATTGCCACTTTGCTCTAATGTTCCACAGTAACCTTGTGGGTCTCTCTGCTCGCACTCCACTACACCTGGTTGTAAAGAAACACCAGCCCACAGGCACCTGCACATCCAGCACGCTAAAGATGGAGAGATTAATCACAGTGAAGATAAATGCTGGTGATTTATGTGACACCGTGGTCATACCACGCAAAAGTGTATATGCGGGACAGCCTCAAGAAATAGTCCAGCGAGGGACTAAATAGGCCATTATTTAAAAATGAATGCAAAGATTCAGAGCAAAAGGGGTTCCTCTTTCTCAAACCAGGGGAATTGAGGGGGAAGAGAAGTCCCACATCTGCTGCTTTTGATGGTGCAGTTACAAGCGATTCCCCCTCCCTCTTGACCTTTTCCCTGTGGTTTTCCTCCTCTTCTTAGTATTCCTGCTTCCTCCTGAGAGTACAAATTCCCACACTGTGACCAGAATGAATCTTGATCCTTTCTGTCGTGACTTCGTCCACTTTCACCACAGAGATACCCAGCAGCTTTACGGCTCTGTTGGGGAGGGGGTGAGGTTAGAGGGAAACGGGGCTCACCATCCCAGGGGACAGCTCTCTCCCAGCACTGTCCCATCTCTCTGCAGCTCTCCACATAACAGATAAAATCTGACATGGGCTCTGGTAAGTGGGCTTTACACACTCACGTGACACTAGCCATTATACGTGCGCCTTCCTCCCCCCTTCCTTCTGCTCTCTGTGTCTCCTGGGAGGGCTCTTATCAATGTGAAGAAGTCACTGAAGGAAATGCCAGCTTAACTTGAGGAGTCTGCATACTACAGTCCATCGCATGTCTGCAATGACAAGGGATTTGGCCTGCCACCACTGAGAGGGGGATGGCATGTCTTGTAACTATTAGACAGAATGCCTTGTGGCATTGTGGACGGTGCGCTCCAAGCACTGACCTATGCACTCTTCTGGGTCCAGGATCAGGTTACAGGCCTCACAGACATAGCACAGAGTGTGGAAGCAACAGGAACAGGCTGAACATACAAGCTTGGGAAACGTGCTCATGAATTGACAGACCTTCTTAATCTGGACAGGAAACACAAACCTACAGATGTTGAACAGCTGGGAGACATCAGAAACTACAGCATGGGGAATAAGTGATCATGAAATATAGTATACAGCTCACACTGTAAAGTTTTACATATATGAACCTGAGAGATGGAGAGCTACTGTTAGATCAAACTTAAAGGCACGTCCTAAACGTGGGGGCACAGTGGACTTGGTCCTGACAAAAAGAGATATGTTTGTATGTGCATATACGAAGCCTGAAAAAGTGACAGTTGATGCATTTCCTGCTGTTAACATGAAAGGGAAGCTGAGAAAAGTGGAGCAGGGTAGGAGATGTGAGTACATTGTGATTTCAAAGATCCAGGCGGTTAAAAAACTAAATACTATGCTCATTGTCCTATCCAAAGCAGATGGTATCAAGATGATGTGATGAAGGCAAGCCAAGAGCAGGCCTCTTGAGAAATGTAGGAAGAGTGAAAAAACCTCAAATTATAAAAAAAAAAGGTGTTTCCCATGAACTGGATGATGGACGATAAGATGTTGTGTAGTTTGCTGCTTGTTTTGTCAGTTTTCTGCTGAGAATGTAAAACCAAACAATCAAATCTGCAAGTGCATATCCTTTTTAAAATTGATTTACCTTTAATAGCCAACAGAAATTAGAAATACCAAACAGCACACTTTGTAGTACTTCACCAAATAAGAAACATATGATACATGCAAACACATCAAAGCTCTGAAGCAGAATTAAAAAACATTATTTTTGGAACGATCTTGGAAAATTCTTAGAGAAACTCGTGACTAATACTTCAGTGAAATATTTATGATTCTTGTAAAAGGAGAATCAGATCACAATCATCTTTCCAAAGCATAAAAATGTGAGCTCAACAGGACAACAAATTCAGCGGCGTCAAAGCCTGTAAAAGCTAGCTGCGAAGTCATGAAAGCATGATATGGCCTTAACACATTTGTGAAGTGCTTCTCTCGAGACATTAAAACATTAAACAAATAAACAAAAAAACGTATAGCTTTTATTAACCAATTTTAGAATGAGTCATTAGGGGCACAAATTATGCGGCACTTTTCCAATAAAAAGAAGAAAAAAATTCAACAAAATGCAATAAATCGGATTTTTTCCCACCAGTGTTTTAACTTGGAGTGAAAGCTGTGTGTTGGCATACTGTACAGGAAAAAAAATACTTGCCCTGATCCTTAATGAGGGCATTTAAATGTGTCACACTTAAATCCTCTAATGAGATCTGAGAATTGTGCCATTATGAAAAAAGTCAGCCTCAATCTGTCTCAAAGTAACAAACTGAAATTACTGCTAATCTCAGTTCCCAGAAACAGTTGGGAAACCTGACTTGTTCAGCCAGTAAATAAAAGTTTTCATGAGGTGCCAGTGCAATCACTTTTGGCATTCGTAAGGAATTCTGGCCAGTTCATACTGATGCTGCAGGCCGAGAAGTGAGAAGCTGAATTTGTTACTCAGATGACAATATCATGACTAATGAATATCAAGACAGATAAAAGTTGAAATGCCCATTTTAGGTCATACAGTTCAGAAGTAATGTAAGGTTAGCATTCAAGTTTCTACATGAAAATGCACAAAATTATTTATTGCTATTTTGTGGTTTCTATACTGCTGTCACACAACAGCTTTTGCATCCTTGCATAGTTTAAATGATGCTATATTCAATCTAGACACAGTAAATCAAAGTTCCCACAGGTCCACTTTATATAAAAAAATGTCACTTATATGGGTGGACATTAAATTTGATAACTCATGTATGAGTGCAAATGAATGCAGTTAAGCAGTGAGATTAAACTGGCAGTTGCCCTTTGATGATCTGCTTGTAATATGCAGCTCCTGTTTGAGAAGTTTTGCATCCTTTTGAACTGACTCCACCCAAAATCAGTGCAAAAACACATCAAGATCTATACAAGCCCCAGCTTGCACTGTTTTTATTAAACATTTCTGTACACACAACACAACCTTTCTTCTGTATGTGTTCTGCAACATCAGTGTAGTCAGTGCCTCTGAGCATTTTGCTTCTGATGTTGGCAGTATGACCAGGGGGTGGCACTCTAGTAACATAGTAACAGCAGTAAAATGGTATTAAACAACACAATCTTGTATAAGACAGGGAATATATATATATATATATATATATATATATATATATATATATATATATATATATATATATATCAGCAGGATAAAACAGAATATCTGGAAGCAAGATGTGTATAATTAAGTTGGTTTCATTGGAAAAAGAAAAAAAGAAGATCTAATTCATTTGGTAAGATAGAAGAACAAAGCTGCTGCTGTTAGAGAAAATCTCAGGAATCTGCAAGCCCTGTATTTGCCTATGTACTAAGTCACTTTTATATAGATCAGATTTTTTTTGTGGTAATTTATTTGAACATTAAACATATAATACACACATATGTATAAAACCTTTTACTACCTTTAGGCTAAAAACTGTGAAGTAAAGAGAATTATCTTAAAGCAGAGAATTAACTTCTTAAGCAAATTCTTAAGGAAAACATAAAAGTTTGTAATCTGTTCTGCATCAGGATAATGAGCATAAACAGCGGTACAAGGGTTTGTTATATGGCCCAAGTTGAGAAACATGAAAAATAATCTCTACCATAAAAAAGACAAAAAAGAAAGAAAGAAAACTCACAAGAGCCTATAATAATCTCACAAAACTAGAAGAATTTGTTACACATGAATGAATGAATGAATGAATGAATGAATGAATGAATGAATGCATGAATGAATGAATGAATGAATGAACTTCACGCACACAAGCTAATATATGATGTTGACAGTCGTTAAGGTATCTACAAAATTATTATAATGTTAATGTGGATCTAGAAAGAAAATTGTCTAAAATAGAGATTATAACTTGGGTCAAAATCTTTTAGCTATTTGCATTTCTGACTGTAGTTTACACACGTTTTAGTACTTCATGCTATATTTCAAAGGCTGATTTGAAACTCATAAACAAACTAAAACAAATTTCTGCAAAACATGAATTTTTGGTTTACTGGCCAGCAGTAAAATGTTTTTCTTGTTGCAATATTGAGGTAACAAATTAACAGAGTGGTCTTACATTTTGTGAAACAGGCTTAAAGTTGGATGAGAAGATTGTTTTCACAGTGCCAATGGTTGGCAAAGTTTAACATATACTTGGGCAGTATCGGAAGAGTTCTTTTCCAAAACGCTATAAAAACCAAATGTTTTTAAAAACTGGTTTGTCATGCCATTGTGCTGTGTAGTGAACCACTGCTCTATCGATGTTTCATTCAAAATCCCCATATTTCCTTGTTTAAAATGTACTTGAAAATCCAGTTACAAACCTATGGAGGGTCTAGGTATAAAATGTTATTTCCCCGAAAACTGTTAAAATGGATTTATAGCATTTTGGAAAAGAGCTCTTCATTTGGAGAAATAGGAGAAACACCAAGCTTTTAGCTAGATCTATGCTACATTGCTGGCAAGCCTGGTTAGCATAATTTAACACATTTTTTCTAATTCCATCAAGCAGATGCAACTAAAGTCTAAAGTTTCTACTGGAGTTTTGACCAATTTGCTGACATTAAAGGAGACCGGGCCATCTGCAATGCAGGCTTAAAGAGACATGAGCTGAAACATGGTTTCTGACAGATGATGGAAGATTTACTGCAACATAAGTTATGTCTCTAACATTAAAGTTCAACATTGTATGCAAACCATCTCCTCATAGAGTCCCAATATCAATTCATAGTCATATTAATGAGCATAGTAGGCTATGGGTTTTTTTAAGTGTGATAAAGAATAAAATATGTTCATAACTGATAAAAACACCCATTAATCCTCTGATGACCTGTTTGCCCAAATAGTTTAGGAATTAATCATAATTACAGTGAATTGAAAACTGATTAAAACAAGCCAACAAACATGTATGTGGAAAATGCACTGTATACTCTAGTGATAACGCAAAATCAACACAATGCACATGTGTCTTTAGTTTTCTTGGCCTAACTTTCACAGCTTGTTCATCACTCCTATAACCCCTAGGTTTTGACTGCCAAACCAGTCACATCCCCCAAACATATTTCACTTTTAGGCCTAAAACAACTCAATTATTTCTAAAAGGACCACCAACACACTGATAAAAGAGAATTCCTTAAGCTAATAACATCATAATCACTCATGGAACAATTATCTGATTATACTGAGTTGTCTAACACAGGGTTGCATCGCCCTATACTGCTGATCTTACTCTGAATAGTGCCATAATTTACTAAATTATATGAATATCTTGGGTTGTTCAAAAAGATTTATAAGAATGTTTAATGAAGTAACAAATAAACTGAGGAGAAGAGATATTTACCAATTAAGTTCAATACAATTATGAGCTTCCACAGCCCTGATAACAAAAATGTTTGGCCCAAATTTGGCCTTGACTTACAGCGTTGACTAAATGTGACTATAGCTGCCAAAACTCAGTCACATGACCACCACATGTGGCCCACAAGGAAATTACCATAGGGAAGGCCTCCCGTATTAGGACGACTTCTGGCCCAAAAAAGCCACGTCCAGGCCAACAAATGCCATCTGGACCACATGTGGCCCACAGGAGACTTGCCATAATCCAACTCAGGCTGGCAACTGACATCTGGTCCACTTCTGGCCCCACACAACACTTACCAGTGCCGTAACTGAGCCATAAGTCCCAAAATAGGACAGATATGGCCAAACATGTTTGCTATCTGAGAGGATTCTCCCTCTTCTTGCTTTTCAATGAAATTTAGGTTTAAGTCACTCACAACTTGATTTTTTAGACTGGGATGCTGCGTTCAGTACACTAAATGACCCAGAAATGTGTTATAGCGAGGACCAAGCAACCCATAACATCCCAGTTTGTTACATTCTCTTTGGTATCATGTTTAGACCTGGTGTCCAACTTTTATACAAAAGGTATCAACAGTTAATCTAAGTCTCTAGGGGAAATAAAAGAAAAAGAGAGTTAAATGGAATGTAATGTTAAATGTTCTATTGGATACATTCAATCACTCTCATCAATATGCTGGAATAGGGCTGTCTTTTTATATTATTCAGACAATGCTTGCTATAACTTTTTGGCAACACTTATTTCCTGCATGTGTGTGTGTCAGGAGAGAAGCCATATATGACCAGAGTTTAATAATGACTATTGACACAATGTAACAGCTGGACCTACGTGGATAATTCCAGGTACACTACCACTCACCCTTGGTAAGAGCAACCAAAGACAGCAATGGCAGCATCTTTCACCGTTTAAAAAAACGAAACTAACTAATTGCAAATGACAGTGACTCATAAAAAGGGCTGTATGGAGAATGTGTAATAGATATGCAAGTCAATATCCATCCTAGAATCAGTGCTTCTTCTGTAGAATCAGAGTTCAGTGAGTTTGGCTGATATTCCCCCATACTATATTGTATTTAATGAGCTGTAAGCAGGGTAGATTTAGGCTGAGAGTTCAGGGGGGACATTAATCTGTCTGTGGCATGGAAGAGAAATACCCACCTCTCTAGTCAGCTTTAATGGAGCTGATTTAGTGCTGCAAATGGAGGAAACTGTTGTTAACAACTACAAAATTTCAGAGAAAAAAAGCCCCAAAAACCTGACAAATCATAGTTCAGTCAGCTCTGATTCAATAACTGTAGCAAAATGGAGAAGCTTAAGACCAGACTCATTACCTGTTGCGTTACAGCTCATTCATCTAACAAGAGCACTGGCCCTGATTGCAGGATGACTGCACTTTAATGTTCAAAGTAAAACTTTTTTACTACTCTGTTAGTGTCTGTGGGCGTATGGATGTCACTCACCCCTTTTCTCTTGTAAGTTTTCATCCAGTTCCAGCATCATGTAGACATTCCTGGTTGGTGAAACATCTCAGAAAAGAATGGATTGGAGCATCATGACATTCATGTGTCCCAGCAAGAACCAGGTTATCTCCAAGCTGCATCATGAGGACAACATTTAAATTTTTCCCTTGTTATGGAGACATTCCTAGCAGCCCTGGCTGTATTTATTGCTAATCAGCATGTTAACCTGCTACGTTGACTTAGGAGATAATCAGGCCTCAGAATATAGTAAAATAAAAAAATAAAAAAAATAAAATCATGATGCTTGTATTGATTAGCATGTATTGTGTGTGTTTTTGATGACCTCCAGGATGGGACTTAAGTAATGCATTTCAGTGAGATGTTTCTTCCACATCTGCACCATGTTTATCTTTTTCAGCTGGAGTTTGACTTGTCACCCAGTTACACTTCATCATGCGGAAAACAGGGTTTACAACACTTGAGGCTAAGCCATGATTTTTTCACAGATAAACCCAAAACTTTTTACAGCTGAAACCCAACCACAATTATATATAAAAAAAAACTTAACCAAACAACAACTGAAACCAAAAGTGAAGTGAAAACAAAGCAAAACTAAAGCAAAACAAAGTCAAATGCAATTGGTGGAACAGGAAATTAGCTTTGGTTTCCTGGATAATGGCAATATTTGTAACTCCCAGCCTCATGATATGGCCTTTTTAGCCTTTATACTCATGTATGTAGTTATTTCCAGTCCAAATACATTAGAAACATGTACTTTATGTCTTAGGACAAATTACAGTTAGACCTGTTGATATAAGTATACGCAACATAAGACCTCTGACGTCTGCATAGTTAAAAATCCATTTGCTTGGTTATAGAAAACTTTTTATTAGGAACAAGTTAACGTGATTAAAGCTTGCTCTGTATCAATTATTCATAGACCTTGAGATGAAATAGGAAGTTTAGAAAGCACAAGTGAAAATGAATGGATCAATTAAATTGATATATAACAGAAGAAGGAAGCAGGGAAAGTGTTATAACCATCAAGTACAAATAGGAGATTTTACTCACCATTAATTAAACAACCTTGATAAACAGAGATAGGCTATTTCATTTTATAGCGCAAGAAAGGATTTGTAAGTAACACTGTGTTTCTGTCGAAACCTCAGTAGTGGATTTGTGATGAAATATCTCTACAAGTGCAATCTGTTAAACAGCATCCATTTCCACAAATATCCCAAAACAATTTAAATTCAGAGCAGACTAGAATGAGATGGGCCCTGTGGGTAATATTGCAGTGAATATTACTCACAGTCCTGCCTGGTCAATCACACTAAATGTCCCATCCCTGCTCTTGTCGTCCAGCGCTTACTCCTCAGCCCTCTCCAGAAGTCTAATCCATCATTCTGACTGCAGAGAGGAAGGCAGGACGGAGCATGTAAAAACGCTACTCTGAGAGAATTAGATTTATTTCCTTCAGTGGCCATTCATCTCCCTTACACATCCATCAGGTGAGATCAAGGTTCATCCAGATGATCAATACATCCACCTTAAAATCAATAAAATTTGGAGAATATTTTGTGGTGATAAAGTGTGACTTGGAATGGGATAAAACAGGTGAGGAAAACGAATGAACAAATGAATGAATGAATATTGATATTTGCATGTCAGTACTGTGATGTACTTTTTTTTAATAAATGTTTCTTTATCTTTTATCTCAAAGGCATCTCTGAATAAATGCCTATGTTGAATTGCATTTAAGCTTATCCTGTGCTGCACATACCTGTTATGGTCAACCTCTTACTGATGAAATGGAAATACTTAACCAACATTCGCACTGATTTGGATTGGCATATTGATTGTCTTTCAACTAGGAGGTCAAAAGCTAAGTGCCGTCTCATCCATAAGCTGCATTTCAAAGACATGTTGTGATTTTCATTTTGCTGAGTATTTAAGTGGAGAGCTTCCAGTGTTTCCTGTCAGGAAACATCACTTAATGTACTTTACAATGCATGGCCACACATGGAGAATGTAACCTTCAGTACCATGCATAGACAACTGCTAATAAAAATTTAATGTACAATCATGCCTCCAGTTAAATGTATCCTGCATGTGGTATTGCGGAAAATTGCCTGCTGAAGTGCATGTGACAGTGATGACATGAGGCGCGGCTGCGAGCTCCAGTTTATAGTGTGTACTGTCAATACAACGCTTAAATCTCTTGCACTAAAAGCATGAACAAGCAGTCTTGAAGCATACAATCTAGGAAGTGAATTGGCATGATGGAAACACTAAGCTCTGTGGATGGTCTATTTTTGAAAATGCAGCCTGGTCATTGGATATTTTATTTATTTGTGGACAGACTTTCGTAAATGAGAGCAAGCAGACTTGTTTGCCCTCTTGAAGCAAGTCAACTTTTGTCTTTAATGAGAGAAAGCGGAAACCAAACAGGCCATCTGGGGTTTTGTGGAACTTTATAGGCACGTCACTGAGTTTTTCTTTGCATGGAGACATCAAAGAAAGGTCATATGATGCTTAATGGGACAAAAGTAAAAAGTCTGCAACATCTGCTCTTGTGTCTTGTCTCTTGTCTCTTCTGAGTCTTTGAAATATTGTCTTATTGGCATTATTATGCACACATGGCCAAAAAGTTGATTATTCAAATTGTGAATCTACTCTAATATGATTATTTATTTATCATTGTGTTCATATTCCTTTCTTTCTCTAATTAAAGGCAAGCAGTGCCTCAGAGACCTAGTGATCAAAGTTATTCATTATTTACAAAGCTTTCACACATGACCTTTGCGAGCCAACACGCCATACAACGGTGAGCTCACTACATTCAGATGACAACCTCCTCTTCTGCCAAACAGCCCTCTCTCTCCCGACTGCACGAGCCAAGTTATCTTTAGTGCACATTGAATATTTATACAGCAGGTGGCTGGGGAGTCAGTCACTGATCTCTAAGGTGACTCACCAAGCCACTGATGGGGGTGCTGGTGTGTTGGGATTGGCCTGGGATGAAGTCCCATGGGATATATTGTCTCCTCAGTGTGTCCTTTTTATCCCACTTAGACAAAGGATAAGGTTTTATGGCAGAATGCCTACCCCAACAACAGAGGAGACTCAGTGAGCTATTACAGTTATATTATGATCAAATTGTTACTCGATTAATGTCCAAGAATACACACAGCATACTTCTCCCAGCATCAAAAATTGGATCGGGTGTCTAAAAATAGAAACCACACTCATTGCGCTCTCTATGCAGCACAGAATAAGCGCTGTACAGTACAGCAACAGTAAAATCCCTTGATGCATAACAGCTAAAACAAACAGTGGAAAATGTTTGATGATCTGAGGAACATTAAAATTGGAGATTGGGGTTCAGGCCCTTTGATTTCCTCTACTGAAACAGAAATGAAAGGACAGGGAGGTGAGACCTTCATTTATAGCTGATTTGTGTCTGGGGATACTCTTAATGACACTCACATTGTCTGAGCCTCATCCTGGGATACATGATGGAAAGATACCTTTTCACAATAGCTTTTAAGATATTCCTCTAAGGACAGAGTTTCACACACCATGGTGCAGTATTTCAGGATTTAAAATCTAAAAAGTCAGGACATGCATTGTCATACATTTTGCACAAATTGGTCTCTTGATGTAGGCTTGCTATCAGGGAGAAATTTTCTCTTAGTTAAATTCTTTCTGATGCAATAGCAGCTGGTAGAATATTAACCACACATCTCAGATATGACTGCTAATGTAGCTGTTTACAAATTGCGCTGCATGAATAAGACAGAATTGTAACAAAACTTTGGGCTACAACAAATGTAGAGGACTGAAAAAAACTTTTTTTCTTTTGGATCGTAGCTGCACAGACTTGTAAGAAAGTGTCCAATAATAAATTAGCAATTTTCAAAAGGCATGGGGAAAGTTTCTGGGCATTGTTGTAGCCACAAAGCTATCCCTGAACTGAATGTGTGAGATAAGTGCTTTGGAGCGCAAACAAACTGAAACAAAAGAACATGAGGTGGAGATTGGTTTAGTAAGTAAGACAGGGGGGGAGAGAGAAGCAATTCTGGCGTCCAAGGGTATCATAAACCCCAGCATGTGTCTGCACAACAATGCCAACAGGGGCACAATTTCTTCACACACTGGGAATCAATTTCACACACAAAGAGGAGGACTTGGAAAGAGGCGTATCAGAGAGAGAGAGAGAGACTGAAATACTGCATCTTGTGTTATTGGATTTGGAGACCAGTTTCCTATATTCTTTTTTCTGAGCATCTTCAAGCTGGGGGATCCAGTAAAGTGAAGCTTTCCTGAGCCAACTCAAATACCTGTGGCCAGCTGAGGAAAAGAGATTGTTCTGGAGTTCACTTTAGAATAAAATGTATAATAAGCGCTCGGAAACGGTAAGAAAAAAAAACTTGCATGGTGAAAAACAGTGTGTGCAAACTTCATAATCTGTTAACGATTGTACTCAGAGTGGAGTCAAAAGCTGTGAACAAGCATGTGAGACAAACCTATGCCACATACATATTTTATTGGGAACAACAAATGGAAACCTCACTGAGAGTCCCTCAACAGCCCACTGGGTAGTGCAGGAAATGGATTCTGAAATGTGTCTTAAAAATAACATTTTGGGGATCTTTTGGATATTTTTGTGAGGTTCTGATGTATCAATCCCAAAACCTGCTGTAGACACACGTATCTTTCAGAGGCTGATTTTGAGATGAAAAAGCATCCAAGATCAAAACTGTATTAGATCAGAAAAGCTTACTTACAAAGGAACCACATGCCAAGCCTCAGCTGTCATTACAGGAAAAATTAAAGTGATACTAAAGGCCTTTTTAAAGAAAAGGGATCCCTGTGGAGAGTATAACAACGCAACAAAAATGTCAAACTACTGAAACATCATTTTGAAAAAAAAGTGGGGATACTGTGGAAAAGATGAAACAGTTTTCAAGTAATATTTAAGCTCTGAAGTCAATGTATCAAGTATTGAAATAGTTCATTTTGATGTCAGCAACAAGTTTCATAATAGCTGGGACAGGAAGTGTTTACAACTTCTGCCTCGCTTCTTCTTTTAACAACACTGTGACACTCTGGATACCGTGGCTTTAGAAATGGAACATTTTCTCAGTTTTGCTTGGAGGATTTCGGCTCCTCAACAGGTCATGGCCTTCACTGTTTATTCTATCATTTCATAAGGTAATGACATTTTGCAGTGTGTGACAGGTCTGAACTAAAAGCAGGACATTTCAGAGACCAGACTCTCATAAGGCAGATCCATCCTGTTGCTGCAGGATGTGATTAGCATTGCCTTGCTGAAAGAGGAATAGCATCCCTTACAAAGATCTAGTTTTACCTGGCTGCACATGTTGCTCCAAAACCTGTAGATATCATTCAGTATTAATCCTAGATAAGTCAACCCATGCCATCTGAACTAATGCACCCCCATACCATCATGGATGCTGCCATCTAAGATATGTGCTGTTTACAAACTGAATGGTCCCTCTTCTCTTTAACTGCAGGAAGAAACAGCTGTGGTTTGAAGTGTGGCATATCAGACCACAGTACAGGTTTCTACTTTGCCTTGGTCCATCTTGAACAAGTTTGGATCTGCTGCTGAGATTCTGGATCTTTTTCTTTCTTTTTTTTTTTGCTTGCTAGAATTTTAACTTGTATTTGTGGAAGCAACAACAAACTGTTTCCTGACACTTGCATTCAAAGGTGTTTCAAAACAGAAGCAAGGATGTCTTTGACAGAATTGTGCCAGTGTTTTTTTTAAATCGGTGCTGTCAAAGGACGCAAAGATCACAGCTGTTCACTTCTGGTTTTTCATAATAAAATTCTTTGGATATTTGTAAGAATGATATTATGCGCCACAGAGGATATAATTACCAGATTTGTGTTGATATTTTAAAAGCGCCTGTATTTGGCTTAAAACAAACAACAATAAGAAAGACTACTTCAGCATTCCATTTATCACAATATAACCAAACATTTATGATTATCATTTTTCACTATAAATTATGGAAAAGGCCACTAACATTTTTGTTTATTGTTAATTGAACGCTGATTCAAATCATGTGATAGTAGTGACACGCCCCCTAGTGTTTCATGTGTGCCAGGCTGCTGGAGTTTGATAACCTTGCGCTGCGTCCGGGAGCATCACTGAAGGAATGTGAATGTGGATTTTGATGTCGTCCTCTTGCTTGTTGATGCAGCCCCGAGGGTCCCTTGCATGCTGATCTGGGCTCAACTCCGGTATCTTCTGATCTCCTTCCGACGCCGACGTACAATGTTAAGCGCAGAGAGTGTTTTGGAGAGTGGGGACCAGCCTTGCATCCAGCTGGAGCCTCTGAAGAGCACGCACTTGCCGGGCAAGGCGATGCCGACCGGTGGCAGCCGCGGTGTCTTCATGGACAACAGCCCAAAACTGACGCCAAACGGAGTGCACGACTTAGAGGACCGGATTATGAGGCTTACGGGCTTCTACGGCTACAACCCGGGATACTCCAGTCACAAAAGTGAGTGAAAAGATTAATAGAAAAGAAAGTAGAGTGATGGAGTAAGCTGTGCGACTGTTTCCCGCATTTCTTTGCAAGAAGTGAGACTACGTGAATTAAAGAGACCACATTCTCAATGCTGGGGGGGGGGGGGGGGGGGGGGGGGGGGGGGGGTTGCGGTACAGCAGTAAGGTGCATGAAAAAGATTTTATATACAAGAAAGCAAAAACATAGAACTGATAGATGACAGTGGTCTGTGTTGGAAACATTTAACCACACACCGATTCTTACATTCATTTTTTATTTATTTATGAATAAAATATATATTTTAAGTATTTTAATACAGCTCACATCAGATGCTCTTTTGGTGAAGTATCCAAACATCCCCTTATATTGCAGTCCATAATGAGCTGGAACTTCCAAATATTTTTTTTACTTAAACAAATAAAAAACTACAGTAATTTTGTAATGTATGCTAAGTTATTTGCAGACATGTGTGATTTACACCACGTCATCATGCTTGAGCAGCTTCTCTGTTCTCATTTGTCAATGTGCGTTTGATTGGTAGAGCAATATTCAGATTTTTGCTGACAGCAAGACAATGCATTGGAAGACAGAGCTGATGGCGCACTTTGTTGAGGCATAATCTTTAAAAAACTTGCCCTCCACTTATGTTAAAGTATTGCCTGAGCCAGTGGGATTATGACAGGAGAAAAGGATGACAATTCCCGTGCTCTGAGAAAAGCCTGTGTAATGAGACAAGGTGTGCAGAGCAGGCCCTCACAAGGCCTGAGGCATTAGAGACAACTGCTTCTCACCTCTATGTTACATAATTGGCATATTGGTTGCATTGTTTACCATTCTTTATTAAAGGTAGGAATGCACAATCTTCTTGAATATATCCAGATATGTAACTGGTAATCTACACTGTATGAGATTCAGATTCTGATACTTTTCAACTATGTTCAATTCAACTCGTCACATGAGTGAAATATCTCCCTCAGGCTGTTACAAAAAGACTCTGCTACAAATTTACAGCTTAAAAATACACATAAATGAAGAAGATACTCTCAAACCTCCCCAAATCTGCGACTAAAATGTAGCATTCTCTGACTTAAAGCATTACCCTGACAACCTTGTTTAAAATCTCAAAGGAAATGCCGATCTAGACTCATTCAGCCACAAACAAGTCCAGCTGAGGCTCCTTCATTGAATTTAGAGCACCTCAATGGATTTTTTGGGAGAAGCTGATGAAAACTAAATGAGCCTGTCTCTTATTAACTACCTCCTGTTTATCAGGGGTGTCAGCTGCAGAGGATAACCAATGAATGCAATCACACATTTCATTTGAGAATGTATCTACTTGTCAGGGTTAATCTATTGAAGCAAATGTCTTATTAATGAACAAAGTCTGAATTAAAACAGATTAATCAGTTCAAGTATCATCAGAGGCAACTACATGTGCAACCAGTGCTGAACACTGAATAGTGTGAATTGTTGCTAATTATGAATAGGGGCCTCTCAAATGCACAGCCAAGCCATACATTATAACAAAATGAATCAATACCAAATACCTAAATAATTCCTAAGCCCTTAAAAGGTACGATGAAATGTTTAAACTAAAAGTCAATATGACTGCATGCATTTATCCTTATTTATTCCAAAGCTTTGGGGTTTAAAATCTCTCAGATTGGCTTATCTCATTTAGGTAAGTTTGCATTTTTGACTGTTCTATCAAAACGAGACATTGAAATAAATCTCTGAGCTGTGAGAACTCGACACACATAAGCACACAGATGCACACAGAGATGAATAAATATCCAATTAACTGAAATGAAACAACAAAAACAAATAATCATGAAATTAAATGCTTTCTGTTCACTGGTGTCTGCCTATCCTATTGTTTTCTACAGTGCCTCAGCAATTGAAATTTGAAGATAAGTTGTTGTCTGGAATTTACTGTATCTGGGAACAGAGGGGCTATCTTATGTGAAGGATGTTTAACCACTTCTCTGATAAAAATCCACCATGTCTACCTACTATATGCATTCCTTTGATTTTTGTCAATAGAAATCATTCTTCCTTTCAGCACACTTGTCAACATTTCCCTGCCTGTTCAGCCCATAAACACACTTTTGCTAAACCACTCATACTCACACCTGACTTCTTCTTAAATGTACATGCTAATTCTTGGAGATGGTGTTTTGAACAGTCACTTTCTCGACTTGCTACGTAAAAGCATCCCAGTCTCTCTGGTTTGTTTACATTTGGAGCCAAGAATCAAATGTCTCTCAACCTGGTGAGTGTCATTTTCCATGAAGGGTAAGACAGAACAGAAGGCTCATCCTGCCAAGCCTATGGGGTAATGATATATTTAGTAAGATCTTTTTGCCAATTTGTTAATATTGTCACTTGCCATCTGTGTTGAATTAGAAAATGCCTCTGAGGGGGATTGTGGACTACATTTAGGGACGTGGTTTGAGTACAGTTATGATATAATGGCTTTTGTTTTTGTTTTTTGGGGCAAGATTGGAAGGTAATCTAATTCTAAACAAACAGGGTGCAATATTACATGATTATTATTGACATAGCCAATAACACAACCACAAAAATGTGCTCAAGAGAAAAGTTTAAATGAAACTTTGTTTAAATCAGACACAGATAGGACAGTGTTTTCTGACAGAACACTCTGGTTCCCATTGGAGCAGATAATGATGGTGTGTGAAACCTCCTCTGTAACTCCTGGAAAACATTACTGTAATTTGTCATGTATCTTGTTTTAAAAAGGTGTGTTGTGCCTGTGCACACCCCGTTGGGTAAAAAGCTACAGTTCACAGTGACAGGTGCTTCTAGTAACAGCCCAACCAACACTATGCAGGTGTTGTTCCCCACTGGCATCACAGCAAGATAGCAGCATTCTCAAGCACTCGGAGAGAAATTGTGTAGGAAGGACAAGATCACAATGCATAGTTTTCATGTGTATATCTAAGAAAGCCAAAAGACATGAGCAAAGAAGACAATAGAAAATGCTTTTATATCCATCCATCTGCCGACACTACTAATTAACTTTGTATTTCTGAAACCATTTATAGACTTTGTCCACAGCAGGTAATTCTTCCCTTTCTTCCTGAAACATTCTGTACGGTCACATACTTATTTTGAACTGTCCTGATCCAATGCCTGCTCTCTCTGAGCTATTTATAACCAGTCCAACGAATGGGATATGAGCTTTGCTTGAATGGCTCCTGGGGTGCTGTTAATATTATGTGCTGGGTTTGAGCAGAACACGCTGCAGGTAATGGATGTAGTATTTCAATTCAGTTGTTAAAAAGCTGCTGAGCTGTCCTTGTGCCACAGTGCAGTTGTTCAGATGTTGTCATACTCAGGGCATTCAGTATTTTTGGCTCCATAAAGTGTGTCTTACAAGGACTTTGCTGTGATCCAAAAGTAATACGACATAATGTAAGAACACAATTCTTGTATGGATTCCAATTGTCTTTGGCATATACTGAGTTACTCCAGAACGTCAGACATGTCTGCAGCATAACACTGCCCTCTTGTGGTCAAGAACCCTAAGATCGACAATAAACCTTTTACATCCACCAGTAAAATATCAATCAGTGTTGTCATTTCTACAACTTGTATTGGTCAACTTGGACCCCACTATATGGGATCACTTCTGTGTGAGGTGACATGAGGGCACTAACTGTTTTCATTTTGTCACAAATCAATCAAATTAACACATAGATGTTGTATCTGATGTGGCTCAGTTATTTTAGGGCTTACATCCTGTATGATCCTCTTAAATCTGGAGTATAGGCAATAATTTATGGGGGTTTTAGGCGACAAGTTGTCCAAAAAAAGAACTGCTGCTCCTCTTCTTGGATCTGTTTTTGCTGAACTCGTGACAGAGACGGTGGCCAGTCAGGACTTTTCAGACAGGATCACGCGAAGTGAAGGGTGACCAATTCTGCACAGACAGTGTGATATGGAGGATGCATAAGTTAAACAGTGACCCAGAAAAATTAAATTTCTCATGCCAGTTGTTGTATTCCCAGCTAGCTGTTTTATCTACATTTTGACTCATTGTTTCCAGGTTTACTATAATCTTCTTCTGATTTTCGTCCTCTGCAATTAGAAGAATCCGCACCACCTACTGCCTAAGATATTACGTCCCCTCATGATTAGCTGGTAGAATTGAAGAAAATCCAGTGAAAATATTGATACATTTGAATTGTAACACAGTTATTGATGAGGTACTTATAGTGTGTGTGTATGTATGGAATAACATTTTAAACTGCATTTAAAAAGTAGATAAATACTTGAATGAATAAAAATGGAGATAAAATGAAGATGAATGAAATCTTTAATCGAGTCAGTATTGGCATAGTCATCAGTCGGATGTATAAAATCTGTCATTGCTATCTCCCTCCTGAATGCAGGGACTACATGGGACTACAGTGCGAAATGCAGCAGTTGCACAATATCGGCTCTGCTCAAATGTTGACAATAAGATTTTTTAAAAACATACTGTTATATTAAGAAATAATTCATACTTTGTTACGGTTTTGCATCATGTTGCCTGAACATCTTAAACAAGCAGTGGAAAATGCTAACATTACACAAATTCTGTACCTTAAATATGACACTGCCATGTTTTGGGCATGTGAACAGAGATATTTGTTGAGACTGGGCTTAACCTGTGCACCTTTATTTAAGAAAAAGGGATTTATAATTGAATCGGTAAGTTTGTCAGAATTTCCAAAACACATTTTAAATCTTTTTGTTATTGGATGTTGCTGTAATTGTTGCTCCACAACAATCAGAAACATCTTGATGGGCTTTTATCATTGTATTTAGTTTCACAAATTCAACCCATAAACTTTGACTAAACAGCTTAGCACATAAATATGAGTGTTAAATGGATTGAGCAAGCTGTGTTTTCTTGTCCCTGTGGTGTAAGTGGTTGCATTCACCACTAGGTGTCCTCACCTTCCAGTGTACACTGCATTGAGTTGTGACTGAATAACACCTGAGAGCCAGAAATATATTCATAGTTTTCAAGTCCTCATCTCAGCTAAAATAGGCGTCCTGTGTTTCTGTCTTTTGCTCCTGGTTCTCGATGAGACATAATGAGTGGCAGAGATGTGCTAAAGACAAAGAGCCGTCTACTATAAACTGAGGAGCATTTGGTTCATCTAAATGACAAAAGAGCCTGAATGGGTTGTGTGCGTCAGTGTGCAGAGGAGAACCACTGTTGCTATGGAGGTAAAGAGCGAGGATGCTGTACTGTGTTTTACTTTGATCTTTAATGCAAGCAGACCATTTTGTTATATATGCTCAATTTCCAGTATTTTAGTTACAACTCGAGATTATAGAAGGTTACAGTTGTTTTACTCAATTATGTGAGTGAGGTGTTGATTCAACTTTCCAGTTATTTTGGAGCTGTAATTTGTGGTCCTGTTGAATATCAAAGGTGTATATGTGCTGGGCTGTAGAACTGTCAAGTCAGTAATTTTTCTGAAATAAACCACCTATGCTCACTGGCAAAATGAAAACACTGAATCTGTTTTTTTTTAGTTTTAATATTCAATGATGGTAGAGCAGTATAGACAGATGAAAAAGAGAGAAATCATCTCCAAACATGGAGTCCTTGATGTTATATTTGGGATTGAACCATGGCCTCCTGTGGTGTCTGTATTTCTCTTAATCTGATAGCGATTAGCATCCCAGACTGCTGACTGGGTTGTTCCTCTGCCTCCTCCTTGTCTAGTTGTAGGCTCCTCTCATCAGCAGAGCTATTTTTAAGTTTAACCCTCCCATACCTCCAGCTTATCCTCTCCTTGATTCTTGTGACATCACTTTGTGCTTTTGCAGTGGTGTTACAGTCATTTTGTAACAATAAATGGTTTTGTAATAATTAAGTGTGCAGGCACCATAGAACTGTACTAAAAAGTGATAACAGAGAATTATTTACTTAGAATTTCCCCAGCATTGATTTCTGCATTGAATCACATAAACTGCCAAGTTGTTACTAGAATGCGACCCCGAATATTTTCTCTTGAAACAAACTGATAAACAAAGATGGTTGTTTTTTGTTCTTGTGCAGCACAGAGAAATCTTCTGATCTGTTATGCTCTTTGTAGTATTACTAAAACTTTGGCTGATGAGAATTGGAAGAAGAGAGACAAAAAAAGGGCCGGGCTGACAGGAAATCTTGGCGCAAACATACAGCCAAAAAACAACCATTTTATGCTCATTGCATTGGGTGTATACCTCAAGTGCTTCCTGTTTCTCAGACTTGCACAGTGCCACTCTTCTATATTAAGATTTTATTACCAGCTGCGTAGCATCGTGTGTCTGGTCCTGGCAATATATAGGTCCATTAGATCTTCAGGTAGATAAGCTGCAAATGGAGATTGGATCAGTGGAGGGTTTTCCTTGAAATGGAAACTGGTGACCACAGTCCTGAGGCTGAATCACTTGGCCATCCTCAAACCATATAGCTGCTGAAGGGAGGGTTTCCTTTAACCATGCAAAAGTGATGGAAGATATTGAATTTCTTTACTGAGGCAACACCATCATAATGTCAATATTTCATTATAGAAATACTCCCTTCACAGGGAAAGGAAGGGAAAACGTAAAAAGATCAAAGTAGCAAAAAAGAATTTGCAATGCTGTAAGAGTGAAATCTAACTTGGTATCTTTATGCCAGGCAGTGTATGGTGAGTTTCCTAAATATGTCTGACTCAGCTCTCAATAATTAGTGCTTTAATTCTGTGGATGATGTGGGTGCTGCAAGGTAACACTACTGCTGGCTAGTTAATTTGTTTGATTTTTGTAAAGTCTTTATTCTTTTAGCCTTCAAATAAATTCTGTTCTTATAGACAAAAGTTTTTATATGAACTGAGTTATTTTTAATTGATAACAAATGAGTCAAGGTCATCTTCATTGTCAGCTCTGCTACATGTGCAACCATATACAGTACTGAGATTGTATTTCTTTCATTCTTACTGTCAACAGAAAAAGGAAATAAAAACAAATTGGAAGTAAAATAAAATCAAATAAATAGTACATTTAGTAATAAACATAACTATTTATGGAATATTTAACAAATGTAAAAAAAGGTGCAAAAGGGTCATTTCATTTGTTCATTTAGTCTGCATTAGTCTTAAAATGATTTCCTCTTAAACTTTTTTTTGTCATCTTCAATATAGAACAGTAATATTTAGACACGGTGCATGTTAGAGTTGCCATTGTTCTGTTTCTATATACTAAGACGATTAAAATAACCTCAAAATTTGCATCTACTGTTTGGGGATGCCTTGCATTCATATGTGGATGCAGAGCCTGTATCTTTTTTATTTTTTATAATAAAGCAAAAGTGATTAATATGGCAGTGGTGGAGGCAATGAGAGGGAGCTCTACAAATAATCTAGCTCTCAAAGGGTAGTCAAGAGCAGGAGATGTGCCAAGAAAAGTAAGAAAGAGGGGACAAGACAGTTGAAGAAGTGAAGGGAGACTGGTCAGGCAGAAAGGGGAGGGGAGGAGGAAACGAGGGGGCACAGCTAACACAGCATAATTAGCCAGGGCTGCTTGGTTACCTTCCAAACAAAGCTGCTGATTTGTGGAGCAAATGAAGAGGAGGGGAAAGGCGAGTGAGACAGAGAGAACAGAGGGGGGGTGGGGATAGAAAGAGATGAGTGGAGTGATTGCGCCATGCCACACACACTTGAAGCTCAGTCTCCCTTAGAGACAGTGGCAATGCTGGATCGTGGCATGACAGTGCAACAGTACAGACTCCACTGAGCTGTGTCACTATCCAAACAGAGGGAGAGCATCAGGGTTAGTGAGCGCGCTGGGCTGGAGAGGAACACAGAGTCCGGAGAGGAGTGCTGGTAAGAAGAGTTGACAGAGATCTACCGCTGGAGGGGGCCAATCAGGAGTGTGAAGAAGGAGCAGAGGAGTCAGGGGTCTGAGGATGCACAGAGTTAGCAGGAGAAGCTGCTGAGCGTGCAGCAGCATCAACCTGGGCACACTTCTATCCTCACGTACATATACACACACCTTCCACAGGAGGACAGTGTGTGGTGCCCCCAGTGGAGAATGAAGAAGCACTCAGCCCGAGTGGCTCCTCTCAGCTCATACAGCACTCAGGTCCTGACCTGCCCCAACTCTGAAGGTAAACTGAAAGAAACAGAGAGGCCCAAGATGCCATTTACACTATATACATATGCTATGAGCTAACATGAGTTTTTTCACAGAAGTAGCTGTGGTCAACTATCTAAAACTATGAAGTGCTTTAATTTCTATCTTTTCCAAATGCTCTGAAGTGTCATTTGAGTTAAAGGGTTTCTTCCTACTTCAGTTGGGACCGTATTTACATGGGACAGTGGGATCATGTCAGAGAGAAAGTATTCTTTGAATTGAATATCTAACAGTTTTACAATGTCTGTTGTAAAAAAAACCCAACAAAAATACACTTGCATTTCACAGAGTTCGAAAGCTAATACATTGACCAGAAGCACGGAAGCAGCCTGATCCTTACAATCCGTTGTTTGTTGCTGCCCTGTTTTACACAGTATTTATCACCTCACTCTGCAGCAGCCTCATAAAAACCCTCCACCTTCAACTTTTATAACAGAGTACAGAGTGATACCTCTAATCAACTTTTCATCAGTATCATCACATCCACGCCACATCTTCCAACCTAATTTGGATAAAGACTTAATTCTTGTGGCCTGTGGTAAGCCTGACTAACGCTACAGACATGACTGTGAGCTTCTTATTAGATTCAGCAGGGCTCCATCCATCAGTGGTGCTGCCATGCAGCATCAGTCGTGGGGATAAAGCGCAGAATGGATTGAAATGTGAGGTTCCAGCAGCATACTGCGTCACAGATTTGATAAGCTCTCAAAACAGGAGCTAGTAGTTAATGAGTCTAAACTGCAGTGTTTTATGGGATGGAGGGGAGACACTTTCAAATTCCCCATCTTATATTCTATCACTTATTTAGTTTTGTTTCTTTTTTTTCTAGTATCATAATAGTTTATGCTTAATGTTTATGAGTACTGCTTTTATGAAGCAAGGGAATGGTAGAGTTATGAAATTGCCGCATCTTGGCACCAGATTGCCCTGTGGCAGCTTTAACTTCAGCACAGAAGAGCTTGATTCTCACACCAAAAGCTGTAAGTTTTGTCTCTGCATTAGATACAAATCATCTTGGTTAGTGAATGAAAAAGAGAAGATATAAAGAAAAAGAATAAAAGTCTCTTGCAGAAATATGAGATCTAAGTTCTCCACATCCAGTAGCAACCAGTAGCCTCATTAGGTTGATTAAGAATCCTTGCTGTGTCAGAATGTAATTAGACCAAATCCCTGGATGATCTTGCAGAAACTAAAATGTATTATTACTGAACATTTTGCTTCAACCGCAGACTGTGGCTCTTGTTTCAGATGCCTATAAGCTGCTCCATCACGGAGGAATTTCACTTCAAAACTGTCAGAGCTCTGTAAAGCTCGGTTGCTAAAATGTGTGCAAAACATGAATGTTTGTACAGTTTGTAATGTGTGCATGTGAAAGGTTAATTTACATGTCCAATTGCTTAATATTTGTGTTTGGATTTAAACACACATTTGAGAAAATTTGATTGACAAAATGCCATTTTTACTGACCAAGGTGCATGCATGGTGTAACAATAGATATTCATTAAATGCAGAAGAAGAAAACAACAATAAAAAATGTTTGCAACATGCATAAAACAGCAGTAGTACTATGGAGGCAGGTGTGATGAGCTGGAGAAAAAGACACCAGTAAACAGTTTCAAACAACTATGCAATTTGTAAAGAGAAGGTCTGTTGTCTCTTGTAAGGTGTCATTGCTCAGATAGTTTGGATATTCATTTTGAAGATGTGTACAGAAAATTGCTGTCTATTGTTGTATGGGATGGCAATTGTTAATTCAAGGTATGGTTTGTGTGTATTGGATGTGGATAGATGTAAAATAATATGAAATATTTGTAATGTGTCAGTGACCAGTTTTCGGAAAATTGCCTACTATCAATGACATCTGCACTTTTATTTTTGATGCATCTGAGTGCTTGTTCCACCACTGCACAGATGTGACTGTTATGTCTCTGATCACTTGGATGCACTTACAGTCATCTCTTTAGTACTCTTACTGGCTGCCAGCAATGATCTCATGAATTAATTTAGTCTAAAGAGCAAGTCTGGCAAGACTTCAGAACACTTTATGCATAAATTAAGCTACTTATGTCTTTGACATTTTTATTTCTGTCTTCTTCTTCTGTTTGTTTTCTGTAAAGTGAGATGATGCAGATAGATAATACAGGGGGAAATTTGACCACATTAATTGCTTTACTAAAGTTAAGCTACAACAATAATTCTTTCCAAACATCAGTTATTCGATCAGACAGTTTGGGGCTGCACACACTTGTTTGTTTGGATGAAAGAAAGCACTATTTACTCATGAGTATGATACACTTTCATATTTGTGCTTCCATTGCTTGGCGCGCCGCTGAGATCTCTTTGCAGATAGCAAACAAAAGGCTATCAGATGCAATAATGAGCACCTCTGAGATGCCCTGTGAGTGTACAATGGAGACACAAATTCCAGCATCTGCAGGGTCTGTAGTGTCTGTAACTATGCTGGAAATGGCAGAGCTTCACGTGCTGAGCTTGCAAAGAGAGAGCAGGCAGCAAACACTCGGCACATGTCATCTTTTATTCCTGCCCTAGTGTAAATTGATCACGCTGTTGAGAGGTAAAGAATGGATCTGAGCTCTCTCCGGAAATGCTCTCACACACAGCACTTCGTGTTTTATAAAATGCCGTAAAAGTCTAGAAGCTACTTATTCTTGCAATCCATGAGGGCACAGGGCCAGACCTAACATGCCTCACTGCTGTAAGATTAAAGCTTGTTTCATCCATCTATCTATAACAGGAATGTACCAACAGTGTTCCGTGAGTGCCAAGGACATGACTTTCTTGTGGAATGTCATGTGGTTAGGTTTACTCTTGCTTTCTGGGCATCATGTTTCTGTGCACACCTGCCTACGACAGGTCTACAGTACCTACTGCATCATGAGGTGGCAAAGCTATTTCTGACATGAACAGTGACCATGCTAACCCAACACATTTTGAATAAAGCTATAACAGGCCTTATGCATTCGTGCCTCCACAGCAAGAAATGCAAACTGAGGTAGTGATCACTAAGGACGACTGATCAATAAATGCTTATGTGCTGGGACCTGAGCCAGGGAGTCATACTGTGGGCAGAATCATAGTGTTGATACAGCGGTACAAAAACCACAGAATATGCTCAGTTTAGATGTTTTGTTTTAAGGCCTATGTGTTCTGATCCGAAATTATATGTGATAAAAGTATTTTGGCAGATAGTTACACTTAGTTACACAGTGAAGTTAGAGCAAGCAGTAGACCTGAAGTTAAACAGAGACTACTTTAATTTTCCCTTCTGTTCTTGCCTCCTTAGGAGAGGATGGTTCAGAGTCTCATGCAGAGACACCAGGCAGTGATACCAGCCAAGAGAGCCAGTTTTACCAGTCATGTACCAACACAGCTCTGAAGGTGCTGGGCGGTCTTCTGATGGTGTTGTGTGTTTCCTCCTCCTGGGTGGGTACCACACAGGTGGTGAAGCTCACCTACCAGTCATTCTCCTGTCCCTTCTTCATCTCCTGGTTCAGCAGCAACTGGAATATCCTCTTCTTCCCCATCTACTACTCGGGACATGTAGTTATCACACGGGAGAAACAGACTCCCATACAGAAATTTAGGTAAGTTTATAAAAAAATCTTTAAAAATTCTTTAAAAAGTTTAAGTTTAATGTATGAAAAATTATATGCAGAAATTGATCTGTGAAAGCCCTTAACAGTAAGTATTTGCAAAATATTGAGTGCTGTCATTTACCATATATGTTGTAATATTTTTAGATATTTATGACATATATTATATATAGATATATATATACTACACGTTATTTAAGGAAATCACCAAAAATGAACAAAATAAAACCATACAATAAGTGCCGGAATCAGGTTTTTTTTTTTTTTCTTTAATAACAACTATGGTCTTTGCATTCAGTTTTCATATCTAAACTATTTGAGGATGCCTATTTCCATAAGTATATTATATAACTTTTCTTTTTATTCCCTAAAATTTATAATTACTAAAAAAGTCCAAACCAAAGTGAGCTATTCGCTGTCACAGAAGACACTGCTCCTGAAGTGCTTATAATGATGAATTTATATTCCAGACTTTTGTTAAGTCTTTTGCTAAGTTTTTAGCACCATGGAATAAGTTTGCATAATTCTATTCAATGTTAGGTTGTATTTGGATAAGAAGGAATAACACTAATTTTTCAGCTAATGCTAGTGCTTGTCCATAGGTCAAATTAATGCGATATTTATCCCAGTTGCTTTTCTCCTCAACACACTTAGCAAAAATGCCCATTTTTAGATATGTGTGCAAAAATGACCTCCAGACTATTTTGAAACTGGAAACCCGAGAAGAATTAACATTTACCAATTGAAATTGGATATGCAAATTTTTAAGGATCCTTTAGTCCAGTTAGTAAGTCAAGGCTAATTGACCCAACTTTTTTCTCCTGCAATGTTTCAAACAGGGAGTGCAGCAAACTCTTTGGGGAGGATGGGATGACTCTCAAGCTTTTCGTAAAGAGGACGGCACCCTTCTCAATCCTGTGGACACTGACCAACTACCTGTATCTCTTAGCCTTGAAGAAACTGACCGCCACCGATGTCTCTGCCCTCTACTGCTGCCACAAGGCCTTCGTCTTTCTCCTGTCATGGATTGTCCTGAAGGACCGGTTCATGGGTGTTCGGGTCTGTATGAAAACACCGAAAGAAAAGAAAAAGAAAAAAAATTCCTCTGATAATTTTTTCACGGTCTAAATCTCTGTCTACAGATTGTTGCAGCCATAATGGCCATCACAGGTATTGTCATGATGGCTTATGCTGATGGTTTCCATGGTGATTCATTTGTGGGTGTGGCATTAGCAGTGGGCTCTGCCTCAACTTCAGCTCTCTATAAGGTCTGACTGCCAATCATCTTTTAGGCTAAACTTGTTTGACTGCTCTGAACTGAAATGTACTTATAATGTCTGACTGGAAGTTTATTATTTCTTCACTATCCAGGTGCTTTTCAAGATGTTCCTTGGCAGCGCCAACCTTGGAGAAGTAGCTCATTTTCTTTCCACAATGGGCTTCTTCAACCTTATCTTCATCTCCTGTGTGCCCCTTATCCTCTACTTCACTAGAGTGGAGCACCTGGGTTCACTCTCCTCACTGCCCTGGGGATACCTGTGTGGACTGGCAGGACTATGGTTGGGTAAGAAAGCTTCTACACAATTTGGAAAGATCAATGACCATGGTTTCATTCTTTCTTTCTTTTTTGAACATATGATTTTCTGATGATGATTTCTTTTTAAATTTATTTTTAGCGAGTTGATTGGTAGCATGTCCATGGATAGAAGATGCACGCGGCAATTTTCCCGAGCTTTACCCTTCTTGATATTTCTAACTTAAAAACTGAAGCCATGTCAGCAGTAGGTCGTTTTTCATAGTGATGCTTTGACAGAAATGCTGTCAGTGAAGTATTTATTTATTTATTTATTTATCTTATGCAGGAAAATATTAAAAAGCAATGGGGGCTGACTCAGCAAAGCTTATTTTCAGCAGATTCCTGTTCTGCAGAAACATACACAGACACACAACACATCTTAGAAGACAGAACAATCACAGTCTTACAGAGCGAGAAAGCAGTGGTTGGAGGAGGCTTGGGGGCTACACCAGTGATCACAGCAGTAACTGTCTGCCAAATGGCGGTTGTGAGTTTTTTTTAACAGTCCTGGTGATGTTATAGTCCTGATGTGATGTGGAATGTTGTTCCAAGTTTTTGTCAGCACATAAAAGAAAGACCTTTGTCCGTAACAGTTCCTATAAAGGGTGGTAACGGCAGATGTCCATTTGTTACTAATCTGGTTGAACGATTAGATCTGGGGTTAAGTTTTGGAGCTAAGGCAACTTGGTCATCTCAAGGATTTCATTAGTTGTGAGTGTCCAAACAGGTAAACAGTATGACACAGTAAAGAGAATTATTGCATGTAAATATGTCTTAGAAACTGACAGAGACAAATGTGATCTGACTTTACAATAGACAAATATTTTTTTATTCAGTTTTCAGATAAGGTTTCTGGCTTGTTCACTGCATGTGATATGAGAATCCAACGTGATTCCAAGATGTTTATATGTAGCTACAGTGGAGAGCATTTGGTTTGCAATGGAAATAGGATTATAAATGACTATCTATCTCTTTGGAGAGTGGAAATTCTGTTTTTTTTTAAGTTTATTGTTAAATGATTATCTTGCAGCCACCCATGTAAGGACTGTACATCTTCATTGAGTTTATGGTTAATTATGTCAGAATCTGGACCAGATACAAAAATAACAGTGTCATCTGCATGCAACGATGAATTTGAATGACTAAGCGCATGGGGAAGGTCATTAATATACATTAGGAAAAGTAGGGGGCCCAAGATAGTGCCCTGAGGAACTTCCATTGAACATGCAAGTGCCTCTGATGAACCAATTTTAACAACCTGGGTTCTGACATTTACGTAGGAGGTGAGTAATGCTCACCTCCTACGTCATTGCTCAAGATGCAAGATCAAATTACACAAGTTTATTTATCAAAATTTGGTGATGGACTGTATCAAAGCCCTTCCTGAAATCTATGTATACAGCTCCAGTGATATGGCCCTTGTGGGGGAAGTACGTTTTTGTTCGGTGAATAGTAGCAAAGCCGACACAGTCAATCATAGAGGCCAAAAGCCATGCTGGCAGTCACTGAGCAAATTATGAGCTTCCAGATGATCCGTTATTAAATAGCATAGTATTTTTTCAAGTAATTTGGAAACAGTTGGTAGAATACAAATAGGACCATAATTGGAGATATTAATGGGATCATCTGTTTTGAAAACAGGAGTAATTTGATTTGTTTTCCAAATATCAGGAAATTTGGACAGCCTGATACACGCGGTCAAAATTGACATTGTAGCTGCAACAAATTTAGAGATCTGTACATTTCACAGCAAGCCCGAAAACAATTTATTGACTCTGCCAGTTCTGTATATTTGATGGTAAATTTTCCTTCTAATAGTTAAAAATCTAATGTATTTGTACTTTTCTTTTATATCTGTTAGTGTTCAATATTTTGGTCCATGTTGGAGTGGTGCTGACTTACCCCATTCTCATCTCCATAGGGACACTGCTTAGTGTGCCAGGCAATGCAGGTAGGATTTTTTATCCAAGTTTTGCCATCAATGTGCAATTTATGATCCCTTCCTTACACTGTAAGCTCACAAAATTGTGAAAAATGAGTAAATAGCCACACTTTCTGGGGCTTTTTTTATCGAGTGGTCAGCACTTAGGGCCACTGTATCAAACAGATTACACAGCAAGTTTGTCGCTCTCATCCTGGAAACCAAATCATCAGTACGCCTCAACAGACCCTGCAACTATCACCTCGCTGAGGGAGGATCAGGTTGCCAAGGCGACACTAAATGCCTGCAGACGAGTTCTTTTCTTTAACCATGATGGACTGTATGAAGGTCAGTGGGTTATACCAACTTGTCCCAGAGCTCCTGACCACAAAGACGCAGAGGATAAAGTAGATTGCTTGTGCTGATTATACGCCGCATTTGTTACACTCATCCCCTACAGCCGCAGTATCCCGTGGTTTATCTTACTTTATGTAATTAATCTCAATTTGTTTTTGTTCCCCCCACCCTTCTTACCCCTTTTCCCTGTGCTGCTCTGTGGCTCCCTGGTTTGTTCAAACTTCTTTTTTTCTCCCTCTGCAGCTGTGGATGTTTTGAAACACGAGGTGATCTTCAGTGTGGTCCGTCTGGCGGCCACCTGCATCATCTGCCTGGGATTCCTGCTTCTGCTGCTGCCAGAGGAGTGGGACTCGGTCACTCTGCGTTTCCTCGCCACCATTGCAGACAAGAAGACAGAGGAACATGGAGAAGAACTCACAGAGTCCAGTGTCCACACTCGAAGCCGCAGTCGGGCAAACGGTGCTGTCTCAATTCCCATGGCATGACAGGGCTGAGTTCTTACATAAAATACTGCTCAGTTTCCTCCAGTGTCCCCCTGAAGGTGCAAGGGGATGCTGAGACCACACGGGCACATCAATCAGGAAGACAGGAAGTATTGTTTTGAACTTTTAAACTTTACTCTTGAGATGTACCTCACCACTTTACAACAGGTGGGGAAAATGAGAATATTTATTAATCATGCAAACCGAAAGGTTTAAAAGTGTAATTTACTTTCTTGAAATACTTGCCACGCTCTGTTCTGTCCCTTGCACGCACCCAAACCAAGAGCTGACTGGCTTCTCCTGACATGCTCTGCAGACTGTATTCTGTGAATATAAATATTGGCAGGGCCAGTTTGGCTCAATTTTAAATGTATTTATGATATTTATTTAAATCTATACTAATAAAACTATTAATTTTAAGTTGTCCTGAACATTATTATATACAACAATGGCAATTATACTATGCGTAATGTACAGGCTCTTTTTTGTTTTATAATAAAAGACTTAAAAACCCTCATACAGTGTATTCTTAGTCAACACAGGATCACATGCATGTTGCTGAAGTTTTTTGGAAAATCTTTTAGATGTTTCAGAAATGATTTTGTTGCCTGCATCAGAATGTGCAAGGATGCATAAAATACTAATGCTCCTGAATAGCTCTCACACCACAAAGAGCTGCAAAGAGCAAGACTACTTTTCACTGTGTTAACTGGAATCAGCCCATTAAAGGAGCAGGATCATCCTGCACCATAAATGTTCCTCTGAGGTCATGTCCTTGGAGGTTTGGACAATACTAGCAGTTTTGGGAAGTGCTACATATTCCTACACTTACATTATGTATATTACTGGCTATGGTCGATCTTCCATTTTGCTCTTTTGAAAAGCTGAATCCTCTCCCTGAAATTACACAAAAATGGTCATTTGATGATAGAACTTGATATTATAAAAGACGTATTATATATTTTAAGTTCGGGTCATTGAATTTTCATGGAGAGAATTACAGAAACATCCATATATGAACGCATGGGCTTTTTCGTATAGCAGGAATCTTTTAATCGTTCCTGTGACTATTGGAGTTCCCTTCCCTTTTTATGTTCACTTCATAGAAACTGCAGCTCATCATAGTTCACAGAACACCTTTTATAGGGTATTTTGTAGCTCCCACTTCAGGAAAGGAACTTTCCCACAAAAAAGAGAAAAACTATCTGCATAATGTTATGATGTAACAGTATAATAACTCAATCCCAGAACTTGCCTTTACAAAAAGGAAAACAAATAAACATAGAACGTCAAGGAAGCCTGCAGTATATTAGGTCTACACACTGTGGAAAAAATATATGATTTTGACTTTACCATCTGTTTACATCACATCAGCCTTCCTATTCGCAGTGCAAATAGAAAACCAACACTACTGTATGTTGTCATTTTGAAAGCCCTCCAAGTCCCCATTATCTAAAAGAGCTCTTTAAATCCATATAGTTTCATGGAAAATCGTGAAACAGTCTCATAAATCAATCCATCGCTCTGTGTCCAAAAACATGTTGTTGTTCCTTCCCCAAGTAGCTTATATAGCATTTCATAAAATAATCCTATTTTGACTGCTGCATTATTTTTAATACATGACAAAGGCTGCATTTGGAGGTTGGAGGGGTTGGTGGATGAAGCTAATTACCTCACTGTAATCTGAGAGTCATAATTGAATCCCATCCTGAGCACCCGTGCCTTCAAGTCACATCACTTTGATATCTTAACTATTTGGTTAAGGTTAGGAATAAAAAGCAAATCAGTTATGATAAGGACAACATTATGGCTTGCAATAAAACTGACCCCGTTATAACATATACCAAAATATCCTTGACCATCTGAATGACACACTTGTTTAGCCAAGGGAGTCCCCATCTCTTGGCTAAACACATGAAACGAACCAAGCTCATAAAAATAACTGTGAAAGTCATGCTGGATTGTATGAAAAAAATACACATTTTGCATTCATCAGAACAGATATATATTTTTCTGTTAGGTTACTATTTAGTGAACTTCCATTAGATCTACCTCACCACTTCAAAACAGATGCAGATGGTGAAATGAGAACATAAACTAAAAGGTTTAAAAGTGTTATTTACTTGAACTATTTGGATTGACTGTGCTTATAAGAGCCAAATTGATGCTCATAGAGTATTTGTATCTTTGCCAAGTATTTTTGGCAGATATGTTCTGATTCATTCAATGTTAGTAATCTCTAAAGAGCATTGCACAGATTAAGTATAAATGACTTTGCCAAATGATCTTTTCTTTTTAATATTATTTCTGTGCTTTCCTTTTTATTTAGTGACACACATAAACATATACACACAAAAATAACAATAGTAAACATGCTTGCATGTCAAAGACTGAGGATATATTTCCCTGCAGAGAATAACATGCATATCACATTGTGACAAATTTACGCTTGGTTGTAAATATTGTTTCTGAGATGTTGTGGGAGCAGGTGGAATAATTTCTGTCTTTCTAAATCACTGTCTATCTCTCATATACATAAACACACACTCCCATGAGCCATACTACATTAGCTTCATGGTGAAGTGCAGTCAGTGACTTGAGACCTCTAATGAGCCATTTGCTGAAATGACAGTTTCAACTAAAAAGTTGTGGTGGCATTTCAGCATACTAAAATAAATTAGGTTGAATAAGCAGAAGATTTTTAATGTTCAAATCTTAATTTCATAATTACTATTTGTATCCCAGCTGGATGCTGACATGAGACATTAATCAGAGGGGCCTTCGATGGTGGATGTGAAATTATGCTTAAGCCACTGCAACAAATATGTATTTACATTAATTACTTAGTATGGAACCAGACAAAATTAGAAAAATTACTTTAAGATAAGAATGAATTCAGAGGGGGAAAAAAATCTGCTGCAAGATTTGGTGATAATTAACGAGCCCTGGAGTAAAGGATCAATGGTCTGTGAATAAAGTGATTCCTGCTTTGGGTCTGCTGCTTTGCTTTGCTCACATAGCTTGTTGTGGAGACATTTGGAAACATTGACATATGATTGGCTTATTGTGTGTCAAATCATCAATCATTACAGTCTTGCATCCATATGAATCCCACCTCGCAATTTTTAACAAAACCTTCCTTTAATGCATGAATCACTCAAAGTTTACCATTTCAATTTACCCTGTGGACATTTTGAGAAATAGTCCTAAATACTACTTCTGGGTATCCAAAGTCCTAATTCCACAATAAAAGTTGCTTCAGTGGTAGTCCCGAAACTATATTAACCTCATGGTGGTGCAAGGATTTAGTCTTTGGGCAGCATTACTGTAGGCTGATCGTAAAATTTGACTTAAAATGAATAATCACATAATAATCAGTACCAATCAGACTGTACAACTATCTGACATTCAGTTCTTCACCCACAGCTATAAGAGTGTTTATCTACCTTGTGCTTTTAACACTACAGGAGTCTTATCTTACAGCAAGCTAACAACTTCCCAATGAATCTGCACCCCTCTGGGTTTTCATAAAGCAAACAGGTTGAAGGAAAATAACAGGTCCTGTGAAGCATTAACTTATGAGTTACAGAGTTACCAACAGGGAGGGTTGCCATAGAAATCCACATCATTATACTGACAGATTCAAATATGAAAACAGGGACTGAGTACGCAGCTATTCTTTTAACAACTACCAGAAATGTGTCTTGCATTTATACTTTGGCACCAGACAGCGATGCTTCGGGACCAGTTTGCTTGGAGAAGTGAGAACTGCCAGGTTTGTTGGGAAGCACTTGGATCAAATGGTGATAAGTTTACAAAGTTGAATTTTTGCAAAGTTTGACAAATATTTATATGAGAAGCCAAAAATACGAAGGGATTCAAGATTTATATGTTAAAAATATACCTGGACCAGCACTGACAGCATACATGTGACAAGAAGCCAAAAAAAAAAGTGGAAAGATTTTTTATCGAGGATATTCAACTTTAATGGCTAAATTAACTTGTCAGTCATTTGGATGAGGAGCAAGCCAATGGGTTCTACAGACTCCAGATCCAGACTATGTAAAGTAGCTCCCAGTAATAGTTTCCAAGAAAAGGAACAGACACCCAAACCACAATGGACCCTCCCTGCTCTGCCCCAAACTGTGGAGCATCCATCAGGATCTCTGGGATGGACAAAAAGAAGCATGCCTGCAGTGAAAGAGGAAATAACCCTTTCCTCACTCTCAGGTAAGTCTGTGCCTTATTCCCTCTTGCTCCTACTGTTTTCTTTTCAAATAAGTCAGTCTGTGTATTGATGTTGATTGTGTGTGAATAAATAACTATGCTTTGCAGAAACTTCCTTCCACAACGAATGGAGAAAAAAATAAAATAAAATGTATCTCTTTCAAAAAGAAGACCTCATATCAAGTTGGCAAAAATCTACAAAATCTAAGAAGTTTGAAAATGGCTCTGTCCAGTACTTGGATGCTGGCAGATCATTTTTTTTGACTGTTGTGATTTTTACCCGCAAGTTCAATCATTATCTTTCTTTTTACCACGCAAGCGCTGCTAATCATAATGGGGAAAAAAAGAAGAAATATTCCTGCTAATTATCTGAGCTTCACCTCAATGCTGTCTCAAAACCCAATCAGGAATGTTGTTGTTTGTTGTAGGGCAAGAAGTGCAGAAATGGGGATGTCCGGCAGCTTTTTACATTCGGCCAGACAGGCACCAACACAGCCACTCAGGTAAAGCTTTCTGACAAAGCGTGGAAGAGGTGAAGTGCATCTATGACATCAATAATTCAAATAGCACATTTTTACATCTAAAAAGTGTGTTGCTGGTCTTAAAAGGGGGCCGAAAAGGCGAAGGGGAGCGAGACAGCCGTTAGCTGTGGGTACGAGCCCTTGCCTTCATGTCCCAGTGGATCTGATTAAAGTGCTGGTGAACTGGAAAGAGGGCTGACTGGCTCTCAGAAGGTTCTATTTTCAAGATAAACAGAACAGAAAGGTGCAGACACAAATGAAAAGCAAAGAATATTTGCGCTGTCAGTGAGTCCCATAAATCATAAACAGATCAAATAAAATCTGTTTATGATTTATGGGGTTTATGGGGTTGTAATAAAAGGACAGATAATTGGCACATACTTCATCCCTTGAGGTATTTTTTTATAGTCAGTGCTAGGTGGCACAATAAACAAAGACATTCTTCTGAGAATGGTCAAGGACTAGATTGAAAAAGCAACCAGTGTCCAAAAGGAGAAGACCAGTTTAGAAGTTGACAAAAAAAAGTCTATCTCCTTGGAGGAAAAACATATAATTAAAAAATGAGTTAGGCTTGAGGCTTAGTGGCTCGAGATACTTCAGATTTCATATGTAAAAAAAAAAAAAAGTCCCAAACAAGCTGTGAAATCTTAGATAAGTTGACATTATTGTGCATGAGTTCACTCACTGATGTCAACTCAGTTACTTTCCACCACCGGCCTTTTGTGGCACTGACATGTATACTGTAGGTCGAGTTTCCGGAGGCACAGATTGATCAACGCCCTCATCGCCAACAAGTGCATCTCAGATCAGGCAAAGAAAGCAGAAGACATAAGGTTCTCTCCAGTTAATGGTGAGTCCCTAAATGATAATTTTTCCACCCATAACCCTGATCAAACTAACCGAATAATTGATTGCAATATTGTTTGATCTTTTTATTTTACCTTTTAGTTGGACATCCCAATGCAGAACTGATTCAGAAGCATGGAAAAGGCCTACGGGAAGAAATTTCTTCTGGTGCAAGGACACAAACAAACAGTTGGTCCAGACACTCTGAGACTAAAATGTCTCCCCCCTTAAAGTGAAATAAGACAGTGTCACAAGCCCTGCAAACAGTCCATATGAAGAGCGGATGGCATGTTTAAAAAGGGACTGAGGTCAATGCACAAAAGTGTATGAATGCTAGACAATAATCAAAAAGAAAATAGAAAAGTACAAAGGGGTGGTTAGCTGTGATCCAAGTCTGTATGAAGCTGTGAAACAGGGAGGATAAGAGGTACAAGAGGGATTTTGGACCGTAAGCTGAAGTAAGAGGACTCTCTGTGTTGGGTAATCTGGATCAGAACAGAGCTAAAACTTGGGGTCCGGTGAATCAAATTAATTAACTATGACAGTTTAAACCATCTTAGATGGCAATTTTACTAAAAAAGAAGTTCACAGAAATGACTGTGTTCATCGATCTTACGCTGCATTTTTTTATTTTTACACAATCCTGTCTCAAACATGTGCAGATGCTGTAGAAAATTGTAAATAAAAACAGATGCAATAATGTGGAATATTATTTAATCTTTTAGATAATTTAAAACACTACAAGGAAGTAAATTTGCAACATAATTAAAACTCTTGAATTTGAGAACATGCTCCTTGGCACTCCTTTCTTGGCTGGGTTTATGGTGCCCTCTAGGGGAAAGAGTTGCACTTCCATCGACTCACTGAATGTGATGCCCAATTCAGCCTTCCATCAATAAAGAAAGCAAAAATGTCCAAAAAAATAAATTTTATAATTAGTTCAAATCATCTAGCTTCAAAGATCTTGGTTTATTACTGGAAATCTGGTGGGAAAATTAACTCAGAAGACTCCTTTCAAATATCAAAGATATCCTCTAATCTGAAACCAAACAAAAGCCCCTTGAGGAATAATCAGACAGAAAACAGGACATTGTTAATTGGACCGTCATACTTGAAGTAGGCTTCCTGAGGACAGCTCTTAGCAGAATTAGAGACTCTGAGAAGAACTGGACTCCCACCAAACACCTGTGGCCACTGAGGCTGACATAAGCCTGGTCCTCGGGCATGGTGAATTGAAGAATAATGATGAGATCACATCACACAGCAGGGGGACTTAAATCAGCAGAGATAATCTGTCAGTGTTTGAGTAGAACTTTTTCAATATGAGAAAAGTGCACAATGATGTATTCAAGAAATCCAAACAATCTGATATAAGCTTCTTTTGTTCTCTGCCACTGGGTGTCATTATTGGGCTGAGGAACACGGTGAAATAAATGTTCACAGTTAAGTGGATAACAGCGGCAGCGTAATGTTTGAGCATGGAAAACCTTTTTGTTATAAAATGACTTACAGCTATGCAACTTCATAACATTTTAAAATGATTTGTAACAAATAATACTTTCTCACAGCTTCATGTTGACCCATTTGATTTTCTTATTCTCATAAATGTAGTTAAATGGCGATATATGGATTAATGTGTACAAAAGTAAGCAGAAAAGAAACAAAAGATCATGAGAAACAACACAATTAACAACGGTTTAGACTGAAGGCACTAAGGCAGAGCAGCACATTAAAACGATCCACTTTGCAAGCTATTCAATCAACAAAGCAAAGTCTGCCAGTAAGAGGCCACTGACTGCAGACTTGAGGAGCCAGACTGACCACATATTGCGACACTGAGGAGATTTAAAGCGGCCCAACTCTTCAAAAAAAACCTTCTCCTTTTCCACTTCGCTAGCCACACACACTGGGCCAAATCATCGTGGAGGGGGAGAGCCGAGAGGTCTTGGTGTCTGCCATTCCGTACTGCTACATAAAAAGAAGGTGAAGGATGCCGTGTGAGCAATTGGTTCCAATTGACAGAGGATTGGTCATGGTCAGCCTTCTGAGTGGAAATCCACGTGAGAATGTAGCATTTGGACCAGCAAGGGGCACAAGAGGCCAACGGCAGACAATGAGGCCACTCAGAGGAGTCTGGCTGCTGTGGAATAGTGGGGTACAATCTCCTCTGATTTAACCCTTCATCGGCTTGTTATTAATTCAACTTAAAACACTGAGTGTTAGTAGCATGTGTAACTCCAGTAACATAATAGTAAGTTGTAGAAAGCACCTGAAACCAAATTAAGTCCTGTTTTTGTAACTCATTATCAATTGAAAATGTCTTCCTAAATCCCCATGCTGCAGTAACAAAGGTCAAATCCTACTTTAAGTTGTACATTATTTGAGTAAAAGCACCTCTACAACCTCATATGGCAAATCAACCATTACCATCCTTGTGATTTTTTAACCAATTAGGCAAGTCCTGTTCGCTTAAAGGGACCGGCTGCTTTTAAGTCTCAGAGGGCCAGAGGGTCAGTGCTCCAATCAGTCTGGTTGGAGAGGCTGTGTGTTTGAATGAGCCACTAGTTGACAGGCCGAGGACGGGGGTCAAAAGAATCGGGGGTGAGTGATTGGTGTGGGCAAGGAGTCCTGCCAGCTCTAAAAAGAAGCCTTTTGTAGCCAAGACACTGGCCAGAGCAGCCTGGCCTTTCACAGGCCAACCGCCCCTCTCCTCTGGGCCTACAACAGCTGATGACAAGGCCCCAGCTGCTAATTATCCGGATGATGGAGAGTCACTCAAGTGGGACTGTCAGAGCGAGGGGTGGCTCTTGTGTCTGCAAATTTGTGGGAGGGTGAGAGGGCGAGGGGGGGTGGGTGGGGGGGGGGGGGGGGCTGGGCT
>JAOXYM010000021.1:10617395-10645506 GCA_028567055.1 Leptatherina wallacei
GGGGGGGGGGGGGGGGGGGGGGGGGGGGGGGGGGGGGGGGGGGGGGGGGGGGGGGGGGGGGGGGGGGGGGGGCTGGACTACAGAGGTGTACATCTTTTTAACCATCAACATAACTGATAAAATCTGTCAGACAAACTTTAAAAACTGTGGAGCCGTTGTTATAATCTACGACACATGATGTGGTTCAGGCTTCTCACATGACACTGGCATTTTTTACAGTCTCATTAATGCACAATGTAGCTTTCCCCCAAGCTTCTCCTCACGCATCCTGCTACATCATCATTTGCCCAGAGGAAACCGGAGCAGTACCTGTTGAATTCCATATGAAATACTCTTTGGATCGAAGTTCTCGGGCTGAGGATCAGACAGAAAGACCATTTTTAGTTGCACGTAAGACAGTGTAGGCAACAAGGATCTTGATAAACTTGGCTGTTAACTTACATGTTACTATTCGTGGTTTGGCAGATGAATAAACTTGCACTGAGTGCTGGTCTACACAGCAGCCAGACAATGTCATGTCAGGCACTTTGAAGTACAACTGTAAAGAAAACAGTAACCCTTTTTTTTTTTAAATCACTTTACAGTTAAGGATGTACATTTAAGATCCATTTGACGATGTCATTACATTTCCCGAGTCAAGAAAGGACTTTAGATCTTAATGGTTTAATCTGATTATTATTAAACACAATCATTTACCTTAATGTAAGCAGTAAGTTGTGTGCAGAGGGGGTCTGAGGGTCCCCGCGTCGGCCCAGAAAAAATGATCTTGCCCTCCATCGTCACTTCACGAGACTTGGGAAACTTTTGTCCTGTGTATTAGCAAGAATAAAACTATCAATTTATTCTACAAATATACAGCTGCAGTGAAAGTGAATTTTTTGTGACTGATGCTAAGAGATCAAATGCATACCCAGAGCCCAGACCAACAGATTCTTCTCTTTGGACACATCCAGTTGTCCAGCACTCACCTTTACATCCACAACACTCATCTGATCCCTTCACAAGACACAAAGATGCAGATATGTTTTAGAACAATGCTGAAAAGTGCAGTTTAATCAATGCAATGGAATTTAAATCCCTCTTCAAGACGTATTTCTATCAACTGGCTTTTAATCACAAGTTGACCTGAACATTTTGTTTTAACTGTCCTAATTGTTGTTGTTTTAGTTGTTTTTAAGTTGTCTTTTCTTGTTATTGTTATAATTGTCTTATTTTTAGTGATACACTATTTTTTTTATTATTTTAGATGTATTTTAGCTTGTAAAGCAGTTTGGGCAGCATCATCTGTTGGAAATGTTCTATATAAATAACTTTGACCCTGACCTGAATGTGAAAATAGTTTCATAATGTCAAAGTGAATGTATTAAAACACTCTGTGAGAGCTGTACTGAAAACTATAAAAAGAGAAGCAGGTGATGAGGGATTTGACACTGAAAACTTTGGACCCTCCAAATCACAAGTGAGAACTTTACACTAGAATTGCCACCAGATAGACTAAAGTAAAACAGTCATTTTGTATTTATAATTCATCATTTATAAATACAACATTTTAAAATATTTTATATAATTTTGGAACATTTCTGCATTTTGCGTGGGAAGAATTTACAGGATCATTTGGCTGTAAGAGGATTTGTTTACGTGAATTACTTGGCACACTGTGCAAAGAATGGTGCTGGTGGTCTGTACAGACAACTGCAGTTTGGATTAATAAATAGGAGGGCTCTGTATTAACAGGAAACAAATTACTGGAAAATATTCTTGCAAAAAACATTTAGCATTTTACTCTAAAAGATGATTTGAACTTTTTAGGTAATTATTAAGTTATTCTAGAGCTAATCTACAATACAATTACAATATAATTATTATACTACAGTTTAATGTAATACAGAGCAGTATTCATTTCATGTTTCATGATACAAAGTACTGTATTTAGAAATTCAGAAAAGAAAAGGTTAATGGGGCTTTTTTTTCTTTACACATACCAATTCCCTTTTTTCCAAGATATTTTCAGTAAAATAAATACATTTAAAAATGTGCTCTAATGCAGCCACCAGTCTCCATCTGTATACTCCCCCCCTCCCCCCCTTTTTTTTTTTTTTTTACCAAATTGGATTCTTGGACCATTGGTGCCTTTAGCACACCAGCCCAAGTTTTCCACTAGCTTTACACTGAATCATTGAGGAGAAGGGTATATCATTATCAGATGGTGATGCACCTTTTATTTTTTAAACCTATGAAATATGACAAGCTCACTGATGTTGTCATTGGTTAATCAATAACGCATGGATTATGTAAATTTATGTCAATTAAAAAATGTGACAAAGTCTTCGGTCATGCTGCAATAAAACTACCTCATAAAGTCATATTTATCATTGTCAGTCTCCTTAATCTCTATAAATCTGTATGTGCCTTGAACAAAAACACACTCTCATTGACCTGCAGTAATAAGAACTCTAACCACAGAGATATTTCTGACAAGCTGATTGAGATCATTCTACTTACAAACATGGTATAGTGCAAGAGGCATTAAACCACTTTGTCGTATTTTGCTCTGTACCTGTTGAAGAATGGCAAGTGTGCCTCACAGTATTCAAAGTTGTTCTTTACACTCTCATGAAGTTTGAGGGCTACTGACACACGCAGCTGATTTTCCTCTTCCTTAAGTTGATAAGAACCCAGGATGGGGGGAACAGGGACCTGATGAAAAATTTCAAGAAGCATTCTTTTCAAAACTAATATCTAAGCATGTGATTATTAAACTGCTTGGTCTTGTATTCAGATGTTTACCTGAGAAGTATAGCTGCATAGTCTAAAAGGCTCTAGAGGAGGGGAGAACGGAAACTTATAAGGTCCAGAGAAAGCAGAACCGTCGTTATTATCCACACTGCTAGAAGCCAGGATACTAGAATCCAGGGAGGTGGCACAGGGATGGACTAGGATGTCCTGCAGTGGAGAACCATTTGGCGGCAGTGAAAGGGTAACTGTCACATTTGGGAGCAACCCCTCTACTTCGCACTGTTGACAGAAGGACAAAATGATGAAAAGCAAACAGGAAAAGAAGAACATTAATTGCTTTCTCTTGCATTAAGCACTTACTTTGCAGGTCACAGTGCCATAAACATCCCACAAGTCCTGTCTGCTCTGATTACCATACTGCATGGAGCGTACAGTTTCTACTAGTGCTACGTTCACTGCAGCTCGACCCCGGTGTAGGCCGGTCTTCCAGGCTGGCTGTTTCTGGGTGCCGGTGGGGGTGGGCACAGTGGGTGTAGCAGGTGCCCCAGCTACTGGCACATCAAGCGGTGTACCAAGTGGACAAACCTGCAGGAGGACAGAGGGCAACATTGCCAGACGGGAAACTAGCCCCTCACTATCAGGTTTACTCCCTGAGCCCAGGAGAAACGTCTGCAGTCCTGCAAGGAGCGTGAGACCTTGTGAGACTGACATCAGGCTGGACAGAGGTGGCCGAGGCTCAGGAGGGACATCCACTAATGCTAGGCAAGCTAGGATGAGGGGCCCTTGAGAGATGACCAACATTGGCCAAAGTGTTCCCTTTCCAGGACCATCAACATGCAGCTCCAGGGCTGGTGACCGTGGGCGGTAAAGGCAATCATCTCTGAGAGTGACAAAAGACTTGCTTGAGTCTGAAAGTCCCAACTCAGTGAGCAGGAGCTGCAGGACAGTGCTCTCCTCTGGGATTGCTACATAAGAGTTGCCTGCCAAGCTCTTTGTACGGTGTTCCACTGTAGGAAACCTCCTGAGGGGTGGGACACAAAACATTATAAAACACAGGCTGCAAGCAGTGTGGCAGGTAAGACCTTGCAACTTTAACTTGCTAATCTGGTACTCGATATCAATATAAACAAGAAATGTATCTATAAGAACAATTACATGACAGCTACAAACCTTGAAAAGCGAATTGACACATTATCTCCTTTTTCGTGAGAAATAATCCACAAGGCACGTAAACTCATTTATCCGGCTGTTACGAAGACCTCAAATTAAGCACAATTCGATATCCACATAAATCAATTTTCACATCTTGTAGTTTTTAATGCTTTTTCTCCTCCCTGTATGACTATCACAGAAACAACGACCTACTTCCGGCTGTTCTTTCATGTGACACCTACGGCCAATCAGCCGACCTATGCGCTTGCGCACTTTCAAGCAGCTGTCCCCACCCTTCTCTCGCATACAGGAAGCTGCATTACTAACAAGCTAGCTGTCAACAAAGGGTAAAACTGCGAAATCAACACATCAATGCTCAGGTCGGCTGGGTTGCCGACTTTTGGTTGCTCCTCCTAGATATTACCTTTCACCGCACTGCCAGCTGAATCCGGAAAATGGCGACAACCGCTCAGCTGTTCGAGGTAAAATGACTGTTGCAAGCTGACTTAGCTATCAGGCTAGCCAGTGGCTAACTATCTTTAACGTTAGCTAAATGGTTCCTGACCTTATTCATTCTCATAGTATGTAAGTAAATTTCCAAAACGACTCGGGCAGTTGGAAGCATTTTGGCTTGATATCGTAAAGGGAAAGGAGAAAAAGAAAACAAAAAGTGTTTTATTTGGATAACTGCGTATTAGGGGAAATGGCTATGTTTCTGACTTTGCAGTAAAGCCAACACGATTATTTTCTATGTAGCGTTTAATCAGATTGCAAAGTTTCTGCTCTTATACCAAAGCTTTATTTGTTTGCGTTTTGTGGTCGTGTTTTGGAGTGTCATCTTTCTACCTATTGCTTTCTCTCCCCCTCTAGGAGCCCTTTGATGCAGATGAGTACATTGAAAGGTTGGCCTGGAGGACTCCTGGAGGAGGCTCCAAAGGAGGAGCTGAGGCATTTGACCCCAAAAGGTAGTGACAGCACCTGTCATTGACATAATATGCTGTAAAATCCATCTCCCCTTACAAATGACGGCATTACTGGGTGGGATTGTATCCTGTGTTCTACTTTGAATTGTTGACTTTTTCCATTCTCTGTACGTTTTTGTTGTTGAATTTAAACTTAACACACCAGTGTTTCACACTAACAGTTTCTGAAAAATAATTAAGGATTTCTCATGTCCCATAAAACTTCTTATCATCCTATATCACATATTTCCAACATGAATTAATGAATTAATGAATTTATTGATCCCCGAGGGGAAATTGTATACAAATGCATAATTGCAACATCACGATTTTATGTGAATTACTTTATATTGGGTAGGAATGTAGTGTCAAACAAACTTGTAAAGATGAAGTTCACAAAAGGTTTACTCATACATTTATAATCTATTGACCTTTTAAGTTTGAGATGCTAGATTTAAGTTATGTTGACTGTTGCTGAAGACATGCTCCTACCACTTATGTGAGTGGTCGGATTTGCCCCCATCACTTCTAAAAGCATGATTTGCTCAGAGAATGTTTTAAATGCCTTTCATCAGTGAAATGTTCATCAACTTTTTTACATAAAATGAATCATGCAAAGCAGTATAAATGTAAAGGAAATGCATGAGCTTTGTCCAAATGAAGGAAGATTGAGCCATATTTGGTTTATTTTGATGGATGAGACAACCTATTTTCCTCTTATGATAAAGAAAATATGAACCAATAAAACAAGAAAGCAGTTTAACTTAACACCTAAAAGTAAAGTTCCTTTAAATTAATGGAATTTATATTTGATATTATTAAATGGCCGATTTACACGATGTGATGTTTTCAACAGCATATGTTAGCAATGCTCAACTGACATGAATTTGCTGCTATGGATGTGATGTATAAGGATTAGTGTTGTGCAGTTTATATCACTGTGTCTGTTGTGCTAAACAGACACGGTAATATACACAAATACAGTATTTGATTGATTCGATACTTTTCCTGCCATTTTTTTTATCCCCTTGATTTACACCCCCGATATTTAATATATATTATATATATTTATTACAACCTTTCTATTTATAAGATTTTCCATAATAATGGAACCATTTCAAACAGTCCTTCCACACTACTAATGTCTAATTTGTTCAATTATTTGCAGTGGTCCTCCCTTAATTTGGCTTATGCCATTTAGATTGTATACTGATAGTGGGCGAGATGTTTTCATATTTACTTTTTGATTTAAGTTTTATGTATTGCAACTGTCTTTATTAACATTCTTAAAGTGTATTAGGCCTCCTGCACTTACTAAAACTCATTATACCCTCTTCTACTCTGATTTAGACTTTTTGATGGGCTGGAGAAAATTGAGAAATAAATATGTTTACAAATCCTTTGCACGCTGTTCTTCCGTGTTTCTGCTGTTTACTCTTGGGGACAGAGTTGCATCTCGTCAGCAAAAATGCCACAACAGTTTAACTATACTGTAGATCCATCCTGCCTTATCTATGTCTCCCGCAAACTGTTGCCACCACCTCCTTGGAAGCTCTTAGCGAAGAGTCAGAGACAACATATCTGTGGAGGCCACCATACTGTGAGTCACCAGCCAGGGAATGAGTGTCTGTTGGGAAGGGATGGGAGATGTCTTTAAGCTGTAGCCAGTGCTGGAGGAATTAGTCAGAAGATTATACACTCATCATTTTGGGATGTTTCGTACTCTGTGAAATGTGGTGCTGACTTAGAACATTTGCTCTGCAGTCCTAATGGCACTTAAAATGCAGCTGACGAGGCTGCTAGTTTTCAGAGCTTCTTAAGTCTGGGGACCCAGGAATTAAGCATCTGGCACTATTCTGTAACTATAAACTGTAACTGTAAGGTCAGTGGGACAGGTTTAACCTTGTGCTACCTAATCACTTCTCTACATGAAGTGTATTTTTGCATGTTTGTTGTTTATGGAGGATCTATGATGGGTTGTTTAAACCAATGGACTTTCTGAATGTATATACCTTTCTCTCCCCTGTGATAGGCTGTTGGAAGAATTTGAGAGCCACATCGAGGAGCTGAAGCAACTGGATGAGAAGATCCAACGGAAAGTGGAGAAGCTTGAGCATCAGTGTCATCGTGAGGCCAAGGAATTTGCACACAAAGTACAAGACTTACAGAGAAGCAACCAGGTGTGTTGTTTGATGAAAGGAAACCAACGTTCACCTTAATGCCTTTGGTTCATTATCAGAAAATTACCCTTATTTTCTTTCTTCTTTTTTTGAAAACTTTCTGTGTGTTTCTATATCAATTCAGGTGGCCTTTCAGCATTTTCAAGAACTTGATGAGCACATCAGCTATGTGGCCACCAAAGTTTGCCACCTCGGTGACCAGCTGGAAGGGGTGAACACACCTCGTCAGAGAGCTGTGGAAGCTCAGCGACTTATGACTTACTTCAACGAGTTCTTGGATGGCGACCTACGCAGTGATGTCTTCAATAACTCAGACAAGGCACGTATCCTGCACATGTTCTATTTTGTCACATATGGGGAGGTGTGTGTGTGTGACCATTGATGAGGGCCCCTGCTGTGATTATGCTGGAGGTGAGTATGAACAGGATTATGAGGTAAAGCATCCATGTTAATTTGTCAAGTTTATCCCTTTAGTTGGATCCCTCAGCTAATTTGGATTAATAAACTGTCATTTGCTGTCTTAACAATAGCTGACTGATTGACTAGCATGGATGTCAAAATGCTCATGTCAAATTTAATTGCAATTACAGTGCGTTGTTAGAGAAAGAATCTGATTGGTCCTCAGCTTTGTGTCTCAAAACAGCTGGATACACCTTGTAACAAGACTGTTCATGTAAGGGCAGCAAAAATGTGCATGCGAAGAGACAAGATGCACTTATGCCATGTTAATGTTAGACAAGTCACCCGGAAAAGTTTGATTCTGCAGTTTTGTTGCGACAGTAGAGATATTAGGATATTTACATTAATGTCTGTTACTAGAAACATCATGCAGAGAAGTGAGTCTGAGGGTCAATCCTGAAGACGAAAGCTGGATATCGGAGCTAGTTTTCTGGAAAGGCATGCAGAAATATCTGGCCAGATTCCTTTTCCTGAGCATACCTCCATACGATGGGGAAAGAGGAAAGCTGCAAGTGAATAGCTGAAGGGGGATGGCTTTGCTAATCCTTCTGAAAGGGAGGGCTGGGCCGCCAGCGTGGAGACAAGTGCTGCTAAACCCTGACTGCAGGGAGACGGCTACATTACTTACATGGGATTTAGCTAATCTTAGCTGGGGGACAGATACTTAGAAAACCTTCGCCGAGCAGAAAGGCTGGATCCTCCTCACGGGAGCAGAGTAATGATGTTAGCTGAGGCAGGCATCGGGAACAGAGGAGTTGCGGACGGCGGGCCTTTCGTAGGTCTGGGGCTTTTTCAGCCAGCATGTATGACAGGAGGAGCAGGGGGAGGGGGGGTTCTCAACAGGGCCCCCTTTTTTAAAAAGATATCCCTGGCCGGACAGATTATTGAAGGCGATTTAGACTCCTGTGGGATTACAGCCCATTCAGAAAAGGCATGCCAATAAAGAGTTGGATGTGCTGCTAAGTCAGGACTGCTGCTGCTGTTGCTGCTGCTGATGCCCAGGTGAGCGCAGCCTGTCTGTTATCAGCTCCCTGTTTAACACAGGGAGGTGGAGGAAGGCTGCTTTAAGATGATGATCCCCCCAAAAGGAGAAACTGCTGGCGGCCTGCCCACTTTCTGTCTGGATGTCCACCTCACATGCCTCTGTTGTACTCTCTCTCTCTCTCTGTCACTCACCTGTCATCTTTCTTTCTCTCTCTCTCTCTCTCTCAAACTCACTCTCACTTTTTCTCTCTACTTCAGATTGAAGAGGCAGCTGATATCATTCAGAAGCTACATCTCATTGCCCAGGAGCTGCCTTTCGACAGGTGAGTCAGGCATCCTGGAGGCAGCTTTAGACAGGGGCACAACAGGAAGACAGCACACTGCTTATGTTGTTCCTCGGAGTGTAAACCTAAGAAAAAGTATCAAGCATTACACAATTTTAACTCAATATCATTTCTAAAAAAATAAAAGAAGCCCCTTTTATATTACTGCGTCATTTATAATTTTCTATTTGCTCTTTTATCTGTGACAGATTTGCAGATGTCAAAGCAAAAATTGCAAGTAAGTTTGTGACGATACTCATCATCTACTGTCTTTAAATATTACAGAAGTTCTGTTGAGCTCATAAAACGTTGTTTGTGTTTGTTCTAACTTCTGCCCAGGTAAATATCATGACTTGGAGCGGCAGCTAATCCAGGAGTTCACTGCAGCTCAGCGCAGGGGTGAGATTGGACGTATGCGGGAGGTTGCAGCAGTTCTATTACATTTCAAGGTGACCTGGAAAAGTCATTTTTAACCCTATGTCTTACTGAGTATGATTGTTTCAGCTGCTGCTTAATTTATAGGGTATATGATGTACACATATGTTTGTCGATGTCTTTCAATGTTATGCAGTGATGTACTGTGACTTGAGAAGGGTAACATTTAGTTTTTTGTTGTTGTTTTTTTCCAAAAGGGCTATGCACACTGTGTGGATGTCTACATCAAGCAGTGTCAGGAAGTGAGTGTTAAACATTTCTTTCACACATATTTTTAACATTTCTTTTCAGACTGATAATATAGACAGACAACACATTTACATCTGTTAATGACTAAATGTTGCTGTTTTTTTTGTTTTGTTTTTTTATTTGCTTATAAGGGTGCCTACATGAGAAATGATGTGTTTGAAGACACTGCAGTCTTATGCCAAAGGGTCAACAAGCAGGTGGGCGAGATCTTCAGTAGTCCAGAGACTGTCATGGCCAAACTCATCCAGAACATCTTCGAGAACAAACTGCAGGTATTTTTACTATAAATGACTGTTTAGTCTTACTTAAACATGTCTTATCTGTCGTTGTGTTCAACTGGTTTTGTTTCTGCAGGCTCATGTTAGGGAAAAACTGGAGGACACTCGACACTCTGATGTAGAACAGTACCTCAAAAACCTCTATGACCTTTACACAAGGTAATTTACATGTTTAATGGTAATTCTGTCTACTTCCTGTATGCCCAGTTACCATTATTCTCATGCTTGTATCTGAATATTCCACCTCCCCAGAACCACAGGATTAGCCACAAAGCTGACAGAGTTCAACCTGGGCTCCGACAAGCATACGTTCCTGTCCAAGCTGATAAAGAGCATATTTTCCTCTTATTTGGAAAGTTACATTGACATGGAAAAGGAGTACCTTCGCACTCGAGGTGCTATGATTCTCCAGCGATACTATGACTCCAAGAACCACCAAAAACGAGCAATTGGCAGTGGCAGGTCAGATTTTCAAGTTCTGTTTCTTGAGGAGTCTAGTCTTAGATTAAAAAGCCTAATAATGCTTGAAATGATGATCATCTATGTCTTTCTATAGTATTCAAGAGCTGAAAGAGCGGATCAGACAGCGTACCAATCTTCCCCTGGGCCCCAGCATTGACACCCATGGGGAGACCTTTCTGTCCCCAGAGCTGGTTGTTAATCTGTTGCAGGAGACACGTCATGCCTTTGAGAGATGTCACAGGGTAGGGTTTCTCTGCCTTCTGTAGATTCAACTGTGGTGTACATGTGTTTTCCAAGGAAGTTAAATGTTTGTTTTTCTTTAATGTGACACAGCTTTCAGATCCCTCTGATCTGCCTAAGAATGCCTATTTAATCTTCCTCCTGCTGGTTGAACATCTGTGTGTGGATCATATTGACTACGCCCTTGAGATTGGCCTTTCAGGTACATCCCACTGAGCTCTTATATCCATCATGTCTGTTTGCTATCTGCTTATTTATTACGCTTTTATGAACATAAAGCCAATGGATTGCAATGGTCTGAAAAGCACTTTTGCACTGCTTTCTAAAGCTGTGTCTCTGCACAAGATCTGGATCTCTTGAGTGATGCAGGATGTGAAGGCCAGACTGAGCCTATGCTTTCAAATGAGACAGTCCACCCTTACAGAATCTAAAACAAACTTTACCCTTTGGTACTTGCTATCAACCTATGAACAATATTTCAAAGGAGATACATGCAGCTCTTTTTCACAAGTTGACCGTTTTCTCAGGTCTTGCCGAAATATCAGTGACATGCTGAAGTTGTGGATGGAGATTAAGACGGAGAGGCTGGATAATTCTACTCTCAGTTGTTACTGTTATGTAACATTATGCTGCAAATTTGCAGCATTTAACCCCCGAACTGCTCCTGGGTCCTTAAATATGGCAGTCCACTACTCTGTATTAGATCTAGGGATGGGTTTAATGCAGAGGCTTTCCAACTGGGATGAATAAAGTACATGTTTTTTAATTATATATATATATATATATATATATATATATATATATAATATACTCTCAAGCAGAGAAAAAAAATTCTATTAACCATTAACAGAGGTAAATGACGGGCAGCCTTGTGTTAGAGACAAATATAGTTGTCAAGTTTAAAAACAAAATGCATTTTAAACAACTACCTGTTGAACAACGTGGTTTACATTAAAATGCAGTAATATTAAAATGGTAACACCATAGATGCGTTTTATTCTCATTTTTAACCTTCTCTATCGCCGGCTGTTTGTGTCTCATGTCAGTTACATTTTCTGTTTTCTGTCCTCTGTAAATAATATTGAATAATTCTGTCACCATTTCTTTCCTTTTCTTTTTTAACTTGTCTTGTCCAGCATCGTTCTTTCCCTTAATTATTTGATCACTTTCTTTTAAATCTACAGCGATTCCCTCAGCTGATGCCAAAAATGCCAACCTGTACTTCCTGGACGTGGTTCAGCAGGCAAACTCCATTTTCCACTTGTTTGACAAACAATTTAATGACCAGCTCATGCCTCTAATAAGGTTGGTTACAGTTAGATCAACCTCCATTTTTATATCTCATTAAGTCATTAGATACACAATTAAGTTGGACTTCGAATTTACTTTTCCAACTCTGTCTCCAGCTCATCTCCAAAGTTGGCAGAGTGCTTGCATAAGAAAAAAGAGGTGATAGAACAAATGGAAGTGAAACTGGACACAGGAATCGACAGGTCAGTGTTTATAGAAGATGGTAGGTGACAGTTGTAGCGTGTACTTAAATGCATTTGAAAAGCAATAATGATTTTTAAAACAAGACATTTTCTGTTTTTTATTTTGTTGTTTTTTTCTACACTCAGAACACTAAACTGTATGGGGGGGCAGATGAAGCACATTCTGGCAACAGAGCAGAAGAAAACTGATTTCAGGCCTGAAGATGAGAACAATGTCATGATCCAGTACACCACAGTAAGAGATACTCGGCTCATATCAGCAAAACAAATTCAGCTTTTGAATCACCTTCCTTCACACACTTTGTTGTCCTTCTGGTAAATATTGATAGTTTTTTTGTTTTGTTGTTGTTTCTTTTCTGAGTTTTGAAGACCTGTTTTTTCTTTGCTTTCCTGGCAGGCCTGTTCCAAAGTATGTGTCTACGTCAGTCGGCAGGTGGAGCACGTGCGGAAATCCATGGATGGGAAAAACGTGGACACGGTGCTGACAGAGCTGGGCGTTCGTTTTCATCGGCTCATCCATGAGCATCTTCAGCAATACAGTTACAGCTCGATGGGAGGCATGCTGGCCATCTGCGACGTGGCTGAATACCGACGATGCGCCAAGGACTTCAGGGTGAGCGGGGGACACGGGTCCAGAATGCACTGGTCTCAGGGCAAATATGGCTCTACCTACGTAGGCAGTGAGGCACTACTTCTAATTTGTTACGAATAAGAAGAATGTCTGCAGGGAACCACAGCTCCTCACTGTATCACACAGGGTTCTCTGGAACATGTAAAAGTGTTTCAAAATAAGATTTTTTTTTTTTTTTAAAAAGCCCTTCTTTTTTCTTTTTTTTTTTTTATAATGGTTAGGAGTGAGTTTCCTCACATTGTCCTTTTCATGACCTCCTGGGGCACATCCCCAATTGAAACAAATGTGTTTCTTTCATTAGGTAAGCAGTTAAATATTTCTCTGTTCTCCAGGTCCCTCTGGTGCTGCAACTCTTCGACACACTCCATGCTCTCTGTAACCTCCTGGTGGTTGCCCCAGACAACCTGAAGCAAGTCTGTTCAGGGGAACATCTCACCAATCTGGACCGGAACCTGCTGCACGCCTTTGTCCAGCTCAGAGTGGACTATCGTTCAGCCAGACTGGGCCGACACTTTAGTTAATGACTGTTTGAACACCTCGCTGTACTCCGTCCAGAAAAAAAGAAGCCTGAGGTGACACGCCTTGAGGATACCCATTACCACTTCTGAGAATGCATCAGTCTGGCCCCAGCAAACAGACTATGCTGACATTTGAAGGCGACTGCTCCTTGAATGTGGGAAATGTGCATTTTACCTTTTTTTTTCATTGTTTATTTCTCTGAGTCGTTAAATGTCCATGAATTTAGGATTTAATTTGTTTTTAAATACTAATCCATCACCAATTTATGTGATCAACATACATGACTTGTCATAAGTAAATGGATGATATAGGTTAATGTGCTTACATTAAAAAAACAACAACTTTTGCTTGTGCCAAATATATAATTTGCAGATGCACGTGTGCACAGGAATTAGACCTGGAGCTGCTTTAAAGGGAGGCCATCAACAAGCTGTAAAGTCAGACATCAATCTTTACAGTTGCACTAAACACTGAGAACAGTTACTCTTTGTGATGGATTGTAGGAGACCTGACAGACATGATCAAGAGATAGAGCTTTGTCTACTTAAGAGAGACACATGACCACCTCTGTACCCTTTGACCCTTGACCACAAAGTAAAAGTCAAGAGACCATCACAGAGAAGTGTGACCTGGACTCTAAACAGGTCTGAGAACCTCTCAGGAGCTTTGGGTGGTCCCCTCATGGCTCAGATGATTGGTGTGATGGGTCACCGAGTATGTGTCACTGTAATTGCACAGATCAACACTTGCTCATCCAGTGATGCGCAAAGTCCAAAGACATTGTTGGTCTGATCTGCAGTGTTTCTGGGTCAGGGGACAATGAAATCTTGACCTCTGGTGATTAAAGAAACAGACTAGAAGGGACTTCTTCACACAGGGCTTATAGGAGGTTCACCATAACTGTCCTCTGCACAAGAAAGAGAGAAGATATAGCCCCAATGCCTGAAATGATTTCCTATACAAGGCTGCTCACATTGTACTCCTGTTTACCTTAATTAGTGACTCATTAAAAAAGAGAAAAAAACCATTTCATTATTGCTCTCTGAATATTGTTCATATTTTGGGAGCTTTGAATAGAAAGTTTGTCCAGTTTTCTCTGCGAATGTCATTTTCAAAGTGAGATGAAACAGTCTTCCTTTCTATAGAAGTCATCAAGTATTCATAGGAATTCTTGCCACCAGAGTAAAGTTCTTTCTTAGACTTCATGAAGTGAGCAGAGCCAGAGGGGATTAGATATCTACGAGTTGATGAATTGTGTGCAGTAGTCATGAACTGGGGGAGAGCTGGGAAGATAGAGACGGCTGAGAGCTCAGTTCCAGTGCCGGCTGGTTAGTGTTGTGTAGAAGGTACACAGTGCTGTGCAAGTTCAAACAACATAATTAATTAGGCTAATATTAATATTATCAATGCCACATAAATTCAATTCTCTCAGCCCTAATCACAACTGGATAGCTTGTAAAAATTATTTTGTTAGGCTCTGATGCAAACAGTGGGTCTTTTCCAAACATTTGAAAACTATTTGTTTTTGCGGTGATTAATGTGCGTGGCACAGGAAGGGGTTGGGGGAGCGGAGCCGGGCCAGAGACGATAACTGGCGTGGAGACGAAGGCAGAGGCGCATCCTGGCCCCAGGGACTCCCAGCACGGGCACATGGAATAGGGGGAGGTATGTGTTTTTTGGGGTGGGTGTTTGAGCAGGTGGAGCGGATTAGTAATACTGTCAACACTGGAGAGCTGGATAAGACTGTCCTCTTTTACTCGACAGTTTGAGCAAGCCCTTGCATACACATTCAGAAACATAAAGACTTCAGCACGTACAAATATACACTGGTGTCAGGACAAGAGATGTAAGACTTGGATTTGCTCTGACACTGGGCAAGTTACTCCACCTTTGATTCTACTTCCTGTTCAAATCTTTTCCTTTTCTTGGAAACATCGTCAGACAGACAAAGCAGTTTGCTGAATATTTCCCCGTTACTTGTTATGTCCCTGAGATTTTAGTACTAGGAACGTGATTCCAAAAAAACACAATATTTGGCTAGAATATGTTGCTTTACTCTGTATGGTGACACTTTAGGCCCTTAAAGGGGAAAATACTACTGTTAGATAAAGCTTTGCTCAGTCTGTTAGTGAAAGATCCAGTTGTTTTTTCCCCCCAAAAAAACTTTATGTAATTCCCATCCCATTTTTTTAAGGCTACGCTCTGTTGTCAGCTGTTTCTAGCACTGATTATAGCTCCAAATTGGATGTCTTCATGTAGTTTCAGGCAACTGAACCATAAAAGCTCCATATTCAAGTAAAATATATTTCAACTGAATCCTCCCCGCCATTGTCCCCCTCTTTTGTCTACCCTTTTCCATGCATCTCCCGCCTTCGTCTCTTCTGCCAAATAAACCATCAACCATAATTTCCTGTTTGTCCACTCCTGCATATCCAGCTAGTCCTCCCAACATCCAATAAATCCTTGCTTTCGGCACACTGCTGCTCCCCCAACTAGGCCGGGCCTCTCTCTGCCTCCTGGAGCACTGACAATAAAGCATTACAGCAGTCAATCCATGTCAACAACAGCTTTGCTTAATTCCTGCTAAACACGTTTAAACTAAATCTTCACCTAATGATGCATAATGATTTGCTCTTTAGTGTGCTGGTGGCTCATATCTGTTTTGGTGGTTTATTTTCCACTCAACTGGAAACATGACTCAGGTGGACTTGCTGTTGAAGACAGTAGGGATGGTATTAAGGATCCCGGGATTAAAATTAGTCAAATGATGGTGACTATACACACTGCAGTGTTTGTGTGGCGTTTTGTGAAGCCAAACTGTTCAGTGTATAGACACATTAATAGAAAACACGTGTTAATTTTCAAATCTATTCTTAGGGTTCCTCTGTGAGAGACTTTCATTGTGTGGGCACTTAGCCAGACCCTCTGATGCGATGCAGATGTTGCCCTGGCCTTGACCTCCCCCCCCCCGTATAACGCCAAGGCCAAAGAGGCACAGGTGCCGCGCCACCTTCAGTCTTGGGTAGCCGGGAGCTACGCTGTGCAGGATGTGAACGGTGCCAACTCCCCTCCTCTGCTCACTTTTCTAATTATCAGCATCTCATCTGATAAAGCTAAACAAAACCCAAAAGGATACACCAATATCCTTTTGATGACTATTTTTTTGCTTTTTTTTATGCCCCCCATCCCATCCCCTCCCCTCCCCCACTCACCGCCATGTCTTATAAAAACACAATCCTCTGCTGGTAGTGGAGTGTTTTCCAGTGCTATTTCCTGGCCCAATGCCTGTGTCTTGCTCTCTCTTGGCTGGGTTTGTCTGGTTGACTGCTCCACAGGAACAGACTGGCACTCTAGCTGAGGGCTCCAGGGTCTGCACACAATCCACTAAACATGTCTCCATGTTTGGAACTGCACTATTACTGATTTGCAGCAATATTTGGCACATTTCATCGGATACTTGTGGCCATAAGTAATATTTGTATAGTCAAAATGGTCTGCTATTATGATTAAAACATGCTTAAATGCATTCAATCTATGTACAGTACATCTCTGTGACACGCATCCACTTGTAAATAGAATTGAGCACCTTATACAGTACATATTAAAATCTGACTGTAGAAAAAAAAATTGATTCTGATGGTAGCAGGACTAAACTGCTAAACACACTCATTCAGAGGGCAAACAAACATCTGTTACATTTGTAAGGCCTATGGCCCTCCTAACCCACTGATGTTGAACCAAGTCTGCGTGCATGCCAGAGAAACAAATGAGGTCTCTCTCTCTCTCCTCCACTGAAGATGAAACACTGCATCACCAAAGCATGTGCATTTGTCTAATCAAGCTTTTGCCTGCGGCTACGTCGAATGTAAATGAATAGGCTTGTGTGTGCCAGCCTCTATTTCTGACCGTGTTTGATGATGAAACAGTGCAGCAAACATCAGACAGAAGGGGGCACTAGTGCTCCAGTGTTGCTCTCTTCCCACATGGAGCCCTCTCTTCCTCAGAGCTTCTCACAATGGGGATCTGCCTGAGGGGGGAAATGTTGCTTTTTTAGGTCTGTGAGCCCATATCCCTTAATCCCCAGCCATGATTGACAATCATGATTTAGGGTATATGGTGTCCCATTCTAATCCACGAGCAATGATTTCATTTGCATACCTTCCGTACGTGGCCTCATTTTGGAGGAAACGGCTGCCTTTGTAAGTGATACAGAAAGAGAGAGCAGTGAAAGATAGAGAATAAGGAGGAGAAAGAGAATGGATGGGGGAATGTTTGTGTGATTTTTTTGTTTTCTTTTTTTTTGCCAGAAGAAAGATGAGAGCAGTTCTTCATGCCTGAGCAAACATTCCAGTATAGATGCTTTTTCTTTGCAGCACTTTGCCCCTTAAACACACAAACAAAATGCATGTGCATATTCAAACTCAAAGGCACCATCACAAGTATATTTAGAAATGTAAAGACACAGAGGAACACACAGAGATGCTCCCTCACACGATGCAAAACTAAATTGCTATTTGCTCATTTTATAACCAAGTCAGGCTTAATTATAATCATGGGAGTTTGGGAGTTACCGTATAATCTCTAGAAGGTATTAAGAATTTCCCAGAGCACACCACAGTGAAAAAGAAACAAATACAAATACTTACAATTATTTCCCCATCATAACACCCAGGGGAATGTGCATCAAATAATGCTCAGTGTCTGCTGTGCCCACAGAAACCAATCATCTTCACTTTTATCTACTGAGGAAAGGGAGGAGAGTGAAACACTGGATAAAAGGTCAAAAGGATCACATGTTTCTAAAAGGTAAAGTGACAGATTATAAAGATCTATAGATTAAGATAATTAATTATATCCTGACAAAACAATCTGACTGTATTTGTAAGATATTGTTTTTATTTTTGAACAACACATCTTATTCACCCTGGTTATATTTTACAGTGATTGTATTTAGATGTATGGATTTATGTATACAGGATTATATTTAAACCTATGCAATATAAAGATGACTCCATATATGTTAATTAAAATATTAAATAAAATAAATGAATAAAACAAAATTAATTTGGAATTCTATGTTATTGTTATGCAAAATTTGTCACTTAAAAAAATTACATAAAAAATGATGTGGTCATCGATTATAAGTATTTATTATTAATGATTATCATTATTTTTAATAAACGGTATGTGAGTAATACGTGATTAAATCAAGCAGGAAAACTAAAAGTTTATATAAATGAATATATCTGATAAATCGTTGTTGATTAAATGATGCATAAAATGTGTTCATTCACAAAATTTTAGAGCTTGAAATCAATTTAAAGAAAGAAATGAAAAACATAAGCATATATACAGAATTTACTGCAAAGAAATTTTTTTGTGTGAAAGAAACTGTTATTACACAATATAATTATCTTAACAACGTTAAAGACATTTGAATTTTTTTTTTAATCCAACAATTCTGCCATTTTAAAAACAAATAGATTGATGCAATTTATTACACTCTGTGTCACTAAGATTAAGCAACAAAGGGAAGAGAGGCTTCTCTAAGTATTCACCAGCAGCTCATACTGTATCAGTCCGCCTCTGACTGACAGAGCCTGACCTGGTCTCTGTGACAGAGGACTCCCCTTTGAAACAATATCAGCCTGATAATCTCTTATCTCTGATGTGTTTAGTGCCTGGTTAACAGGCTGTTTGTTTGACGGGTGTCTCTGTTACACAGGAAATATTCATGTATGGTAACGGTGAACGAAAACTAAATAACTAAGGTTTCTTTAATACTTGCTCTTCATTGTTGGAATACCTTCTAAGTGAGAGCAGGTTTGTCCCAAATCTTCTTCCCCTCTGGCCCAGCCAAGTTTTCATCTGAAATGTCAGTGTGGGAGGTGGTGTGGCATTAAGCCACCTGAGGGTGTGAGCACTTGAGCATCGCACCCGTTGTCCCACCTCCATGGGCCATCCCATCCTCTCTACGGTTTGCACTGTTTACCAGCACTGGCCTAATTGATTCCGTCTCTTTATCTTTTTACCTCCTTAATTTTGTTATTAAGTGTGCAAGAGAGGCGCGAAAGCTCCTCTTTTTCCCATTTTAAGAAATTATACTCTTGTACTTGATCCAGCTAACAGGATTTTCTTAAATTACTTTATAAAAGACCATCTTTTAACTTTCTTCTTTCACTCTCTATCCATTCATTAGCAGGTCTGCCTCAAGGCCTGCTCACATCAATTTCTTGGGTTAAAGTTACAAACTTAGGCAGCTCAGCTCGACGCTCACGGTGGTTTTCGTGGACGAGTGGGGGTGGCTGTGGGTGGAATGGGGACAAATTATTAATTTATGAAGTATTAGAAAAATAAAGAGATTGAATTAAGAGTATTGGTCCTCTGTTATCCAGCATGGCTGGCCTGAGGGACTTACTGTGGTGGAGGACATTATGCAAATGCTCTTCCCTCACTCTCTCTGTTGTAGCCTGGTATCTTCCACCCTCTCTTCCTCCCTCCCTCCTTTCACCCTTTCTCTCTCTCTCTTGCAGTCAATCTCTGCTACCCTATAATCTTTCCCTCTCTGTTTCTGTCTCTTTAATCTTCATCAGTCAGCAGGCACAGAGACAGTTTAGAGAGAGCATCCTGTCGAAACATCTCCTCTCTGGCTTTTTCTTATTCTCCTCATTCGTGAAGGGCTGATTCCCAAAGTCTCCAAAAGAAAAGTGAATTATAGGAAGAAATATCCTCTAAAAACACTGATTTTAGAGAAACTAGAAAACAGACATAAACATGCATTCAGCAAGGCTGTGTTTGTGATACAGTATATTTTTCAGTAGGCCAAATAAAAAAGGAGTCTTGGTGGTACAATGCAATGGAGGGAGAATCTTTATTCCCTTGCAAATAGTAAATAGCTTTTCACAGACTCCAAATTCAAAGTTTTCATGAAACAGCAATTTGCTTCACAATATTTATGCATTTCCTATATAAAACAGGAAGAGGGAGGGGATGTTGGTCCATTAAAAAAAAATGAACTTATATTCAGTATCAGCTCTGCCATGATTTTTATTTTTCTTAACTTGGAGAAAGCTTAATTGGTTGATGAAAATAGTCTATTTCCTAGACAGCAGGTTGATTCATTGATATTTTTCAATTGTTTTTTCAGTAAAACTAAAATAGGCTACCCTTAGAATGGCCTGCAGATTTTAATTTTATTTTATTTTTTATTGCTGGGCCAGATATTTGCATACAGGTAACATAATGCAAGGCAAATCATGTCCTATGTAGCTACACAGCGTCTGTTTGTGACTTAAGATAACCTGCCCTGTATTTTTATGATGTTTTACAGCTCCTACCCATGTGATTCAAATCAATTAGACAAATTACACACAAAACACAGGTATCCTTAAAAACCTTTTAATCAAATGTAACATTAATGTCCTGGATTTATGAAAATATTCCTGCTCTTTTACAGCTAAAACCCTCTTGTTCTCTAAATTTTCCCTTCAACTTGAAGTCTGACGAATGTAGTGTACCCTTTTGATGCCTCCAATCCTTAATATAGTCAACTTGTACTGTACATTTTTGAGAAAACGTAGAAAGTTCTGTATTCAAGGATTGCACCAGCACTATCTTGGCCAAGTAGGCCACTGCTTTGTAAACAGAGGAAAATCTACACATATTTGTAACATTAAACCAAGAAGATATGGTGCACCATAGGGCACTGCAAGCTAAAATAAACCCCCCAGTTTTCTAGTCCAGACATGAAAGCTGGAGTCAGTGAAAAGCTTTACCCTGGAAGGCATTTTTAAAATGTTCAGTTTCAATGGCTAAAATCTATGTTTGGATGTGGATGGTAGACACAAATTTATAGAAAATGTGTGGTTTTCAAAAGAGTCAGCGCTTCAATTCATCACTGACGTTGTAGAAGCCTCTTAATGAAACATAGAGCAGGGAAACATCTACAACATGACTGGCTGGATGTTCCAGGGGAAGAGGACTGAGAAGCATGAGAAACACCACTGTAAATGTAATCTGATGTCTAATCTGATATCTAATCTGATGTGTTATATAACCAGATGGAAAGACGTCCACGGCAACTGTTTGAACATAGAAGTACTACAAAGGAAATACTTAGCAGATAAGATGACCCGATGACTCTATACCATGAACACCTTAGACTGTATGTTAAAGATTGCCATTTTCAAGGGCTGGATGTGAAACACCCAGTGTTTTTAAAGTGAAAAACGACAAAACCTCTTTGGCTGTAATATCAGTGGATGATACCCACATCTGACAACACTGAATCGAGCTTTTACGCAAAACGTCCTTCCAATTAGGAAATGGAAGTTTTTGCTTTCCTTTGCATAATAAAATGATCATGTCCTTGGTAAAAAAAAAAAAGAAAAAAATGCTTAGACAGAAGTTTGACAAGATGGATTGTCTCCTAAAAAAATTTAATTCTTTATATTTTTGAAACCCTCTGAATGATTAATCAGGTCAAGAACTGAAGCTTGGGAAGAGGTATCAATAATAATAATGAGAAGAAGAAGAAGAAGAAGAATCAATTTTGAAGATAGATTTTACTCTAAGTTTTAGCAGTTCCCTGGGAAAATAATGAATATAATTTATGTTCCTCTTAGAAGGCTTTAGAAATAAAAAAAGAATGTCCTCCTCTCTCTATTGATCTTGGGATTCTGCTGCACAAGAATAAAAATGTTCTTATTAAGGCAAGCAGGTAAAGACAGGTTAAATGTGCTCATTATCTACGATCCATAGAAATCCAGATATCCTAAGCTGACATGCAAAACTTTGGTCAATATTGATGTTTATTCAAGAAAGCCGTAAAGAGCTGATGAGACTCAAGTCTAGTTAATTGAGGCTTAATGGAGAAGGGAGGAAAAGAAGGGGAAGGCTGATAAGAGGAGGATGGCTACAAGGGGAGGCAGAGAGGAGGAAGAGCAGGAGAAAGAGGAGGAGGGCACTGAGGCATGGTGTCAGTAACAAGGCCAGTAATCTTACCGCAGGAGGGGGAGAGGATCCCAGCAGCACCGGTGGCATCCTGCTTCAGCAGCGTACACAGCACTAGAGGCAGAACAGACAGGTTTGATGTTGGTAAATATTAGCGTTGTGTTGGACGTGGGTGCATTTTCTTTGACACACTCATTGCATATTCAGAGACAGATGTTTCCGAGGAGGAGGAGAAGGAGAAGGAGCGTGGGTGGGTGGCTGAATGAAAGGCCTGAGATGGCAGAGTTGCTCTCGGAGGAGCAAGTAATTGGCCCCTCAATGGTAGCGGTGACAGAGAGAGGCATTAACACACATGTACACACACACCCTTTTTCTTCACTCATCTCCTCTGCCTCTCTTCTCTGATCTGATAAGGGTAAACGTGTAGCAAATTTGTCATTTGATGAGGAAGGATTTCCACAAACAGAGCTGACATGATGAGTCTGTGATCTGCCTGTATGAGAGTCAGCAGGGGCCCAGGCAGGCAGAGATCTCAATCCTCCCTCTGCTGCCCCCCTCCTCCACCTCTATGTGGCTCTCTCTTCCTCGCATACTGTCACACACATACACACTTGGCTGTGTTCGCACGGAGCCTCAGTCTCAGTAATTGCTGCCTGCCATCCATATCTTTCCCCTTGTCTGTCTCTGAGTCCCTCGCTCTGCTGCTGTCTATCTCTCCTCCTCAGAGACATCCTCCGCTCCTTTTTTGCGTTTCCTCTTTTCTCCATCAAATAAAGGGCCTGGCCCTCGCCTCAGCATCACACTCAATTTCTGACTCTTTCACTTATCTCTGGGCTCCACGCCTGCAGACTGCTCAATTATCAGCACTCACCTAGTTTCTATACCTCTTCGTCGTCTACTTGGCAATGCAAAGAAATCCCAAAAGTCAAATATTTCTCATGCCTTATTGACAAATTAAAGGGTCAAGAGCTCAGTTGTAGACATGAGCTGAGTGATAAAGCTGTAGCACATTCAGCTGATAAAAACCCCATTGGAGTAATGCAGGGATATGAGAATGATATTTTGGGGATGGTGGACAGATGGACTATGATGATGGCACGTCTGAGTTTCTCTGTCACAAATCTCCATCTCCATTACTGCAATCATTCTCAGTGCAGTAACCCTTCTACTAGAGATTATGAACAGACTCTTTATAGTGATCACAGGACTCTCCTCTAGTCATAGAAACACAGCTTCACCATCCCACCACATCTAATTGCTCTGCACTTCTGCAGTCCTCTACTCAGATGCATACCCCACAAACTCTCCATCACTGCATCTCCTTCTTTTTCTGAGTCTTTTTCCCACCATCTGATCTTAGAGGAAGTCACTGGGTTTGAGCCTTTCCACTGAAGGGTAATGGTCCTGCCTCTGCCTAGTCCCATGACTCTAATCCTTGTACTCTGGACCCAAGCTACTGCTCTCCTCAATGCTGCCTGCTCAATGTCTCTCTGAACTGCCTCTGCTGAGGTTAACCCTTTGGTGGAATTTAGGAATGCATGAATTGTTCAAGCTGACAGGGCTAAGACTTATGCTGAATAAAAACATTTATTGGATAGTTAAAGTTGATCATTTTTATTAATTAAACTATTTTGTTCACTTTTCTTCTTTATTAGACAGAGTTCAGTGCAAGGCTCAGAAAGACTTTCGTCCTGTATCTATGAAGCAAGAGCAGCTTAGCATTAGGACTGGAAATGGCTGAAATCCCATGCTGGAAACACTGAAAAATCACATATCCAGATTCCTGAGCCCTTCAAGCTTGCAATTAACAAGTTCATCACATGTTTGTTGATGAAGAAAACAAGAGCACCTCAGTTCCTGTCCAAGCAATTGGGAAGTAATATCCAAGTTAGCCAAACTTATTGGGACTAGACGGGAAAGGAAATGAGCAAAAGTACATCTGATCACACCATCGTCACAGAATGTGGACTAAATATCTGGTTCAAAGTTCTTGCTGTGCACTTGTCAGGTCTAAACAAATTTCTTTGACATTTTCCAAAATAGGGAAAATTTCAGTGTTTTTTACAATTTGTACAACAACTTCTTTTTTAGACCCTTTGTACTCAATATGGGAGAATCCCCCCAAACTTTCCTGTAAAAACCAATAAAAACATTGCAAGATTAAAAATAAAAAAAGATAAAAAAAATGAGTGGAGAAATATCCCCACCACACCATAAAAATACAGACAGAAGTACAGCCTGGAATACAGGGAAAAAACTTAATTAAATGAATAAATAGAGTAAAAAGACTAACTTTGAATAGATTTCCTGAACAGACCATTCAGGTCAACTCATTTTTATTTTACACTCAGATGGAACAGATTAAAATAGAGATTCATTTAGCTGTGTAAGTTAGAAACATTACAACCGCTTTCTTCCAAAGCGGTATATTTTTTCCTGTCTTGGCACCTTGCACCCAAACTACGGATGGATTTTTGTGTTACTGACTTGGAATCTTTCAAATATTATGAGCCACTTTTAGTTCAGCTCTGGGTTTTAATTCTTGCCTAGTCCAGACTTGTATTGGTTATTTTTTAAAGTTTTCCTCCTTTCTTTCAAAAAAAGAGAAGTTCACTTGTAAATGAAAACATATTATAGTGAGTTCATGTAAATAAATTAAATAATGACTCATGCTCTGATATTACCAGCCAAAAGTCTCAGATTGTGCCTGTACACACATTAATACTGCAATCAGATTTTCTGACTACATGCTGTTAGTGTTTTTGTTAGTGATCTAAAATTGTGTATGACCTAAGAGTCTGTATAAAAAGCTGTCCTTTTAAAAGCACCCAGGCACATCTGGACAATGCCCAAGTCTGGACAGGCAAAAGTTCATCAGTTTAGCATTTTTTAGGACCTGTGAGGATGGAAATCATGAACTGGTGACCTGGAAATGAATGATTATAAGTAAAAGAGTCAATCTTATATCAACAAAGTGTTGTTGTAATGTAGATCTGGCTGAGCTGGCTTTCAAAATGATTTAATTTCTTGTGAATTTTTAACTATTTCCTTAACATTCATGTTAGTATGTTCTCAGTAGTTGGTAAGTAATAAATTATCCTTTGATGGTTTAGCCATAACTGTATTTCCTTATGTTAACTGTGCTCTTTTTCATGATTTTTTTTTCCTGTTTATGAAGGCCTGAAAAATTTTAAGAAAAAAAGCTCTGCTGCCTTGGAGAGGTCTGTGGTGGGGGAGAGGGTGAGGGGAAGGGAGAGGCTCAGAGGAGAGCTGAACTTTGTTAATGGAGTGTTTTCTCCATGCAAGTCACTCAGCTTTGAAAGCCAAGCCCCCCGGGTGAGGACTCTGAAGCGCAGGAATCAGACATGCACAATCAGTTCCACTCCTTAAATCTTCCTCAGAATCATATCTGTTTGTGCAGCCTTTCCTTAATTTATTTCTCTATCAGTTAGTGGGTTGTGATCTGGCGAAGTGCTTCGGGAATAGGAGGCACCGCTGAATGGTGAAATGGAGAAGGTTCCTCTCTTTCTCTCTTTCTGTTTTCTGCTCCCTCACCGATTTCCACACACACTCATTCTCTCCGTCTCTCTCCCCCTGTGCCCTCACCATCCATTTAGGCAGCGCCTCTGACTAATTTGCCCATCACGCTTGCTGTCTGGTCCTTTACGGTTGAAGATGTTTTGACGTGCCTCTCTCGGTTCGCTCTCTCCACTGGCACTGTCTCCACTATGATTAAGAGTATTCTGATAATAAGCAAAATGCCAAGAGTCACCAAAAGGCTGAGCAATCTAGAGTGCCACAGCGTAAGAGAGTGTGCTTCTCTGCATCAGTGGAAAAAATGTTTAGAGCAAGTGGTGCATGCACAGCAGTTCCACTCAAAGGAAATGTAATCCAAACTGCAAAAAAAGAGGGCAGCTTCTTCATGTAAGACACAAAACGTTAGTTTACACATCAGATTTTACATTTAGGTCAATGACGAAAAAAATTTCTTTTTGATCAGTTGTAATTGGGTTTTCTGTGGTTTTGTAAGCTCCTGCATGCATACACCCATGTGGTCTTTCAGCAGAACCTGACTGAACACCTCCTGGCTCACACCTGATGTTGTTGCGTTTGATTCCTCCCACAATTCCCGTGGAGAATAAAAGGGTGTGCCACTGACAGGAAGAATGTGCCAGGCCACTGAGGCAGCCCCCCTCCTAAACACACACACACACACACACACCGCACTCCCCCAAACCTCCACCCTCTGGACCAACCAAGTGATTAGTTGCGGATTAAAATATTTGCTGGGCAAATATCTGCCTTTGCTGTCTGACCCAACATCATAGTTCAAAGACATGAGCTTAACCAACTTTTCTCTTTACTTGACAAATAATCAAGTCATCCCTGAACCACACCCAGGACACAGGTCATGAATCATTCATAACTCTGTCGGACGACTAAAGATTCTCATTTCATCGTAAGTCTTTGTTTCAGCTGATTATGCTTTCTAAGTGTTTGCCATGTGGGGCCAAAATCCTGAAAATGTCAGTGAAAGGTTAATGGATCATGTCCTTCGCTGAACATGAGGTGATTACCAGGGTCTAAAGAACAAATGTTTGGCTTATTGTTTATCAATTACTGGTTGCAGAAAAATATTGTGCAGTGGTGAAAAGAAGTTTTCTTTATTTTTAGTATTGATATTATTAGTAATGTTCAACTTAATGTAAAATATCTTATTCAAAGTTTTTGAAATTAAAGCCCAAAAGAATTCCCAATTAAGATTATTATTAATAAAATCAGATGCTTCGAGCCCCCAGGTGCACTGCATTGTGAGTCTCTATTGGAAATTATTACATGGGCTCAGGAACACGAAGGACACTCTTCCTTTCCTAAAACTCCCACAACTGATCTCTTCACCTCCCAGATGTTTGCAGACAGTTGTTAAAAGAAGAGGGAAAGCTACACAATGATAAACATTAATCTGCTCCAACTTTTATAAAATATTTTGCTATCAAATTTAAAATGAGCTTTTACCATACCGTCCTCTTCTGCTAATCCAGGATTGGGTTGCGGGGACAGCAGCCTGAGCAGGGATACCCAGACCAGCTGAGAGATGTAATCCTTCCAGCGTGTCCTGGGCTTAGCCGAGGTCTCCTCCCGGTGGGACATGCCCAGGATACCTCCCCAGGTAGGCGTCCAGGAGGCATCCTGACCAAATGCTCAAGCCACCTCATCTGGCTCCTCTCAATGCAGAGGAGCAGCGGCTCTACTCTGAGCCCTTCCCGGATGACCAAGATTCTCACCTTATATCTAAGGGAGAGCCCGACCACCTTGCGGAGGAAACTCATTTCGGCTTGTATTCGTGATCTCGTTCTTCGGTCACTACCCAGAGCTCGTGACCATAGGTGAGGGTTGGAACGTAGATCAACCGGTAAATCGAGAGCCTCGCTTTTTGGCTCAGCTCCTTCTTCACGACGGACAGATGCAGAGCCCGGATTACTGCAGACGCCGCACCGATCCGCCTATCGATCTCTCCCTCCATCCTTCCCTCACTCGTGAACAAGACCCCGAGATACTTGAACTCCTCCACTTGGGGCAGAACCCCACCCCCAACCCATAGAGGACACTCCACCTTTTTCTGGCTGAAGACCATGGTCTTGGATTTGGAGGTGCTGATTCTCATCCCGACCACTTCACACTCAGCTGTGAATCGCTCCAGCGAGAGCTGGAGATCACGGCCCGATGAAGCCAACAGAACCACATCATCTGCAATAAGCAGAGACCCGGTCCTGAGGCCACCAAACCCCTTCAACACCTCGGCTGCACCTAGAAATTCTGTCCATAAATGTTATGAACAGAATCGGTGACAAAGGGCACAGAGCACATTTGGACTGTTTGGGCGAACTCCCATGCCCCCTGAGGAGGGTATAGAGCTGGTCCACTGTCCCACGACCAGGACGAAAACCACACTGCTCCTCCTCAATCCAAGACTCGATCATCCGACAGACCCTCCTCTCCAGGACCCCTGAATAGACCTTACCAGGGAGGCTGAGGAGTGTGATCCCCCTGTAGTT
>JAOXYM010000021.1:10652623-10672080 GCA_028567055.1 Leptatherina wallacei
AGAAAGAAAGAAAGAAAGAAAGAAAGAAAGAAAGAAAGAAAGAAAGAAAGAAAGAAAGAAAGAAAGAAAGAAAAGGGGGGAAAAGTAATTTGATTTGTGATCATGGGTCTTGTTGCCATGGTTCGCAAACACTCCATACACACCTTATCAGCCAGAAACAAAGAGATAGGAGGGGTGGTGGTGCAATAAGTCCTGAAACCCTTTTTCCTGGAGACTCCTGGAGGTCAGGGTTTGGGAGAATACATAGAGTACAGCAACACAGATACACTCACCTTCACACTGCTTTCAGACCATGTGTGCACAGTTCATTTAGACTAAGATGCTAACTATCCTCATTCCTTGAATGACTGCTTTCTGCTTCTCACCAGAATTTCTTTTTACAAAGTTAAAACATGCCTTCCTCCTCAGATTATTGTTCTAAGGTCAGTTTGCTTTGACTACAAAAAACAGCCATCTTAATGTGGCAGGATGTAGGAGGGCCCGGGCAGGGATTGAACCCACAACCTCCCGGGTGAGAGTCATGCGCACTGACCAATCAGCCAAAGGGATGTCCCTGTGGACAAGTAGCCAGGGCACATGATCAATCTGAGGTATAGCGACAGGACCCTCTCACTGTCACATTAAGATGATCTACAACTGAATGGCTCTAAAGCACTATTTCAGCTTGAGTCTTAACATACATGAAAAAAATCCTTAGCAACCTTTACTCACTGTTTGGTTTGGTGTTGGAAACAAAACCAAGAGGTTAGGAAAAGATCATAGTTTCACATGATCCTTAATCATCTTTATATGACTGTGAGACCAGATTCTTATTGTCTAAAAATATTAAAATATTGAGCTAAGTATCTAAAAAAGACTAAATCTAGTAGTCTTTTCATTTCAATAGCTATTGGCGATTCAAATTTACTACGGGTCTTGGGTTGTTGTGGTTTTGCACATTTCTAAAGTCTGTGACCTGAATAAATTCATTGGGATCTTTAACTCATATCTTTTGATGCAACCATTACTCAAATGATTACTATCTTATGCCCTACTTACTAAATAGATTTAACCTTTTTATCTTTTCGTATTATCTTGATTTATTGGTGCACATTCATGTTTCCATGTACATTTCCAGAACTCCATTTCTATTTTCAATCCATATGTTCTGATCACACCACATCAAAGATGTCCAATGAGGACATGTATCCAGAATCTCTCAACCATTCCAGCATGGCAAGAAAGATAACTAGACAATGTGTAAAGTGTTTTTATTTTGTGTGTATGTGTGTCTGTTTGTGCTTGTGGCACATGGGGAGGGGACGAATGCTTGAATACTACATCCAAAGTGTGCATGACAGAAATATCACCAAATTAGATGTCTCTAATCCCTTGGGAATTTGAATTAGCCTGGAATGAATCAGTCCTCAAATGAGTAGGTGTTTTGAGGAAAGGGAGGCACTGATATAATGCACTGAAGCCAGTAAACAACAATCCACAATAAAAATACAAAAAAAAGAAGGAGTGCGAGTGAGGCTGCCAGAGGAAGATGCCAGTGAGATCTGAAACACCACATTCAGTATCACAAACAATGAACTAGTGCCATTGTAAAAGGAGGATTCTTTTTGTCTCGCGCTTTTTACCTTTTGGCTCAATGTGTACAGAATCTTAGGAAAGTATGGCATAGTCTGTATTCCATTTCTTGGTGATGGTTTTGCTTTTGTTTGATTTGCTAGTACATCTAATAAAGGAATTCCAAAATAGACATTCAATGAAAAGTATTTTTTTCTCTCTCTCTTTTCTTTTATAGAGCAGAAACTTGGCTGTAGGAAACAGCTTTGTGCTGTTGAGAATTAAAAAGGAATCTAAGTTTTTATAAATTAATAGAAGTGGGTTAAATGGAACTGGTAGGTGTGTTCTTGTCATCACTGCCTGTGATTCAGTGATCAAAGCCAAAACTTCTGCAGCTTTTGGGTCTGTCAATGCATGTGTGAGCTGAAGAACTGGTGCTGAACTAATGCTTAACATTGCTGCCGTTTAGAGTTTCTCCTACCGGGTGGCCATGCAGCCTCTTAGTTCAGTGTCCCTACAAAAGTCTGCCCACCCACAGAATGGAGGTGTTCAAATCTACATCTCTCAGCCCCATAGTTCCCTCTCACATTCACACAAATATACTCATAGGAGAAATACCCTCTTCTCACCTGTGACAGTTTGTAGTGATGGCATCCGAGGCTACCTCAAGTGCTACCTCAAGAAATTATCCTTTAAATAAGTGTAGAACACTCCCTAACTTTTCTCTTCTTCCCCTATTCAATTGAAAGGATAAGACAATGATGTATGGAGGTGTCCATTCTGTAACAGGGCAATGTCCGAGCCTATGTTCTGCAGCCATGCCCATTTAGCAGTGCCGAGGCGTTTCCTGTGATCTACAAGTGTGCACCTTTGTAGATGCACCATCTTCCCTCTTAATCACTCCATCCAGTTGTAAGATCAATACAGCTTAGTGCCTGAGCTCTGTTTTATTTTGCTGGTGAAAACAGAGGCAATGTACTCTGTAAATGTTCTTACTGGCACATGTGAATTTCTTTGCACTCAAATTAAGCAGGATTAAGAAGTGTGGGTGGGGGAACAAAAAGGGACACAGGGGGACAAAGAAGGAGCAACTGATTCTTCAGACTGCAGCTCATGTGACAATAGCTGAGTGTGGTCAGCCAGGCGGTCTGTGCCCAGCAGTGGGCATACATGCCCTGTCAGGGACTGTCCGACGGCAAGGTAGAGAGATGGTAGACCAGAAAAGTGAAATAAATGAAGGCATCCATTTGAGATTTTTGGTCAACAACAGCAGCCAGAACAGCAATAATGGGTTTTTGGGAAAGATTCTCAAAGTTGCTTCTTAAGTAAACTTGTGTTTCACTAACCAGTTTGTTCCAGATGACATGGTAGCTATAGGCTATAAACTTTATAGGAAAAAATGATATTTTTTTTCTTCGCATATAGACAAAATACACCTTTTCCACTCTTTGTCTTTTATTTTTCAACCCACTCTCACTCAGTTATTAAACAGAAGATGCTCAACAAACTAATAATATAAGAATAAAAATAATGAAGATCTTTGAAAATATTTAATCATATTATTGAGAAAACAATGTTTCAACATTTTTCCTTTTGAGAAATTAATTTCAATGTTTTTAGTATAAAAATAATCAGTAAAATCTATTTGTGCAGTAGATCTTTTACTGGAAAACAGCAGCTTGGGCTGCAATCTTAGACCATTTCTGATACTTACCTGTGGATGTTGTTGTTGTTGATTCAGTCTTTTTGGGTGTGCTTTTGTGAAATATGGGAATATTTTTATGTACATAACAAACAAGAAGAAAAGCTTGGATCAACTTTGTCAAAGAGGTAAAAAGGATCAAATAAAGAGGCAAAGTGAATTCAGGATATGTGAAGATGAAGAATGAGTATAAACATTCTTGTGGCTTTTCTCAGATGGAAATCATTGAGTTGATGCAGTTGATTTCTCCTTATAGATGCAGTTTGTTGTCATATCATGGGTGGTCAGCATTTTAGATAGCTGCTATTTCCAAGTGCCTGTTCTTTAAATGAATAACATGACATCATATTCAACTGTTTTCTAGAATAAAATGTCACTGTCATGTGATGCATCAACATGGTAACTCAAAATATAGTGGAGAAACTTGTTGCAAAAAGAAATGTGTGTTGCAAAACATGTTATTAACTTTGTAAAATTGCATATTTTATTGCATCATTTCCTAAACCTAAAACATTTTTTAGCCTTAACCCCAAAAAGCAGCTGAAATTGAAAGGTGCACAGCAAAAGTAAATGAAACTACTCAGTGGGGGAAGCAAGAATGGGAACGTTGTTGGCTATTGACAAGAGATGAAAATTCAGTGCTATTGTCTGTTTTTGTCATTTTGCTCCTTGAAATGTCTTCTGAAAATATTTCTATTATTATTACACAGTTATGAGATGCCACTGAGGACTGGAAAGTCCATTGTGTCACCATATTGAGGAACATATATTCATTATGATTGCAAATTACATCCTTAATGCTTTTTTTTCTTTCTTTTCGTGATCAAGGAGTAGTGGTCATCTTGCCATTCAAATGGTCCTAAAACTTCTACTGGAAGGCTAGATGACTATTTATTCACTCTAACTCTGGAAGTGGAAGTAGAGAAAAGTTGAAGATATCAGCGTGAATATTGTTTAGTGTGAGTCCAAAGCTTTAAATTACAGTCAGCGATGTTCAGTGTGACTAAAGAGGGATGCAGTTGCTTGACAACTCCAATAGATTGGCATGTTTTAAAGAGGAAGTATAGAATGATTTACAGAACTTGGAGCAGTTCTGCCTTGACCAACAGATTAGAGCCTTGTTATTTACCTTCTTTCTCCCTCTGTCCGTCTCTCTCTCTCTCTCTCTCTCTCTCTCTCACACACACACACACACACACACACACACACACACACACACACATGGCTTGCTCATGTTGACCAGAAGCAAATGAAAGCAGGCAGAAGCAGAGAATGGATGAGGCTATGGCCACAGTGTGAAGGTGGGAGGAGGCCTCAGTGTGCTGGAATAGCTTAGGCTCCAAAAGAAATGAGATCCAGGCACTTATTTGTCAGGGTGTCTGCCTGCTCCTTCCCCGTCTCTGCACTGTGTGAATATGCATGAGGATTTGAGAGGTATAAATAGCAGAGGTGTCCATATTGCTACTGCGTTTTCCATCAGCACAGAGAAAAGCTTTAATGGGCTTATTATGAACCACATTACATCACCAACGGCCAATTACAAATTCTTTAAGGGAAAGGGAAAACTACTCTTAGGAGAAGTATACTGCTGACAAGCTACACGTCCTCTTGTTTTGATTCAAGTAAGGCCCTGGTTTGATAATAAAATAGTTCTAATGTTTTTGTTTTTTCCTGAAGGGCAGTTCCACCTTGATTAGCTATATCATGATTGCTGAAACTACCGTCCACCATATTATATAAGGAATTATTCATGTGTCGTGTTTTGATTGAATGGAGAGTTTGTCCCAATGCTTTTCAGCTTTACTTTTGAGGCAGTGATCTCATACTCTGATCCTTGAGGCCCACTGTCCTGCTAGTTTTAGATGTTCCCCTGCTTCAATACACCTGCTGCAGGACAGCAGCCCTCGAGGACCAGAGTTTGAGATCGCTGCTTTAAAGTCTGTGACATCCATCAGTGATAGCTCTCAGCCTCCATCTTAACCCAGTAGAGGAGACAAGAATGTTATATATATTGTTCAAATAGGCCTCACAATGGACAGTTTTCAGTGAAACTGCTGTCCAGGGATGATATGTCACATATAAAATTACTCAACTATGTGTTGGGTGGATTATCCACAAATTAGTGTTATTTAGATTTCCGATTTTCAACGGAGTTTATGGTGCAAACAATTGATGTTAGTGTGACAGCGTGGGTCCTGTCACTATGCCTCCGATTGATCATGTGCCCTGGCTACTTGGCCACAGCGATATCCCTTTGGTTGACTGGTCAGCGCACATAACTCTCACCCAGGAGGTTGTGGGTTCAATCCCTGCCTGGGCCCTCCTACGTCCTGCCACATTTGGTTTGAAATACAAAGATCCCTACTGAATAAACAAGAGAAGATGTAGAATCCTGTAGTTTTTTTATCATCTGCATGTCTTTGTTCTTTGCTGATTTGATTTAAGTTCTTACTTGAAGCCTTTAACAGGAATTTACTTAGAAATGTGACTTGAACGCAGCAAAAGTCTGAGAAGCAAGTGAACCTAAAGTTGCAGTGATGTCAACAATATTTCCAAAGATTACACGTGGCATCAGACGTATCTTGTTGTTTGACTTTTGAGAATCTGATCCCCCTGTGTGTTTCTGAATGTGATCTTTGCTGATGGTGTTTGAATTTGTTTAGCAGCGTGCACCCTGGCCCACTTCCACCCACAGTTCTTGTTGGGGATTCACTCAGTAAGACTTCTGCTCCACTTTCTCCTCACAGTTCCTTCTGTTTGTGACCCACTTTGATTCACTTCAGTATTGTCAGCGTCTCATTAGACTACCACCTCTGAACCTTGGCTAACACTGAATGAAACAAAACTGTGGAAATATTCCATATGGACCCAGATCCTACGAGGTAGTGAAGATGTTGCGTCATCATAGGAGGGTAAGTACATGGTAAACGGTGCATTCAAAGAGAGCATAGAAGGTCAGAAGCAGAAAGATCCCTGTATGGCTGAAGAGAATAAGTACAACCATGGGAGATTAACATGTGAGATACAGACCGAGCCAGTGCAGGAGAAAAAGACAGAACGAGATAAGTTGAGGAGGGTGGGTGAGGAGGAGATGAAGCAGTGATTTCTTGATAAGCCTGATAGAAAGAGGGCTCAGAGTTTTCTGAGGAAGCAAGTCGAGGGAGGTTGGTAGATGCAGCGGACGGCCCATCAGGTGCTCCTGCCATCAGTGGGACCTCAGCTCCAGCAGAGGGCCTGCTGCCGGGTGGGTGCCAGTGCAGATGCAGATGAACAAGTGTAGGAGAGAAACAATTGGGCAGGGGGCAGCAGGCTGGGCATGAGGGGAGGCAGATAGAAGGAAAGAGGGAGCTAGGGAGAGGGTACCATCCCCGCCGCTCTTTATCGCAGCCATTGATCGTGGCGTGTGTGCATTGATCCAAGTCGACCATCTGCTAGAGTTAGATAAGCGTGTGAGGGCCTGGGCATTGTGCTGTCACTCATGGAGTGTGCACTAAGAGAGAGGGAGAATGAGAGAGATAGAGGGAGTGCTAGATAGAGAAAAAGGGAGTGGTGATGTTGAAGAAGGAGGGGTGCTTTGGCTGCAGGGAATTATGGGGGCAGGATTAGCCTCCTCACTTGCAGGAAACAGAATTTTAAACGGCTGTCTCCTGGCTCCCTCACACAGACACATGCACACCCTTGTCTCCTCTCCCTGCCCCCACCCTGACTCCTCACACACTCTGTAACAGTGAACTTCATCAGAGCTTCTCTAGTGTATGTATCATGTGTGTATGTGTGTGTGTGTGTGTGTGTGCGCGCGTGTGCCCCCAGAGGCCACAAATAGAATTACCTTTTGGCCGTGAGCTTCAGCCCTCACCTCTACTTTCTTTTCCTCTCTGCATTTTCATTAATAAAGGAACCCCACTGCATCAAGAGGTCTTGTTCCATTTTCATAATCAAATGATCATGGTGAATACCTTGATGTTATCTGACACCTAAAGACCGTTTTCTACTCACGCGGCGTCTCCGTCAGGTCGGTTTCACCGTAACCGCCATAGGCTCTGCGTTGGTCAGCAGAGGTTCGACGCGTACCTCTTCGGACCTAACGAGCATCTCGGATGTAAACACAGCTATGCGGAAGTACTCCCTTGTGATTGGTCAGATTGTGATTACTGGCTTTTGGATGTTTGATTCTGCTGCAACATTGCTGATTTTCTGTGCAAAATCAACAGAGAAGCCAAACCAGGTCTCATGTGCATAATTAGCAGGCTGTGCTATGCAGTTCTGTCTACTATTTAATCATTTATTCATATTTAAGGTATCTTGACATTTCATGAGCACTTCGGGTGCCTCCTGGTGGCGTGGGGGACCAAAGCGTCTGCTTAGTTAGCTTGCCTTATTGGGCCAGCTCTGAACAAGGCACACACTCATGCAGAATAAGCATCTCATTTGTACATATCACTGTAGACTTTGCCAGAAACGTAAGTGATTAGCCAGTATGTATGTGTGGTATAGCACGTTAAATGACGTTAAATTTACTCTGCCAAATGATTTAAGTATCATCCGCATGATTGTAAAGCATGTACAGTATGTCCTACATAGCAACAAACAGATAAAGATTATTGAGAGAGATTCCAATTTCCCTTGTCTTTTTTTAAATTTAAATTTGATCCACAATTTTAAAAGAATAAAAAATAAGTTTAGAAGCAACAACTACTACCTACTTCTTGTTTTCTTTTTTTTCATTTTGGCTGCATTTTTGTTTTCCTGGCTTATCCAGCAGGATTTAGCACAATATGGTGTATCACAGTCAGTACTTGTGTACAATGGTAAGCCCATGTGCACCATGTGCATTCAGCTGAGTGGCACCTGTCCCTTTTCCCCTGGCTTCCTGCCCCTCTGGAAAATAAGAAATACACAGGGTTCAGAAAATGTTCTGGTTGCCAGGAAGACCTATAAAAGAGCAACAGCAGCAGTAGCATCAGGCCCTGACCTAAAGGCGAGAGTGGCAGCAGTGGCAGCAGTGGGAGCGTGTCCTCTCGCAGGCTGGAAGGAGCCTGCGATGCCCCCACCTTCACCCCAGAGTTCACCCCATCTTCTGTGCAACTGTCTTTAAGTCCATTCTGCTCTGTTGTGGCAACTTTTTCTTTGCTCCATTTTCCTCTTTAGAATTTGCACATTGGGGTCCAACGCACAAGACCATTGCTTTGTGGGAGGGTGGGGGGTGTTTTTGATGTGAAGGCGAAAGTGGTATGGAGGGATTAGTGTGGCCGGTTGGATCATCTTACAGCCGCCGACACCCCCCCACCCCACTCCCAGACTCGTGGACAATGGGGATTAAAACTTCTCTTATTCTTTAGCTGCAAACGGCAGGATGACAAAGACAGTATTCCTCTGGGTCTTTTAACACCAGGCTGCACAGCTGAAGTTGTGGACCGGGTGGGGGTTGGGGGCCCGAGCAGGGGTCTTATACAGAAAATTAATCCTATGGAATTTTCTCCTCATTGCAAATGGAGATTTGTAGCTTTTGCCTTGCTATCTTAGCCAATCCCACATAACGCATCAGTGTCACTCAATAGAGGATAACAGCATCCGGTGGAGTGAATGTTTATATCTGAGGCACCCAGGGGCCAGACACAGCTGATACGCATCTACATCCACACACCAGCACGGCTTCAAAGGCAAGGTGTCAGTGGCTCATTTGAAATAGATGTGATAGATTAATTATATTTCACTTACACAGACGTCCCACAGTACAGCTCCTTTGCAAATTACAAGAGCCAGCAATGCAACAGTCACTGTGTCCAAGATGCTGAACAGGCTTCGATTTCTTCTTCATCATTTCACTTTTCCGTGTTCGATTGCAATTCTGTGTTGTGAAAAGAAGTTGTTTCTCATCTAAAATTGACTATTAAATGTTATGTTATCTACAATTAATACCAGGTCAACACACAAATCATGTGAATGTCAATCACCTGACTATTATAACCCCCACAAGTCTATGAAAGGCTTCTTCTTGGTTCAATTATAGCGAACTCCGAAATCACTCTACCATCATCCCATTGTATTGTGATGCTGTTGTTGTTGTTGTTGGCTTTATGCTACCAAAGGAAACTCACAATGTCACTCCGTTCTCTTTTAGAAATGAATGAGAAAATGCAATATTGTCTTTGGGGGTTGACGGCGAGCAATTTCCAACAACAAATGAAAAACTACCCCCTCCTCCACCGGGGTGTATAGCAAAATTGTTTCTCTAAAAAAAAATGTATCTTTTGATTGTGAGGGTGGGGATGTTTAAAATATATGCATATTATCTATCTCTCTTTCACCCCAGCCTCCCATCACCATCCCTCTTCTCCTCTCTCTGTCTCTCGCTCACTCACTCCCCCTCTCTCTGTTTGCAGTAAATAAAAGATTAAAATGACTGTTCTAAAAACACCGACTGGTCACCAGAAGATAATTGTTTCAGCTTTGTTTACTGTGCGTCAATGTTTTCTCCCTTTTTAGTCCTTTTTTCTTTTCATTGTGTCCATAATTAAAATTCTTTTATTTTCAAAGTAGTTCTAAAAGAAGGAGCTAAATTGCCTTTTCTGTGTTTATGTTGTCATTGGCCCGCTGTCGGGAAGAGTGGAGAAGGGGGAGGATGGGAGACAGTAATGTCCTTGGGCTGGTGGCAGATCAACTTATAGTGTATAGTAAAGAGCATATGCTACATACAATATGTGTAGTGTGTGTGGGGGGGTCGGTGGGTGTGTGAATAAAGCTTTAAAAAGTTTTTTAGAGGGTGGTGCAAACATCAGAGGCATTAACCATAACAACAATATAAAAAGTGAAATATGATCCAGAATATTCCCTAATATTGTTTCCTGTCTGACAATTTCTGAAGTTATAAGCTAAACTTCATTTACTTCATAACTTCATAAACTTGATTAAGAAATGATTAAGTAAACTGTCTTGTACAGGACATCAAATTCCTTTCTGATTTTATTAATGTCTGAGATTACTTGTTCTCATTCTTTCTTTTCTTTTTTCCCCCTTATTTTGTCATTCAGAGTCATACCCTTGTGCCATTCATTTGAGGGTTTTAATATGGTTTAGGCCCTTTTGAAAGCTATGTAATCCAGCCTCAACCTGTCTTTTCAAAGACTTTAGAAAATGTATTTATAATAAGAAATCCAACACTGAATTATTCTTTTCTGCAGTATTCTGCAGTTAATTGTCTATTTTCAATTTTGTAAACAGCTATAGTTGTTGTTTGCACAAATATTAAAAATCTCATCCTGTTTAGGAGAAATTCCGACAACCAATCAGAGACTGCTTCTGCTTGTCCACGTATATGGCAGCTGTGATTTTGAACTGTGTGGTGGAATCAATTAACTTGCAGCTGATTCTTTTTTTTTTCTATAGATCCATATTGTAAAGGCAGAACCCAACATAATTATGCAATGGTATGTTATGAATAATATAGAAATCATGGTGTGCATTCATTTGGACAGCAGTGTAAGGTGGATACATATAAGGGTTATTTTTACTTTGATTATTTTATCTAATTCTGTTTAGCTTTTGCAGACGAGATAAGCGTTTGACCCTGATGACCTGAAGGATCTGGTTGGTTCATAATGAACCAGAAGATCCTGAAAGTATTTAAATCATTCTGCTCTGCAGTGTTTGGATTGGACTATAGTCTCCAGATGAGATAGTTATGTAGATTTGTGTGTCATCAGCATAGTTGTGGTAACATACTTTGTTCTTTTTCATTATTTGAGCGAGTAATTTCAAAGTTAAACATTATCTCAGCATTTTGGGAGAATGTACTGGATGCTAATAAGTCAATGCTAAAGTACGTGTTTAAACAACATTACAACTTCACTTGCAAAAAGCTTAACAGAAAAACTGCATTATAACTGCAGTTTCATACACTTCACCTGGGTTTTTAAGCAAGCTCTAGTCATACAAGACTGCTATGGGGTTCACAGTCTGCTGCATGCCGATGCAATCTCTGAGCAGTCAGTGGTGTGCTGAATTGATGGGTCGTTCGCAGTTTTCTGTGCTATGCATGCACATTAACCGAGGGCATGCCGTTCCACTGAGCATGACAAACCATCAGGACACCTTTGTACATATCTTGTACTAAGAAAAAATTTAAGATACTACCAACAGAAAATATGACTATTGGTGATGTTATATAGATTTGATTTAAAAGACTATTTAAAAATGTATGAAAATTAATTTTCAGTGAAGTACTTTGTGGGATGGGTACTAGCTGTGAATAAAACATATTTAGCCACTAGCTCTAAAAAATGAAGCCATTGAGGAAGTGCCCTGAAGTGCAGAATCAGGGATGGCATCTAGGGGTGGCACTAACAGAATTCTCTCAAAGTATAATCAGAATAATTGCAGTGTTCTTTGCCAATTTCAGTTATTCTGAGAAGCATATCGGTGGTTCTTGTGATAGATATTCTAAATATAACAACAAATCATGGCATTTTTGTCTATCTTTCAGATAAAAATGGAAGGAATGTTCTGAAAAAAGTTAAGAATCTTTTTGAAGATTTTCAGTTTGAATCTTCATTTAAAGAACAAGTTTTAAAGGTCAAAATTTTTTCATTATTGTGTTTTTATTGCAACATAATTTCTGCATCCCTATTACCAGACTGGTAAAAATGACCAGTGTTATGTTCTGTGAGCTTTACAAAAAAGGAAGTGAAAGGGGAAAATGCTTCCCTGATTCTTATCAAATGGCAGTAACTGTCTTCCACAATGTGTAATGTGATTAATTCATCTTATTATTAGGGACAATGTTGTAAGAATAATACAATATCAAGGCATTTTAACAGCTAATATTTCTCCATTTAGTAGTTTGTTGTTTGATATGATGAAAAATGCTATTTAGGATTTTGCACATTTTGTTTTGTTTTGTTTCTTAGCTGTTAAATGTAGGTTCTCTTTGATCAAAACATAGGCCTGAAAGATACCTAATCAGTTTTATGAAGAAGATTCTATAGATATAGTTTTAAAGTGCAAGGCAGTGTGTCTGTCATGTATTTGGTGCACATCCGCTACCATCAAATATTATGCGCTCTGATATTACTTTGTTCTTCTGCATCAAATTCCCACCTCTCTACTCCGAGGATGTACATTCTGGGAGGGCTAATCTAATATCCTCAAATTGGTCATTATACACAATTGAGGTGTTGATGGATCCCAACAACAACAGTATGAAAATGTGACTGAAAATTACAAGAGCCACTCTAACACCTTGTAATGAACACAGCGTCTCCTCGAAAACAAACTGCACAAACACTGACCCGAAACATGCTTATCTGGCATAGGCGGCAGAAATGAATTTCCGGAAGCCTGTCTTTCATGCACATTGATGAAGCCACAGTGCAGCTCTTACAACCAGACTTGATGCTTCCTCCTTCTCTTCCTTTTTCTTCCAGCAGCACCAGAACTGAGAACACATTTGATGATCAGGGAACTCATTAGAAAAAGGTGACAATGAGGTTTTGCAACTCTGAATTTCCAAAAGCCAATTTTTTGCAACTCCCTTCTGCCGCACAGGCTGCACAGCCTAACGTGGGCTGCCTCTGAATCATGAAGAGACTCCTGAGGGAAGAGATTGGAGGGCCCTATTTCCCTTGATTCAAGTCAGCAAGCGCAAAGAACAACATCATATCCTAAGTCCTTATGTATCTCACCCACATGTCCAAAACCAGGAACATTCTCACATGCATACCCTTCACACAAACACAGGAACATACAGATAGAACAAAAGCCCCCCTCACTCCTACTCATGGTGCTATCCCTCTCCTGCTTAGCCAGGCGCCCATAATTGAATCTCAGGTTGGGATTAATTCTAGGAGCTGCACTTGACTCGGTCAAAAACAACTATTACAGGGAGGCAATGTATTTTTTTACACAGCACTTCACATTGATTAGGCAATGTGCAGCCATGAGAGATGCATTGGATTCTAGATGACTGTCATTTGCATTAAATGAGGGGTTTGCTGAATCCAGGGGAGAGGGGCTGACTGAGGCCAAGCAGAACAGACTTTCCATAGTGTGTGTACAAACACAAACACATTCTGGCTTTGCTGCATGTCAACCCAACACATACAAGCAGAAGCAGAACTTATTTAGGTTTCATTAAAAAAAAATTGTTTTGAGTTGGGTTAGAACAAAAAAAAATTTTTTTAGATCCTCAAGTCTCAAAAAGCAGGCCAGGTTGGTGGAGTTGACCCAGTGTTTACATTCAAAAACCAATAAAGCAAGGGAAGATCATAGTATCTTGTCTTGAAACTCATCTGTTGCCAATCCAAGGATGAGCTCAGTGAAATATATTGTGATCTCAGGAGAGTTGGTGGTCAAAAGAAAGCTGCAGCCTGTTTCAATTCATGGTGAAAAGAAGAGGGGTGAGATGATGAGGGAAGGCAGAGCTGGTTGGTGGGTGGGGGAGACTGAAAAAGGCTCTCTTTCAGTTCTAAAAGAGAGCAAGAGAACGTTTTTCTTGCCTCCTCCCGTCGTGCTGTCAAACTCGATCAGCAGTGAGGAGCAGTGACGCTACTCACCTCCCAGACTCTACTTTTGCACAATGGAGTCTGCGAGAACCCACCATGCATTTCACATTCAATTTAGCCCTCCCCGGGACATGGCTGTCAGGGTCAGCTTCAACGATATGAGACAAGGCTGGGGGTGGAGGCCAATGTCTTGGATTGTGGCAGGTTTTGAGAGAAGGGGGAGTGTAAACGACAATGCTGATGGGTCTGGGCTTATAGTCCAGAGAAGGGGTGCTGGTGTTGGTCAGGTTGGAGGGAGGTCGGCGGGGATAGAAGATCCAAGGAGAATGGACAGGAGATTTGGGGTGAAAACGGGGGTGATGGAGGGTGGCCTCTTCCCAATAATAAAAAACTCCAAAAGAAAGGTCTAGTCAGAGCCTTTATTCGACGGAGCTTATGTTACTTTCCATGGGGTCCTCAATGGGACTTGGGAGACTGTTACTCTGCCGAAGCCCATTAGCCAGCATTAGGAGCGTCCACACACCCGCACAAGGAGATTTGAGACAAACCCTAAACAGCCCACAATAACCGCGAGGTACAAGCCTTGAGCCTTAAGACCTCGGCTTGGCCCAAAAAGGCCTTGAATAGACGTGCCCCAAATCATGTTGTTGAACAAATCAGGTATTAAGGAGAAAGGAGTTTGTCCGAATTTACTTTCCTTAAAGACTTTAGTTAAGCTAGTTACTTCGGAGCTTTAGTTAGGCATTGGTTGCTTGTGTGTGACTGTGTATGTGTGAGGGGCCATCATTCTTCAGACGTCTTACACTATGACACCCTTACAACCCCCCTGCAACATAAATCCTTCCATCTTTACCCCCTCTTACCCTCACAAATATAAACACAGCCACACTGAGGCCTAAATTCACCAGCTCCAAACAATGGACTGCTATTGGCAATTAAATGGCATTTGGTGATTCAGGGTGCAAGTTAATGGCATTACTGTTGCAATTCTTTCCCTGAATAGCAAAAAGGATTTCCCTCTCCACCAATAAAGCGCTACTCACTGTCTTACCAGCATTACATAGCTTACCTTGGGCTTATGATTCACGGGCTTCCGATTACCATTTGAATATTTCCTTTTTTTTCTGAAAGCACTGGCAGATCTAGTTGAAGGTGCTACTGGGCCTCCATCCTTTCATGGGGGAGGAAGCCAGGCTGTCGTCACCCATCGCAGGCCTGTCGGTCAAGTTGGATGGTGCTCTCCCACAACTTATCACCGGACAACCACCCAGATAGATGTTCTCTTTGCTCACAGTGCTGTCTTGATATTCAAATCACACCCTATAGAACACATGAAGCGTCAAAATAAAATGTTAATACGCATCAGTAATGATTTACAAATACCATAAACACATCTAAGTTTGATGGATCCTTTAAGAAAATGTGAGCGAAAGCTTTTTTGATGCTATTTATGGTAGCAATAGCACAAATTTGCCTTTATCACCAGTAACAACGTGGAAAATGGTGAGATGCTGAGATAGGGGGAAGCATTTTTATTCTTCACCAGTGGTTATTTGCCTCCTGTAGGTCTCCCATCTCTCTCGGTCTTCACTTCTCTTGTTTGTCCAGAGATCCGGTTTGGCAGGCGCCTTTTCAATGGACAAGACGCTTTGAGAAGAATATGAAAAGGCAGATTTAAAGGTGACTGCTGGTCAGAGGGGAAAGAGAAAGCGAGAGCCTGGTTATCACAGCTATGTGACTACATTTAGAAAGCTCCCTCCCCTTTTCACCCTTTGCCGAAATGAACAAGAGATGAAATACTGCAATTTAACAAAGTCACAGCAAGAAAGGTCTGGTCCTCACAAAGATGAATGAAATGATGAAAGGGCTGAAAAGCTCCAGGGAAATATCTAATGTATTTCTCTACGGCTCTATTCAGTCACACCTTTATACTAGTACGAGGCATATTCTCACAATATGAAGAGAACCTCCAACTTTATAACAGAGCAACCACCAAACCTCAATTGCATATGAGTTCCAATATAATCACCCCCATTCCAATATGGAACAAAAAAATGGCCATTTTGTTGTAGGGGCCAATTAAATAATGATTCCCATTGAAGCAGCAGGAATGATGGTAGTCCAAGGACAATACACAGGGAAGGCTCGGAGATCAGTTGAGGGTTTGTTTATAGATTTGGCTCCCACAAGCAGGAGAGGGGCTCCCTTAACTTGACAGACCAAACAGATCAGGCAGAGAACAGAGCAGGCCCTGTCAATAGTGAGGATTATGGAAACGGCTGTTTGGCCTCCAACCATTTTGCCCGCCAGAAGACACAAGAGGGCTCCAGTCTGATTCAGTTCCACTCTTATTGTCAAGTGTCTCTGGCGCGAACAAGCCCAAGGAACTAGCAGATCGGCTCACAATGATTTGGCGGTTGATCTATTGTAGAATGAACTTTAAAAAATGTACTAACTTTTGAACAATGTTCGCTTTTTGAGAAAATTTCTCTAAAAGATTTAAGCTACTATACTCAAATAATTTGCAAGACGTCACCTTAGTATACACTGTGAAAAAGACTTTAAGTGTCATCACACAGTAACAATGAGAGCCGTTCATGCTTTCATATTTTCTGTCTTAATTTCCATAAATGTGAAGAAAATGTAAGCAACTGTGCAACCCATAACATCTTAAACTCTAATCACAAAGATGTGCATTCATGTGCTGCAGAACAATAGCGTCTCGCTGGCATTATTCTGCTCCAGTGGGACCTGAATGGTATTGCAGTATAGTTTAAACTTTTTCAGCCACAGCTATGATCTTAATTAGCTACACCTAAAGCCCATCTCTTCCCCAGACATGTCTAATTAAGCCCAGTGCCTTTCCCCAGCCAGAGCCCCTCTGCTGGCTAAAAGGAAACCCACAATCTCTTGTCCAAGGATTACAACCTGGGACACATCACAGGCAATCATCTTCCCCCGCAGCCCCCAAACCCTTGGTCGCTGTCTCCCTGTCCGTGTTTCATAAAGGCACGATACTGTTCCCTCACTAATTTGCTGCGTGTGTATTAAACAGCCTCTTCACCCAAGTCAAAGAGGAGAATCCCTCTAACAGAAGCCTTAATAAGTCCAGGGCAGAGAGGCTAACCGTATAGCAGAAAGCAGTCATTCCTTTGTACATGGCAGCAGTTGCTCAAGCTAAACGGCTTGTTATTAGCGGAAGGGGGTGCAGATTTTCTGCATTAGCTCGAGCAGAGTCTCTTTTCTCACATGCACTGAAAGGCGTGCTTTCTTAATTGGATAGTTCCCTTAACCCTGAGAGGATCTTTTGATCCTTATTGTAAACTTTCATTGTTGTCCATCAGTCTCACGGCAGCAACTGCGATTGCTTGGTCTCATCTTAGCATTCTAAACTCCTTAGTGTTAGTATCAGCTCAAGCTCTTAGCACTGGATAAGCTCTTGCTAATGTCATAATGGTGATGATTTGGCTGAGCCCTCCAGCGTTATGTCAATGCAGCAGAGGGAAGTGAGAGCCACAATTAACAGAAATTAGCTGAATGCTGTTGAGTGATTCTGTCTGTTTGAGGGCTGACCCTGACTACATAATGTGCTACCAGTCGGTTTTATTGTCACTGGTGCAAGCCATTTTCATGACTGTGATTACCAAAGAGCATCATCAATTTTACTCTGTGGAGTTTGGATTTTTCTTTTTCTTTCATCAAAATTCTGAACTATTATGTTATTTTCTAGGCCAAATCAATTACATATTGTCCTATTCCTAAATGCAGTAACTAAGGAAGGAACACTGAAAGGTGTAAATGGCTCCACTTGCTGTAGAAACAGCTGAAATGACTCTGTGTGCTTCCACTTTGAAGTTTCTTAACAGACTTGTGGGTCAGACCTCCTGAGGAGAGAGAAAGACTCAATTCATCAGGGTGCAACAGAAGTGAAAGTAGAATGTCCAATCATTGGAGGGGGCCTGAGGAAGAGCAAGCACATGAGCCTGGAAGTGAGACTGCTGCAAGAAAGACAGAGAGGAGCACAGCAGCGCAGAGGAGTATGTGGGGATCTCCTGTGAGGAGGCCAGCCCTGGGTGGTTCTCACTGAAAGCCTATTTGTGGATGAAAGTGCAGCAGCCCTGGGGTCCACTCGCACAGAGAGACGAGGCCAGTGATTAAGGGGGCGTAAGGGCAGGACGGCCCTTTAATTTGGAGCTGCAGAAAGAAGGGGAATCGGCACTGGTGTATCTGTAGCCAGACAATGGCGATTACCTTCCTCTTTATCTGGCGGAGAGGGGGCTTTGAGAGAGCAATCTGAGGAGCGGAGGAAATGGCACGACACAGGATTAGTGGCACAACAGGACGGTAAATTAAATGTTGGAGATGAAAGAATGAGGCTCTGACATGCATCAATAGAGAGCATTTGCTGCATTCTAATAACAGCAGCCGAAGAGAAATACCTGTAGAGATTAGTGTGTGTGTGTGTGAGAGAGAGAGAGGGACTGGATGGAACGATCCACAATCACATCAATGACTTGGAGTGTCTTTTGTCATGTAACAACCCTTTGGAGTGGGGGTGTGTGGGGGGGGGGGGGATTGGTGTGTGTGAGACCATGAAAGTAACTTTACTGTAAAGTGTGAGACAGAAATGATGCCAACAGGTTAAAAATACACAATACTGTACTGCTGTACACTTATCAATTAGACTCTATCTGGTCAGGTGACATTGGCTCTTTTGTGGTCAACATTTCTTATAAGGAAATAGTCCTCAATAAAGCAATAGACATATATCGTCCATAAAAGCAAAACAAGTCTAAAGCAATGATTGTGCTTGACAATTTGATCATTGTTTGTGCGCCACAGCTGACTGAAATGTAATCAGTTGTACTTCAGGTGAGCTCTCATGCAGCAGTTTTCTTAAGCATGGAACTGTAAAGTAAAGTGATTTACTTAAGATTCAAAGTTATTGTTGTTTTTTTTCACTGTTTACTGCAGAACTTTAATACTTTTTCAACCGTTGAAGTAATCTTTATTGACAAGTTCTGCACTATCTAGGAACCCTAAAGTTTGTGCACTCAATGATTATAATACTTCCACAAACTCACCTGCTCGCATCTTCATGCCTCCAGCTTCTACTTTGTAAATGTCTCACACGCAGGTTGCTAAAATCAGGATATGATCAACCAAAATGACATCAAAGTGCACTAGACACCTCATTGCATGGTAGCGCCAAATTGAATATACATTTTTTTTGTTTCTTTTATTCCCATGAAACTCACTCATGCTTAGAATTTTCAATGCTGTATATTGACATCCTGGTAATTCTCTGCTTAAGCAAGTTAGTTAATAAACTGTCAAAAAATGTCATATGATCTTAATCTGATTTATAGTGTATTTGGCTTTTATATCTCTAAAATAAGTAATAGAAAAGCAGAATAAATTAATAAAGAATATATCAAACATTGCTCATGAGTCATATACCTAACTTTGATAAAGGGGGTCAGCATCACCATCAAGTCAATTAATATGGAGCACATGTTAACATAACATTTGAATGATATGTCACAGGCAGAAAGTTACTTTCTCACATACAGACATGAAAGTACTCCCTTTGTCAGTTCTAACATTTTGTGTATCAGGACATGAATGAAATAAAATAATAATAATAATAATAATAATAATAATAATAATAATAATAATAATAATAATAATAATAATAATAATAA
>JAOXYM010000021.1:10673153-10691176 GCA_028567055.1 Leptatherina wallacei
ATAATAATAATAATAATAATAATAATAATAATAATAATAATAATAATAATAATAATAATAATAATAATAATAATGGCCTTATTATGTCTCAAACTAATTAGCTAAATACATATCAGTGTCATTATCTAATTAAGAAAAACTCAGCCAAATTCAGAATCTGAATGTGTAAACAAGGCAAGGCAAATTTATTTATATAGCTTTTATACATAAGGCAGCCCAATGTGCTGTAAATACACTCTTACTGCTTCTTTGATAATTATGAGGGTAAGTAGCAGGCAGGTGCTGCTAATCAAATCCACTTGATTAACTGATCATCACTAAGTGTGAGCAACTTTTTAAAAGCAGATGTTTTGGCAGTTTCGTGGACTGGAGCATTGAGATGCGTGTTGTAACAATACCAAGAAGTGAAGACATCAGCAGTAATTGCTTCTCTGCCCATGATTCAGGGACTGGATATAAGGACATCTTCAAACAATTTGGAGTCCATTATGCCACACTGATTAAATTATTCACAACGGGAAAGCATTTAAGATCGATGCCATCCTTTCCAGGAGAGGATGTTACAGCAAGTTCAGCCCAAGGTCAGACTGGGCAAATTTCAGAGAAATGACAAAATACCCAAAGGCTACATATCAGAATCTACAGGCTTGAGTTAATATGTTAAATGTAAAAGTGTATAACAGTAAAATTAGAAAAAGACTGAATAAATACAGCTTGTTTGGAAAAGTTTCAGGAAGAAGCCATTTTCTGTCCAAAAAGAACATGTCAGCACAAGATACTGTAAGTTTGCAAACATGCATCTAAACAAACTCAGAGACTTCTGAAATAATGTTCTTTGGACATATAAATACTGATGGATACACCAAACACATCACAACACTGTATCTACACTTTAACATTAACAATAAAGATTACACACGTGTCCTGCAATTTTAGATTCCTCAATAATTGTTAAGATGTGATTAATTGGTAAAACAATATTCAGCCAAACTATCTATACCAGACTTGTTGGAACATTTTAAAAGTTCCTGCAGAAGTTCTTCACACAGTTTGAACATTTACAAACACAGCAAAAACTGTCATACTCAAATCATATTCAAGACATAATTAGTGGAAATCAACATGCACAAACATTCTCATTAGCGTCTAGCAGTGACTGACAGGTATTAAAGATGAAAAGTTGAAAAATAAAAACAGAGATGAATGAAAGTGACAGAGTTACGAGAGAAGAGTAGAAATAAAGCATCTGACGTGAAAGTGACAGCTGACAGGGAGTGAGAGTAGGAAGGTCCTGAACACACAGAAAAATGATTCAATCAAAGAGTAGCTTTATCTAGGTTATTACTACACCGAAGCAGGATGATGAAGAGGAGGTTTGCCTTAATCTTGGCCACAATGGGAGGGAACAAAGACATGCTTACAAGCACTATCAGCCACAAATATCAAATCAGCTCGAGCTGCACCTAATCTTGCCAGACAGTATTGTTGATTCAGTGAACCTGCGGTCACAACCATATGGAGTTACACACACATGGACTGACACACTCATGTACACTTATACAAATGGAGATAGTGGATGTTTTATTGTAACACTGCTTCCATACCAAATAAAAAAAAAATACCATTACATCTCAAAACTTCCCTTTAAATGAGACACATCTCTGTATGAAACTGTGAACAGTCAGTATGTTATCTTAACCTTACAATTCCAACCTTTTGCAACCCCAAACCTCTCAACATCCTGGTCCTCGGGATCCTGTCCACAGTAGTAGCAGCAGCATTGTTGAGAACATCCTTGCTCAGGATGGCACTCGGCTGAGGGAAAAGGACACTGGCAACTTCATTATCCAGCAATAACAGGCTAATTATTGTGTTTGTTAGCAACAAATCAGAGCACAACAGACTGCATGTCCCTGTCCTGTTTTGAGCATCTTAATTACTTACCCCCCCACGTCCTCATCCCTCTCTCTGTTGCCACTGCTGTTGTTGTTATTTTGCATATAAAAGGCAACAGCTAATTGTCTGGACTATAAATATTCGGCATGCAATTAGCGTCCTGGCCTGCCTCTGCGTTGTGTTATCACCTCGCTGTTTGGTATGTGTTGAAGACCACACACTCAATTCTCCATATCTAATGGGAGTTTGATAGCAGCATAGAACCTTTGTTTCTCAGAACAAACGACAGTGGGCGCCTTCCTGTCGTCTCAACGCTCCTCTTCACTTTGAGTAAGGAACACATCCACAACATCACTGAAGGAGCACCAGAAGGTTAATGCCACTCAGATTATACCTGTTTAAGTTGAGTTGTGTAGACCAGCAATGAGGCAAAGTACAACGAATGATTGAGAATTTGATTAAAGAGAATGTTGTTTGTCTTCAGAGAAAAAGCAACGAAGAAGACGAATACAAAAAATGGTCCTTTTGCACATCTGAGCTGTAACAAAAAAGCAGTTTATACAGCTTTTGGTGGCAACAAAATTAGCTTTGCTTTTGCAGGTGAAAGTGTAAAAAAGAAACTTTTCTCAGTGGCCTCAAGGACAAGGAAAACCAGAGCAACAGCATGAGAAAGCTAAGAAAAGGCTAAGGAAAATTAGGGATCTAAACACATGGGTACTCTGACACTCTTCTCCACCTCACATAAAATCAAAGAAAGTGGGGAAGGGGAGAGGTGCAAAAGAAAAGACAGAGGGGGTAGGATGGGTAAGGGAGCCTTCACGGATGATTGGAGCCCTGTTTTAGCTGTTAAAGTGCAGACATGAAGTTCTTTCATCTCCCTTCAGGGTCACTGTCCATGGAGAGTAGGGCCCTGTCATCCTGCTCTCACTTCCCCACTGAGTTTCGCAGATCTTCAAGATTCCCACCTAACTGGGATGTGGCATCCTGTGAGAAACCAGAAAACGCAGCAGGAGCAGCATCAGGCTAAATCTGAGGGAAGCACTGTGGGAAGCAGTGAAATCACATAGAAAGAGCCCACGGTGACTTTTGATGAAGGCAAGTTGTTAAGAGGTTTACTTTTGTATGTAAATGTAAAGGGTGCAACAAAGGGTGACTACATGGAGCGAAAGATTAAAGCAAAACAAGGTGAATAGCTAGATATTGATGGCTGCTGTTGTAAATATACAGCAAGGGAAGTTCAAATATAAGAGAAAATAGATGTGCAGTCCTAAACAGGATAAAGCAAAACTGGTTAAAGAAAGGCAGAACGGAGCAGGTGGACATTTTAGTTGGGTTGGAGGGGGGTGGATGGAGAATAAGTAAGACTGACCCCAGTCTGTGAGAGCCTGACTGGAGCCTGGAGGCTCGTTAGAGGCAAGATCCTGAGGGTCCCTAATTGGGCTGGCCAGAGCCAGGCAGTCTGAAAGAGAAAGAGGGCAGTCAGTCTCTAGATCCGAGTTTGGAGTGGGGCAGATAGAGGGGAGCAGGAGTTAATAGTGAAGGGGGCTTTCCAAGTCACATGAAAGTTTGTGGGGATGAATGTACCATAATTAGATTAATAAGTAGCTTAATTTATCGCAGCAGAGGATATCAGCGGCTCCACATTAGAGGCAGGCCAGAAGATTAGCCTCGATCGGCGTTTCCAAAACACGATTAGCCCCCCGGCACAAAGACCAGGCTCTTTCACAGGTTCCTACCACAAGGGCTGGGATTAGAGAAACATGTTGAATAATCAGCAGTGCCCCCGCATGCTCCTCTCAAGTCTGCACCACAGCTAGGGGTGCAGTGCAACCCTTTGCCCCCACCCTGTCCCACTCACAACACTTATCAATTAGACTATTATGAGGCCAGTTAAAGTCAAGAGCAGCTACACTAACTCTAGGCTTGCCTCTACCACCCAGGTTCAGATGCACAAATTTTCAATGTTCACTTTATCCACTCACACCTGCCAATACATGTGTCATCCACATAATAATATACAACAAATCAGCCTGTAGTATTCACCCAGTGGCATTTGCTCATAAAGTCAAGCCCTGTGAATTAGCATCTTGGTGTGTGTATGGCTACTAAGACATCTGGATATCCCATGAGCTCCTAGGGATACACAACTTCATAGCTAATTGATTGTCCCTCCAATCTCCCCCAGAATGCCAATAAAGACCTCAGCATATGTTCGCTCCAGTCCCAGCCAACAGAGACATGCGTCATGAATGCAGTGCTCTTACTAAGCTTTAGATCCCTTGATCCTCTACATCCTCCACATCCGGCCTCTTGTTTGAAAAAAAAAAACCCTAAAGGGCCTTGAGCCAAGATTTTTGCCGAGTATCCCATCTTTAGTAGAGAGGTTGCAGCTGTTAGTCATCTCCTGATGGGGTACTCAAGTCATATCTTCCGGACTGGTCACACAATTAAAACTTGCAGAGGAATAAACCTGGACGGTCTTTGTTTCTGCCGACTGGGACAGTTGAATCTCAGGTGAACTTCTCCAATTCTCTTTGTAAATAACTAAGTTACTGTATCTTAATGGCCACAACAAATGCTTTAAGAAAGGCTTTATAAGTCATTCAGATGCCATCACCATTTTGCCAGGGAGACGAGTCCTGTTTACCCTTGAACAACTTGCAAACTTTTACACATCCCGCTGTTGTGCCATGACTGCTGCCCAATTATCCTGTATGACTATGCAGCACCATGCATTGGTGATAATGTGTGCAGAGTCAACATGTCCTACAGACAGTTCTCACTGGCAGGGGTTAGACCCAGCAAGCCACAGCCCACCAAGCTATATAGACCACTACAGCAGGGCTCACCGATGTTAGCTGAGATGAAGGTAGGCTATGGATGGATTTGTGTGTGAATACAGTATCAGCGTGTGGGAAGACATGGAAATCACACACCTTACCCTATGTGGAAACTCAACTTCTGGTAACCTGGACCAAATCTTACAGTCTTGGAGTGAAATAAAGACATCATCAGGGGATGTGTATAATGGGTCTCAGAGGTAATATACTGAAGAGAGTACAGGCACTTTAAGATCTTTTTACACCACACGTACTTTGTTTAATGTCTTTCTTTTATACAGACAAACCTGCTCAAACAAACCAATCAAATCCATTTGAAAGGTCATTTGTTGCATGCATAACAGTGCGCTGGGGCTACAATACACTCAGAACTGGGCCAGTAACTTCCACTTCTCTCCAAAGGACTAGCCTGCAAGCTTTGACAATATGAAAGGATTACATTGATTTAAAAGCAGGATGTTAGTGAGTGTTAGGGTTTGTTTTTTTATCCTGTGTAAAAATGTCTTCCCATTAAGAAGGACAAGTCGTGTTTATCTGTTTTACACTGAACTATGAGGACTCCTTTAGCTAAGTGTAATTCATGCAGCATTAACATCTGAAGTGATATGCTATAATGTTTGTATAAAAACAAATAATCTTGTTATGGAGCAGCAAAGTCTTTAAATAAAGACAGCAAGTCATGCTGTGGTTTTGTCTTTTAGAGTCCATTTTTGTAAATACAAATCTTTGGTGAAAGTGCATTACAGTTTCAGCAGTTTCCTATCTGCCACCATTGCTTAACTAAACTTTTAATAATCCAAAGCTCTTTATTCCACCCTTTTATATTCATTAGTGCTTAAAGAAAAAAATCAAGCTTAGTTTGGTTTTTTAAATTGGTATCCCGACCTTTGAAATCTCGGTGTCATCAGATTGCCAATTTTAAATGGTTGGCTGGAGTTAAGAAGAAAACTTGGAGCTTCACTTATAGTGCAAGAGAAGAGAGTTATTGAGTAGAAAGTAATAAAATCAGTTTGCTGTGAGGAGTTTTATAGTTCAAAGACCTTTGTGAAACACAGTCATTTTCAAATCCTACTTTAACAGTGACAAAAAAAAAGCTATTCGGTGGGGAATAAAGAGCCATCTATAAGTTAGAGCTGACATGTACCATCCTGTTATTAGGTTCATGCACCCTGCCTGTTGCCAGTTCACCAGCAGTTGGCCTGCTCTTTCCAGCAACTCTTTCCAGCATCACGGACCAGCACTCTGCACTCTGCTTGTTAGATAGCAGCTGTTTCGCTCTTTCCTGGTGAAGCTGTTGTAGAACAAACGAGGGGGAAAACAAGCAAACCCTGGGCTTGATCAGGCCATGTGCAGCATGCGGCATGTTGCACGCCCTGCTCCGCTCCACTAGCTACTCCGTCAACTAACCTTCGCCATGCACCAAATTAGAAACCCTCGCCATCAGGCAGACAGCTGGCAGCCTTCCCTCGGGGATGCCAATTAAGTTTGTAAAACATTTAGACAACAAAACTGTACAAGAATAAAACATCCCACAGAGGCGGCCGTCCCCGCAACTCCCAGCAGTCCTCGCCATAACCTCCACTGCTCCCCCATCTGCAGCAGCTTGAAGTTACACCACCTCAGAGCATTGGTGGGCCCAAGAGAACAGCAAATATGTTCAGAGAAATACATGAATATCAAATCAAAGCCATTGATTTTGTCATGCTAATGTGTTGTTATAGCAAATTAAGAGATTATGTTTTATTAATAAGTTGGCGCCTACTCCATCAGATATAGATTGGCAGCTCCATCTCCTAAACAGTTATATATGAACTGAGAGCACTAGACCATTGCAATTCTCAAATAAAGACTAAAAACCTCAAATCTGCCATTGTTAGCTTCTTATGCCACACACAGTGTTGAAACAAACTATACTGTGAAGTGTAACTTCAAACTTTAGCACTGCGCCTGATCAAGTGTCCAAAATGGTAACCTGATGTTCTGGCCTTGGGGAGAAAATGCTGGGTGGGGATTAGAATAATACCTAAGTAGCTTTCTGAAAATTGAACCCTTGAGTAGGAAAGGAATATGGTGGCCCTAGGCACAGAGTGTGACCCACGCTCTCACACTGGATGCTTGCTTTCAGACTCGTTGTTTGTTCATCCAGGCAGCCCACTCCGCAGTTGTGTCAGTGTGACACACCAGGATGTGACAGACAGAGTGACAGTGTGAGTAACTAATTGAGACAGGATGCAAAAAAGATCCTCTGAGCTTTGAGTAAATGGAAGTGGGAGAATGCCCTTGTCTCCCAGTACTCCCCACCCTCTCACAAACTCTCTCTCTCACACACACACACACATAGAAAGAGAACGTTACTCTGCTAAGGGTTTCTCTACTAATGTTAATTAGCTTAATGATTAATAAGGAGGCTAAATGAAGTTATTTCCTGTAATCGTTTCCTTTGAAACAATGTTCATTGTGTCAATAAAAATCTGTTTGAATTAAGTTAAGACAACACTGTTTCACTTAGAGGGAACGGTGGAGGGGGGCTGAGACTGCAAATGCAGCTATGAAGAACGTAGACTGGAAATGACTGAGAATAGCACCACAAGCCCAATTTATTCATTCCTGTAAGATTTTCTGTTTTCTTTTTCATTTGCACCAAATGCCCCTAGTTCCTTTCTGACTAACATTAATTCACACAGGCGCACACTGCTCTATTGTGTCAGGCATTTCCTGCTGCAGTTTGTATAGTAAATGTCATTATGTTGAACAACTGAAAGGAAAAAACAGATCTAGAATGAAAAACATGAAAAAAGGATATACATCAGAAAGTGACATTTTTATGAACTATTATTTACAACTACGGCCCCATTCCCAAAAGAGATATTGAAAAAAAATTAGGTTATGTAAAATATAAAAACCAACGTGCAACAATTTGCAAATAATTTTTTATTCAAAATGATATGGTAAAAGTGAAATCTTTTATTGTTTTTCAGAAATATGTGGTCATTTTGATCAAAGTCGATCAAATTTTTTTATAAAAGATTTAACACTAATGTTTCTCAGTGTAGAACTGCAGAAATTGGGGACACATTATTGAAACTAAACCCCATCCTGCACATATTAAGCACCTGCTCAGTATAACTGAACGGGTCTGCCTGCAGACCTGTTACCAAGAGAAAATACTTTGTGCATTGTGAACAAAAGTTATGACAAAAAAAAAAATCCTAAATAGGTAAGAAGCTAAAATGTTAAACAAAGTGGCATATATTTAACATTTTAGCTTGGTATCCATGACAACTTTGATCTTTTAAGAAATGCAAAATAGCCATGTATTTCACAACAATAACAACAACAAAAATAATAATAATAATTCCAGTTTTTAAAGACTTTATTTCATTATGTTTTCAGTTAAAACTGTTTTTCCACCTATTTGCAAGTCATTGCAATGCCTTTTCAATCACATTTTCATGGCATCCCATCATTTTTGAAAAAGAGTTTAACTTTTATTTGCGAAACATTCTCCAGAATAATTAAACACCAATTTAAAGTCTAAAAGGAGAATTGAACACTGATCAAGTTCGTTTCAAATGTTCTTGGACACTGGAGTCATGAACAAGCTATAAAACCACATTGATATACCACATTTTGAAGTTTTTTATTCAAAAGGCATTTTCTACTAGACATGGGGATAGTTTCAGTTTCAATAAGTCCTGAGAAAAATATCTGACTCTTAAATGTTCGTCTGTGTTTTACCAGGTACCTTGGCATACTGTTTGGTGATTCAGGGCAGGTAACAGTGGTTTTATATGGGACTAAGGCCAAAGACAAACTGATAAGGTAAGCAGATAATAGCATTGATGGTAAATCCATTTCCCATCTCTTATCTATGTCCATGTAGGCAGCAGTCTAAACGTGACCATCTCCTCCCACTTGTCTGTGTTTTAACATTGTAAATTTTATGTGTTGTCTGCTGTTTTATCGTAACTACGTTGCTGCCCTCTTGGCCAAGTCTCCCTTGGAAAAGAGATCTTTGATCTCAATGGGACTTACTTGGTTAAATAAAGGCAAAATAAAAACTCTTCTGGCTGCTTTTTCTGGGTCTGCCTCCTTCCAATGTGGAGAGGCAATAACTCAGAGAGCTCCCTGTGTGTCTCTAAGGGTTAGCCCTGACACCTTTTGGAAGAAGCTCCCTTCCACCGCTGATCTTGATTTCATGATGATGATTTCTTCTTTTGGCAATAGTTCAAGGAAGGGGCATAGACTGAACAAGAAGAAAGCATCCTCAGCTTTTTATTTGGCTGCATTATATATATACATATATATATATATGTATATATATATATATGGATATAACAGATAACTTTTTTAAAAAACTAAACAAAACAATAAACTGATGAAAGATTAAAAATAGGAGGAGCTAAAGAGAACAGCCAAGTCTGATGAAGATTTTCTGAAAGGTGGTCATCAAGAATGACTTTATATATATAAAGCTCTACTTGACAAAGTAACTTTGCTCGGCACAAATCAGCAGCCAAACAATAATCATTCTGCTTGCTACAATGCTGGACAAGACAGGTGTAAAAAGAAAGAAAAAAACAAAAAAACAACAACACTGTCAGCATAACAAACATTGTAATAACACCTACCAAATACATTTATTGAAAATATGTATGAAACAGCTCAAAGGATCTTAAAATTGAATATTAATTACTATAAAATTGTCTGAAACAAACAAATTTGCTTCCTTTACATTGAATTAGAAAATTCTACCTTATTTGATTTTGCATTGCTCAGATTTTTTTTAAATATCTGGTAAAGCAAATCTTCAGTTAATGAAGGCAAAACAGCACAAAGAAACTTTCCAAGGTTTCAGCTTTCTTGTAAATCACAAACAGCAGTCGGTAGATTAAACTATTGCCATAATCAGAGTGCTTCTGTGTTCCTGATTTTCTCCTCCTCCCTCTCATCATCGCTGCTATCTGATGACCTCTCTTCTACAGATGGCACGGGAGGAGCTTCTCACAGCTTCATAATTCTCTTGACAAACAGCTCAGAGAATGATCACTTTGCCCCGATGTTAACTCCCAGAGTTGATGTAAAGTGCACAAGCCAAGGAAGGAGGCCTAAACTGAATTTCTGCAGGCTGTGTGCTCCATTCAGAAACACGTTTTTCAAGCTACAAAAACTGGTAATTTTAGACATGAACAATGTAAATACACAGACAGCTAATGAAGTTTCCTTTAAAGAGGGCTTTTTTCTTTTCAGGCATTTAAAATCTAATCTCAGCCTATTGTCAAGATGGTCAGGGTGTCTTATCGCTTGTAACCTTGTATCGGGGCCATAACCTCTTTTTTTTCCCTTGGCCTCCGACAATTTAAATATAATTTAAACATAAAAGCAGGACTTTTAGCATCCTAGTGACTGCACCTTCTACCAGAATCACCACAACTAATGGGATCTAATCTGTACAATAAGGGACATTAATATATATGCAAATCAGCTGCAGCTACATTTTGCACAGACAGACTGAGTTGGCACACCCTTGTGTGTTTTGTCACATGTGTCACTTAGTTGTTAATTACTGTTAACATTCCTAAAATGCAAATATCTAGTTCTGCAAATACTGCAGCGCTTGTATCCTTCAGTAATAATGTTCTGAGAAGAAAAAGACCCCTTCCCCCCTTGAAGGTCCAGCAGGGTGGGGGGGGGGGATTTGAAGCACTGGGGGGTGAGGTTGCAGGTCGGCTGTTCAAAGCCACTCTGTGCATTGTTGGGCAGTAGGGGATTAGGTCTCTCCAGGCTGCAGAATTTGCTTTCTAATTAAAAGGGATAAGATGTAGAAAAATAGTGAGGGGCATTACTACTGTAGAAAAGAAGGGGGTGGAAAGTGCAATGCTGAAAAGAAGGGATAGAAGTTTGTAGTGTCACCACTGGTGTTTGATCACAAGACTAGCAAGAGTTACCAAGCTCTTGTTCTCAAACCTCTCTGCACATTTTTCCTCTCAACATTCTGAACCTAAAAATATCCCAAAATAGTTTATTTTCCTGTTCGTTCTCACCATAAAAATGCATCTTGTTGCTTTCTCGTGTTTGCTTTGGTAGGGTTTAGTCAAACAATATGCAATGTGTTGGAGTTATTTCCCCCATTTCCAGTCTTTGTTTGAAGCTACAGATAAGTAGCTTCTTATTGTAGTTTCACATTCAGAGTACAAACAGAGAGTGGCATCAATCTGCTTAACCAACTCTCTGCAGGAAAGAAAAGCAAGCATGTTTCCCCAAATCTCCAATTATTGCTTCTGCTTCTTTTCAGAGGGAACTTCTCTATCTATGAAATAAAGACAGAATGGGCCTATTGGGCAAAAAAAAGATGCATGATTACCATGAACAATGACAAAGTTGCCACAAAGACAAACTATTACCACAAGGGGATGAAAAATAGTCACAAAGAGATGCAAAATTAGCATTTGACCATAAATAGGTCTAAAATTGTCAAAAAGAGGTTAAACCAAGTTGACATAAGACCACATTGAAAATATTGATCATAAAGAGATGTAAACGGAAAAATGAAGAAAAGAAAATTACCAAAGATGCAAAATTGACAAAAAAGCGCATAATAACTGCATAGAAAGGGAAATTAGAGATACTTATATTGAAAATAACAACACATGATTCAAAATTACCACAAACAAACACAATATGGCAAAAATAAGACAGAAAATTATCAGAAAAACCACAAAGACTCAGAAATTGATCAGACTAAAGATGACCTCAAAGAAATTTCAAAGATTGGAGCTTGAAAAACGGTCAAAACCAGGTCTGAAATATCAATAGAACACAAAAAAAACCCACACAAAATGAAAGAACAAGAAGTGTTTTTATTTTACATCAATACAGTATTTTTACTTCTATAAATATTTAGATTAGACATGATCAATGATGAGTTTGGTCTAAATGAAATGGTATGCATTTCCACATTATTGAAACACTTAATTTGAGCCACTTAAATGTATAATACTGGACCCAGGGGGTCGCTCTGTGTCCCAGCATGCGTTTTTATTTAACCCTTTACTCCAGTTTCCATCCCTCCTTTTGTCAGCATGCTGCTTTTTTGTTACCTTGTCCTCCAGCAGGGCTCCAACGCTCCACAGGAACCTTTCAAACGAACCCTGAGTTTAAAGCTCACACAGGCCTGATTCTTTTCCCCCGAACCCTGGGAGGTTAACGACATGCCTACGACATGCCAGTGGAGAACAAGACCTCCACCTTCCTCCCCTCCTTTCTTGGCCAATCTCTATACTAGCAAACATATATACTGGAGTTTTGTGGTTGTTCTGCACCAGTACAATTTCTTTTAAAACCTCCAAACCCTGGACAGTCCATTTCAAACAAAGTTCATTATATTGGTAGTGTCTGGTTGCTGAAGCATCACCACACCACCTCCTCTTTTTTATTTTTTTTTTTACCAGACTCCATGTGGCTCTCACCTATTACTCCCAGGCAATCCGATCCTATTTGGAGTGTGTGACGAGGGCCATTCTCCATCACCTCACTGATCAAGAGCTCCCCTGTAAAGTGGGCCCAGGGATGAGCAGGTACAGATTTGGGGAGAAGAGAGAGTGGGGCATGTAGTGAAAGAATCTCCAGTCAGCCAAGGAGAAGATTAAACGGCAGCTAACCTTCAGTACTCTTCTCCCCTCCCTGCCTCCTTCCTCCCTCTCTGGTGGGGGTGTGTACCAAGGGGGAGGACGAAAGCAAGGGGAGGCCAGCGGCACAGTAGTGGCCGAGCCATCTTGTCATCATAGCAGGACAAGCATATTCAACCGTGTCCTCTGTACCCTCCCATCTTATTCCAGACACTGTGTTGCCCTCCACTGAAATCCATCAAAACCTCTCGGCCCCTGCCCCCCCCCCCCCCCCCCCCCCCCCCCCCCCCCCCTCTTGTTGGAAGAGTGCTCTCCGCTGGTGTCTTTTCTTTCTTAAAGGGCAGAGATGAGTCCTGGGCTCTGCAGTCTTTCCAGGCGTCCAAATTAATTTGCGTCTGGGCAGCAACATAAGCAGCACGGAGCTATTTGATGAGAGTGTAGGGCAATGACATGCACTGGCAGTCATGCCTTGATCTCTTGCTTTCTTTCCTTGTCACTTTCTGCCTCACCTTAATGCCAGATTCACGCCAGTCTTATCCGCATGGGTGGCACACAAACCAAACCTTACATGTCTTACTGGAGTAATAACTAGTCCAACTGTGAAGACACTTCTTATGTATTAAATATGCTTCTTAATGTGAGCTGAAATAACCAGTTTACTAAAATCACCAGCAACCCAAAAGCTGGGGGGAAAAACACACCAATCTGAAAAAGTATTGTCCTACACAGTACACAGAACGAGGATGCACTTCAATGAGTCATTTCAGAAAAGCCCTCTGCTAATTTCCTGATCAGTGCCTCAAGAACAGCTCTGTTTCAGAATAATAAACACACTAAGGACATCTACAAAACAGCACTCCTTTAGTTTGATAAATGGATGTCAAAGTGAACTTAATGCAATTTGACATGCATTTGAAGTTGTGATCCAAAAAGACGACCACAGTTAATACCTAATTAGTGTCATTAAATAATAAAGCAACTTAGACTAATAATTATTGCGTGTACCCATTCTACCACTTGCACTGACAATTAACCTTTCTCAACTGGTTATTCGCAATTTGAGTAAATCCTGTTATCAGCAAATATAACACATGGCACACACACAAACACGTTTCAAACACCACTCAAGGAAATCTATGCAGTGTTTACGGTCGGAAAGCAGAGCAACAAAACAAACAGCAGATATCCACTTTCAGTAAACACCACCCATCCACTTATACAGTATCTTCCTAGTGGCTTAGAGGGGGTGGGGAATCAACTTTAGGTGGTTGCTGTGGATGTCATTGAACTACTTGTGTTTACGCAGGCTTAATATTGCCGTGACAAGGTCTCTTGAAACACACAACATATGCCTCAAAATTATCAATTCAATTCCGCCTCAGGGTCTAGTTTTTTTGCCTGTCGCTACGGTTATAAAAACTGACAGTTTTAGTGTCTAAAAGAGAAATAAAGATATTTGGGAAACATGCAGCCGCAGTGAAGAAGCTCACAAATGTGTCTCTGGTGCTGCTGACCCCTGTTCAATGACAAATGTTGTCCCAAGTGTTTGATATTAGATCACTGGAGCCAAAAACACGATTACCCAGAAACAAAAAAAGGTGAAAAGATTTTGGATTGAGCATTCTCCCAAAATGTCTCTCCCTCATCCCAATTTGGCATGACTTGGCTTGTTGCCCACTCACATTGTGTGCACAGCCTTGCCACTGTTGCCATGGGGATGTGTGGACCTGCACAGGCCCTGAAGGCAGAATGGCCTGATGGCAAGGTGGGGGTTATCATCAGCAGCAGACTACTCTGGGCCCCCATCCAGAGGCCTGGGTGCAGGAGAAGCTGTGAGGCAGAGGATGCACCCCCTCATCTCTGCAGCGCCCCTCTCCCTGGGGGAAGCTACCGCTGTTTTGAACCCAGCAGAGGATCTAAGATGGGACCCAGTAACACAGGGCTCCGGTCTATCCACTGGGGGTCGGCTGCCTGACTCCCATAAGCCTGGGCCAGACGGGGTGGGCTCGAGTGGGAAGGGGCCAGGCGAGGCAAGCTGGACTGTAGCCCAGTGCGGTGACTGCCTGTCTGCCCAGGCGCTGGGCCACGCTGCCACTCCTCCCTGGGCTCGTGCCCCTGCACTTGGATTTCAAAGGGATGTGACAAGGGGGACTGGCTTTCCCTCTCCATTGCAGGATCCCTTCCCCACCAACAGTTTCTCCAAAGCCCCCCCTCAAACAGCTTTCTCTCCCAGCCCCCCAAATGCCCCTCCAACAGCTTTTCTGTTTCAGCCATGAACCCAGACTCTCTCTCACACTGTGCCATTCCCACCACTGCTGCCTCACATTTGGGAGAAGAAGGGGGAGGTTGTGCTGCTACACTGCACCCATCTGCCCCATGTCTTTCCATGCTGTGGACCATGATGCTGCAGCATGGCTCTCTGGGCGCCGTAAAGACTTTGGCAAGTACACTAGGCCTCCAAGCACTCCTTCCTTTGTACTCTCCCTGTCAGCCACATGCACACACTGATGCACACCATCTGATTTAAAGTGTACTTAAAAAAATTGTATTGCAGGTGATGTGCACAGGTAAGAGAGGGACACTGGGAAAGGTGGATTATTTAAACTGATATGTTTAATCCTCTGACTATAAATTGCACTTTGGTTATGACTTCTGAACTCTACGCCATCTGACAAAGATCTGAATCAGATTTGGTGCCACAGTGTCTGAGGCCACCAGCAGCTGGCCCATCATCAGTGAGCATCCTACAAAACCAAAATGACACTGACAGGCTGTGTTTCAATTGGCTAAGATCTCTGCTCTCTCACTCTCTATCTAGGTTGCTCTCTTCATCGCTCCCTGCATGGCATTTCTCTGGCAGGTCCTCTGGTGAAATTCTTCCCCTCCTGGTCTTAGCATTCCCACAGCCCACCTCCCTGCCTGGGTAGAGCGCAGTGGCTGGGGTAGGGTGCAAACAGTCCAAAGCTACAGCTACAACTCCAGCCCACAACACATTCCTGTAGCCACTGACCATTCCCCCCAGCAACCAGGAGAGAGGTGAGGGGAGGAGAGATGAAGGCTTAGTGGTGGTGTGTTTATAGTTTGACTGCAGTCCTGTACTGGTTTAAAGAAAGTACAAGAAATACCTGACAGAGTAAGTTATCGTCAACATCTTTTTCACTTTCGGTGTGCACTTCCTCTTTACTCTCAGATCTTATTTGATGATCATTTTCTCTCTGTTGCCCAACAAAGGTTCACATCAATGAAAATCAACCTCACAGGTAGTACCTGATGTTCCTCAGCATGTTAACACTCCTCCACATCTCACCCCTTTGCAGGGATGTGATAGAGTGCACATCGCAGTCTGTCAATCCAAAGCTGCTCCTGGACAGCTCAAGTAGCGGCAGGACAGGAGTCGGATGGTCCCCTCCTCCGCTCCCTCCTACTTGTCCCCCAAGCCGAGCCAGACGCTGTGTTTACTCTCCTAATTACAGGGGAGGGGCCGGCTGACAGGCGAGCCATCACAGATTCCCCACAGCCCTGTGGCTGGGAACGCTGCAAACGCCCGCCGCTGTCTCCCAAATGTGACGGCGATGTCCAACTGTCACGGGGGAGCCTTCACTGGCAAAACCCAAGGGCCCAAAGAGAGATATTAAAGACATGAGAGGAATTGGCAGAGTTGGCACTGACAGGGGGTACGCTTGAGAAGTCGAAGTGGGGAGCTCAAGGCACCGCCAAAGTGTCATTCAAAGCAAAGTGGGGTTTGGACAGGGCACAAATACAACATTGCTCTAGCTCTTATCGAGTTGCATGCACCAGACAACAGATCTAAGCAGCGCAGGCTCATTACTGTACATTACTGCTATAAATATAGCAAATAAATTTATTTTATAGTTTTTATTAATTTAGCTGTTTGATGTTCACCTGCAAAAGGGGAAAGATGTTCTGTCTGCATTTTAGTTGCAAGTGTAAAAGTTGTCTGGATCCAATTATGAGAAACCATTATTACCAGAGTAAAAGGAGCTCTTGATCAAAAATACTTATCAGTCTGTCAAATATTTGATTCATTCATTGATTGGTTTTAAAGGAGAAAAAGTAGATTTGATTTGAATAATTTCCACATAATCATCTTAGAGCACCGTAAAGGATGCTTGTGTGAGACCTTTAAAAGTCTTGTATTAAATAATAAAGATGCAAAGATTGTGTGGAGGACTTTACAAACCCTAATGGAGATTGACTTTAATAAACTGTACTGTTTGTGTGCATGTACAGTACATTAACTCTCCTCTTAGGTGGGTATAATCCACTAGAGGTTGAAATGATCCAGAGCTGTTGGGGAGGGGGGTCTGTGAGAATCCCTCTGAAGGCTTGGTGGCTGACCCTATCACATATTCAGGTCAAGTAAACAAAACAGTTTAGAGAGAGGTTAAAAGCGACAGAATTCAACAGCTCTCCCAAACCAACGGCTGCGATCGCCCCTCCAGTCCCTGCAGGCAACACACACCTCACCACCTCCCCAAGAGGCAAGACAAGAAAACCATTTGATAAATCATGAATAGTCACAGTTGTGTGAGCACTGTGACCATTTCTGGAATTTATTATGGGGATTACACAGAAAATCATACAATGTAACATTTTCAAATGTGTTATGAATGCCTCCAAGAATCCAATTCAAATCCTAGGTTACCAAATAAGCCTGAACAAATCCCCCACATTGAGTTCGCCCTCCTTTGAAGACTTGAGAGGTCCGGTCTGCAGGGCAGGTTTTACCACGCCATGCAGGCACCTTAGCACACACAGAGGAAGGCTACTCATGCAAAGGTGAAGGGAGAGGGAGAACAGAGTAGAACTCTGATAATATTGTCAAGAAAAATGTTTTTTTATTTGCACATTAATCTTTGATTACATGTCAGGATATACAGAAATGTGACAATCAGCCAAATTGGCTTAATTTCTTAGCAATTACTCAAATATAAATCATTAATTAAGAGTTTTAAAATGTGCAGATGTGGTGGAAAGAAGAAAAAGAAACACTGAAGGATGTTTGTTTGTTGGAAAATTATCCAGACTGTGTAAAGACAACCACTTTCCACACAGTTCACTCAGTTAGCGTTAACCTTGAGTCTTCCTCGCCTTATTTGTCCTCGTCAGCTCTCCACTCATCTTGACCTTGTCTCCTTGTAAGACGATCTGAAGGCGAGTCTGTTTAATGGCATCCGTTTGGCAAACTCCTGCATAAACACAACACAAACACTTATAGCACTAATTAAAAAGACATGTCATTTTAACAGAGAGAACAAATCTGGCAAACTCTCAGTGGCATCCCACTATGGAGGCTCCACATTTGATTTGATTTTCGAAAATTCAATGGCAAGGCAAGGCAAGTTTATTTGTATAGACAAATGAAGACAAATCAAGGTGCTTTACAAAAAACATTAGATACAGCGGGGTGCAGAGAGCACTAAGAAGTATTAAAAACAGACTTTTGAATAAATGAAAAAAAAAAACAGAATAATAAACAATGAAAGAAAGAAAACCATCAAAGAAGATAGGATAAAATGCAAGAAATAAAAGTTAATTTTCACTTGTTTCATAAAAGGCGACAAAAAGAAAAGTTTTTAACCCTGATTTAAAACTGCTGAGAGTTTCAGCAGACCTGCAGGTTTCTGGGAGTTTGTTC
>JAOXYM010000021.1:10693887-10710288 GCA_028567055.1 Leptatherina wallacei
TAATCATTTTCGTCAAACACTGAAAGATGCCTACCTTTTTATTTTGAAATATTTCATCCCTCCTGTTGCAAAAACGCTGTAAGAAACATGAATGAAAGTCTTGCCGCAAAGAAAACCCGCTATTTTTTGTGTTGTCCATCATCTCTCACTGGATGTGCTGCAGGTGCGTTCCCTCTAAAGTCCTTGGCTGTTCGATGTGTCCCCGGTAGGAGCACACCTGTAAATATTCTTGGTAAATTTTGGCGTATAGGCCCGCATGAGACTGGTGGCAGACTGGCTGGCTCTGTGGATGGGAGGACAGTTTTAAGGAAATAAGTCGCTCTAAATCCCCTTTTTTTTGCAACGCGCTGGAATGTGAGAGGACGGTGCAGCCTCCTCATGGAGAGCTCTGCTTTAGACCCCTTCTTTTTTACTTCACATATTATTCTCATTTTTATTGCAAACCCCTCTAACAGATGGTTAAAACACCGCGGTTTTCTAATAAGATGGTATTAGCAAATATTCTGTTTTCATGGTAACTGTTTTAGCGTTCATATAATATGATCGAAAAAAACAGATATATTTGGCCATTTGTTGCCCCCAAATAAAAAAGTAATAATGGAAATGCTTGTTTTTTTCTTTCTTTTTTTTTTCTTGCCCACTTTTTGATATGTTCTCCGAAAACTTTGTCATGTATTTCTCCTTTTATATTAGCCTTTTCTGGACTATACTTAGTTTGATATCTCACACCATAATACCGATAACTGACATAAAACGCAATAAAGACATAAATACACGGAATTTAAACTCCCTTTCTCACCATCAACCAGCATACCGTTTATTTATCATCAGTGCACCCTCTCCGCGGTGGGATGGGGATGTTGTCAGTCGCCCGCTTGCTGCCATTGGCTGAGAACTGTGCGTCAAAAAAAAAGGGAAAAAAAGTAGCTGGAGACATTTGTTCCCCCGAAAAAAAAAGAAAAGAAAGAAACCCTCCCCACCAGTGTGAGAGACGGAGACAGAGACAGACCTCAGCTCGGTACTGCGGCTCCCATTGGCTGGCAGTTTGTACAAAATCTAAGTCAAACCACTCCACTCTCAACACACCAACAAATCCTAAAGGCGTACATGCAACCTCCTCCATCAGTCCGCTGCTGTCGCGTCGATTCCAAATCTGATGCAGACCACTCAACGTTGAACTTTTATCTGTCCTGTTGTTCTCTCACTGAAGAACTCTGCTCCAGATCCTGCTGCTGGCTACTTTGGTGATATTTTTTTTATAATCCAACAGGACGGCTTTGATTGAAACTGAGTTTTAATATTTCAACTGAAGGAAACCAAGTAACAAAGAACTTCCCACACGTCAATATCAAGGTGAGTTGTTTATTATTATTATTATTATTATTATTATTATTATTATTATTATTATTATTGAAAGTGTAGGACTCACCACTATAAAATTCGGAAGTCCTTTGAAAGGAAATCAAATAAAAATGTCTCTAAGAAAGTCTCAGAGTTCACTGGCATCGAAATATTAATAAAACAAAATGTTTTTAGATTCGATCTGCTGGTTTTTACATTTGATCAGGGCGCGGAGACGAGCTGAAGTCGCATTTAACACAAATACGCACGAGAGTTTTAGAGTCACCTCCGACAATTGTCGATCAAACGGATGAAATTTTCTCGTGTCAGCTTCTTCCAATAAAAAAAACGGTAAAGTCTCGAAGCTATAATAATGCTTATCTGATCATTATGACGGTCTTTTTAAATAATGATTTGATTCCCGAGGTCATATTTGACCAATTTCACACTCACTAACTGAACAGCAAAAAGGGTGCCGAGACACATCCACGAGATCGAAATTACAGTCAGAAAAAAACGCCAAAATTCTTCACACTGCTTAGTTCTTGTAGTCATAAAGTAACAGGAGAAATAATAAAACAAAAACACACTGTCTGGAGGAGTTTGGTGCAAAGAGTACACCTAAAAAAAACGAGAACATATTTAGGCCTGCCTGTGAAAAATCTTCTGGGGCCTCTTGTGTCTATTATACCTCTCCTCTCTCAGCAGAGATAAATAATTCACACAAAAAAATAAACCAAGTTGTCATATTTTATATTTCACCGGTATTTGGAGGTTGTAGTGACAGGTTGTGTCTAGAGAGTTCTGCTAGTTTAGTTCTGTTGAACATTTGAGAATTTAATTAGGCTATTTTACTCCAAGTTATTTTACATTACACCAACGAAATTGTTGTATAAATATTGATTTTCTACATATGTACACATATAGAAACAATCATTAAGGACAAGACAGAATTTAATTTGCAGGATCGTTTTTGGGAGCCTGAAGCACTTCATGCTGCCCTGACAGTTCCAGCTAGTTGCCACTTGGATTACCTCATTAATACATCAACAGCAAAACATTTATCATAATTAATCGTTGGACACAGGGCAATTATTATTGAGCGGGAGTGCACGAGCAACTAGTTGACGGGTGTGTTTTAAGTGTGACAGATTGGGATGAGGGGGTTAAAAACCGTTGGATATTGAGGGGAAAAAATGCAACTAATCAAGAGGCGCAGTGGGGATAACGGGTGGTGAGGGTCACTGAAGTTGAAGTGACAGCAATCACGTTTACCGTCATCACAGCACACATTTATTACTGTTTAAAGACCTGATTCTGTCCCACGTTCAGCCAAATATGCCCTTTGTAATAATCAGTTTTGGGTTTGTTTGTTTTTTAACCCTTTTTTTTAATCTTAAAAAACAAAACAATTTCTCCTTTAACTGCTCCGAAAAAGGCATATTTTTGAGGGGGAAAATTATGATACAGTTTTATTCAAGATTGTTTTTTAACCTCAAATTCAGTCTTAAAAAGTTCATTTACTTGAGCTGGGTTTAAAGGTTTCTGAAGCATCGGGTTTTCGTTGTTTAAACTGAACTATTTAAGCAATTTTTACATAAAAAAAAATAGAAAACAAATAAACTGATGTGAAACGGCTTCAGCACCTACTTGTTAAAGAGGTTTAGTTTCGCTCCACATAGCCCCCCGTGTTTCATTTCACTGTATACAAGCATCAGTGACTTTAATTACATTTTTAAGTGACTTGTTGCAATTAAAACAACCATGTATTGTTTTTGGGTTCATGGGAGGGGTGTGTGTGTGGAGGGGGGGGGGGGGGGATTCTGGCGATGAGGACAGCTGGAGATGTGGTGTGTGCTTTATGAGAAGCAACGTGCGTCTTTGGAGAGGACTTATTTTGCGACAGCGACGTGTGCTGATATTACTTCAGAAGAAGACACAGTCCTGATCAGCATATACTTCTTCTCCTCCTTCGGAACAGGTGCCCGGTGAAACACGGACCACGCGGCGGACGGAGAACACCAAGAGCACCTCGGGAGCTCAACCAGTTTTCAAAATTTTCTCCAACTTCAGCCCTCAATCAAACATTAGCATGATGTCGTATCTAAAGCAACCACCTTACACAGTTAATGGCCTGAGCTTAACAACTTCCGGGATGGACCTTTTACACCCGTCAGTGGGCTATCCAGGTGGGTTTTCACCTTTAAGAAATGTGTATGGATCTAATTTTCTATAGAAACAGATGAGATCATTTCGACATAAACAGATAAGATATATATCGAATATTTATAATTTGACCAAACCACAAATTAGTTAATGTTTTCTCTAAAACTTTTTATGCACACTGATCTTTAATTTTCCTTTGTGTGTTTTTCTTTTCTTTTTGCTCCAGCTAAAAAAAGGGGGTGGGGGTGGGGACCAATCCATTGGGTTATAACAGAAACATCATCAAGTGTGTTTTTTTTTCTCCCAAGTCTTCTTTTTTTCCAGCTACACGTGAACGTTTGCTGACTTTTTATTATGTTTGTAAAATTACGTAACATGTGTTAAATGTGTTTACATTTTTCTGACGCCTGCAGCAACGCCACGGAAACAGAGGCGAGAAAGGACTACTTTTACGCGCGCACAGCTCGATGTTTTGGAGGCGTTGTTCGCAAAAACTCGATATCCGGACATATTCATGCGCGAAGAGGTGGCGCTGAAAATCAACCTACCTGAGTCCAGAGTACAGGTGAAGTACAGATTTTAAATGAACATAACCTTTTACATCTTCTGTTTAAATGCAAATGAAACGTTAAGTGGCGATCTTTTAAAAAATGGTTTTTTTATTTGATAAAAAAAAAAAAGAGAAAATTAATGTGGAACTCTGAGTCACGTTTTGATAATAAAAAAAAATCTAATTTAGATCGAATAAAGCATGGCTAATTTACATGGATTTATAGATTATGTCAGATCGAATTAAATTGCTTATCTTTGGCAAATGAGAAACAATACATTCCCATCAAAATAGTAGTTGTTAAAAACCCCAGAAATATCCTAATTTGGGTTAAAGACAAACAAAAATAATACTTTTAGTGAGTTTTCAGTCAAATATGCATTTAAATTTGGAGGTGCTGCTGGCAGTGGATAAATTCTGGACCCTTTTGCTCCAAATTTTATGTAATTTTGGATTTACAAATGAAAGGGTTTCCCTAATGGCTCTTTTTTTTTTTAGGTCTGGTTTAAGAACAGGCGAGCAAAGTGCCGCCAGCAGCAACAGCAGCAGCAGAACGGGGGACAGAACAAGGTGCGACCTCCCAAAAAGAAAAGTTCCCCAACCAGAGAAGTGAGCTCGGAGAGCGGGGCCAGCGGCCAGTTCACGCCCCCCACCAGCACCACCACAGTCCCTCCTATCTCAACCAGCACCGCCCCAGTGTCCATATGGAGTCCAGCGTCCATCTCTCCTCTCTCAGATCCCCTGTCTACCTCCTCCTCCTGCATGCAGAGGTCCTATCCCATGACCTACACCCAGGCTTCAGGCTACAGCCAGGGCTACGCAGGGTCGACGTCCTACTTCGGAGGTATGGACTGCGGCTCTTACCTCACTCCCATGCACCACCAGCTGTCAGGCCCCGGGTCGACCCTCAGCCCCATGAGTACGAACGCGGTCACAAGCCATCTTAACCAGTCCCCGGCGTCCCTCTCCACCCAGGGCTACGGGACGTCCGGCCTGGGCTTCAACTCCACAGCAGACTGCTTGGATTATAAGGACCAAGCTGCGTCGTGGAAGCTGAACTTCAACGCCGATTGTTTGGATTATAAGGATCAAACATCCTCGTGGAAATTCCAGGTCCTGTGAACAGAGCAATCAGCTGTCGAAAAGTGCACAAACACTGACGGTCACATGAAACAAAGCGCTGCCATCCCTCAATAAAACACAGAATCAAACTGGTTAAATATGAGCCCAGCACGGCAAGGCTTTTGGGGGGGCCTCCAGTTTTTTGGCATGATGGCTCTCTGGTCCTCCTGGAGAGGTTTGATTTATTTCAGCACTGGCGAAGAGATTTTTTTTCCCGTTCATTCACTATTTGTAGCTCCTCATCCATGTCAGTGTTTGCCTCTGCGCAAAAAATAAAGAAAAAAAAACACCTGTTGAGAACAGAGTGAACTCTGACAGAAAAGAATACAGCCACGGAACTTAAAACCCAAGAACAAAACTTAAGGTAATTCTCCTCTGGATGGACAAACCTCCTTAAATCTTCTTACACAACTTTGCCGACCTGCAGGCAGAGACATGAGGATGCTGTGTGGACATGGATGCACTACTTTATTTAAGAAAAAAAGTGTTTATAAGGAATCAATATGTAGTTTCTAAGAGACAATCAGTGTGCGTCTTATATAAATGGTACATATGTGTTTTTCATTTTTCTTTTCGTTTTTTATTTTATTTTATCTGTGCTAGCCTTCGAAACTGTGATCTGTTGTATTGTATGCAATTTGTGAGCCCCCTCTCGCATCAGAATCTCTGCTGTGATTTTCATAGATTTATAACTTTTTTTTCTGACAAGGAAAGATGCTAATGGTTAAATTACCGCATCACAAAGAGAGACGAGACTTTGCAAGCACATGGTGGTGGTAATAATCAAGGGTTAGCCATACTGGAAAAGACTCGGCTGCTGAGAGCTCTACACTTGCTCCCCCCTCCATTGATCTCAACACACGGTGATTGAGGATCCTTCACTGGCTCCCAAAGATGGTGTGACCTCACCGCTGAAAAGACATGAATAAAGGTCCTGTGAGCTTACTCTTTCATGGAGAAACGATCTGTGTGTGAGTGCGTTTGTATCCGAGAGGGAAAATGACCAAGCACGGCGCTGTGGAAATGTCCGCAAAAAACTGCAGGTGTTTAACAGGGAATTTCTCAATGGCATATTTGGCCCCAGTTTGGGAAAACAATTCTTTATTTTTTAGGCAAGTAAATAAATAAAATAATCATATCACTTTTCTAAAAGTTTTTATTGGGGTGTATTTGGTTTGAGGGCGTAAAAAGCCACAGTTCTGTGTTAATTAGGTCGATAATTGCCATCTAAGTAAGCAATAATTACACTTGTTAGTGACGACCGAACTCTGTTTTCTCATGCATAATTAATAACTACAACACGTCTAATTATACCATGTGTTACCCTAATGTGATTTTAGTCAAATAGCTGCTATTTTGTGGCATTTCAAGTTGACACAGACAAAAAAAAAGGAAAAGCAAACAAAAAAAAGTTCTTCATATTGTTTTCTTTCATCAGTCGCGGTGGAGCAAGTCAGTGTGCGAAATTAAAGAGTTCGGTTGGAGAAATCAGTGTTTAATCCCGGACTCACAGGGATGCTAATCCCAATACTTCACCAACGGGGGTTTCTCTGGGGCGCAGGGCAGCAGTGGTCCTATTCAAAGCCCCAAGGCATGGGTTTACAAGCCTGATCCCCAAATGAGCGCACTGATATGAAGCCTAATATTTGATGTAAAAAAAAAAAGAAAGAAAGAGAGAAAGAAAGAAAGAAAAAAAGTCAGTACATGTTGATGTGTGATTAAAATATCAAGAAGTTGCTTTAATTTGCTTTGATTATCACAGGAAAAGATGCACTTCAGCAAGGAATATGAAAACAGATTAAAATAGACAAACAGTTTCTGCTACCTTGTTGGTTGTGCATGATTTGTTTGGGAATATTAAAGAAAGAAAAAAAGAAAGTCCATTTTCCTAGTCCTGACCCAATCAAGTGTAGGCTAAATGACCATAAATGTCTAGTAAAATATTTATTTATTCTGAATAAAGTTGGGGTTTGCCCGTGTAACGTGCACAGGAGATGTGATGGCTTCTCAAAATATATCTTAGGAGTCACGATGCAAATTCTGCTTTTAAAAGGTTTGTTTTTATTTGTTGCTCTCGTCAACTTTCCTGTCCAATTCACAAGTTGACGACAATAAAGTCAGAGCGGGTATGGGATCTGTAATGAATCGACAAGACTCTGCAGTGGGCTCATTGTTAGAAGTCCAACATTCAATTAGCATCCTTGACATTGCCAATAATCTCTCTTTCATTGGTCTCTTCGCTAAAGGAGAGCTCTAATTAAAAGCGTTGCTTGAAATAATCGAAGCGTTAAAGAGAAAAAGACATTTTTATTCCACTACTGCGTGGTCAGAAAAAAAAGGTGTGCATGTGTGTTGGAGGTTAGACTGTAGTTTAAAAAGCTTTAATTATATAACAACCCGTATAACCTGTTTAAGGGTAAAGTAGAAATAGGGGGATGATTCAATAAACAAGTCGGGTTGAGTGTTATATGCAGCAATCATTCCCATCATCAAACAATGCAGAACCGAGTTTTACAACACGCAAAAATAGCGGTACGGTCGTAAAACAATGGCACAATTGAACTTGGAGACAATAGCCAAGGCTGGGAAGAGCTTGAATATTCATGAGATGCGTCCATGCAGTGTCAACAACTTCATACAGACTCCTGAAGGGAAGGAAGAAAGAAAGAAAAAAACTGTTTTAGACTGCAGGGTCACTTTCAAATGCCAACTGAAGAATAATTTAGTTTCTGGGACTTATACAGAGATTCATCTTCCAAGCAATAAGAAACTGAAAATTCAGCACAAAAAGAAATTGAGAAGTCTGATTTTTAATTTTTTTTAGTTAATGTTTAGAAAGCAGCAAAGTCCAACATCCCCCTATAAGTTAATTGTGGTAATCCAAACAGAAACACATTAAATTGGAGAATGATACTGAATTTCAAAGAATCAGACACAGCAAGACTGTAAGTAAATGGGACCGTTGATAGAACAAAACGGGGGCACAACTTTGCCACTTTAAACAAAGCCCCGATCAATACTCCCCGATATATCCAATATAAGCTAAAACAAGCTTCACCCCGCTTGTTAGTGCAACCAAAGAGTCTCGTGTCTTCAGAGAGCACAAGTTATGAGGGGATTAGGCACCCGGCCTGCACCATACCCCATTCATACAATGAGTTTTAATCAAGACCAAAGCAGTGCTAAGGAGCATATGGGACCAACAGACGCTGCATTAATCCCTCCTGGTTTTTGTCAAACACCGGGCCGAGCAGGGCCCCTTGTCCCCTGGTTCTGCTGCCCGCTTTGATTCGACCGGGAGTGATGGCAAAGCATCGGCCTGCGAGAAGTTTAGAGGCCCCCAGGCTGCAGGGGGATCACACACCGTGGCTGCGGTCTGATCAGCTGGGCTGTCAAATTAGAGGAGAGTAAGTGATCTTAATTAGTTTAATCACATGAGGGAATTCACCTGCCTATATTAGCATTTTATATACCTGTCACATGAAAGAAAGGAGTGGCCTATAAAAAAAAGAGCACAAAAAACGACTTTATTACCTGAGAAAGACAGACAGAAACAAGAGTTGGGGATAGTTTGTCACATTCATGAAGTAATGATAATAATAATGATAGCAATTTAAGGCCCTCAACTAGAATTCACATCCAATTAGAACCAAATGACCACATTGTTTTTCAATCCTGCAGCTTATCTGATAGCCTGCATGCTTCAAATAAATTCCTATGTATTTATGACTTAACAGTGAACTCAACATAATGAAGTGTAAAATGCACTAATAGCTTTTTTTTAAACAACAAAAAAAAAACAACAACAAACAAACAAAAATAAATAATATTTTAAGCTAATCCAGCAGTATCCCCTTGAAAGTGCTTATCCGGGCTTAGTTGACATTTTCTGAAATTATTTAAGTTTGTGACATCATCAATGAATTTGATAATCTTGTCAAAGATTAAATTAAAAGGGTTTTGTATAGCCTACATAATAACAGATTTAGATGTTTTAAAAAATGAAGTCTAAAGAGATTTGAAGTAAGCGCAGTAAAAAGCATGTTATTTTAATTTCTCAGACTGCTCACACAAATCCATGGATTTACAGAGATCCAAAACTGATAATGATACTAGCAGCTTGACTAGCTGGAGGTCTGATGCAGCACAAGGCCACACATTCGCAGAATTTACAACATGTCCTGGAAAAATACTCCCAAATACTTTATCGTTTCCTTCACAGCCTGCAGCGATTTATGGCATCCTGTGGCAAAATGCATGCATGTGAAGAGACATTTTCATACCGTGGCAGCTGCAGCAACAGGGTCCTTTGCCCACATAAGTGCTCTTTAAAACTGTCTCACCAAATATGCACAAACATTTGGCTTATGATGTTCATAAGCCCCACAGGACACAGAGGGCTTATCAGTTCATTAGCCACTTGATGGCCTATTTCAAGTTATAGTTGGTGGGAGGAGGCGATGGATGAGGATATAACCATCCATTACTGAGGCATATTTTGTTAAGCTATTCAGAGATAGAGGGGGGAAAAATCTCAAACCCATAAGAAGATTAGCAGACCTCAGCATATGTTAAAAAACGCATTATGGGTCAAGTTAATACCTAGTTAGTGAAAGCTCACCTCGTTAAAGCTGGACAGAAGCTGACCATTTTTGCTCAAAAATATGTTTTAGCCTACTACATATAGATGTCAATCAAAAAAAGGACATAATACAAATACAATTACAAAATAGAAATAGAAATGTTTCATTTTTGTCATTATTAAAACTTTTCTCGAGGTTATTATCACAGCAGATGATTAAATTTTGTTGTACTTTAAATCTGCAGGTTAAACAAAAGAAATGAAAATGTTATCATAGTGGATTATGCATTAGCTTGATGGTGATGTCCTACACCCTGCAGCATGGTAAAGACTAAAGCGCTGAAATATTTAATGTATAATCACCTCTAAGTGATGGTTAATGGTCATTAATACTTCTAAAATCCAGCAAGTCACACATACAACATGGTGTATGAATATTTTATATGGGCCAAGCAAAGGATTCTAGTTCTAGTTTTTGTTTCACTTTTTCCCGTCAAACATAAATTACATGTAAGTCCAGGGTAAAGGAAACATATGGATGTATGCAGTAAATATATATTCCTGCAGATGAGAAGCATTTTCAACTTCTCCACAGATCTTCTTCAACAGATAGAGTTGTCATAAAAATCATGTGAGATGGTTCTGTGAAGACATGGCTCAAACTTCCTAATCTTTGAGGTGCTGCTGGTTCCCAAAAGTGAAACTCATAGCTCAAAATATTTCTGATTGGCATAAAAAATTAAAGATATGAGAGACATAACATAGAGTAATACCTAACGGAACTCATCCATTCAGTTTAAGCCAGAAACAAAACAGAGTAAAATCATCTTTAGCGGTGGTATTTAAAAACCCTTACATTACAGGCTTTTTACATAGTCTTTTGTTCGATGCTTAGCTCCAACTGAAATGGGAAGAAATAGCAAGAACGATTGACATTTGACATTACAAGCGAGCCGTGATCAAACTAAACATTTAATGGCCTCAAACGCACCTTTTGATCACAAATAGCTTGCAAATTTAATGACTTCATGGTGAACTGAGCCAATTTCTCTTCATTCTGCGAGTGCTCCCACCACAGGCTGCACAAAAAAAAGAAAAATATACGTATATATAATAAGAAATAGTACACCAATATAGTTTATTAATTTGACATCAATACCGAGCCCCATTAATTCAGCTATATAAATGAAAGACTTCCCAAAAGGCAAGCTTTGTCTGGGAGGAATTCTCTGTTACCAGCAGCAGGACACAACAGCAGTTTCTTTTCTCTCGTCAACATTTGTTTAAACAATGGAAATACATCTGCTTCCTCCGTTTCCACTAAAGCACCTCTCTCCTCCTCACCCTCATGCTGAGCCCACGAGACTCCACATTATAACATCAACCCAGGTACATGTGATGAGACTCTCTGTTTAACATCATTCTCCAGAGATACAGGAGGCCTGTAGGAAGAACCCAAAAATTAATTAGCTGCATCTAATAGATTAGAGCTTGTTCACCCACTCTACCAGCACTAACAATCCACACCAACCCCCCACCACCATCAGATGGACAACAGTTAGTCAGCGTGCAGAGATGGAGGAAAGGCGAATCAGCCCCAGGAGCAGAATTCTTCTTTGCTTATTTCAATATTTCATTGAGTGTTATACATCAATGAACTGTTTCAGGGGTGCCGTCGCACAAAAGCTAAGCCTTTTGAATTCACGGCCGGCAAGTGTGCGCTTTTATCCAACGTGCCCTGAATACATGAAAGCAGCCGTCTCTGTCATACAAAACTTCAACACATACTTCAACTTCTGGAAGCAGCGCATCCACATGACTGAGCCTCTTTTCTACCCGGAGCACAGAATCTTAAACTTTTCACTGCAAAGATTTTTGTTCACCTAAACATCTGAGAAAGTTATCCTGGAGTTATTTTGACTCAAATATGGTCCTCGTGTTGCAATTTAAGACTTAAAAGCCCATAAAACGGCTGCTCATTTTAATAGAACACTGCTGTAAACTAATCTATAATAAATTTAGGTTTTTGACTTTTCATATCAGAAAGGGAGAAAATGCACAATCAAGGAAAACTTTGAAAAATCATTTGAAATTATGATGTGACAAAAGTAACAGATGTCACCAGGTTCTAAAATTAGGTAAAAATCATCAATAATTTCCCTGTAAGAGGGATAAATAAAATATTTTTCATTTCATTCATTTCAAAAACAACCTCAGATGAACGTAATGTGGCATATTACCCTCTATCATCATTTATTTAAGAAAAACTGAGCCAAAATGCTCAGAGAATCAGGAGATGAAGTAGCATGCAGGTGCTGCTGATCAAATGCACTCGATTAACTGATCATCAGCAAATTTCACCGCTTGTTTAAAAGCTATTTTCCGTCATTCAATCGCGATATGATTGTGTGTCTCTGAAGTGGCTGCATAGCAGGCTTTGCGTCTTCACAGGAATGTCTGCTTCTAATTAAAACCATCAGAATTTACTCACCTTTTGATCAATTTTCAAGTTTTTTAGAAAGGCCAGACTTTTATCTTTGATAGATGGAGCTTGGTTAAAAAGCATGTTTACCTTGTCTTTTGTAGATGATAATAATATTTCCTTTACATCATCTTTGCAGGCTTCACTTAAATAGTCAAGTTATAAGCATGTTGCTTTTTTTCTTACTGCATTTTAGGTGGATTCCATCCTGCTTTGTCAAAAGTAACAAAAATTGATTCAAGGAAGGCTTGGCTTTTTTTATTTAGTTTTTCATACTTTCCGGAGTCAGAAAATGCCTCGGGTAAGTCATGTTCATAAAGTCTGACTTTGTGTCAAACAACAATATTTTGTCATTTTGGCTGACTTGCTTGTGTGTCTGGGATGAATTAACAGTCATTAACCCCCAGGCATCCAGGAGCTGAGCATAACTAAAAAGTTAAGCTAAAGGGAGTTTCGGGAAAGCTTTGCTTGAGGGGAGGCCAACCCTCTCAATTTTTGAAAACCCTTGGCCTAAGCTATGAAACTTTTCAGATTAAATTCTTAGATCTGACACGTTTCCACATAGCTAAAATCAGAAGGTTGATCTCAAGATTCCAGTTTCAGGAGGCCTGGTGGGGAAAAAGCCAAACTACGGGTCAACTGTTCCTCCTCTCGTGCCAAACCAAACCTTATAGTGTATAGTGAGGGGCATTTATTCCTTATGTGCCTCTTTTTAAACCATCAATGTTTAGGTACATGTATTTCTGCTGGCTGACTTGCTGCCAGTTTTGGAGGAGACATGTTAGTTACATATTTGTTTAAAACAGTTCATCCACCATCCTTAGGCAGGGGGTCTATTGACTTGTTATGACACCCCTGAACATAAATGGTACAAAGAGGCTGCACTTCATTGTTTAGTTTTTTCTTATTCTTTCTAAAATCTTAAAAAAAAAAGACATTTTAGTTTAAATCAACACATCACTGAGAGTTGTAAACAGCCTCAATCATGAGAAAGTGCATGAGTCGAGCGTTAATACGAGCTTCATATTGCCCAACACAAATAATTATCCGGCGGGAGAACAGAGCCGGCGGCATGAGCACACAAACACAGCAACAGTTGCCCGTTGAAGACATGACGCCCGGGGCCTGAGAGCCAATCTGACAACAGACAAAACTGCTTCTCATAATAACGCCCAAACACTTAATATGGCTTATGGGTTAAGAATCTCTTCTAAGTGAAATCTTCCGGGCATAGTCAAATATCTCTCTTTCTTCTCATACAGCTAATTTGACAGTTTGAAAATCCTCCTCTGATCAGTTTTACCTCTCTTAATCCTCTCTCCCTGTCCCCCCTCCACCTGTTAGTCTGGGTTTGCATGCGTGCCTCCCTCTCTCCTGGGAGCATATGGAGTAGTGGCTGACCCGGGGAGTCGTTGAGTGTGGGGGGACAGATGCAACCTCTCCCCTCCCCCCCCCTTCCCATCCACCCGCCACCACCAGTCCTTCCCTCCGATCCACCTGTTTGGGTCACAGACCAGGGGGATGAGTGCCTGTGCGCGTGCCATACCAGCCGCCTGGCCACTGCTTTGTTATCCAACCCAAGACAAAAGGGTATTTAGGGAGGCCGGCTGCCTGCCCGAGGGGAACACAATGCCATGAGGCTGGCAGGCCTCTGGACCTGGGACCGTCCGTCACGTGCCCGCTCCATGTGAATGAGCGTCAGGGGGCATCTGTTGTATCTGTGTGCTTGTGTCTAACCTGGGGTATTATACCAGACAAGATGGCAGGAGACAAAGGGTATGATGTGTGTTTTTGTGTATGCGATAGGGATGGAGGGTGCGTACTTAAAAACAGTTGTGCCCATTATAATTAAATGAGGTCCACACTTGAATACATTGTAGTCTGTGTAATAAGAGGTCAACTTCTGCTGTTCATGAAAGTCATATGGGGCTACTTATGGACTTCACTTTATTTACTTTTGCCCTTCACTAATGTATTTATATGCAAGAAAACGGCTTTTTTACAACAACCAACACTGAAGAGTTCTTGAGATAGCCATAAAATGTGCTATATGTCATCAGTCTCCTCACGACTCCATCCAAAATATCAATCCTAAACACATTTGAATTGTTACTACAATACAATTCAAGAAAGCAAGTGAATAAATTAAATATATATATATATATATATATATATATATATATAGTCGTCTGCAAAATTATTCATACCCTCCCATTTAAAAAGGGAAAAAAGACAGTTGTCACTGAAATAAGCTAAAATTGACAAAAGTAATAATAAATAAAAAATTTACGAAAATCATTACATTGTTTTTGAATTCTGGTTCAATATTTAATATTTCAATATAGAAATATTTAATATGATAAACTAATATGCGTTACGTCACCCAAACTAGTATTTTGTTGAACAATCCTTTGAGGCAATCAAGTGTTTTCTGTAACTCTCAATCAGACTTCTGAACCTGTTGGCAGGTATTTTGGCCCACTGCTCATCAGCAAAATGCTTTCACTGGTCCAGGACTATTTTGTTTGTTTGTTTTTTAACCCAATTAAATAAAAAAACAATGTCTTTTTTAGTCTCCAGTTATTTGAGTGACTATTGAGAAGTTTTTGCCTTTTCTTTAATGGTAGGGTATGAATGATTTTGCAGACAACTGTATATGTATATATATATATATATATATATATATATATAAATTAGGGGTGCAACAATACACCAAATTTACGGTTCGGTTCGATACTTTAGTGTCACGGTTCGATATTTTTTCAATACAAAAAATACATTTCAATGCCTTTTTTAACTTTTAACTTTGTTGAAATTAATTTTAATTCAATTTTGTAATCTGTCAAAATGACGGATGGTCTTCAGATTTTTCCATCATTAATTTAATAAAAACAATCAATGGCGGAAAGTATTCGGTTAACACGACACCTGCTTCACTGAGTGCATGTTGGAGGCACTCTGTGGATCTGTGCTTGATGAAGTGGCCTAGGCGGAGTAGTCGAATGCAGAACTGAGCTTTCAACACTGAGCGCATCATCACAGGACAACAAAATTTTGTATTGTTCAATACAGTGCTCACAGTTCGGTACGCCTCTGTATTGAACGATTAAACACAGATATATGTATTGTTGCACCCATAATATATATATATATATATATATATATATATATATATATATGAGAATCCACACCAAGATCTATGAGCTCCTATATGGGTTTATTTATGTTTCGGTTCTCCGACAAGTTTTGTGAAAACTACTCAGTAGTTTTCCTATCATCTTGCTAGCAAACAAACAAACAAATAGCTGTTAAAGTATTTGATCTAAACTTAATTTGCGTAACGTTTATGACATGTTCTGACAAAATTCCACTTCAGGCTAGCTTTGTTCACTCATATCACTTCACAAATCAATTAAATTGACCACTTTAAAAAGACAATGCTGCTAACAACAGACCAGCAGTTCCCCAGTGACTGTGCTGCAGAGTCATTTATGAACTCCAGTGGAGAACAACGCACTAACCCAGTGGGGGTACTGGGGTCAGGTCATGAGGGTTACTAAGGTTGGGTCAAGTCAAGCATGTCCAGACTGTGAGGTTCTTGACCTTCAGGTCAGCAGGGAAAAATGAAGTAAAACAGCACATGATCTAAACTGTGACAGGGGACGACGACGGTAACGGATGACCCTTTCCAACCTTGTCATCTCTAACTTCAGCTATGACGAATGAAAAGTGAGTAACATGACTTAAACAGTCATGACTAATTACAATAATAAACAAAAGCTCATACTCCCTTTTGCAAAATGTCGAGAAAAATTAAAACAGCTAGCTTCAATTCTGATCACAATACTGTTGCACATGTCCTGAACTAGTCCCGTCTTTCTTTTGGTGGTATTGCTCCGAAGCTGCCTATAAATAATCCTATGGTGGATGTTTAAGTTGTTTGCTTTCATTATTCCACATATTAAAGTTTGTCAGTTTGTAGGTGGAAGTTGTCATGTCATTAAAGATTTTTTTTATCTACATTAACAACTTCTAGATTTTTGTTGAATTTAATTTGTGCTGGTCTTGGATATATGATCAACTTGCACATTTAAAAGAAAAGAATCTATCTATATATATATCTATCTATCTATCTATATCTATCTATCTATATATATA
>JAOXYM010000021.1:10710388-10731361 GCA_028567055.1 Leptatherina wallacei
ATATATATATATATATATATATATATATATATATATATATATATATATACATATACATATATATATATATATATATACACACACACACATAAATACTGGCTTTGTATTTGACCTCTTTAATCTGCAGATAAATGTTGGTGCTTATTCGAAATCTTTAAACGAAAACTGTTATCATTACAAATATTCATGCGTGTGTTTTTGTTTAGTCTAGACAGCCTTACATCATTCTGGCAGTCGTGTCTGTATGTTATTGTGTCCATTGTGGCTTACTACAGCGTGTCATGCTCTCTCAACAGGCACGGTTACACATGGCTTGTGATGCCCTGACCTACAACTCCCCCTCTTGTTTGTTGGCGGTTGTTTGGCCTACTTTCATCACAAACATGGCCATTTGTTTTGTTTTGCATTTCCATAAAAATGGAAAAAAACAAATGGCGCGGCGGGGGTGGGGTCGGGAGGGCGGGCAACTGGCAGATTCTAGTTGTTATTGTACGTACATATTGGGTGATGAATACACTGCAGTTTATGATATCTTAGTTGATATTAACTTCTTAGAAATTTATAAAAACATCAAATAAACGTAAGCTATCAGCTATGTTGTTAAGAACTTCTGTCAAAATCAATGAAGTCCCATGTGCTCTGTTAAGAAAACTACAAACAGTTAAATTACAACAAAAAAGACATATATAATTTGCATAAATGTTATTTTGCAGCTGTGTGGGTCTTTTCTGAGCTTATGGACACCAACTGAACTGAGATGCAGCCAGTAGACCCTCAAACTGAATCAGCCCCTCCTTCCATTCTTCTCACTCCATTGACAGTAAGGATGCTACAGTTCATTAATGAGTGTGCTCAATGGCTCTTTAAGAGTCCTTAATTAGTGGCACACTGACACTAGTCAGCCCACAACCAGGAAGAAGGGGGGGGGGGGGGGGGCATGCCGGGAAGACAGAAGCACACTGGGGGAGGGGACTACGGTCCTCCAACATAATTTTATATGTAGAAGAAAAAACTGTCAAAAAGGACGTCGAACCTATTTTGAATTTTCAGCCACACAATCTCGTTCACGGGAAAATCAATTGTTTTATATGAGGAACTCGATCAAACAAAATTGATTAGGTGTTTGAAGGGGTGTGACATGGATCGCATGCCGAGGCTACGCAATGAACTGTGGCAAACACATGTGATTGAAAAGCTTTAAATGGGTGTCAAACAAGCAGGGACATCGTGTTTGACTTAAATTATCAGCAGTCCCACAGGAGGCTTGTGGGACCGCTCCCGGGGGCTGGAAGTGCGTGTTGAATACAAACAGGGGATTCACCGGTGACCACTGGGTCATCTCTGGGAGAGGAACGGGTGCTGGTTGCTCCTGGGGGACTTGGCGACATTCCTACAGCAGCTTTTTTAATTTGCTGGACATGATTCCTCCCTCCTCCACCCTCCATCCTGGGGCAGGCGCTAACGGGACAGACAACACTTACAGCCACAGTTGCTTTGAGTGCATGTTTGGTGGGGGTAGGCATGCAGTGAGGGGTGGGCTGTTGTTGGGTCCCAGATGGGGTAATGGGGAGTTTAGCATCAGGATTACAATGCAATAGTGTGGCTTTGGATTTAATAGTGATTACCCCCAAGCTATTTCTGGTTACTCAACAATACTGGTACCTCAACATCACTTCTTGGCTAATAACACAAGATGTGGACGGATGTAAAATATTATCAAATTGGTCGAGACTATATCAAAAACTACATTTATGATTATCTTAACTCCTCCATTAATGCAATGAAGTTTAAATCTGCCACAAGTATGCTATTGGTCCAAATTTAATGCCCACAATACCAAAGAATATCTCGTTTATTTATTTTTTTATCAATAAGAAATATTGTGACAGAATTTCTATTTCAGCAATGATGTACATTTAATTTTCTTCCTTTTGCAAGATGCGTTTAGGCTGAAAGACAGTCTTGATGTTTTGATGTTTTTTGAGCCCTTCTCCACTCCACACCATCACATCCCTCCACCACACTCTACCAGGATGCTTGACTAATCTGTTTGTAACACGTGTGTTGCCTCTGAACTCTACATACCCCCCTTGCCTCTTTTTAACCTTCCATCCCTCCCTCCCTCCAAGCCGACAGTCATCACAGGTCCAGCTCCAGCACCGCCAGCCAGCCCAGGGAGATTGAAATGTTAAGGGCAGGGACGACAGCTCCACTAATTAAATTCCCCAGGTTAATCCCTACAGATCCCGTCATCACACTCTCCAACCAGGCACTGTGAGAAGACAAGAGGCAGAGACCAGGGAGAACAACAAACAAACATTCAGTACTAGCAATGAGCAAAAAGAGGAAAAACATAACAACAATAAAGGATGCATGAGAAAATTAAAGGATTGCATTGCATAGCAAGGTAATATATGAGGAAACACGTATCGGTGTGGGACAACGTGAAGAGTAAGGCAAAACAATAAAAGCTCATGATTTGTGACAGAAGACAATATCCTGTTACTTGAAGGTTTGGAAAGCCTTTATAATTCTCTGTACTTCTGCACAAATATGTTAAACATCAGCTTTTTTATGTAAACCCTAAAAGTAGACAATTAAGACAAAATATTAGTCATGCGTACTTTGGAAATATGATTCAACAAAATGTGATCTCTGAACCTTTGCAATCCTCTGGTGCAACTCTCTTGTGCAGCAATAACTGCATCCAAATGTAACACTTAACTTTTCCTTTTCAATAGCTTGGAGGGATTTTAGTTCAGTCCTCCAAACAGAACAGCTTTAAGTCTAAAATGTTCTCTGGTTTCCTCACATAAACTGTTCACTTCAGGTTTTTCTACAATGTTTTTTTATACTGGATCCCAGTCAATACTTTGATGCATCCAATTCTGTGACATGAACTTAATTCTTCTTTGGTAGAACAACATGTGTGCTTGAGATATTCTTCCATTTGAATGCAGTCTGTCTGATGGATTAGTGGAGTCTTTTATCGTGCCATTATATAATTAGACAAATGTGTTGTTTGTTCTTTAAGTAAGGCACATTGCTCATAGTCACACCTTATCACATTGACTGAACACAGTTGAACCTAATTTCATCGTTAAATTGTTGTTCATTCTAGAGCTTTCTTATGTTTAAAAAAAAATTTAATTTCTAAAGATTCACAAACTCTCAGTGACATAAATTTGTAAAAATCACAACGTAAAGAAATATAAATGCTTCGTTTTCAAAAGCTTTTTCCAAAGATGAGGATTCACTAAAGTTGCACCTTGGCATTCTCAAGTGATCAACAATAACCACAGACCTGTCATCATCTCAGCTTGTACAGTGGCCTTATGTCTGACCCCATGTAACTGTAGCACACAGGACACCTGACCTGCTGACCATCAACTATGTGACCCTGGCAGTATCCCAAGAAGCTCTGAATTCCACTTCCTCGCCCTATCAACAGTTCAGAATGCAGAAAAAGATAAGAGTAAGGTTTTATTTATAAATACATTGTTATGAAGACATAATCTAGCTGACCATTACTGGTAGATAGGTGACATAGTTTCAAGAAAGCAGAATTTCATAGAAAAAAATAGAGCAGGTGCTTTTGTATATGGTGGGTGTGGTGCTGGGGAAGATGTGCGTATATTACACAGAGTAGGCGTGCTGCGTCAGAGACACCACGCGCCTGCGTTGTGGCTTCGCTCAGAGGTGTAATGCCTGATTAGGGGATTACAGGAAAGTGCTTCTTTGCAGTTCTGTGAGAAACAATTATTAACATGTTGGTGTCTCTAATCCTGGATAAACACAGCTTTTCAAGAACAACAGCGAGTCATTTTTTCCCCCTTTTTTTAAAAAAAAATCCGTGTTTAAACCCCGTAGTCACTTGAACTCCAAAGCCTAACTAATACCAGCAGAGGAGACAGGCCAGCCGTGTGGAACACTGTCATTACAGAGGTTGTGCTCTTGGTGGAAGACATGGCTGGCCAGCAGGCCTTCACATCAGAGGGGAAATCCAAATTTAGCTTGGGGAGAGAAAAGCATTGTGCTGAGCACTGCTTGTTGAAAGGGCATTAGACTGAAACATGTTCACAGCTTGTAATCTTTTATTTGTTTGTATACTTGACTTGTGTAATCTGCTTTCTAGTAATACAGAGATGAATTTCTAAGTCATGCTGGGAAACCAGTGGATAACGCATCCAGGTGGGCTGGTATCACAAGGACTAACAGCGGGTTGATGCTGCACAGTAATGTATGTTAATGTGCCCTCTTTTCCCCCCAAAATGGCCTCCTAGAAAAACTGTGAGGCTCCAAGGATGAAAATGCTGATTTTTCACATACTTGATTAGTTTATCCCATAGTCATACAATTTTCAGTGCTTTAACAGGTTAAACTGGAAAATAGCCATAGATTATAAGTGATAAAATAGCATCTGGTAAGATGTTACCATAGTGATTATCTGAGCCTCTGCTAACAATAAAATCGAAGGCAATGCGTGTCGTAGCGTGTAGTGACACGAAACGAGATGTAAGCCTTTCAGGTATTACAAATTGGATGTATAAACAAGTAAAGAAATACACAACCCCAGTTAACTACATTTAAGACTGCTCATGCTATTCAGTGGAACTGAATGTGATAAAAGTCAAGCAGGAAGCAATCAACCTCCTGTTGATGCCTGAGCCCCCCATCTACAGACATCCCCCACCTCACACACTTAATCATTTCAGTGTTGCCCGTGGCTCTGAAATACAGCACATCAAAACAGCCTGCAAGTTTCATTTCTGATATCCTTGAACCTGCTGACTGGCCATACTGTCCACTTCCTGGCACTTTGAAGAGTATCATCTCAGGCGGCTCCCCTGTCAATTTTCAGCGAGGTCCTGAGAAAAAGATGATGAAGGATATAACACTGCTGCTCTGAACAAGCATCATTTGGTTAATTCATCCTGCCCAATCCAATATCAATGTAACAAATACACGTACAACTGTAACTGATAGAGAAATGTATATAAATAATTTAAAAATTGTCTTTAATGGAAAACCCTGCGTAGACTTCAGAATATAGAATCTAGTGTGATTATAGTGTTTTTAATAACCTCTGGTTTCCATCTGAACAAGAGGAGTCCTGAAGCTGCTGGTTTGCGATGTTGGGGATCTGTTATGTTGTCCCCATCTGGCAGGGAAGGGTTTAGCCCTAATCCCAGAGCCCCCTCTGCAGAGAAGCCCCAGACAGTTGATCACTGAACCCCCTGCTGGTTCCTCCATGCTCCTGACCTCTGCACATAAACACACACACCCCTGGCACAAGAAAACAACACATCTGCACGCGAACGACAGAACACTCTTCAAGATGAGTTTTTGACCCTAATATTCCAAGTCAATATTGGTTGAGGAGTTTGGATGTTTACCGGGTACATGCAGGTTAAAACAACAGCTGCACAAATAAAAACACTAAGAAAGATGGCGAAGAATCATGACCCTGAGAGGAAAAAAAGGAAGACACATCCGCAAGCATGCAGAGGGCGCAAAGAGTTGTTTTTGTCAGGCCATATAGAATAACTCATTTATCACACACACAACTGGAAACAGAGTAAATATACACACACATAATTACAAAAACAGACAGATAGGCAAACACACAAAGACACCCAGAAGCAGTCACCCAGCCATACACACCACACACCTAACCACTGATAATCCCCTAGACACAGGAACACACACACACTCACATACAGAGCATCATTATGTTTATCACTGTGAACCAGCCCACCGACACCCATCACTCTAATTCCATTTGTCTGTTTAGATTCGTTTTGCTTTAATCCTCCCTTGTTTGTCCACATCTGCAAGCAGTGCAACAGCAGAGACCCAGCAAGACCGGGAACAACAGAGAGGCAGAGAGCTCGCAGGGAGCACTCTCCCTCCTGACATTCTGGTCCCTTAGAGCTCCAGCAGAAGGGGCAGACAGGCATATCTGCTTGCCCGGGAGAAGCTTCCTGTCCCAGCTACGGAGCCACCGCCAGGCCCGCAGGCCCCGGTAATCACTGCAAACAGTCAAACATCCAGTCACACAGGCTCTTACACCAACACAACATTACAGGCTTTTTACACAGTATTACACCACATCTTATTATCCCATTCAAGTCACTCTATTAGCTCAATTGGATGGTGGGATTTTCATTTGTAAATTGGAGGATTTTAGATTAGCTTGTCTGTCAGTGATGAAATGCCCCCTGAGACTGTGAATTATGTGACCAATCACATATGAATCAATGCTTACGCATGCTGCACATGAATGGTTTGGTGTCAGCAACAACTTTAACCTGGATTATGTATTGTATTGTGCTACGGCAAAGATTTTATCTAGCATCTCAGCTTTATGGCTGCATAGCCCCAGACTGTATGCAACATGGTCTTTAACTCATTTCTAAATGCAGCCATATGCATGTATGTCTTGATGCATTAACAACACATGCATTTCATAGTTTTTTTTTATTTAAAACTGACAATAAGCAGTGTTTTGCTTTTATATAGTACATCATATTCAGGTCTAATGGGGAGTTATTAAAGAGATAAATATTAGCTACTACTGTATATATTCACCTAGCAGCAACATTATGCAGAACTGAAGCTGGTTGGTTGAAAGGAGACGAATGAATTTCCCCTCTTCCTCCCCAGGCCCTCCATTCAGATACAGAGGGAGAGAAGGAGGGAGAAAAGGCACCTCGAGCTAGTCGAGAGACCCGGCAAATTATGAAAATGCCTCTCTGTGTCCTAAATGGAGGCCGAGCTCTTTAATGTGGCACAAAATTAGAACCTGGGGGAGGAAGTGTGGCCCGCTTGATTGGCGAAACCCCTCCTGGCCCACTACCCCCCCTTCCCTCTCAAAGCACACAAGATATTATCCTGTGCCTGGTGGCACTCTCTTGTACTGGGAAAAGTGAAGGACCCCAGAGAGAGCCCAGGGGTGTCCATAAAGGTGCCTAATTTGTCAGTTTACTCCTCAATTATTTAAATAGATCTAAGAAGGAAGCGGAGAATGAGGCTTTTTCTACCTCGTCTCAGTGAAAGCAAAGAGACCTTTCTCCACGGTAGCCATTTTCAATTACGCTCAGCAGTGCTGTCTTTGATATACAGAAGGGCTGTAGAGGAGAGGGGCTGTATCAAATAAACAAATGTGTGTACACGAGATAACAACAGGAACTTGGGGATAATATTCAGTTTGCTCCGAAGAACTCAAAGTTACTCTGCATTTACACATTTGCAGATTAAAACAAACTTTATGGAGATGTGCACACACAAAGTACACATGTGGACGATCTCAAAAATGTTGCACATACACATGTATTTGCACACATCAGTGAGGATTAAGGTGAGGTGTGGATACAGAGTCAGAAGCTATTGTTACTCCTCCCTCTGCTCTTCAATCCATCCAAACCATCAGGTTATAAAAGCTCCCCCCCTCTCACCCCCACTATCCTATCAGCACCTCACACCCAGCAGGAGTACCAGCTCACACAGCCTGGCAATGCCATCTCCCAGCCAGAGAGACCACTGGAGGTATGTGAGGCCTGGGGCCAGAGATTACCAAGCAGTTGAAGATTGATCCAGGAAATAGAGATGTGGCATTCCCCAACCCTCTAACCTGCCATATCTGCTTCTGTTGTTTGGTTTGAATTATTATATAGGGGAAAGGTTGTGTGGGTTGAGGAGGATGAGCCTGCTGTGAAGGTGGAGGGAGCCCACACAGGGTCCTAAGGTGACCTTATCACGCACAAGCTTCTGGTGCAGGCAGGTAACAGACCCTCTATGTCTTAAAGCTTTGCCACAAAACACAACTGAGATGAACTCTCATCTCTACAGTGGTTTTCAGCAATGATGGCAATGGAGGGAGGAACAATAGTCTAGGTGCATCCATGCGAAGACAATAGCATCGTCCTTTAAACACAGGAAAACACTTGAGAGGCAAAAAGTAACCCAAATACAAACATTAACACAATGAAGAGCCCTACAAACACCTGTACAAATAAACTCAATAAAGCTGCAAACATACTGTGCCTGACATACAAATAAGTGTCTGCTACACAAACACAACACACAACTGAAGAGTGACAGCAAACAAAAACCTGAGAAGTCAATCATGACATCATGTAAACACAGACTGAAGCTAATGGGCCTAATTCCAACCAAATACACACTGATGACTTGCAATTTAGTTAAAAGGAACAACAGCTCATATAAAGTGAAGTTTCAGAAAACCCTGCAATTTAGTAAACAGTAGAATAACAGCAAGCAACCCCCAAGCTAGGGTTTAGCGGAAAGCATCTGCTACCTTCGCAAAGATGGGTGGCACCTGGTAAACATCCTTGAAACAGGTTTCTCATGCTTAGGAAAAGGATCTGCAGGCAAAGTTTTTCCAAGTGTAAGATTCTGCAAAATCTGTGGCCAGCTCAGTATATCATGCCTCTCACACCCTCTGTTCTCTTCCCAAACACTAACCAACACACCCCGGCCCTCCGCCTCTCTCCACTCCAAGCTTCCATCCAGCCAGAGAGAAGAGTGGAGATAGGCCCAGTTGCTAAAGCTGTCTTTTCAGCCCCTGCTCCCGCTCGGTCTATCTGAGATACACAGCAAGCGGAGGTGTCGCTTTTCCGCTGGCATTTCGGACAGTATCTACTTATAGACGAGAGAAAAGGAGAAAAGAAAAACAGAAGGGGTATTATCAGGGAGGGATGAGAGCAGCAAAGGCATTTTGTCTTTTTATTCCCCTCCTAAGCCCTGGGCTTTGCTCCCAATCCGATTGGTCGATACGGCCAGGGATGTAAATGAAATGCAAAGAGGAATAAGGCTTGCTTCCCATCTCTAGTGTGTGCCCCCCTAAGTCCCCCCCTCCTCTTCCCTTCTTTCTCTATCTCACTCCGTCTTGCTCTCTGGCTGTTTATGGTGTTGTGTTTCTGTCTCCCCATTCACAGACTCGCCGCACTCCGTTTCTGTCTCACCCTCCTCACTTTGCGCCCCCCCCCTCCTCCCTCAGTCACTGCATCCCTCCTCTCTCCCTGGCTGGGCTCACAGCTCTTATCTCCTCAGACGCCCCACATTCCAACGTTGCTGTGGCTCCCTGCCTGCATCCCTGGTCACGGCGATTCCATGGGTTCCCACAATCCTCGGCAGCTTGCTGATTTAGGGTGGGCAACTGACTCAGAAACAGGGGAGAGGAGAGGAACAGAGGGTTATGGAGAGACATGGTGAGAGGGGGGCAAAAAAAATAAAAAGCAAAAATGACAATAAGGGACAACACAAGTGGCAGCAGATAACTGACATGTCAACATGCATCTAAACAAAAATATTTAAATGAATACAAAGATGTAAAACAATTAATTAGAAAAAAGAATCTTTATTAAAATATTTTAAATCTGTAGATGACTGAGTCACAATTATACATATATACATCTTTTTTTTTATGAGACACCAAACCGTCTGCACTATAGCCGGTCAAACCTCATCATCCAGCCAGCTGACAGCCACTACCCAGGCCTGCGAACAGAGAGGACAGATTACACTCGAAGGAAACTACACACGCACTTACTGTCCTTCACTTTTGAGTCATATCTCAAAAAGCAGGCTTCTTCAGTAGTGTTTCATAACGCAAATGGCAATATGCTGACCTCTGCTTGACATATTTCATGGCACACGGCTCATTAACACCAAGATTTATTCAAAAGGGAAAAAAAGTTGTCTGTGACTGAGGTGTCAGATCCTGAGAACGTGTCAAAGTCATAGAAAGACATAAGGGTGTACAAGAAGCTTTCTTTGGTCTGTTTTCCACCCTCTCTCTCTCTCCAATGGTCACAGGACTAAAAGTCTATTTTCCTGGAAGTTGGGAGGTGATGATCTAATGTGTCTACGTGCTTGCATGAGTCTGTGCTTCTCTCATGATCAAAACATTTTGCTTTTCATTGTGCCAATCTGTTTATCGAACATGCTTATGTGCGGATCTGGCAGAGGAAAAAGCTTGAGTGGAGATTTAAGCATGTGCACACAAACAAAAATCAACACACACACACAGAAACACACCTCTAAAAGGGTTCCTGGCATTGTGACATTTCACATTTCATTTAAATCCATGAGGGATTACAGCCCTCCTGTTAGGAAGGAAGAGAGGGGAAAAAACACTCATCGAATCCATTAGTTTTAAACATTTAAAGGACCATCCAAGATAGACTGATGGAGGGATAGAGGGGTGGGTGTGTGAGGACTGCGTGGCAATGTGCAAGTCTGTCCTAGATTAAACAGCCGCTCTAATCCCCCATTTCTGCCCCCAAATTGGGTTTCCCTCAATCTCGGCCTCGCCATCCTAATGTGAGAAAAAGAGAACTAGAGCAGAGGCTGAGGCAAAATAATCAGCAAGTTAAAAGCTCTGAAAACAGAATGGGAGAGAAAAAAAGGAACGAGATGTAAAGATAAACTGAATGGGTGAGTTTAAGGGGAGCAGGCAGAGCTTGATTGAGGTCAGAAAAGGCTTCTTGAAGTCACACTTTGTCCTTCTGTTGGTCAACTGTAAACTTTTATCAAACAAAATATGTTTGAGTGTTGTAGCTCAGATCTGAACAGCACTAAATCAGTCTGTTTCCATCTGGAGAACCAATTTGCAACCATGAGAAAAGGCGAAACGACTCAGATTTGATTCCCGGGCTCGTCCATTGTTTGTTCTTGTTACACACTCTCACTGTGCCAGCTCCATGTGGATCTTTCTGGATCTTATCAAGGAGTTTGCTTCCGGCTCTGATGGAGCCCGTCTCTCTCTTTGAGCAGCTGAATAATGGCTGAGCGTATGGCTGGTGCTTGTGGATCAGTGGGTTCCTTCTCTAAGTAGAGGCTAAAATGCTGTGTGCTGCAGGTCAGCAGGTTGTCTGGACTGTAGCCCCGGTGACCTGAGCGGAGCAGCCTCTCACATGCAAGTGCCAGGTTCTTGTCCCAGTTCGGAGGGTAGTCTGAGTGGGCCCCCACGATCTCTTTATACAGCTGCCCAGCAAACACACACAAAAACAGACACATGTAAAAACAGACACTACTAAAATACTTTTTATCTGGCACTTTAATCTGCCCAATTATGCTGAATAATTGTCGCATGTTTGTTGAGGTCAGACTCACAGTGTAAGACAGCTCGAAGAGGCGTGCTTCCCCCTCTCCCTGCATCCTTTCTGCCAGGTCAAACAGAAAGAAAGCCGTCTTCATCCTGAAACAAAGCATGCAGGCTCAGGGCTAAGTGCTGGATGGATGAGCCATGCAGATCCACACTTTCAGACGAACCACTTCGATGGAGTGACTTATGTAGATGCAGCCACCAAATAGATTGTACATGTAGATGCTCTACCACGCAAGGCTGGTTTATGGAGATGTTCTCGCGGGCAAGTATGCATCGTGACACAGCTTTTTATTTGCACACTTGCAGTATACAATCGTTCTAAAGAAGAGGCAAGTGTCTCCTGTAAAGCACTTTAACATACCTGGCTTGCCACATCTCATCGTTAGCGACACGCTCCCAGGATGCAGGATGGAAACTGGCCAAATCAGAAGAGAGAGAGAGAGAAAAAGAAACACTTTTCTCTTTATCGAAAACAGCTCCAAGCATTAGCTTATACCCAGTTCCACTGACTATAAATTATTATTTATATGAATACATTGTTCCAGTCAACTTCGCAGGTTTTGAAACCCTAAAATTCAATGTTTGCTGCACAAACGTTAAATGACTGAGCAACAATACCAGCTAGCACATTAGACATGGAGTTAAACCACATCTGCCTTTTTTCCCCACTTTGTTGACTACAAACACTTGACCACTTCTTCAAAAGAATATTTTAGCAAGGTTTCCGAGCTAATATTTGGCTCGTGGGCATCTCCGGACACGCTTGTCGTAGGGGTGCGGGAAATAATGTCACAGTATTCAGCCGTGGATATCTGAGTGAAAGAAGGGCTGCTGGCAACAGCAACTGAATATGGAGCTTTGACTAATTCCAGTTTTGACACAGTTATTGACAAAATGCAATAAGAAACTCATTATTTTTCATCTTCAGTCTCATTTCAAATGGCTGAGGGCCTAATGTCTTGCTCTGGTTGAATTCACAAAGAGCAAGATCGCAGCATGGGAAAAAAAATAGTACAACCTCACTGCAGAAAGCTCTGTGGAGTCTGTGGAAGGAAGACCACAGAGAGAAGGGCAGCAAGGGGATTTATTCCAAAGGATTTGTCTATATATTTCATTTCTTGGGGGGAGGGGGTAACAGCAGTCTACAAAAATTACACCTTGCTAATTTTAATCCCTCAGATGTCTCTCACACATACAAAATAATTAAAAAATAATCCTACATGTAATGTTTCTAAAAATATCTTGACAGAATTTGAGAGAAATGTGCATGGAAACAAACAAAAGCAAATTAAAGTGTAATATTCTACGTGAAGAACACACACAGTTAAGAGTTAATGGATTTTGGTGTTTTTTGTGTGCACCTGTCGTGCGGTTCGCTCCAGTTGTAGATGTTTCGAGTGTGCTGAGCCCACTTTTCAGGGTGAAACTGCTTCTGAACAGGCACCAAATAGTCGCACACACCCAAGGGCCAACGAGTGAAACTACGCTCCCAGCTTGGGTCTCCATTGGAAAGCCCTATGCAGGCAATCACATCCCTCCTGCAGAGAAAAAAAGATAAATCCAGTGACTGTTGTTGAGAATTACAAAAACAGTGTTAAAAAAAAAAAACATTTCCTCACATCACAACACCTTCTAATGTTCCCTCAATCCAAGGCTTCTCAAAAGCCCTGAGGGTTAATCCCACAGGTCAGCGTTACCCCACCAAGAGACACACATGTTGGCCTGGCAAACACTGCCCCCTGGTGGGCTTGGTATTAACAAGGCCCCATCCAGTTTCTGGGTCTCAGTTACTCATGGGGGAGTCTACATGAGAACAGGGAGCAGCAATGAGTCCACCAGAGACTGTTAACCAAATCAAGTAGATTAGTCGACTTCTGAAGTTCATCAAACTCCTTTTATGGCCTCAACTGTTCTGTGGGCTTATCATCTCCCTGCAGTCAGCGCTATGTCGACCATCCCACTGATCTCTGCCTCATTAGATCACCCACTTGTTCATTTGGACCATTGTTGCCCTTGCAAATCACTCTCTCTCTCTCTCCATTTAACACCCTTCCATTCAGCTGTTCAAACCTTCCCTTTATTCGCTCTGATGTCTCTACATGTGAGTCAGAAACTCACTGTGTGTTGTGGGAGAGAAACTGCTCCAGACTGAAGGTGTCTTTCTGCTCACAGTTGACTGGGTCCCACCAGCGGCCGGGAAAGTGGACCCCAGGGAGGTGCAGCGCCAACTTGGCCACATACCAAGAATATGTCATCATCTATTAAGAAGAAAAAAATTAAAAAGCAAAGAATGTTCAAAAAGACATTTCAGTGGCTTTTAGTGTGTTAAGGGTTATCATAATTATGTTTCTTCCTTTTAAGTTCGGGAGGCATTGTCTTTACATTGCTATCTTAACGTGTTTTAAGTCTGGAACTGATGAAGAGATAAACAAACTAGACTATGTACTTAATTCTTTAAAGGGATTCTGGATTTACAGTTTTTTCAACTATTAATAATTCTTACTTTTGATTTTTTGGTTTAAATCAACATATCAAAACCTAAATGAGAGCACTTTTAGTCATTAGAGACAGTAAAAATCAAAGTTTTGACCTCCTGGTCGACCAAACGGACATCAGGCCGTACACCCTGGCAGTAGTGGAGGTAACGCATAGAGTTTCCTGGCAGGTCTCCTCTGGTCAGGATGATTGAGTCCTCTGGGACAGACGCCAGAAGCTCCCTGCCGAACCTCTCCACCACACTGTTCTTGCTCTGATCACACTCCCTGGAATCATCAGTGAACATGTGATCACATTGATATGATTAAAAACACACGCTGTGTTTACTGTCATTTAGAAACTTTTACACTGCGACCTTACTGCTGCTTAGAAATCTGTGTGATGTGTACGGCTGCGTATACGTTCATGTTTGTAAGTACGCTTTCAAGGTGCTCTCAGGGTAAGTTGTCAGTACCCCCGCCCCTTCCCCTCTGCACAGCTCCCTGACTGCCTATCTAATCGTGGGGAGACAGGTGTGATGGGTCTGACAGCACAGGCCATGCTCTCCCCTTGATCAAAGCCGCTCAGTGATGGCTGTCTGGCACTCCCTGGTGCTACGCTTGTGTAATCTGCCTTCTCGGACAGCTAACATCTCAGGCTGAGCTTTGCAAGTGGAATCTACGTGCTAACCGTGCCTCTCTTTAGCCTCTACCATGGGGTGAGCTCAGAAAAACCTGACATGTAGAGTTCAGACCTGCTGCATGAAGCACAGGAGAAACAAATCGAGTTGACTCAGGAAAAATGTGCACAAGCTGATTTTAGAAGAGAGGAGTTTTTATTTCACTTAAACTTTAAAAAGCATTAGTACTTATCTTCTTTCTTTATACATATTAGGGTCCAGTATAGTTTCTGCAACAGGAATACTCTTAAATTCAGATAATTACTTAAAGATTGTGCAGAATCTGAAAAGCCTGGCAACCACAAACACCCGTAGAGCCTGAAAACACTAATGGCCTGTGGAAGAGCAATACAATGCAGCTATAATAATTACGTCGTCTATGATCAAAATCTTTGCTGTCGTAGAATTAGTTCAGTAATTGTCTGCAAATTTGAGTGTTACAAAGCTGCGTCTCCATCTCCGCCATAACAAAACAGGGGCATTTAACTAGAAATTGACAGGAATGGAAATGCAGCCGTAAGGATTTTTACTTCATGCTCCCAAGCACTTGATTTGAAATGAAACAATGACGAGTTTTAAATGCCGACTTTGCTTTACATTGATGCCGTCTTCATTCACATGCAATAAAATTCTCAGCAGATGGTAAAATGTTTAACAAAACACAACATAACAAATCTTAGAACTTAGTCTGCATCCTAAGCTGACAGTAATTGTTTTATTTGAAACCATAAATACTGCTCTGTTATTACGAGACCGCAATGTACGCATTTTGTTCATAATATCCCACAATATGAAGTTTTCTTTTATTGTAACTAAATAATACTGACCTATAATTGGTGTGCACCATATGCGCAAGCAGAGCTACAGTGTAGACCCAGCCTGTGGTCTTCCACAACCCAGCATATCCCAGCCTTCTCTCCAGCTCAGTGCGAGTCCGGCTCAAGCCGAGGCCAGCCAGCACGCACACTGCAGCATCACTCTGGAGCCAAAAACGCTCAACCTGAAAAGAAATGCGCCAAAAAAAAAAAGCACAATAGGTTTAAATTCTGCTACTGACATTCATTCATTCAGTCAGTCATTTACACTCATTTAAACAAAAACAACACACTTTAGATATTAATGAGGACGTTTCAAAATCTAAGTCTGTTTTTGCTCACCACTCCAAGCAGTAAAGGTCTGCTAATGTCCAGGTTGGCTCTCCAAGCAAAAAACAGCAAATAGAAAAGCCACATTGCAGTCAGCAGCCAGGACACAGAGCGACACGTCCTAGCAAGACAAGAACAGCAATCATTCAAGTAATGTATTTGCTGCCATTCTCATTTAATGAATAGTTGGCTCCATACTCCTAACTTTCATTTGTGTATATTCACACTGATGTATTACACTGATTACTGATTGTAAAAACAAACTTGTTTTGAAGAAGTCCATACAAATATCAATTTAGGGTTGGATATCATAAGCATGTTTAAAAATATATGTGCCAGCCAGCTACAAGGTGGGAAGATGATTTTTTTAATGCAAACTGAGTCATAATGAGCTGGTGCCAACCGCTGAATCACAAACTCATTACAGTACAGCTGTAAAATGTACTTATAGACTAGAAAGAAAACATGTTATTCTCACGGCAACAACAAATGATCATCTGAACCTGAGGAGACACTTTCAAATCAGAATACACAAACCTGCCAACAGATTGTGATGGTTTACATCAGCTGGCCATTCATCGCCAAGCTTTGCTTGATTTATGTTTTTTTTTAACCTTACACAGAATATTTACAGAAGAAATGCTGATTTTTAAGGGATCAAATGTTCAGAAATACTTCATTTGCAAACATTTAGCATTTTAATGTCACATAAATCAGCATTTGCATGGCTTCTCTTTAGCACTGTGTGGAATGACCTTGCTCATTTTAATCTTTATGTGTATGTGTTTTATTAAAGTGCATCTTAGGAGAGATGAAAGCTGGGAATGGCTGCTGCCCTGCAGAGCTCCAGGGCATCACCAGGCTTTACCAGCTCCACCCCACAGATCCAAGCAAAGGCACTACTGTGATGAATTACTGGATCACAGTGCCGTATACAAATAGTGATTTACTTGCACACATAAACATGTTTTTGAAAATCCAAAATACACATCAACCCCTCTTGATCTGAATGTGGGGCGTCATGACAGCTTGACAGCTAGATGCCTCGGTGTTGTTTTGTATTCTCTTTTTCTAGGCTCAGCATTTTGTCAGTGGTTTTGTTCCCCGTCTTTCACTCTAGGGGATTAGATTTTTGGTTGAAGTGGCTGCTGAGATGTGTGTGACAGAGTTTTGTGTGTGTTGCATGCTGGCGTCTTAGTCATCCTACCTGTCCCATGAGGAGAGGAGAAAGCCTATTCCTGCCAGCAATAAAACAGGAAGTGAAAGTTCTGCAAGGCAGTGGTCAAACTGGGCCCTGCACACAAGAAACACACATGTACACGTACAGTATATGATGGACACCAAAGACAAGCTCAATTACCCTCCCTGCTAGGCAACTCAAGGACAGCAGTTATCAAATGCCCTCCATCCCCTCTCAAAACAAACTCCTTGGACTGTGCGTTCCCCTCCTTTCAATCGGGTTGACAGATACGAATGACTGTGTCATCCACCCCCTGCAGTCCCGTCCTCTCCTCACAGCGCCTGTCAGTCACAAAGCACTTGCTCAGAGCAGAGAGATAGTTTCCTGCCTCTTCCTTAATACCCATCTCTATTTGACAGCTTATTGAGTCTCTATATCTTCCAATGTACTATATGTGTGAATGTGCTCATGGGAGTGTGTGTGTCAGCTTCTCCAGTGGGTTTACGTCTCCAGTGCGACAAGCCTGTCATGTTCGCCTCTCTTTCCCATCTTGAAGGTGTGCTTGTCCATCAAGCAGCGGGGGTGATGGAGAGGGGTGGGTGCCTGGCAGAGGGGGGTCTGGTCGGGGGGGGGGGATAGTTTTAAGATGAACATGCACCCTCCATCCCGTCAGTTGAAGAAAAGATACCAGGAGTGGGTTGACTGTGGTTGCAAGGGAGGGAATTCAGTGGTGGTGTGGGGGGGTGGAAGGAGGGTGCCAGAGTGGAAAAATACAATTTCTCCAGCTCTATTGCAGTGTCTGTCATCACAGCTTGTCACGCTTAAACACCAGAGCTGAGTGATCATTTCAAACTGCTGGAGAAACAGAACACAGCGATTTGGCCCTCTAAGCAGGTTCAGTTCTGCTTTGATGGAAGAGAGTGGAATGGGAAGAACAAAAGCTGCTAGGAAGAGGAGAGGAGAGAGATGTGATGCAGAAATCACTCTGGGCTCTCACAGCAGATTGGCGTGACTACTGTTAAACCTGTGTAAACCACCAGAACCATCACAAAAAGGGCCTGGGTCCTCCATCTAAAGAACCAGATGTACCCTCACTGTGCTTCACTTCAAATATCTAAAGGAAGCTATCCTGCATCTGTCCAGCTCCATCTTACAGTCATGTGAACTTAAAGCTAAGTGGATGAGAAAAGTCCTGTGAGAACAGGAGAAGTTGTATTACTATTTTCTGTGATTACCAATGAATGTGAATACATCTGTGAATACAGAATTGAGCACATTTTCAGACGCATACACAAATGACTCAATTCTGTAAAACATACTTCAATAAAATGTCCAAAGTTGGAATTAAGAAAAAAATCTTCACATAATGAAATCTAAAAAAGAACATTCATGTTAAAGTGTACCCTGGACACATTAATTGACTCCTCACGAACATCTGGTTCCACTCATTTTGATAACAGCGGTTTCTAACGCATCTCCTGAAAGTTTTTGTTAATCTGCCTTTTCTATGTGTGTAAGTTCTGTCAGACTGCTCGAGGTCAACCTGAAGCCCTCCAGATAACTTGCATATTGATTTGGATTTTTTTCCCACGACTTTTACAGATTTCTGAGTGTGAAACTTGTAATACTTTAAAAAGTCTGAAACTGGAATTTCAAGATTGTTGACAACTGTTTTTTAACCTTTGGGACCATAACATCGAGTCTTGGTTGTTTTCAATTTGCTTTAGGAACTAATTCAAGCGCATCACAGTGGTGTCAACAATTGTGTCCAGTAAACACTTGGTCTCCATTTTTATTTGTTTCACAAGTTGAAAATCCTTTTTGTTTAGGTTCAACCTTTGAAAATATCATTAAAGTTCCTTAATTTTATAAAATTCTTTAACTCACATTTATTCTGGAGAATACAATTGTTACAATTTGATCAAATCTTAAAAATCCAATGAAACATCTTAAAACCATCCAAATAACCTCACAAATCTGTCCTTATTAAATACATAAAGACTTAACTATGAACTTAGACCCCACATTTTTAAATGTGAGTAGTATTGAGGAACTCACTGTAGCATTTTGGTCAGGCCCACAGAGCTCTCTGTCTTTGCCTACAAAACAAAAAATTAAAGGAAAATCATTAGTCTCCATGATGAGATCAAAAGTGGACATAAAGTACAGAGTGACATACTTTAAATTTGTGTGTGTACACACACTGCCTGGTCAAAAAAAAGTCACCACCACAAAAAAAGGTGACACACTAATATTTCTTTGGACCGCCTTTAACTACGATTACGGCACACATTCGATAAGCTTCTGCAATGTCACAAGATTTATTTCCATCCAGTGTTGCATCAATCTTTCCCCATGATCTTGTATTGATGATGGGAGAGTCTGACCACTGCGCAAAGACTTCTCCAGCACATCCCAAAGATTCTCAATGGGGTTCACGGGACATCCATGTGTGAACATGATGTCTCGTGCTTCCTGAACCACTCTTTCACAATTTGAACCTGATGAATCCTGGCATTGTCATCTTGGAATATACCCGTGCCATCAGGGAAGAAAATATCCATTAATGGAAGAATCTGGTCATTCACTATATCCAGGTAGTCAGCTGACCTCATTCTTTGGGCACATAATGTTGCAGAACCTAGACCTGACCAACTGCAGCAACCCCAGATCATAGACTGCCCCCACAGGCTTGTAGAGTAGGCAGTAGGCATGATGGGTGCATCACTTCATCTGCCTCTGTTCTTACCCTGACGCTCACATCACTCTGGAACAGGATAAATCTGGACTCATCAGACCACATGGCCTTTTTCCATTGCTCCAGAGTCTAATCTTTATGCTCCCTAGCAAACTGAAGCCTTTTTCTCCGGTTAGCCTCACTGTTTGGTGGATTTCTTTTGGCTACACAGCTGTTCAGTCCTAATTTCTTGACCTCCTTTCTCATTGTGAATGTGGAAATGCAAATGCTGGTACTTTCACTATTAACAAGAGTTCTACTGGTGTTTGTCTTCGATTTGATAAACGTGCAAGTGATCGCCATCATTTAGAATTTTTTCGACCAGATTTCTTCCTCAGAGACAAGCCGTCTTCCTCCACTACCCTTCCAGTCTTTAATAATGCGTTGGATGTTTTCTCTGCTTGATGCCAATGATTTAACCCTTCTTAAACAGACTAACATCTTTCCATGAACACGGGATGTGTCTTTCCATGTGGTTGTTTAAGAAATGAGAGGCTACTCATTGCATCAGTTGGGGTTAAATAACTTGTTGCCAGCTGAAAGATAATCACCCATGCATTAATTATCCAATAGGAGGCTTATACCTTTTTGATTAGTTAAATATAGCAACCTGTTTTTGGCCAGGCAGTGTATAAAGTTTAACTGCACGTACTAGATTGAATGTGCCGTATTCAGCCCTCAGCAGATGAGTCAGCAGACCTGACAGAGTAGTCTGGTCCCCCCAGCTCCAGCGGGCAGTGTTGAGGTAGGATGAGATGGGCAGGTAGATGTACGGCAAAAAACCAACAAGGAAACACAGTCCCAGAAGTAGTAGGTCACGCAAAGACAACTCCTGTTTGAATTGCATGAACAGATGCTGTGGATTACTGCGCTCTTCAAAATGGAAAGGCTTCCAGATTGTCAGGCTTGGACAAACTATTTTCATTAAAACAGTTTTAGAAGGATTCAAACAGGATCTAATGGACTTACCTTTAGAGAATAGAGTCGATTGAGGACCCAAGGAATGACGAGCAGCACATACAGCACCAGGGTGTGCTGGTTACAGAGCCCCAAGCCACAACAAAATGCTCCCCAACGAGCAATCTGATAGGAACAATCACAAAAGTGAGTTTAACATCTGAGAATTAAGATGCAGATCCCGGTGAGGGTGAAGATGTGTTTCACTGAAGTACCTTCCTCCTCTGGGTGGAGTTTTCAGCACAGTGGAAGCTGGCAGTCAAGAAAAAGAGAAGGCCAATAAAAAGGTTGTTGAGGGTGAAGACTTCTGCCACCATGGACCACTGCCAGCTGAGCCTGGATACAGCAAACAAACCTCCAGCCAGGACTGCACCAGGACCAGGACCCGTCAACCTGACAGTGTAGAAGAAGAGGAAGTTACTTTTATTCCTAACTTCCCAAAACAAACTCAGGGATAACAATAATTTCCCACAAAAGTGAAGAATCAAAGAGCTCAGAGGAGCAATTCAAGCACTGCCTGGTCTTTTATCTTTGAAGAAATGTACAGATTTCACTATTTGATTTTGGCAATCATCAAAAATAATTTGCTCTGAAATGAAATGAAATGAAATGAAAAATACTTTATTTATCCCTTTTGAGGGAAATTATTGTTGTAGCAGAAGGTTT
>JAOXYM010000021.1:10739956-10752618 GCA_028567055.1 Leptatherina wallacei
TAATGTTTGTATGTAAAGCACCTTGAATTGTCCTGTACATGAAATGCGCTATACAAATAAACTTGCCTTGCCTTGGTTGCCCTAGCTGCCACAGTTGGAATGCTGCCACTGGCCACAAAGATCTTTAGGAGTCTGCCACATCATGCATGTTCTGTCTGCAAGCTGACTTTGCTGCAATACTACAACCACCCTCTCTCCTTTTCTCACTTCTTTTCCTCTGGCCTCTTCCCAAGGACAATGCAGCTCCCTAGAGCCCATGGTAAAGCACGTGGTGCTCGCCAGTCTCAGCCCCCAAACCACCTCAGTGCTGCAGTCGTTCTCGCCTGGGGGATCTCAGCAATCACAGCAATTAGCCGCTAAGTCTCCTTCACCCAGATAAGGGCTCAGTCATTAAACACAGGCTCATTCCCTGGCACTGATAACATGAACCGTGCAGGCAGGGAGAAGGGGCTCGCTCTTCAAATGAGCACAGAGCTGAAAGGTGAAAGTGTGACTGCCTCACCAGTAACCTCAAACACAGCAAAGTCTCTACGGTCAAGTTCAAGCATGGGAAAGATTTCAAATCTGAGTGACGGACTGGTAAAGGAGCAATCGAGATGATGTGTATAATAGTTTGATTAACAAAACTGCAGTATTAGACAGGTGGATCACCCCAATTCAAAGAGAAAAAAGCTGGTTAGAGGATGAAAGGTGGGACAATACAGCTGAGTCATGTGGACAGACGTGCAGCTCAAGGACAACTGAGGGATAAAGGCCACCGGGAGCAGAAGGAAGCAGAACTCTGGAGCTCTGGGGATCAGAAAGGGGGGCCAGCAGCCTGGGGTCGAGGGATGGCCTGCAAGGCCCTGGGGAGGCCTGAAAGGCAGACAGACAGGCCACACGGACTGCAGCACTAACGGCAGGATTACTGGCATAGTGACACCGACACAGCCTCCCTAAAAGGATCACAGCGGCGTAATAAACTTTATTAAATAATAAAACTTATTATAACTGTTAACCCGATTTAGTTCATTCTTCGCGGCTTACACACACACACAAAAAAGAGGGGTGGATATAATAAGCCTTATACCGTACATAAGGCAAAGCCTACAAAAGCCATCGCCTTACCATTGACTTTAATTGGATTTGAAAAACGGGTTGCAAATTATAGCATTCTCTACTTGCAACTTAGTAAAATAAGTGTATAGAAAAGAAGGGGAAAAAACCTGTGGACTGAAAGTAAATTAATCTGCTTTCTGCCCATGCTTAATTAAACTTCCTTAATGCTTATAAGAGTTAATGAGTGAATTGATTAAACAATACAGCTAATACTTACCCCCAGCTCACATGCAGTGGTGATCAGCTCTCCTGTGGAAGAGAATAGGGGAGGAAATTAATGTAAACCCAATAATTATTATTAAGAGACAAGTCTGCTCCCAAAGTTTTCCCAAATCAAATACTTGCACTGGGGTTTTGCATTAATTTGCCAGGATCAAAACCTGCAAATCTTCCCAGTGTGACATTTCCTAAGCGGCACGCTCATTCTCTTCATCTTTCGCTTCTCCCCTGATGCCTCCCTCCCTCCTCCAGCACATACACATAGATATAAACACAGACACATGCACGCACAAACCATTACACTCCCTCTCCAATGCTCTGTCACACAAAGACACACATATGCTGATCTGAGAATAATACTTCCAGTCCCATCCTCCCCATGCATCAGGGTCCTTTCCCTTCCTCTTTCTTCAGCTGCTCTACGTGCTTCCCTGCTGCTCCCACACTCCCAATGTCTCACTGTCTCCTTTAGTCCGTTGGGCACAAACAGAAAGGCTACGTTGGTGACAGTCACAGAATGAGGTAAGCTGTAAAAACAAGAGCCAGCTGCACAATTTTTTGACAAGCTCTGTGTGAGGCGCAGCACAAAGTGAAAAGAAAACCCCTAAAAGCTATTTGAGGAGGCTTTAATGTATCTGGGCACAAACCCATTTGTGCCAGAATACACCCAGAGCGTTTCAAATTATACTGATTTCTCACCCAATGTTTGCATCTCCCACTCGTGAAAATTGAAATTTGGTTCAGATTAAATGACACTGATAAATGCTGGGGATCAGGACAGCTCCCTCTACTGGGGCTAGATGGATAGTTCTATCCTTGTCTAATAAATCCAATGAAAACTGCGATATTGTTTCCTGCACCAGCACTGACAGGATGAGTCTATTACTTTGCCAGCTTTATTGGATTCCTTGTAAAAAGCAGAACCTGTATATGATGACAAAAATACAACAAATCAAAAAAGAAAATTAATTATCTTTTCAAAGGCGTGAGATTTATTTCTCTTCAGTATTACATATCACTCTGATTCCTCGCAAATCAAACATTAGAAACAGCAACAGGATACACATGTATTTTAAATTCAAGCAACCATATTTTCACATATCAAAAATAAACATTTGAGCTGCAAGAACATCGGCCACAACCGCCAACCATTATAGAACCGGATGGCTGAATTTCAGATGGCACTGGCTGCCTCCCATATTTTTCTACCTTGCCGATGCAGTGAATTATGATGCCTAAAATTCTGCCACACAAGAAGCCCAAACTCTTATCAGTCTAATGGACCATGAAGTCAGAACTCCTGCACCTGCACAGCTTAAATGTTTTCACAGCTCCATTTCACCTGGCACGAGCCGCAAGCTACCTGCCATCATTTTACATCACACTTTCTCATCCTTCATCGGTTTCTCAATTTCCCTCATTTTCCCTCAGTAGTGGCACACTTTTACCCCATTCAACACAGAAACTAGTACTAAGCCAAAACATTCATTTCAGCGCCGTAAAGATGCAGTTCTGCAGCCCCGGTACTAAAAAGGGAAAATATTGACTCGACGGGGTAGCAGCACGGGTGCCAAGAGTCTTTGTGATTGTGGAGCATGGGCACCCACATCAGTCTTCCCATAATCCCCATCATTTCCACACTTCACATTCCTAGACAACAGCGTACCCGCGGGGCCGCGCTCAAGCCTCTCCAGGGCACATCACACCTAAAGAGATTAGGACACAGAGACGGAGACCTGGAGAATTTGGAGGGGTGTTCAGCTGGCACTATCAGAGCGGGCATCCTGCACCGTCCCTAAACACTGTGGAGAAGGGGCTGGCCATTTTTTCAAAGACCCCGCTAGACAGCAGCACAACCAACAGGGCTACTCAGCGCTCCAATTGCCTGCTCTTTCCTCAGCTCATTTCTATCTGGCCCGAGCTTTTCTTCTGCTTTCATTCTGCAAAATACATTGCCTTCTGCTGCTTGAACTCCTAAGCAGTGCAAACCTAACATGCAGAGCCTTCATGCCTTCAAGTCCACATTTAGAAGTTGGTAACCTTGCTATCACCTCTAAACACTGTAATTGTGCAAAGTATTCCTTTATAAGCTGCAACACATAATAAAGGTACTCAGTGAAATGTACCCATGTCCACTTTTAAACCCAATTAAAGAGTGTAAATGAGATTGATATAGACCCAAATGATAATGTCTTTTAAAGCAAAACAAACTACAATATGTGATGAGTCAGTGGCTTTCAAAGATGCTACAAATTGTAGCATCATCCAGCAAGTGCAGCATGAAAAAGACACAGAAGCAGAAGAAACACTGCAAAATAGAATAATCAAAGAATGAAAAATGTTTTTTTTTTACAGAGTAGGTGACTAAAATCATGAATGAGTCACAAAAGCAAAAAGTAAAACCATGGCAGACATCACTATCACAGAATCTGCTGTGCCAAATATTCAAGTGATTAATTATGATTAAAGCCTTTCATAATTTAAAAGCAAATCATTAACTCATCTATCCTTTTGTCACAAGGGACAAATTCCATCTGAAATATTACTTATAGAGATATAACTAAATGTACTGAAGTGGAAAAGAATAGACTCAACTGTCTCAACATTGTGAAAAAAAATATCTTTGTTTGACCAAAATAAATAAACACACACACACACACCAAACAAAATAACACACTCTGTCAGGTAACATTAAGCAAGATATCATGTATATAATTGCAGTCTTTATAAAAAAAAATGTATTATGTTCAAATACGTGACAGCTTCATTTCTAAATTAAACATTAAAATAACTTTATATGTTACAAGGTTTCCATTACATAAAAAAAATTATCATCTTTAGCAGAAATACACTTTATCTTAATAAAGGTCTGTTTACAATATTCCTACAGTGGTGCTGGATTTTTATCTAAAGCTGTTAATGAAAAACATTTTAAATGGCAAGAATAAGGCTACTTCTTAACCATGAGAGTTGTTATTTTATATACTGGCTCCGTTGTTTTCAAGCAAGTTGTATGTTAGATATGTTGACCAAAGTTCCTAAGACTTTTTTTCTCCAACTTGTGTCTGTATCTGCAGCACCACGGACAGCAACTCTCCTACTGCAGGGACTACATCAACAAGGCGCCAGATGATTGGCTGTCAGACAACACAACAAAGCCACGTGATCACATCAGCTTTAGCTAGCCTGCTAGCACCAACCTGAGTCTCCACCGGGGACAGTCCTCTGGACACAGGGCACATACAGAGCGATGACACAGGCGACCAGAGTACCAGATAGTATCCCGCTTGTCTTGTGCTCGGCAAACATTTTTTGTTTCTTGGAAAATACCGGTAGTTGCAATTGCGATTAACTAGCGAGCTAACGTTAGCATCCACGCATGAGTAACACTAAGAATGGTAAATATTCCTGTGAGATACTAGGTGTGTTAAAACAACAATGATTAGACTGAGTTAAAGTTAAATTGTTGCGTCACAAAGTACATTTTTGCAGATTTATTTATCGTACGCTAAACTGATGCGTTTTTGTTCCCTGATTGAACGTACAACGGGATCCACGCCGACGACCTAAACTCGCGATATTACTGGACGGACGCGCTTCTGTAAAAGTTACATTAGCCAACAAAAAAGTATTGATACTTATCATTGCTGCATAGTGACTTGTTACAGATATTGACTTTACTATGCATCTAGTCGGAAGTTGACAAATATTTCTGTCTACGAAGTCACCGGAGTAGTTCCTGGTCGCTTCCCTGTGATTCAAAGATGAGAGGCTGGGATCTTTGATCGCTCTCAGGGCAGACTAGGGGAGGGTTTGCACAACTGCACAGCCCCAACAGCTTCTGTCCACATTCAATCCCTAGTTATTTGAATGAGAAAACATTCAACATTAACATTTTTGTTGTTGGTTCCCGATTTATTAAATGAAATGGAAAAAATGTTTGCTGCTATGTTAAGGTCAGAGATGGCAAAAGTACCCAGATTTCTTGCTCGAGTAGAAGTAAAATACCAATGTAAAAAAAACAACTTGAGTAAAGTAAAAAGTTGTCAGAGAAATAAATACTTATTAAAGTACAAAGTACCTGAAAAATATACTTAAGTACAGCAACGGAGTATTTGTACTTTGTTACTTGCCATCTCTGGTTAAGGTGAGAAACTAGAGGCAATAAAGTGACATTTAGTCCATTCAGTGTACTTTTTAAAAAGAAAAAAGAAGAAGCCTAATCTACATATTACAATTTCCAGAGAATTACTTGTCAAAATGATTGTAAAGGCTTCTAGTAGTCATCGGAAATTTTACAAATATGATTTTGGAAGGGGGGGTCGGGATCAGTTACCTTCACCAAAAGTTCCAGATTATAAGTTTCTTTTCTCTATCTCTTTCTTGCCTGTAGGCTTACTGTGCAGGTTTCACTCGGGGCTTTTGCCATGTATCATTTAGATATATCAGAATGAAAGAGAGGGACAGAGAGAGATTTATATCATGTAAATACAGCACAATATGGTATATGAAGACACATTTTTAGCCTTCAATGATATATAGAATGATTTCCACAAATAGCTGGATAACTTTGTGTGCTGAATAAAATCATGCTGGTTAAAGTCATGTACTGTATAGTCAGTCTACTAAAGACAAGGTTCAAATAACAGATGTAAATGAACAATTCTATGAACTGTGAATGGCTATGGTGTTTGTGTATGTACAGTCTGAAAAAACATTTATCTGCAACAAAACTACTTCACATTCTCTTTCAAAGTTGATTCAAGCCTCAGACGACTGTGTTTCACTCTTTCACTGCTGATCTGTTTAGTTGTTGTTTTTTTGACGTGGACAATTTTGTCAACGAGCTTAAAAAAACTTATTGCAGGAACTGCATCCCTCTTAAATCTACCTTCTGAGAAATCTTCATTAAAAGAAGGAAAGAGATGCTATATAGTTAGTTATACCAAAAAGTATCCGATTATACCGGAAACAAGATACACAAACTTATAAATGTCTCACAAGTGTCCATATTTTCCAGGTCAAAGGGTGACTGTAATAAAGAAATTGCCCTATTGAACTGATAATAATCCCAGCCCACCATAAATGAGTCTGATCCCTCAGTAAATTGAGCCCTCGGTGAGGTGGAGTGGTGTCAGCACCTAACCAACTCTCAGATGGCTCTCTAATCCTCCCTTCTTCTCACCACCACCCTTACCGTCTAATCAGTCTTGAACACACACATAACACTTACACCCATCTGACACACACAAACCAAAGTACTCACCCTTCCTCGCACTGGGGCTCAGCCATCTCTTCAGTGTGATGTCACTGCTAATCCAAGCTTGGTTATCCGCTGGGCTGCAGTGCTGGCAGACGGATGTGCGGAGGAGATGGAGTGAATTTTGGAAGGTGGATGCGAGTGGGGTGGGGTGGGGTAATCGGGCACATCATAAAAAATCACCATTTTTATTACCCCCTGCTACATACAAAACTGTATAGCATATGCATAAATGCTCGGTGGAGTGTTAATATGTACACATATTGGAGCTCTGATTGGAAAGATAAAACACAGCTGCAGGCACATTCACAGAGGCCTGTAGCTCTTAGTCGAGGCGCAGAGGAATCATTAGAGAGCCTGCTGGATTAAGCACATCCTCCAAGCTTACCCCCATGCAGCCACAGAATGCAAGGCCTTTTTATTGACAGCTTGTCCAAAGAGAGGAATTACCCACATGGCTGAGGGTCTCATTCCATATGGCACCACACTATTAACAAACATTAGTTGACTGTAAAAGCAGATGTATTAAATTCATTATCTTTTCAGATTGTATGTGAGGTGTGTGATTATGTATGTGTGTGTTTGTGTGCCAGTGTGTGTGATTAGAGAGTTCTAATGTTCCAGCTCTGGGGATTTGCAGCATAAGATAAAAAAAAAAGGGTGGGGGGTGGGGGGGGGGGGGGGGCATTACTGGTGAATTGTGACGGTCCATTGGAGCAAAACTGTTATTTGAAATGCAGTTGAGATCTTTTTATGCTAACAATTAACATATTGTCTCATAATTTTTGTTGTGTCTTTTATTTTTATTTAACTCATTGCCTGAAGAGCAGAAACAGCAGAGCCATGCATGAGCGAGTGGCTTACAAGAGCACAAAGTGAAATTCCATCTATTTGGCTTTGTATTTTCCTCACTTACCACATATCTGTTCTAATCTTACCTTAAGCGTCCTTAAAATGAGGTGTAATCCAGTTAAGCCCTTTTGAATCTGCTTCAGAGCCATATAACTCCCATTCATAAACATTACCCCATAAACATTCTCAGCTAAACAGTTGCAAACTACCAGGATCCACAAGCAAAAATGTACAAAATACAGACAGAAAGATTAAAAAAGCAATGTTTGAACCTGTAAAAAAAAAAAAAGCAGAAATGTTGACTTTCCCTTGGATTATATAGTTAAATAAAACAAGAGGATGCCATATATTTCATAAAATATGTGATAAATATTGCACTGATAATGCTTTGGGTCCATTTGTTACCTTAGAGGGGTCATAGAAAATCAGTACAGAGTTGCACTGAATAATCAGACACAGTTCTAAACCTGAGTGGGGGAAATGATGTGAATTGAAAAATATATTAACAAAAAAAACATACAAACAAACATGAACTGAAAGGGGAAGACAAACATGCAGTCCAACAAACATACTGAAGACTGATTTGACTTTCATAGATATGTAACAAATACAACTATAATAGAATCCCTATCTGATAAGAATACAATTAATACAACATAGGAGTTAAATATAATAGTTGTCCCAACCAGCCCCACTATATGTCCTGCTCCAGTTTTAAAGCAAGAGAACTGTGTTTTTTATGGATTTATCTGCTGAAACATCTCCTAAACGTCCATAATGTCCACTGGGCAAGCTCTGTTTCCCTGTGTGTTTGCATGCAGGTTTTGTATATTTTATGTTGTCAGACTGGAATATGAGTGAATTTCAGGGTTTTATCTGTGAAGCAATTTATAACCATGTGGGTTTTTTTGTTTGTTTCTTTCTTTTACAAGTGCTATATAAATAAATGATCTTTCTATTATTATTCTGTAAAATGGACATGTAGTGAGGCCTTGAAACGAGTGAATACGTCTTCAGACAGATTAACTCTCCTCTGTGATCCTGTTCTCATTACAAGAAGCAGGGGACTCAAACACACATAATAACAGGGCTGACTGCTGTTCCTTTGTAACATGTGGCTACCTAAATGATCCTAAATAAGATAGATGACAAGGATATGGCAAATCATAATCTGCATTTTGCACAATGGAACATAATAGTCCATAGAGAACAAGGGACAACACACAGAGCTCACATTTCCATCGCCTGGAGCAGCACACCTAGTCGAGAGCAATTAAAATGAGAGGATTCAATTTTGTCAAACACCAGGAAACTAAGATAAATCTTGTATCTCATTTTCCAGCGGAGGACACTCCCTCACGTTGCTGCTATCATGTTTGTTATGGTGTTTTTAAGACACAGCTGGCTACTGACAGAGTAGGAAAAACAACCCCCTTCTCCAAATCATGGTAATCCCAATCATTTCAGTGTGAGACCCAGGGGTTGGAGAGACACAGAGTTGGGTGAGACCGAATGAAAGACGGTTTTAGACAGAAATTTTTTGCCAGAGCAGAAGGGGGGGTTAGCAAGACAGCACGTCACCGCATGGGTTCCATGTGGGAGCAATCCACTTATTTGAACTGATAAAGATTTAATTAACACAAGACTTTGCAATTAATCCATAATTAAAGTAATTTGTCCTCTTGTTTGGATGAGTAGGCAAGACGCCACATGTGCCTCTGTAAGAACAAAAGAGGGAAAAAAGGACATGAGGTGCTCAAAGAGGCAAACTCTGCCCTACTATAATATTCAAATTTAATGCTTGATTTTCCAAACCTCCTTCTCCAGCATATGTTCTAATGAATGAGCTCCTCTTTAGCCTGTGTTTGTTTGCCTTTTATTTGACAACTCATTTGTTATTCATTGAGAAAGTAATAAGCTGAGTAGGCTGAGTACAAAGTATCATCAAGAGCCACATGAAATAGTAAATAGGCCTGATATAATCATAATCCTCTTCCAACTGCACTGCACACAGCTTTGGATTGTGAGGTGCTACAGAGCTGGCTGCAACCTAAAGCAGGAAAATACAAGAAAGTGGGATGATTTTGAAGTAAAAGTGACAGCCCTGAGTCAGATGTCGCTTCTTGAAATGCGACAAAAAGTGAAGGACCCAACTTTAAAGTAAAATATGAGTGCAGCTTGAAACAAGCCTGCTTAACATACAGCAAATAAGCATACAAGACAGAAATAGTAAGGAATTAAAAACACTGTCCAATATGTGCCACCATGCTGAGGCAGTCCAATTTGCCTGAAGATAATTTTATTCATTTTTTTTAAACTGCCAAGATTATTATTAATAAACCAGGGAGACCAATGTGTCTTGTGTGCTGTTGAGGGTTACATATGGTGTTACTTCATTTTACAGGAGGGGAAGAGCACTATCTCTTATTTACAGATGATGATCTGCATATAATTTTCCTGAGTTGCATGCAGAGTAACTGAGGTAAATATCACAGCCTTCAATTCGCCAGCTAAGGTGCCCTACTGATAGCTTGGCACACAGCCTGCAGCCACCTGTGGCATTTCTCATGTTAGGTCTCAGGGCAGGCAAAATGCAAAGGTTGAATACTTGGAATACAACTAGCTGAGGTTGTTTCCTGCCGTTTATTGTATTCAAGCCTACATTCTGCTGGCGGTTGTCAGGTGAAAACCTCTGGGATTTCAATGAAGACGGTCCAAATGCTCTTAAAACATGATGGAGGAAAACAGTAAATACTACACCAGCAACATTGTAAAACCACCACTTTGCAAACAACTCTTATTGAACAATTGTCACCACACAGATGAGAATTTCCATCCTGCACGTTGTTAACTGAGCAGAAGGGATGTTGGCCAAATTGAATCCATGAAGGTAAATTTATCGTTCAAATGGAGCACAACTTAGCAGATGAAACGGCTATAAAGTGTTTTCTGTGACTCTGAAGTCAGATGTTATCATGTAAAGGAGGGAAAATAGTTCAGTAATAATGCTTAAGCAATTTTTGAACGAGTCTTAAGGAGCTGGAAGATTTATTTATACAAATATTTTCAGCATTTGTATATTCATTCTCTTCCATTGTCACGCAAACACTCAAAAATAACGGTTAACATAACAGTTCATTTAGTGAGGTAGCATTAAATGATGCACAATGACTTACGCTTTGTGTTACGTGTGTTGTGCATCCGAAATCCAAATGGGTACTTTTTTGAACATTCACAATGCAAAAAACGTTTGTAAAAAATTATTGAATAAGAACAATCTTGTTAGGTTCTGTGAAAATACAAAGATAAGTTAATAGAAAAAAGTAGCATCTGTGCTGCACATCAACCTTGCTTTTTCAACCTGGAAACTGGTATACTAAAAAAAAAAAAAGTATCATTCCACTTTATTTGCATAACCCTTCTCTGCTTAAGGCAGGGGAGCCACCGAATTGATCCCAAAATTAGCATGCTGTCACCTTCACTGTCTCTTCTGTCATTCAGAAAAACAGGCAAGTGTGCAGACATATGAACCCATTTCACATTTACTGCAGAAATGTTAATTAGGGAGCATGGCATCCCACAGCTACAGTCCTTTCCCAGCGCCTAACTGACATGTTATGTATTTAAATCCCTTTCATGTGTCCTTATTATAGAGATGGAGTCGCATGTGAATGATGGAGAACGCCATCACATTTTCATTTAATGCAGATAAGACAAAAAAGCTAAATATTGCAAACAACTATGTATATTTCAAGAATTTCTTTTGCATCATGTCTGGACTTAGGAAATAAACATATGTTTTAATTAATTAAACAGCATAAGCACAGATATGCAGTATGTAAAAGATTCTTCAGTAAGACCTTTAAATATATAGACATGCATCTCCTGTAGTTGCCTAATTGCACATATAGGGGATTTTCATTCATCTATAGGCAAGCCAATTTAGATAATTCTGTTTCTCATGTTTTTCTGTGATGAATTTTATATACACATCAAACTTTCATTTCTCTGGATGCTACTGGATGCTTCCGGCTCAGTGGTTTGATGGGCAGGGCACAATGCCAACAGCTCTATTGTTGAGGAAATAGTGCCCTCCTGTGGCTTCAGCTGGAAAGTACTGATGAACGTGCACAGAGGAGAGGGATGACATTCAGGCAGATGTTGTCTAATGTAAAGAATAGGCTGATAAGATAAAACATGAAATGTGAATAAATCAGACTTCAAGAAAATTATTTGTCTTATCTTAAGGAGGGGGGGGGGGGGGGAGAGAACAATGATAGAGCTATCAAAATCCTGAGCCATTTTAGCAACTAAGATAGCATAGGGAAATGCTCACACAGAAATGATGAAACATATATGTAACTATGATTGAATGTTACTGCTGTGCTGACTGTGTGAACACAACATAGACAACTGAAGTTCAAAGGCAAAAGCTGAAATAAACTGGGGGGAAAAAAGAAGAAAGAAAACAAATCCTCTTCAAATGCACGCAACCTTTTAAATCAGTGGATCTAATGCCCTCGAGTCCCTGAGCATTAGTATGAAAGTATAAAACACAAACTGACTGTCATGGAGAGAAATCCAACGCAGTGCAGGCTGTTTTTGAAAAATATTTTATTCTCTGCAAAGGAGGCATCGGGAGCATCAATGTGTTCTATGGCTTGTGCACAGAGTTCCTGTAGAAGACAAATTCATAGAACAAGCCCTTGGGTGAACTGCGAGCCCCACCCATGTTTACCAAGGAGGAATGTTTGAGACAGCTACTCTGCAGCTATTACAGAACATGGTCTTGAGCAATGGGCACAGTGTTTAGCTTAAAGTGTTAAAAGGGAATGCTACAGAACAGAGTGAGGCTTAGTGCATGACCTTGCATGGCAGTTACATAAAATCTACAGGAAATTAAGCAATTAAAAAGTGGTATGGAAGAAGTTTAATGCTAGTGACTTTTCAAAGAATGCAAAGAATGTTCCTCTGAGAAAGGAACCAAAAAGGTGAATATCCCACCAGTCCACCCCAGTGAAAACTAGGATCCCTTAATTATGGTGTATTTGCCTCTCACCGATATCTAAACCAATTCATTATAATGTAGCCTGGAAGAACATTTGACTGCTGCGATAGGAACAGTGTCCATAACATATCATTTTAATGCTGTCTCTTGTTTTTGATTAACTAGTGGAAAAACTATATATATATATATATATATATATATATATATGGGCACAGTCTGGTAAGC
>JAOXYM010000021.1:10752718-10776752 GCA_028567055.1 Leptatherina wallacei
ATTAACTAGTGGAAAAACTATATATATATATATATATATATATATATATGGGCACAGTCTGGTAAGCCATCCTCACAGAAGAATGCCCAGATCTGTCCCAGATTTTTCAGTTCCGATTCATCTGCTACTTTGTTGTGGACAACTTGACTCATCTACACACAATGGAACTTACTAAATTTGGCATGGAGCGCAAGAACATCATTGTTTCCATTGAGCTACAGAACAGCCTTTACTGTAATCCAGAGCTGTCAACATTCCATCATAGCAGCAGTTTGGGTTTAGGATTGTTTCCAGAAACACTTTGGAGAAAGAGTGGCCGTTGCATCTTGCGTGTGGAGAGAAAAACAGCTTCTCCTTATATTTGGTATAATCTCTGGATGCTGCTGAGAATGTGCCCAGGGTTGACAGCGAACAAATCATTGGATCAGACCCAGCTCGGGATAAAGCTAAACAACAGTGCAGAATGAATACAGTACATGTGTGGCGCAGGGATGCTGCTGCTTGCTAGCAAGCAGGTATTGCTGATGCAAACAGTTGTAGAGCCCCACTATTGTACTTCACTGCAAGCGGGCCTTCAGTTGTAGCGAAAAAGCAGGTCATATCATTTGAGCACCACTAAGGAGAGTCTATGTGCATCATTACATTCACTGAAAAACCCTGCAACCTTGTTTTGATTCCTGTGTTGTCTCTGATAGCGTTTTGGGTGGTGGGCAAGCTCATAAAAAGGAGGATTGGGGTGAATTGATGCAGGGCAATTTAAACAGCCCAAGGGCACCCACACATTCCATCCCCTCCACACACACACACACACACACACACACACACACACACACACACACACACACAACATCACACATCCACTCACACATTCTCTCACACACATTATATATGAAGGAGAAAAATATATTAACATTTGCATTACTAAAGAGTACAAGGGCCTCAGAGTAGTAAAATACCACTTGTGTCAAAATCCATGTGGACTGTCAATTCTTTGTCTTCTGTATGCAAAATTATCTCTCTTTACCTTCAACAAAATATATTTCCTTGTCTATGAAAAATATTCCCACAGGTAATTGGGATTTGAGGCACTGGATTATGTCTGTACACCAAAGTCAGTTTGGTAAATGAAAGCCACCTCTAGAGAACATGATTCAGATGCCATTTGGTGATGACGGTCAAGAGGCCAAAGGGGAGCGTTTAACTATTTAGCCAATAAACTCCAAGTTTCTCCTGGCTTTTCTCCCAGCCAACAGTCCAGCTGTCTGGCTCTGTAAAACGTCTGTCTCAGGTCCATTAGGAACTGAACCATGTTTCTCTCTTCTTTTCCAAAAGACCCAGCGCTACTTACTCAATGTTTTATGCTTCAGTCTGATTCATGAGTAAAATCTGTTCATTCCTCCTACAACCTTTCTGAAGTCTTGTTCAAAAACAGCTGGATGGCAGGACAGCTGATACAGTATTTCATTCTGCAGGAGTCAAACAGTTGTGGTCCAGTGTGCTCCACAATCTGTACATCCAAACAGCCAGAAGGGCCCCTGAACTATCTGTAATGGCTCTCTGTTGTGCAGAATCCACAGTAGGTGACCAGAACTTCACCAGACTTGTTCCATTTCACTGCTGGATCACACAAACAAAAGAAAGCACAAAGAATCTGAATAGTTTCACAGCATGTTGATATTCCTGTTAGCTTTTTCCTGCCAGAGCAGGACCTGTCAGCTCAGTCCACAGGATCCTGGAAGATTAGCTTGGAACAGCCCTGAGTGAGGCTGAGCTGGGTGGCACAGAAAGGGCATGCGGCATGGAAGGCGTGTGTGCCGTGAGGCAGAGGGATCTCCGACCAGTATTTGACTGACTTTTCTGAGCACACATGTCCGCATGGCACAAAAGCATGCGTAGGTGCACCTGTATCCACGTAGAAGGCTGGCTCGCAGCCCAGCCACAGAGGAACGTAGGGTCCCACCATTCGGCACATGGGACACTCTCGCTGAGTGTTGGGCTCCTGCTCTGAACGGTGACCCCAGTTATGGTGACCGTGCACGTGGCCACATGCCAGGTAGACCCAAGGCTGCTTGTCTTCTAGAGGCGAGAGGGCACGACTGCGTTGAATGCTGGGAAAAACAAGGGTATTTAGACCCACAGGGCACTGAGGTCGTGCTGCGTTGATCTCCTGTCTGAGCGCCTCCAGGTGCTTCTGGGTGGGAGTGTGAAAGAGCCCCTCTGCAGTACGCCACAGCAAAGTGGCTCCACACAGATCCACCAGGGAGCCGTCCTGCAGTATGTTACTCTCAATCTCCACCTGCAAAGGGTTGTATGCCAGATACATATTCAGTTTCAATTTGCAAAACAATAATAATAATAATACAATAATTCTCCTAAGATGTATCTGGACATGGAACATTTACTTCACATGCACTATAAACATAAACTGCATGCTTGAAGCTACCGACCAGTTTTCCTGGGGTCTGTGCTGAGCGGGTCTCTCTCAGCGTATAGACATCACCACAAACAGAAATCTCTCTCCAAACGCCAGGCTTGGACTCTTCTGTGAATCCCCCTTTGGGGTGCATCACCAGCACCCCATTTGTTGTCAGGCCATCCATGTGACCATCAGGATTTTTCCATTTTGCAGCCTTCTCCTGCAGCCAACACAGAGCATAGATGATGTAAACTGATGCTTCCCCTTTTTACACAATTCTGCATGACAAATGAGTGCATTTATTTGGTTTAGATCTAAAAGAACTAAGAAAAAAATGATACGTAATCTTAAAAGTAGCCTAAGAAGAGATACAGTATCACTGTGGTACACAAACTAGTAATTACCCCAAGGAAGATGTTTTTGGAAGAGTCAAACCCAGCTGCATAGATGCGAGCAGTGAAGGGAGGGTTGCGCTCACAGACGACTCGGCACGCAAAGCGGGAGATGGTGCTCTGTGTGATCGGGGTCTCCTCTCCCTCCTGGCCTCCTGCTATCGTGTCAGTTACCACAAAGTCTATAGGACTCTCCGTGGACCGACCAATCTGGAGAAAAATATATATAAATACAGTACATAATCAACTGACATTATTCAGGTATGGATCAGGTTCTTCTTTAATTCCTGCTTATATTTGAACTATTTTGCAGAAAGTTTCAACTTTTGACCTTTCAATGTTTCTCAGTCTGAGTTTGACACCAACAAAATGTCATTTTAAAACAAGTTGAAACATGGTCAGGTTTACTACACTGTTGAGTCACATTTTTTAATTATACTGTGAGCATTTGGGAGGGGAGGAGAAACATTTGCTGATGGAAAAATTATTTCCCACTTCAGTTCAATCAGTAGGGGCTTCCTTTGACATATTCAGCTCTTTATAATACAGCAAATGCTTTTAGTGGGTGACTGTTTTAAAATGTGCAAATATTGTAAAGTATCATTTGAGTTGATAACAACCCAGATGGGCCACCTACTCTTCAGTTTAGAAGGTGTGACATCCATAATTTCAGATTTATCAGACCTTGGAGCAGTTTTCGGCGTCCTCTTATCCCATCTTTAAAAAGTAACTGCACTTCTGTATCTTTCAAAAATATTTTTTCCAATTCCATTTCAGTTATCTTCCTGCCAACTCTTTCTATGTCTCATAAATACAATTTTTTTTGTTACTCTTTGTAAACATGAAGCAAACTCCGCCCTTCGTGTCCAACTCAAACAGATGGGGAACGACAGAGTGACAGCTCAGCAGTGACCTGCATAAATAAAACTTTAATGGCATTACATTCTAAAGAACATATTAAAGCAGCCATGTCCCTATTTAAGCAATGCAGCGACCCCACTGATCTGTAGATAATTGTTCTTTTGTTACTCCTGCTCCATTTTTCAAATGTTCTTGTCTCTTTTCTGTTTCAACATTTGATATCGTAACACTTATATCAAGTTGTAAAGATTTTCTTATTGTTGTATTTTTATTATATTTAAAAACACACAGCCTCCAAACTCTTTTTTGGAAATAGGTTGGTAAAGATTTGGACTATATGAGCTTAGTTTTAAGAGGTACAACAGACTCAAACTCAGGGGGAAAAAACTGTCTTCAAGCTAAAAAAAAAAAAAAAAAAAAAGACAATAAGCATTTCCCCTTTCATTTCCCCTTTTTTAACTAAACTGGAATTGCCTTCAGGCTGTGTTTCCACTGTTGTTCAACAATGCATGGACACAATATGAGGCTGAATGTAAAGCGCATATCCTATTTATCATCACCTCCTGACAGGTTAACGCTACAGGTCGAGCTAAGCTGACACCACACACAGGGCACAAGCACCACTTGGAGGATTGCAAAGTTTAGTTTAAAAAAGAAAAGAAAAGAGAAAAGTCTTTTTTTTTCCTTTTCATCAAGTATTCAGTGGTTATAGCTGTAGAATGTGACAATGAGATCATTTGCCCCATTATATGTGACATTAAACTACAGATCTTTAGGAAATGGCCTATGAAGGAGAAAAAATGTGACAAAAAAACGATAAAACACTTTGAATGCATTCACTTCACCTCTACAAAACTAAAATGGATCAGCAATGAAAGTAATAGTGATATACAGGTCATTTAAAAGCCTTAGATGTACAGTTCTCACAACCAACATTGTAACTGAACTGACATTTACCTGAAACATGTCTGTGTCTTTATCATGGCAGTACTCCACCACCACCGTCTGGTTCCTGGACAGTGTGTAGGAGATGCTGTGTTGGCCTTTAGAGTTCACAGCCTGAAATATGACAACTCATGATTAATCTATTTATCACAGTGAAATACAACGCTACAGAACTAGTCCAGTCTAAATGTTTTAAGTTTGAGCTTACAAAAACAAAGCAGCTTTTCTTTTGTCTCAATGAAGTTAGAGAAAAACCTTTGATGTCTTGTTTGTGGCTTTAATACTGGATCTGAGACGACTACAGATTTAACAACGGGAACTACAATTTATTAAAAAAGAAAAGAAAAAAAGAAGCCCAAATCACTTCAAGACAGGACAAAACTAACCCCAACATTAAAACACAACATGTTAATTGGTGATAGTTGGAAAAAATAAAGAGTAATTGTGCTTATTTTCACTGTTATTCTCATTGATATTTGTTTTCCAGTTCACAATTAAGCAAAAATTACTCTAACAAATTGCATAATTTGGTTATTGTGTTACCTAAAACCACTGACTGGGACAGGAATTTCTAAAAGAGGAACCGAAAGAGCCTGTGAAGTCACACTCCCATGACAGTGACCGTAAACTGCCCGCTGGCCCCAGTTAGCACAAGCTCGCTAACCAGCTGAGCTGCCAGTCAGTGTACCGAGAGACGGTGGGTTACCAGCGCTCACCAACACTAAACCACATGCCCACTACCATCCAGCTCTTATCTGCAAACTCCATTTTCCAAACATCCCAGTGCTTTGTCACGTGCAAGAGGGAAAGTGGGTCATCGGAGCTGCCACGCTCTGCTGTAACATCAGACAGACGGAGACAAATGTCATCATCACATGCAGTCTTGACTCGACTGTGCTGCTACATGTAAATGCTGCTCCACCTGTTCGACAGCTAAAAGGAGTTCCTAGACACTCCAAAAAGGGAGAAGTGTATTTATACAAACACCGCCCTGCTCCCTGACTTGAAGGAGTCAACAAAAACAAGGTTTGAATAAAAGGCTGGCAGCGGCATCATGGGAGTTTCTCATTATCTGTCATGAACACCAGAGTGTGCACAGACACGTGAGCCACAGTGCATTCTCAGTTCATTCGTAGGCTGCAGTGTGAGAGAACAAGTGTGGGCTGAGAGACCTCCTTCATGGAGATGCATGGCTTCTTTAATTCTCCTCCTTTGGTTTTTGAAATATCTAAAAGCTCTCCCTAAAAAAACAATCGAGCTCATCGCCCAGTTTGTCTCCTAAGGATATCCATTTTTAAGCCCATGTACAGCTGGTTAAGAAGGGTGGGCCTGCTGCGACAATTTCATCCTAAATTCTCCCTCCTTCATCCCAGGGCTGGTAGCCGAGTAGCAGAAGGGAACAGCGGTAAAAAGGGAAGAAGCTGAGATCCCTGAAACAGCCATTGACTGTTGCGCCACATACAATGCAACATCATTTTGTGATAAAGCTGTTGAAGAAAGATATTATTTATTCATCATCTAAAAATAACAAAAACACACAGCTGACAAACTTTCAGCTTAAATTCCAGTGAAATAATGGACAATATCAGCCGTTAAAAGACCTCTGCAGAATGATTATGAGGAGTCAAGTTCCACAAGGTGATAGTAACCCGAACCACTGGCCAAATAGCTAACCCAGTGGCAAATGTCTGAAATACTAGCCTTTAGGAGACGCAGAGGTAAGCACATCCTTGTTTAGCATTTTTGCTTTGGAACCAAGAGAGGAATGTAGGAAGGAAAATGTGTAAAACTGGATATGGCTTTTTCAGGCAGCCTCGCTGGTGCAAAGAGAAGCCATGAGGCCCAGTGCGGAACTACAGTTACTGAACTGGAAATGTCAACACTGGGGTCTGCCAACAATAATGTTAAATGCTCAGCAGCACGTTCCTTTAGCTACTAAGATCACCAAAAAAAACTATGCGGCTGCTTCAAGATTTTTTTCTTCAACTGTAATTCCACCTTTACGCCATTTACTGCATTCATAATCTGAATCTAATTCAGAGCAACTTTACACATTCAAATCTACCTAAGAGAAATACATATCACCCTCTGTCACTGTTACATATTCACATGCCTTTATACTTTTTTTATTTTCTTATTTCTAAATGCACTTCAAAAGACAAGCAAACAGTTCTTCATTCCTACTAAGTCTGTTCATTAAATTGCTAATTCATCCTTTGTTCTGTACCTTGCTATCCTGGGGTGTGTTGAGGATGTGCACAGTGCTCGGTTTAACACCATTGGCTTTGGTCCTCTTGTACAGCGCAAATCTGCTTTTCCGTCTACCCCGATCTCCATTGGGCAGAGAGCCATTGTACCTGTCACAGAGAGGGTTGGGGTGGAGGTAAGGACACCAAAATTCATGGTTATTTATTCACTGATTTTATTTTTTCACTGGATAAATATGCAAACTGTTTTTGTAGCTGCAAAGACACGTGTGTAATGGGATTTACAGGCAAAATTCTCGTAATCATATAACAAGTACACATGCAGATTTAGAAACATTTGTGTATTTTGAAAGGGAGCTTTTCCACACATTAAATCACTGGCAATCTAGTACAGCATATTAGTAATCTAAGCGTCACCTTGAATAATGTTTCTTATTACATAATGCACTGTGGTGCTTGTGATTTTATTGAGCTAGCACTGTGTAAACTGCAGCTGTGCGTTTGCTCAGGGTCCCAGGCAGGAGAATGTTTTGAGATGCTCGTCAAGCTTGCGATCACTTAAGGAGGATACAGTCTGGGTGGTGAACTCACTCTCATGACATTTTTTCTCAAAGCGCAATGTTATAGATCCCAGTTTCAAAGCTTCACCAGAAAAGCAGAGGAAATCTGTCTGTTCTGTGTTTCCTGATCATTAAGTACCAGATTCCAGCTTTGCCCTTCAGTCTGCTGTGAGGCCCCTCGCCTGGGCTGCTCCTTGTGAATGGAGAAGCCCCTTCCGGTAAGACTGGTCCTCTTTCTGTCCACCAGCTGGTTCTTACAGCTGGGAAACCCCATGCTTTCCTCCCATCCAACACACAGACCTTCTGTCACACCCTCACATATAACCACAGTGTGCTAAACAGCCACTTTGTAGGGTAGAAATATTTATATCCAACGCCTCAACTTTGCATACCAACACGTGAGGAAACTGATTCCTCAAAGTACAACATAATCTGACTTTTCTCCTCTTTGTTTCAACAGAAAAGCAACAGAGCTTCCTTCTGCTCTTCCCTTCCTCCCTCCTAAGCTAGTCCACCTGTCCCATGTCTCTACACGGCTGGCCAGGCATGGAAACACATGGTCCCAGTCAGCACAGAGCACAAAGCTGGCCTGTAAGACAAGCCACCCACAGAGAGCTTGAGAGGCACTGGATGATTCTGTGGATAAACTACATCTAATACACTGACAGAACTGAGGTATAGAAGGACAATATAATAACCAAGTGTTAGTGTTTTGTATACGTTTGAAATACTACAAACACCTTTCCAACATCAATGTATTAACTCAATGTATCAGTTTTATGAGACCTGCCCTAAAAACTGGGTCTATATAGTTTAAATATATATTCAGTTTATGTGCTGGCTCCTTGCGCCTACATGTTGCTCATTAAGCATACAATTAGACGACGGGCAGCATAGCCACAGAACATCACCCTATCTCTGTAAGAAATGCAACACATGCTTTCCATTAATTCATCATTGCACTGAGGAGCAATATTATATCATCCAGGAACTACCACCATCGCATTAGATAAGACAGGCTCTTTAAAGCAAAGCTCCAACTAATTGTGATCACTTTCCCTTTTGACCTGTGCCAGACACACAGTGGAGTTACCTTCCAATACTCAGGAGTAGGGATTGGAAGACTCGGGCATATTGCATATCCTCCAGGGTTGTGGTAAGGAGCCAACAGTACCTCCTACCTCTTAAGCCTACATGAAAGTATAGTGTTCAAAGAATGAGGAGGAGATATGCTGAGTAGTTGTAATGCTCATTGTCATAACAGGGAGGTAAAGGCGGTCTTTAAGGGTCAAAGTGGCACAGAATATAGCACACATAGCGCTTTTTCTTTGATGAATAAAATTTATGGGGAAAGCATGATGTCACAACAACCAGTGGAAGTCTGCACCAAGAATAAGTTGATTTGTACCCTTCCTTAATTGAGGAGTTTTTTATGGCAAATCTAGAAAGTTTAATCAATAGGACTAGTCTCTGAGTCACAATGAACAGAGGAAGCTCAGGAAAGACCGAGTCCCGATCAATCCGTCCTTTCATTTCCAAGATACCCGTGCAGCCCCTCTCACAATCCCTTCCGTTCACTGACCAGCACCAAGCCAATCCACCCCAGCAGAGATGGGGAGGGCAGCCATGCAAGTAATAAGAGCCACCTCGGTCATGGCAACAAACCACCGAGGGAACTGCTGCTCAAACAAGCTTTGTTCCATGCTGTCAGCTATCTTGTCTACCATCGGTTTTATCAATGGGATGTGATGTCATGGCAGTGATTATACACCCGTCACATCTGATTCACATGTGTCTTTATGTCAGGGGAGAGAACAAAAGTACCAGCGTCAAACATGCCACATGCTCAGCCTGGGGTAATAAGCAGTCAGCAATACTTTTTATCCCTTACAATAAGCAGTGGTGGCTGTGAATGTATAGGTAGAGGGCAAACACAAAACCTCATCTCTGTCTATGTTAACCTTCATGCAACTCAGTTCAAGTACTTTACAAAATCATGCAAAATATATATGCAAACAGCTCCAACACCCATAAATGTTAATTATATGTTTTAAAAACTTCTAAGTGGGTTGCAGAACTGTTGTCTAATCCCTGATGGACACAGAAGATGTGGCAGATATATGAAAATTCAATATAAACCTGACTGACTGTTTAGAAAATTACTGGTTTAAAGTTTCTCTAGAACAAATAAGTTAAAATGAGACACAGTAGTTGTTTTAAAACTGTTTTGACATGAACAACAATACAGTAACAAACTATTTTAGTCTCTGGTAAGATGAGACATGCAGTAGTCACTTATTGCTTTTTCTTCGTTTTGATGCATTACATATGTTATATATTATAATCCAGTTAAGGCCCAGGTTCAAATAAAAAGGAAAAAAAACAAACAAACAAAAAAAAACATTTGCAATCCAAGGGCCGACATGATACCTCGGCTGGGGCCTTTCTGTGTATAGTTTGCGTGTTTTCCCTGTGCATACGTGGCTTCCTCCCACAGTCCCGAAATGTGCATGTTAGTGGATGTCAATTTGTGGTTAACTTACCCCGCCCCCCTGAATCTAATTAAGTGGGTAGAGAAAATGGATGGAGGATATGAAAGCCAGAATAACTGAAAATGTATGGATCTATATGATCAAATAGACAAGACAGCAAGTCTGCATAAGCATTTGAATCCAAATTTCCGCGCTTGACAGAAATGAAAACTTACAAAGATAAAATTAATCAGTCACTAATCAAATTATCCATATGATCATTGATTTAGATCATACTTCTTTTAAAGTATTAAACAGTGCTCACCTTCTCCTTCTTCTGTCTTTAACATCACAGTAAAATTTTGATTATTGTTTGAACAAGACAGTAATATGAGTATGCAATCAAGCCTTTCTGAAGATCGCAATAGCCCGTTTTTAAACTATTGTCCTTCAAAAAACTCTGAGATCAAAATATTATTGGCAAAAAATTTTATTCACTGCCAGAAATGTATGTGTCAAGACTGTAATGGCATTGCAACAAGTTCAGTGGTGTAAACAAACACACTAGGACAAGAAAATACTTGTTTACAGACACAACACTATAAGCCTATAAAAAACTATCTTATCAGAACTTGTTATACTGATTACACCAGAAGTGTTCTAAAAATGTTTTAGGGTGATGTCACCTTTAAGTTTTTCTAAGCTAATCAATACTATGACATAATGATAGTTACATACTGTATAGACAGTAAAATCAATACAAAAGGTATTTCACTTAATTTCACTGTATGCTGGGTATGCAGTTGGCCAAAATGTTAGCAATAACATTTTAGACTTTTTAAAAAATAATTACTTTTGAAATCGGTAATTATTTGGTAACCTATATTAATCTAAGTATGTTTATTATAACTTATTGTATACTTGGCAAAATTAAGGTAATTGCACTGAAACTAAAGCCTGAATGTAATCAATTATGTCAATAACCATATTGTTGTGTTACAGAATACTGTAAGTATGGAGAGTCAAGTGATAGGTATGAAACCTAAGGATAGACAAAGCACCCCCACATTGAGAAAACTAGTCACTGAGAAAATAAAGAAAAGATTTTTCTGATGACCCAATGGAAATCTCCTCAGGAGCCCTGTCAGAGGTCCCAGTGCCCACATTTAGAACCACCAGTCTGGACTCTGGTATGACCCAGTTCATTTTTCACCTCTGAATTACACTAGGGCATCTAGCCAATGACACAGACACCCGATTGGACTGTCTATCAAATGCTTAAATTGAGCCAAGAACAGTATTTCAAAAAACACATTATGATTTTAAATTACAAATATCACCCCCAAAAGCTTATATTTCGTTTGACCATTCTCATGAATATCCTGAGAACAGTTCTGGTTCCAAACTTTGGTGAATTTAAATATAACAGCCTTTGAGATTGGATATGCAAAGTGTGCGTTTTGAACTATTAATTGCGGCAATAAAATAGAAACCGAACCACAGACCGCTGTTGCGTTACAATAGAAGTTGTGCAGTTTGAGGTCGTGATGGCAGAGAAGGAAGAACCCTGGAGGCTGGGGGTGGGGGCCATCACGACTTCCGAATTCCTGAAACCCCATGAATCCAACTTCAAGGCAGGGAGAGGTGCTCCGGTTAGAGTTGCTGAGTATGATATTTGTTTCCCTTGGGTGACTAAAATAGTCCTGAACGTATCTTTTATGGTGGAAGCTAATCTGCGCAGGTTTGATTCACTCTCTGTTATCAGAAAATGAAACGTCGTCACCAACTCTTTAAAACGAACATGTACACATTTTTGACTGCGCACGTGTCTGGTTTGTGGAATAACGTGAGCTCGTAAATTTCTAAACTGGCCGTTTCCATCATTATGTCCAATGTGGTTCAAGTAAATCGCGATCATCGCTGAAAATAAAAGCAATGACTGCTAATCCAGTTAGTTTTCAAAGACTTGCCCTCCTGTAGCTAAGTTAGCTAAGTGACTGCTCTCTTGGGAAACTTTAAAACGATCAACATTACTTCCTCTCGGTCTGTTGTGGGCGACTACATAACTAATTTGAAAAAAGAATAAAGAATAAATATCAAAAAGGCTCAACTTACCCCAGTACCACCAGCTCCCCGTATTTTACTGGGTCTTTAGACGGGGCGCAGTACTCCTCTTGGCTTGACGAAAACATGAGGCTTCTGGCTTCGCTGTGTTACGTTAGCTATACAGTAATAACAGCGGTTTACAAATTGCCAGAATTCCCTTCACGAAGCGCTCTCATTTCAAAATATAATAGCATGTGCGTCGGTCTTCACACAAATCCAGTTTTGTTTAAAATAAACTGCCCCCAAACTTCTCTACAGCGACATTGCGAAACGTAACTTACTTGGCGGTTGAATCCGCTCTAAAGCAGATACAAAAACAGCGAGGAGCTGGGCCGGACTGTACCATTCGCTTGTTCTTTACTTTTTGTAGGGTGGACTTCTTACCCAGTCTGTTTTTGAAACGGTGTGTCTGGTCAAACATTGTCATCTGCAGTTGTTTAAATGTTTTAAAATCATCTTATAAAAAATATTAGGAGTTTTTTAAGTAACTGTTTGAACAAAATAATCAAATCGAAGGTATAATATCACTGTTGAACATCCTTACAATGTTCATGGATCGCACCTTCTGTTATGTAAACAAAGAGTACAATCTGGGAATTCTTAAAGGGATAATACTTTTTCTGATATGTTTATCTTTTAATGTTTATAGCTTACATTTGAGTAAGTGTTTAAATATTTTTGCCTTTATATGAAAGGTTTTAAGGGGAAAAAAGCTTAAAAATCACACGTTTTTATGAATATAAAAAAAGCGGCATGGGTCTGAGAGAGCTCATTGTAGAGGGGGCTGTAATAGTGGGAAACACATGGTGAAAATAATCCTCCTGCTATGTATTGAAACGATTTTGAAATCAGATTTAGTCCATGACCCCCTTGAGCTCTTTAAAAGCTTTATTTGATTAAGACTTCATTACAGTTTGCTTATACATGTGATTGATTATGCAACCAAATGACATCACTATATGCATGCTTAGAGTTCATTTTCACACTGACCAATGCTCCATTGTGATAATTTTGTTTTCTTTCATTTAACCAGGCATAAGGTTATATGCCTATTTGATTTTAAGTTCTTATCAGTCACTGACTTTATAGTTATGTGATAAGAAACATTTCAGTTTAATACTAGAGACCTTTGTAGTTTGCCTGACTCATAATGTAATAATGCAACCAAAGTGTTGATATCAATCTTCCATGGTCACCTATTCTAATGTGTAGTTGTTCTCATACCTTTCTGATTAATGTCCTCCTTCTCTACTTCTGCCTGGCTGTCTCATCAACACTTTGCTACCTCTGTCTTGTTTTCACAAGAACTTGAATAGCTGAAAGTGTCCCCACTGCCTCAGGCCCCCTCAGTGGCCCCATTGCCTCTGTAATTACCACCTTCTGTTTGAACTGGTATTCAGTTTCAAAGTGCAATAACACTTGACACAAAAACAAAAGGTAGTCGAGGGTGACTGGGGTCCATGCAAATACTTAGAGCCCCACCCTTAAGTGCAACAACCAAGAAGCTCACAGTACAGTAGGATACTTCTTTTCCCCCCTCCAGTTGTAAGAAACAGACCTTAAATATTTGGCATTTGTCAGTTCTGTTCATAGCGACACATGCTTGTCCATTAATAGCACAGATGAGTGAACTCCAGCTTCTTCAGCAGTTGTGCACAAGCTTCAAGCAGTGCTCTGCCCATAACTACAAGGCTCGGGCTGCCCTTAATGCTGTGGGTATAATGAATGTTTACTGCCCTTTTGTCTCACCGTCTCTTTCCGCTTTGCTTTCATCCACCGGGCATTGTCGGTGTAACAGAGCACTATAGTTTTTTTTCTACATCTGACTGACTCACTCACACAACAGAGTTGGGGGTGGGGATCAAAGGCTCTCCAGCACATACCATGCTGATGGAGAGCAGATGCAGGGAGTGGGCTGCTTTGCTGAAGTTGTGCTGGCGTAGTGCAAGTGCAAATCTATGTTTAGGAGGAGGAGTCAAGTGTTACCAGGCAAGAAGCATGAGGCCTACTTCAACAGGCTAAATTGTGCAATTGAGGGACTATGAACAATGATAAGGGAAGCGCAAAGTTCCTGTTAACTTCCCTGCTGCTTCCCGGCAAGATTTATGCATAAGTAGCGTGACCTCACACAGCTTTTTCCATTGGATTTCCGTGCAATTACATGTCAGGCTTCCCAAGGAAATGCAATGACAGAACATTTCTCACCATACTTTGAGATGTCACACAATCACTCATGCAAATAAGATCCTGTAAACTATTATTTGGAAGCTGCTATTTCACAGTAGACTATGCACATGCAGCTCTTCTATTTCTATCAGCAAGCTGTGACAGGCTCTCTGATCTGGTTAAAAGAGCACACTGAAGATGCTGTTGTGCACATAGTGTTGCGAGGTTTCCATGAAAGTAAAAGGCAGATCTCCAATCAGCTGACTGTAGCATGACAGTGTGGGAGAATGTGAAGAATGTGCTGATCCCATGTTGCTCGTGCTCCTGACCCGACACCCCCACTCTCTCAGCTAGCACAACAGTCTTGTTGTTTTAAAGGCCTTTTAACATGCAGGAGAGCAACAGCATTCTCTGCAGATAAAGCCAGCATAGACTTGGGTTGGTTGCATTGAACTTTTAATTCATACTTACACAAATTACTAAACTGGTCGTGGTAATAGATAATCTAAAATATTTAAAATGAATGAATATATATGACATCTATGCATTCTTGTTATTGTGTGCTTACAGTATAATTTCACTATTTTTTCCAGCACAACAACTCACTTCCATTTCCTGCAAAGGAAAATATTTTCTTAAAGATGTACAAGTCAAGTGTCTTGTTCTGAGGGATCATACTGTGCGTTCCAAGAAACTGATCACACCCAAATGCTCCATAACTGAGTCAGTTGAGTATCGAGAATCTTCGCATTCCTCCAAAAATAACATCGCCACATGACAAGTTTATTGTATTTCCAAGCTGAATTAACCTGCTACAAAAAGCTATATGAACAGAAGCTTCGCAACTTCCCTGCATACATTGTTTTTTTGTTTTTTTTTATCTGTGTAACATCAACCGAGGTCATGTACTGCCCCACAGTGTTGAAAAGAAAGATTGCAGTGGAAGAAATTAAACACTGGACAGAATTATTAAGCATCCCTTTTATTAACATCACCCGTTACAAAAAGAAGAAAATCTCAGTGTTAATGAATTTAGCAACATGATAGCGAGTGTTGATTACAGATGAAATGGGACGCTTCTTCCTAGAGTAGTTGTGGTAGGATTAAAAACCTAAACTGTTGACCCGGCCTTCCTCTCTCACAGCCAGGGTCAGAGACTCCCTTATCTTTGGAGCTGCAGGTACAGACCTGTCTACAATTTGTCCATGCATCTCCATAGTTACAGTCACGTAGTGACCTGTCTGACATGCCGAGATCTCTTCTGCTCTCCCTTCTCCCACCCAGTACTGAGCCAAAGTATGCATGGAGCAATGGATGCACAACGATGTATAGTTTGTGGTAATTGTCTGGTCAGGAGGCAAATCAACAGATCAACAACATAGTGTATTTCAGCAGGTCCTAACTGGTAAATTTAAACAATACATCATTTTAAGTTAAGAAGTAAAGGACTGAAAACCCAAAGTTTGTTAAGGTGGAAATTTGTATCTGCCTTCGAGACAAAAACTACTGCAAAAGGATTTCATTGGAAAAATACAGGTTGTTTTTTTTTTTTTTTTTTTTTTTTTAAACAGAGGAATGGTTGCCACACAGTTTAAATTATGCTGGAGGTAATTCTTTGAATTTAGAATAAAAATGATGATGCTGCAAAAGAAGAGGAATGTGGCTGGAGTGGAGTAGTTTGTGTTTTGGTACCGTGCCTGGAGTGTTTGGAATTGAACAGTAACCTCTGCCTGCTCCCTTGTGGCCTACAGCAAGTCTGGGAGTGGTTCACCAGCCCCCGCGGTCGGAGTCAGATGGAGGCTGCCTACAGTACAGGTGAGGTGAAAGAAGTTGGGAGGAAGGAGGTGGCTAGGTGTGACAGTATGGTATTGTGTGGTAGTGATTAGACCGAAGGTCAAAGGTGGTCTCTGTAGTGCAGTCAGGGTGGCTGCGTGGTACTGTCCTCCTCTCACTATACCTTGGGCAGATCTTTGTCAGCCTCCTGTAGAAACACACACATGTTCAGCCTGAACATTCAAATACACTGTTCCAAGTTAAAAAACAAGCAAAAAAAAAAAAACACAGGATGATATCGCAATGATATCTTTTGGCAAGTGACAAGAACTTACACCCTCCTGTCCCTTTGTGAGCTGCAGGCTGACAGCTTGGAGCAGCTGCTGCATTTCTCTGACCGTCTGATTCAATCCTGCAGTCATTTTCTCCTTCCTGTCGATCTCCTCCTGCCACAAACAAAATAGCTTGTTTGAGCCTGATGATAAAGCACGAAACGCCACCAACTTTTATAAAGCCGAAGTCTCGTTGCAACACCTAAACTGGGCGAGATGCTTACTCTCTGTGATGACAGACTGCTATTTTCTATCAGGTCATCAGCGTTGTCTGTTAGTTTGGAGAGCTCACCCTGGATCGAATCAAGAGACTGCTGGGCCTGTGGAAAAGATTAAAATGTTCCTCTTATTAACAATGAACCTGCAGTTTAATTGGCTGTATTGTGAAAAACAAATAGAGGTTGTTACCTTGTACAGGTCACCAGCCACCTTTTGCCTCTCATTCTCCTCCGTCTCCAGCTTGGACAGCGTCTCAGTGAGCTGAGTTTTCAGCTAGAATCAAAACAGAAATTCAGTAAGTGATTACTTCCTGATTTCTCAGAAAGAACCCAAAGTATCCAACATCCTCCCACCAACACGGGTTACGTTAACAGGACAACAGCTGCTTGGCCTATTAAGGCAATGTTCAAACCCAAAGTAGCACTTTATTCTTGTAGGTTTGTTGCAACAGTTACCAGTAAGAAGATGAGTCACAATGCAGGAAGTTCAGTCTGAGTAACACATTCACTCACATGACACCATAAAACTATACAACGATTTGAAATCAGCTTGCAAGTCTGGAAAGTTATCTCCGACGCAGTAACTTTTTCCTTCATCTCCAGAGCTGACTAATAAAATAAATTACATCAAATATTCCTAAACTAACAAACTAGTCAATTGTGTCCTTGACTGTACAAAGTAACAGAGCAAAAAAACATTTATTTGTACCTGATAGACCAGTGTTAAAGGAAAATGTAACGAAGGCAATCTTAACAATTCAGTTTAAGTTTTTGTTTACTTTTCTTTGTTATAAATAAGTAGAAAATAGTTTTGATAGTGCTTTTGGTGGTTTGAACACAGCCCAAACTTATCTACAACTACTGACATCTGATAATAACCACAGAAATAATAATAACCACAGAAAAATCTCAAAGGCCATTTATGCAAGACAAAGACCACAAGCTAATCAGATGAGTATGCAAGTTTGAATACTAAAGCAGCAGTTAGTAATAGCTGAAGCATAAAAATGAGACATATTTTCGGCCACTGCAGACAAAAAGGTTAACTAGCAAGTCAGGATGGACGTGTGACAGTGAGATTAAGTAGAAAGCAGGAGTAGAAAAAGAAGTGTTATTGTGTGTGAAGGTGAATCATCACCCCCAATCTGATTTTGCTTTCTATTTTACAAATCCTTGTCAAAAGCATCACCACATGACCCCATACGTTGTGAATGATGACCCACAGTTAAGCAGAAGCTGAAGAGCCCCATCCTGTGGCAGTCAGTGTAGAATCACTGCTCAGTGCAGTAAGGAAAAGGCTTTTAAAGGAGCTCTAGCTAGAGGGTGATCCACGCTTACCAAACTCAGCTCCTCATTCTGCCTGATAGCCTCTGTATATGAGCCATCAAGTCTGGTCTGCAACTCAGTCAACAGATCTTTGAGCTGAAATTAAGTTTGAGATCATTTGTTTAATGGAGTTGGTGGGAGTTGATCCAGGAAAGTGCTACTAGGGAAATAATCTAAGCAGTGATAGAAGTCAATCAGGCTGTAAGGTTTCTATGAAAAACTGTCCGGTTACACTCTTTGGCGGAGCAACACAATAATAAACAGAGCAGAGGATCCTGCTGTGCATGACTAAATTACCAGAGTTGTAAGTCCAGTATAAAGCTATTACAAGAGGTGCCCAAGTAAAGCATGTGTAGAGCAACAAGTTTCCTTTTTTTGTGTTGTGTAAACTCCCTATGCCCCAAAATCCAGCGTGCAACATGTATATAACAAACGTACTCATGTGAGCATGTAACCGACACATGACAGAGCTCATGCTTTTGCCACAGGACGTTGAACACAACCACAAGGAAACCTTTGTGAAGAGCTTCAGTTCCCGCTCACCTCTCTGACTTCTGTCACATAGGTGGCGCTCTCACGCTCCGCCCTCTCCAACTCAGACTCCAGCTGCTGTTTTTCTCTTTTCATCTACAGAGCACAGCAGAAGTGTAAAAACACACAACAACATGTCTCACAAGATTTGAGAAGTGTGTTTAAAAAGGACTGACATTCTCCAACTCTGCTCCATCAGTTAGTCTCTCAATCTCCTGCTCCAAGCTTGCAACTTTTTGGCTCATCTGAGGTAAAAAGGACAAGAGTAGCTCAATGAAACAAGCGTGTGGTGTCATCATACATGACCTCAGGTATTCAGAATTAAGTCTGGGAGTTGTTACCAACCAAACCTGAACACGTACCTCTTTAAGCTCCACCTGCGATACCTCAAGCTTCACCTTCCAGCGAGACTCCTCCTGCTCCACGCTGCTCTGAAGACGCTGCAGGATACCCTCCTGTGGACCCAACAGGAATGGCGGTTTAGTTTGGAAGAAAGACCACCATGCAACCACAGGGCTGGTCTAACAGTTCATTAATCTAATAGTTTTTTTTAATTGTCTGAAAATTGTCCTTTATCATCTCCTTAACATAGGATGAACCATCCTTTATCAAAGGAAGTAGATAATTCCTTCCCACACTGACCACAGTTTTACGCAGCTGCAACTTTCAGAGTGATGCTTGATTATGATCAAGCTGTAGTTACTGATTTGTGTGGATAAATTTGAGGACAGTGAGTGTGAGCAGCGTTAGAGCACAATGCTTCACTTTTGGGCTTTTTCTCTTCTCTCTTAATTACAAACATTGATAAGGTAATATTTGATATCTCATCCTAATATGATATCCAGTCTCTGCAACATTAAGACTGCATTAGTTGAAGGATCTATTCATTGAAGATCTGTAGTTAAGAGTGCATCCTTGTGTACGTGCAGGCAGATTCAGAGTGCAGGCGTTGGTCTTTTCACAAGTCCTTCTGATTTTCTCTGCCTTTCCTTAACCCTGAGATGTTTTGCAAAGAGGTCGAGGAAAAGAGTGTGGAGAAGAGAGTGATCTTTTCTCTTTTCTATCGGACCATACCCCATGATGTACTTAAAGAAATCTCTCACCGTTTCTGCCAAAACTTTCTTGTACGTTTCACAGTCTTTCTGTAGAATCCTTTGGGTTTCCTCGGCTTCTTTCATTTTCTCAGCCAGTTCCTACATTAAAAACAGTCATTTATCCATTCATATGCTCAACCTAAAAAAGGAATTATATTTGATTTCCCATTTAAGCTATTTTAGTTACCTCTGAGTCTCCTGATGCTAAGCTGGACTGTGTAGCTGAGCTTTCAGCTACTGCCTTCTCAAATCTTTGCAGCCACTCCTGATGGTTCTGGTGAAGAATTGTGAAAATTTAAGTCAAATATGAGTGAGACATCAGGACTCTGACCCAATTATCTTGGAGTTACTCAATTCTGTTTTATCAATACCTGTTCAGATGGCAGAGGCACATGAGGAAGAAGTCTGTGCAGAACATCTCGACAATCAGCCTGAGACATCGCTAATGCTTCCTGGTTCTCCTAAAAAGGGAAGAATACAAGAACACAAGAAAATGAAGAGATTGAGAACTCACTGTGCAAACAGCTCAGCAACACGCTTCCAGGTTCCAGTGGTCATCCAAGAAAATATGACCACAATTTTCCTTGTACGCTCCTTCCTGATTTAAATCAGTCATTAATTCATCATTTAGGCTTCTCCAATCAAAGTCAGAAATGATCCATGCAGCATCATTTTGTGTCATGACTCAGAGGTGTTAAGGATAAACATTTGTCTCCCTCCTCCTCCTAATTACGATGATAAAACATGGCTGACTTTCAATAGATCACATTTACGCCAAAGTCAGATTCGTCAGATTCAGAACATCGCAAATGTTTTATTTCTCCTCAACAGCAAATACGTCAATCTGCTTTCGTAAAATAGCAAGAGCTCTTCAATAAAAAAAATGAACAGGTAGATATCAAACATGCAATAATCAGCCACCATCAGGCAATGTCACTCTGAGGCCAAGAAGAAGAACCAGTTTGGCACTGCAATCGCTGTTTATGTTAACACACTGTCACTGGCAGCTTTGAAACAAGTGTGAAGCTAAATACAACTGGCCCTGATGATACACAACAGCTGCAGAGGAACTCCCTGGTTCAGCTCTCAAAAGGTGCTTCCTACAGTACTGAAATGGCAGACGAGCAGCTGCTGGGCCGACAGTTCAGTATGCACACTTACCTAATGTAATGAGAGGGTTGGGGGGCAAAAATAAACACACACACACCTCCCTGTAACTCTTAATGGAACAGCTAGCTGGTTGACAACTCCATGACTACACGGAGAGACTCCCAACTGCTTTAAATATAAATTGTGCTTTATGTTGGTCACTCTTGTTAATCCCAATTGAGATAAAAGATGTTTCCGTTGTGATAACAGAGCATTGAGAAGCATCACAGGACTGTCGCATATTGATTAAAAGGTTCAATTATCAAAATGAGTTAAATTAACAGTTGATGACGCAAAGCAGAATGGGGAAAACATGCCATGCAGCATGAAAGAAAGACAGGAAGCTGTGAAATGATAACCACAAATCTTAAGCTGAAGACATCTAGTGAATTCTAGACATCTAGTAAATCACTGCAAACTCATTTCCAAGCATCGGTCGGAACTCTGGGCAAATCTTAAAGACAAAATATATATATTCTCTCCAAAGAAACCGATATTTGTTTAAATCTGAAATGCTGACAAGTTGCATGTTTAACAGCTCAAAACAAAACCAATTAAAAAAATCTTGAGGCCAAACGATAAAAAGGGGAAGAGTGACAGTAAGGCAAATGAGTATGCAGCGTTGTTATGGATGATTGCGGAAAAGAAAGTTTCACTGGGTCAAATATGGCAAAACACATCATTTCGAAGGGGAGTGCATCAGATCGGAACTAGAGTGAAGCAGACTGAAGTGAGGTGTCGAACCTTGACAGTTTTGCTGAGTTTCCCTTGAAGTATGGACTCGGTGGTTGACAGAGCTTCCATTGCACTCCAGTTTTTCTCCCGAAGCTCCTGTTTTGGTCAGTTCCAGAGAGATACTAATTTCAGTTTGGCCTCGGGGGGGGAAATGCATTTAGTGACCCTCAATTAAAACCTGCTAGAGTGACAGAACAATCCGAACACATTTCTCACTTTGAAAATGACTCCGCTTTTCACCTATGCTCCAATGCTAAAAACAGAAGTGGGAAAAAAAAATCCAACAACAACAAAAAAAGCTTCTAGAGTCCCAGTGTCAATACTACTTATAGGTAAAGACAATATGCAAAGTATGCATGATATATAGAGTACAAATATTTATAATGAAGTAAATCTCTTCAAATAGAGTACATAAAATCATATGCTCAAGCTTCTCAACTCAAATACACTTTTCTGAGAAAAAATAGGCGAGTTTCTAATGCTCTGAATCATCCACAAGCACAAACAAGCTTGCTGAAACAGTAATGACCAATGGCAAACACAAAGAGTGGGCTGGAAGCCCTCTTATGTAATGCTCAGCTTAAACAATACCAATAAAAACAGACATCTGTACTGTAGAATTATGTTCCATACACACCATTTCTATTTGGCTATGAAACTAAACAAAAAATACCAATTTAAAGAACAAAAAGCAAAACAGGTAAGTGGCAGTGGAAAACAGGGAGCATGGATATATGCAGTGTGCAGCCCGTGTGAGTGGGAATGCTTTGTTGTAACACACAAAGGACAAAGCACGATTTCTCAGAGGGATAAAACAGAGCCTCCGGTAGCATTCAAGCCCAGGTCGTCACCGCAGGAAACCTACATTGTTCTTTTTCCTGTGAAGCTCCAGTGCATCCCTCAGCTCGGCCAGTTCACCCTGCAGACTGCAGACCTGCTTCTCCTTTTCTGACAACCTGAAAGATGACCGTTAAATCCCTCAATTTATGAAATTTATGAAACACTTTGTATATTATTGTGAAAAGTCCTTAAAAATAGAAACATGTATGGGAAGACTATTATATTGCTTACGCTTCAAGGAGCTCTGGGTTTGGCACTGCTGTGTGGGACTGCTAAAGGAACGAGGGAGAAGGGAAAAAAGGACAGAGTAAGAGCTAAATATGTCATGATGCTTATAATAAGAGCCACATAAAGAAATAGGAACATGGACTGGAAGTTCAGTCAAGAGATCCCTCTGCTTGAATGTCACTTTATTTTAATGCACTTCACCGTAGGACACTTTTTTTCTAAATCCATCTCACCTGTTGTTGTACCTGATCCACCTTCTCAATCAGCTCCTTCATCTTTGCCTCGAGCTCAGCCTCCAGCATCTGGATTTTCTGGTCCTTTGCCTCCAGCCTGAGGTTCAGATTTGCTCAACATCAGTCTGAAGTCTGATTTAAAAAGAAGTGTACAAGAGAGCTCCGTGGTGAAGAGTGGGGATTAACTTACTGAGCCTGGAGCTCTTGGAGCCGTGCACCAGAACTGGCCAGCTCCTCTGGTGTCTCCTTCTGTCTCAGCTGCTCCAGCTCTGCCTGCAGGGCAGCCGACTGCTGCTCCAGAGACTGAGAGACAAAAAATGATTCAGACAACAGCTAGAACGGGGACAATGCCACATAGAAAATTATGTTTCAACGGAATGAAAAAGTCCACACCTCAATAGTCTTCTCTCTGGCAGAGCAGCTGCCTTGTGCTGTCTGTAGACTGTCTTCCATCGATTTCAGCTTCAGATCCTTCTCTTGAATGCTATACAGTACAATAAAACAAGACCCTGTTACACAAAACACTGTTAAATCACATAGTGTCTGCTGAGATCTACATCTGCACTAAATCATCATCATCATCTATAAGAAGGCCTTTCATACCAGTGGAAATTAGCTGCTACTATCGGGTGTATATAATGTGATTACAATAAAATCATAAGTAACATACTTTGCTTTTATAACATGGGCTTATGACTTACATCAGCTACTTTTTACCTCAGCAAGTGTATAAAGCTGGCTCGACTTGAGATATTGAAACTAAAGTCGTATCTTTGCATCTTTAACTCATTTAAGACACGATAAGACCAGTGAGGGCTCCATTAATGTTGTCATGTCATTTTGACAGTGATGGTGAGAGCTACAGTACATGCATAATATTTGCAATGTGTGAAAGAAACAGCACATCAAGTGAAGTATAAAACATTAAGTCAGTCTACTAAGATCATGTTATGAGGTCTTTACTATCTTGACATATGTGCTGTAGTTGTTTTAAGCATATTGATTGTGGATGGGAGCCGTTGTGTGCATACATGGACATAAGAAGGTACAAAATATACGCGTGCTGCACCTAATAGAAGCATTGAATGGAGAGGGAAAGTCTGGATGCCACTTTTATCCTTAATGGCAAAATTTAAAAATCACGCGTCTAATTAAACTATATCATCTTGTGCAGGCTGTTAATGTGACTGCACGCACTTCAGACTGGAGGGGATGAACACGTAATAAGTAACAACCTCAACAGATTGACCCCTTTTAGATAAAGGTTGTTGAAAACTAAAGGAATGCATGCCTGAAAGGGGCTTTTGTGTGCCATGTACAAGTGGTGTGTGGAAATTAGCCTTTGTATTAAATTGTTATTATAATCCATAAATACTGAAATCGGCTTGATTGATCATACCTGGTCTGGAGTTCTTCCACTATTAACTGTGACGATGCCTTTAATGAGAAAA
>JAOXYM010000021.1:10776852-10807047 GCA_028567055.1 Leptatherina wallacei
TCCTCCCAAATGCAGACTGTAAGAAGCACAAAATTGGAAATACCTAAAACCAACAGATACAAACAGTCAGGAAATCTTTTTAAATGTGATCTAAGACTTTACCTGTTCTGCCGTCTTTCCCTTAAGGTTGTCGATTTCTTGCCTAAGTGCCACATTTTCTTCTCTTACAGTCTGCATTTGGGAGGAAAAAGTTGTTTTAAAATGTTTATTTATCAGAAATTGTAATGAAAACAAGACAGAAACCTTACCTTGAGTTCCTCCTCCTTGTTGGCCACCTCAATCAACCCCTTCTCCAAAAGCCCCTCTACAGTTTTCATGCTGTCCTCCTTCTCCCAGACACTGGGTGGGGAGCAAAGTTTCATGAGGTCTTTCATTTTATGATAACAAGTTATTAGCTTAATAGATAGATTAAAACAAAAGACCATCTCAATCAATTCAAAACTTATTCCAGTTTTCACACCCACCTCTTTTGGAACTGGTCCAAAGCCAGCTGGGATGCAGCCTGCATGTGGAGAACCATTTAAAAAGTGTCAAATGGGGGGGATTATTTTCCCTCCGTTTTTTAAAAAAAATCTGTCATTCTAGGAAACTAACCTGATCAGAAATCTGTGCCTGCAGATTCTGAATCTCTGCCTTCAGTGACATGTTGTCATTGTGTAAAGCCTTCAGATGACAAGACAAGTTGCATTAGTTATGCTAAAAAGAAAGATGGGACTAACAGACTGCACAATCATTACAAAATTTTCAAAAAAAAACAAACAAAGTCCACGTTGAATCACTGAATGAGAACATTGTGTGTCTCTGCCATGATGGTGTATGCAGTCATAAATCCATATGCCCTTCAACACAAATTCCTGCAAACTAATGAACCAGCGATATGTTAGCTCAGGAAGCTGTACACGAGGCTCGTGTTTAACCGTACCTGCATGTTAGTTTCTCTACTGGCAGCGCTGCTCCTCTCAGCATTTAGAGAATCCTCCAGACTCTTCCGTTGCAACTCTTTATCAGCCAGCCTTGACAGAACAGGGGAAGAAATTCACAATTACATTAATAAAGCTGTAGAGTATCAGGTTGAATGAATTCATAAAGTCTGTTAAGATAAAAAAAAAAATTTACTTACAGCTTTTGTAGCTCCTCAATGTGGGAGACATGAGTGGCCTAAGTGTAGAGTAGAGAAATCTTCTTGACTAATATATATACACACACAAATATAGCCATAAATCTCAAGCTTTTGTTCATAGGGGAGTAAAGGAGACCCATACCTGTGAGGAGATCTGGGCCTGCAGGCTCTCATTCTGGACCTGAAGACCTTTGTTTTCATTCATAAGTTCCTATAGAACAGATTGTGTGGGTATTATTACAGTTTAGGTCCATTTCATTAACTTATTCTGCATCTCTAGATAGACTGAAGCACACTGGGCTTTAAGACCCAGTACAACCTGATTAAGCTTTATTTTCATTCAGTTTGATGTCATTCCATTCAATTACTAGAACCAGGTCCCTTTTCCCTGGTATAGCTTTCTCTCCGTTGTGTAATCTACAATAAAACAGACTTGTTTTCGATATACGAGTGATGTTGGGCAGCCTCACCTGAACTCGGGCCTGCAGGGATTCATCTGGCATACAGTGCTGAGACATTTCCCTAAGCTCCATCACTCTCTGCTCCAGATGGTCCTTGGAGACCATGGCTTCAGTTAGGCTGCCGTGTATGGTCTGGATCTCTTTGTTCTTGTTGTTCATCTCTGTCTCGGCTGAAAGTAGCTGGTTGTGGAGCTCTGCAAACACAAACATATATTCAGTTTCTGTATGTGACCTGGCAAGTCTCTTACACTGGGTAAGAACATAGAAGAATTCCAGGTTGTTGTTGGGTTTGTGGTTTTTTTTTTTGTATGTTTATGTGTTTTTTCACCTTGGTTAGAGGCCTGAAGCTGCTCTCTTTCAGAACTGACTTTGTGGAGGAAGTTTTGCACTTCTTCCCAGCGTCGCTTTGCATCCTGTAGTTGGGCCTGGGGAGAAAAACATGAACAAACTTGTGTAACTCTTCCATACATTACACAAGCAAACCAGAGCTTCCACCATTTCAGCATGGATGGCTTTAGCAGGCACAGACTTTAGGTTAAAAAAAAATAATCTAAACTCACTTTTTTCAAAATGACAGGGCTCTCAATCTCTCTCTAAATCAATGGCAAGCTTAGATATAATTTTGTGGATCGTTGTATTAAAGTTTTTAGACTTTGAAGTTCTTCATAATGTCTTGTCTGTGTCAAGCCAGCAAACTAAATTTCGTTCTTGCAATTGTGGTGCATGAAAAGACAGGCAGGGCTGATCTGAGTGTCTAGCAGGAAAAGTGGTGTTTATACACAGCACAAAGCCTCAAACATTCCAGCTTCTAAAGCCAACAAACCCTCCCATCTCAGGTTCTGCTTCCCACAACCCTCCCCAGGACTTCCACTACAACCGCCCCCACCCCATTTCCCCAGATATGCTGCCACACCCACTGGTCACATTTGAAGCTATGCGGCAAGCACAGGTCTCCTACAACTCCGTTCATTTTTGTCTTGGTTGGAGAAACTGAAGCACAGGTTAAATAAGCAAGTTTTGCATCTGGATTAGCGTACCTCCAGCTGGGACACGTTCTGCTTGTAGCTGACCTCCAGTGACTTCCTTTGGTGCTCCTCCTGCTGAAGCTTGCTGTTGCTGTCTGCCAATTCTTTCATCAGACCGCCATATTCAGAACGCAGCTTGTTCAGCTCTGCTGAATTCCTTTAAAGCACACGATACGAAAAATGGTTAATAGAGAATTACCGAGGGAAGCTGTTGAAGAAGAAAAATGACTAAAGGCTCGCAAAAGTCACATTGTATAAAAAAAAATGCAAGTTTTTACACAATGCGAAAATACCAACACAATGCAACACATTTCAAGCATTAAGTTAAGTGTTTTGCAACAAGCAGTGTGAGCAAGTTACTTCAAAAAAGTAATTATAGTTACTAGTTACGTCTCCCAAAAAGTAACTGGTTTAGTAACAGAGTTACAGCTTTATAAAAATAACAAATTACTCGGAAAAGTAATTATTCCCTTACTTCTTTTAAAATGTTCAGATATGTTCCGTTTAAGGGAACTTCAAATTAATCTGCATGTTCATTCATTCAGAATAAAAACTGAACATTAAGTCTGATTAATAACTGAAAAGGAAAATTTGGAGAATAAATGACTAAGAAAAATCAAGGACAGTAATGTCAGGCTGATGGATGTTATAGTCCAAACAAATGTGAGACTTCTGTTCACCAAAGACAAAAATGAATCTTATCATACAATAGTAACACGCTGTCAGTAAACGTCAGTAACGGTAACAGTGTTGTAACGATGGAAAGAGTAGTTAGTTAGATCACCGGTTACTGAAAAAAGAAAAGTAACGCCCGTTAGTAACACGGTTTATTTTAATGCCGTTATTCCCATGACTGGCAACAAGCATGCCAAAAATGGGAAAAAAATGCAAATGAAAACAAGTATAGGAAAAATGAGTAGGTCTTTACTGATGTCATCAATGGGACTATTAATGTGAATAAATATTAGCCAACCTAAAAAAAATCAATACGTTCATTTAATGGTAGCATTATCTTTCATTTGAAAAAAATATCAAAGGGAGTGTGCACAGTACTTTGGGGGGTTTTTCATGGCAAGTAAAATAATTCTTTGTTAGTTTTTCATACTCCAACATTCAGAAGAATATCTGTCATGGATGATAATGGAATACTAAAAAGACAAAGAACTGAATTCTTGCATGAACTGGATCTCTGAATGTTTTCATTTGAGCTCAAGACATGTGTAAGGAGCACAGGAGAGGACACGTATAACACTGACTTGCTCTCCATCTGGTTGGTAGCTGTGCTGACCGCGTCCCTGAGGATAGTGTTCTCCTGCTGCAGTCGAGTGATCTGGCTTTCCAGTTGCTCCCTCATCTGCTGACACTACAAGCAAACAACAGGATTCAGTCTTAATCACCTCTCCGTGGAACCTCGAGAAGTGGTTCAGTTCTTTCACATTCAAAGTCCCGATATATTTCACTTTACCATATAGAATTAGCAATCCAGAGCGCTATTTAAATCAATATTACTTGTCTACCTGTTCGCCTTTACCTTTATTTGCATGGTCTGGAGCTCCTGGTGTGCTTTGGCCTGCATGCCGCCCAGCTCCTTCTCCGTGGCTGTACGTTGCTCTCTCATCATAGCCTCCACCCGGCCTGTCTTTTGCTTTTCCACTTGAAGCTCCTACAGCACAAAAACAAGAGAATATGTAAAACTCCTGACTGAAAGAAAGAAAGAAAAAAACAAACATTTTTACATCAAATTAATCAGCACTGGAATCTAGACCTGACTGAGCTGTTTCACTTTGTCTTTGGCAATTGAGGCTTCCTCCTGCAGAACTGTAAGAAGTTTCTCTCGTTCCTGTGCAGCTGGGTCAGGCCTACCTGCAGACTATCGGAGAGATACAGGACATGTAAAAAAGGTCCGACTACAAATATCAGGCCTCACTTCAATTAGAAATAGTCTAACATGTCATTTGTTACAACAACAACAATATAAGTTCATCATGTATTAATCTCTCACTTTGTGCCAGGCATCCAGGGCACTAGGGTTCTTCTCTCGGAGGACAGCAATCACACTGATGGCTTCTGTTTCTGACAGAGCCAGGCTGGACAGGCCAGAGAGCAGCTCCTTCAGCTTCACCTCTGTGTTCTCTGTGGAGTCACACACAGTAGCTGATACAGTTTACAGTTTTTAGATATTGAATGACCCCCCGCCCAAAAAAAAAGAAAAACAAACAAATAAACAAAAAAACCCTCCTACCTTTATCAGTCTCATTCTTCTGTTTCTTGCTAGAGCCTTTGGATGGTACGTCATCATTATGGGCTGCCTGGTGGTTGGAGGAAGCTGCTGAATCTGCATCATCAACTAAATTTTAAGAAAGAAAACAGAAAGAAGATTTGGGGGAGAAGGGTTGTAGTTATTCCTTTTGTGCTGGATTTTTTTAAACAAATACCTAAATCAAGGAAATTAAAGCACTTTTATCGGCTCTTGAAATTGGCCCCCGAAAGGCCTTTAAATTAAGTAAATAATAATACTAATGATGATGAAAGTCAATTTTATTACCAATCTCAGTCTTCTGTTTCTTGGCAGCGTTCTTCTTTTTGCCACCAGTGGCACTTGGGGGGGCCCCATCCAGAACTTTGGTTTCCGCTGCGGCGGGAGCTTCCTTCTTGACTGGTGCTGGGGTCAGCTCTGCTTTCACCTCTACCTGCTGCACATCCACTACAATCAGACAAGACAGTCAGTTTAAAGTCACAGGGATGAAAATCATTGAATGTGGCAGGGAAGTCCATTTTTCCTCGGATTTTTCAAGAAAAATATTTCGGCACTTTGAATAAAGTAACAACCAAATAAAAACAATTAAGTTATATTTACCCCCAAAAAAACCCGGCCGCAACCCCCTAGATCAAATTTCAGCCCTTGTTACTGACCAGGCTCTGCTTTCTGCTTCTTCTTCTCCTTCTTCTTCCCAGAGATCTGAGGAGGTGTCTGTGCCTGAACAGGGACTTGAACAGTTTGGACCTGAGCCTGGACCTCAACTTTTGGCGAAGGAGGGCTTAACTGTTTGCTTGCAGCTGAAGGGGCATCAGGCTTGAGGCTGACTGGCTTGGAATCATGAACTTCAGATTCCTCTGAGGGAGAAGAAGCGGTAGCTGCAGCAGCAGCAGCGGCAGCAGCAGCAGCCTTTGCAGCCTTTTTCTCCTTCTTCTTCTCTTTCTTTCTCTCCCTCAGACCAGCAGGAGCCTCTTGCGACATTGAAACAGGTGCATAGGCAGCTGGTGCTGGTGGATCAGGTTCTGGTGTAACTTCTGCTGCAGGTTCCTCTTCTACCTCCAGACTGGAACTGTTGGCGTCGTCGGCCACATCAAAATCCTGCAGATCTTCTTCCAACTCTCCACCTCCGCCGCTTCCCCCACTGGCCGTCTCCTTCTTCTTGCTCTTCTTCTTTTCATTCTTCTTACGGAGGTCCGGTTTACTTGGTGGCAGTTTGAGGTCACGTTTCTGCCGGGCCAGCACCTCATCGTAAGAGGTTTCTTTCATGAAGAGCCAGAAGAATAGGAACATGAGGGCAATGACCAGGGAGGGGGCCAGGATCAGAAGGTACTGAGAGTCGTAGATATCCACCGCCATTCTGAGAAAAGGAAGAAAAGAATCACTTAGGTTCTATAGCTCACACAGATGCACATTGGCCAATATGTGCTCATTTTGACCCACCATAACAGTGTAAGGCTGCTGCACTCCACATTTCTTTAAATATAAGTTTTAAATGAGTGTGTGCATTCAGCATGCTGTACTTTCATCTATTAAAATTCTTGCACTTGTCTGTGCCCCTCCGAGTGAATATTAATTTGCAGGTCACTCCTTTATGTGATGCATGCATGGTGGGTGGGTGTACATCAATAGTGCTAAGATGGTGCAAGTGAGAACCTATCCTGTCTTAGCGATATGATCCAATTAGACAGCACAACCCCTGCTAGAGAGCTTAACGTTTATATACATTTATATAGAGTCACAGTGAGAAAGAGGGCCAACACATGGACTGGAAGAACCAAATATAAAAGAGAGGTTTTAAAGGTTATTATATAAAAGGTTATCAGCTAAGAATAAGAGACTCAACTACACTCAGATTTGCTTGTATCGGGGCAAAATAGGTCAATAACATTAGAAGGGCAACTAGGCTAAAAAAGATGGCTCGCTGTCTTATTTACTCAGTCGCCCCCCACCCCCGAGACAACATGGTGGTGTTCTAAGCTCGTATCGGGATGGCTTTGCAAGAGGCAAAAATACACCCACGTGCAAGTGTCACAGCTGAGGTCTGCTGCAGCTGCAGTTTGGCACCTTCCAGCTTAAAGCCAAGGGAGGAGCTTCGTCTTCAATCTCAAAGTTTAAAGAGTCAACAGGTCCTCAGACTTCATCTGGTCAGTATCTGCTAAATACATACCTAGGAGATATGTGTTGTGGCTCCTTGAGAGTATGCGGTAAGAATGAACTGGGATTATATCAGCGCAGATAATGGAAGCTTACATTTTCCCAGATTTCTCCCCTTTACACCCTTACCTTTTTTTCCTGTATCTGTTCAAATAAATAAAATGTCTTTTTTTGTCATGGTATTACCTGAAAATGCCATTTAGAGCAGATGGTGCATTTATAAAAGAGGCAGAATCTCGGGGTGAGGACAGTAAATATAGTGGAAACATTTAAAGGATCATTGCACCAGGAGAGTATCTGCTGCAAACTAACATTACAATTTAACAGACAGCATTATACACTTGAAAGAATAAATTAAACCAGTCTTTCGATAATGGTGACAAGTTAAAGCCCTGGGTGATGACAGCAACATTATTTGGTCAACGGTACAAAATGGAGTGATCTGAAGTGCTGTACAATCCCATCCTACACCCAAGTACTGTGGCAGCCCTACAGTGTGGGAGTCGGTACCATAGAGCAGGCCTCTAGTAATTTGGATTAAGGAGATTACCCATGATAATACATTTAAGAATAACTTTCCACAGCAAGGCTTCCTGAGCACTGTCGGGCTTAGTCCAATAATATAGTGCTGATTTGGTTTCACTCCTTCCTATAAAAAAAGAAAGAAAAAAAACCTCATCCCATACAAAAACACCACAGGTCTGTTGCAGGTATTGGACCTATCAAATTCTGAAACTCATAACTTTCCCTCTGAGCATAAAGTTATTATGCAACTTTTTTTTCTCCCCAGTTTCTATTATTATGTAACATTTTCACAAGAGATATTATCTAAAACAAATGCATCCGTGTTTGTGTTATCTTAATAGCTGATTGAGAATATCTGCCTTTTACAACCTTTCCACTTCAGTTCCTTGGAGACATTTGTGTGGTATTTGACAACAAGCATGCATTCCTTCCCACTCAGTCTCCTACAGCTAGGAGCAAACTCATAAATACGTGTTACAAGCAGAGGGACAGCTGTTGGTTTAAAGTGCTGCGTAAAAAAAAAAAAGGATGTTCATCCTTTATATGATCTGCTTGCCTGTTATATAGTTTCCTACATGTGACCTCATTAGATGATAGCTGTGAAACTGGCATAATTGACTTTGATGTATCAGTACAGAAACCTTAAATCTAGGCCAATATGCAGCACAGAAGAAAATGCACTCTTGTATCCATGGTGAAATTATTCTCAAAAGCTAGGCATTAAGAATAAGAAAGAAAAAAACACAAAACTTTAGTGGACCAAGATGGGAAACAGCTACAAGATTTTTTACATAAATACAACCAGCATCTTATAGTGGCTCCATTATATTTCAGGAAACTCCCATGTCAGAGTAGATTAAACTGTAAAATAACTCTTTAAACAACATAGCCTCTAGGCATATAGAGTATGGGTGGAGTAAGTGGTATAGAAGTTTGAGGCTTGCTTGCTTTCTTTCTTTTTTTTAGGTCAAGGCCTCAGAGTGGAAGGTGCACGAGTTTCCTTATGCAGCTCGAGCCTTGTTCCAGCATCAAAATGAGCCTGGAGGACAAAGCCCTCTCGGGCTGTTGGCTCCCCGGAATCTACCCACTTGGCTGGCCAGGCCCCTGATTTGGTAACCACGGAAGCAGAGGCAACTCCTGACAACTATCAGGCCCAAAAAGCAGCACAGCCAGTACTTAAAAACAAGGCCAAATAACAATCTTCGTTTAGTATCTCCAAGCTGGGAACAAGTCATTCAAAAGTACATAGATATAAATGGGATAGAAAACTACAACAATGATGTGATATACAGCACAGAAACCTAATGGAAGCTCATACCCACTAATTTAAATGTTTGTGAAATATTTTATATATAGTAGTAGCTTCTAACTAATTGAAGCTGCAGTTTGTCACAGCAGCTCATTAAAAATAAAATCAGAGCACTTAAGCATAACAGCCATAGCTCTTCATTTCAACTTATTGGTTGTATTAATATTCTAAGATGTTATGAAACCGTTTTTATTGTACATACACTAGATACCTATCCATAAATAACCAGAAAGCTATAGTCTTTACAACAATGGTCAGGACCATTATTAGGGCAACAGGAAGCTGGTTCTTCCTGAAGTTGTAAGGATAATAAACTAATTACACTGTTATCAACACTGGCCATGGACATCTATCAAAGTGCACATCAGCTACAACTGGATATAGTGGAAAACATTAAACAGACTAGTTCTGGTTTCTTAAAATTTCCTGCAGTTTCTGCTCAGGGTTTATGAAGGACTTTTCTTTAAAAGATCTTAAAACTTGAATGATAAACTACAAAGAATGCCAACAAGACAAAATATACACGATTTCAAAAAGGAGGTGAAGAGATTAGGGGTTATCGTTCAGTACTCTGAAAGTTTCTCCAACTGGAGTCAGTAAGTTCCTGGAACTGGAAAGATTTCTAATGACCTCTACGAAAGACTCTTAGTTCAAAGTTCACTTGGCATCAAACTCAAATTCATGAACTAAACTTGAGACTTAAAAGGTCACCAGAACACCGAGTAGTGGTATATTTAGTCACCACCTCAATGCAGATGTGACAACTTTGCTCGCACAAGTGTCCCATTTTGAAAGCAGTACAAATAAGTCACAGCAGCTCAAGTTGTCTTCGAGAAAGGGAGATACCCCTTACGCCACCTCAGCACTCACTGAGAGCAGTTACAGGTTGAGTACTCAATGTCCCAGCTTGCTTGGTCATGCTGAGCGTAAATCGCCGGCCTTGTACAGACTACTGAAGCAAGACACGTAACAGCAGCTGGTCCTACTGCAAGTCCAATGCTATAAGCCTATAATCAGAGAAAAACGCAAAGGCTGTATAATGCCCTTTCTAAATTAGCCCTGCTAGCCCCCCATGTAGAATATACTCAAATTAATCATGAAATCGAAAGAAGAGACAGGCATGTCGACAAGATCACTTCCCCAAAATGACCAACATAAGATCATAACCTATGGAGGCTTAACAGTGGCCTTGGAATGATCACAAATAGTTCCTATACAGATTAAATCCATATAGAAAAAGGCTGGCCACCACTTCTGAAGTTCATTTTAGTAGTGTCTGCAGCTCTGTACTATGAATGAACTAGCTAACATCTGCGCTAACTAGCCAACTAACGTGAGCATGACACCAACGTTAGCCGGCCAATCCAATTAGTAGAGCAGAAGTATTCAGCAATTTAACAGTGCTGACCAAGACAGTTGTGAACAGAAACAGTTCGGTACTCTTTCAAAGACGCAACCTCTCTTGGAGGCGTGGACGTCTTCCCTCACTGGCCTCGTCTGCTAGTGCTAGTGTCCCAGCCTCCCTCTCTTGAAATCTCTGTCCCAGCCTGCTGTTCCACTCTTCCGCTACGGGCCGTTCCCAGGCCTGCGCGAGAAGCTAAGCTGTGCTAAGATAGGGAGGAGCGGATTTTTTTTTTAAGTAATAAACGTTAACATCTGCGGAAACAGCTGTACACGAAATACCTGTAGCTTCACTAGTCTTTCCCCGTTGCCAGTAGTTAAATGGCGTTGTTTTGCGTTGACTCTGGCAGACTCTCGACTTCCCAGGGCAGCTCCAGCCTGGCTTTCTCTTGCGCTATCCGTCACACCAACTGCTGTTTCTGGTTTGCGGGGGCGGATCATAGTTAACCAGCGAGGGGACGCTTGTTTTGTGACTCGTGGCACACCGACTGCACCGGTTCTCACGCCAACTAGACAGAGCCCAGCGTTTTCAATTCATCATTGGTCCGTAAATCCGGAGGAAAATGAACAGATAAATAAATGGGGGGATTGTAGCTCCCATAGTTAAAAAGTAAGTTACAAATAAATTAACAAACTGGGCAACTGTGCACACTTCTATAACTAAAAATCGTGGCAGAAATAAAGTGGTATTATATATACAAGAATAAAAAAAGAAAAACAACACTAACACTGGTATTGAAAGCAATCAGTTTATTATCACATATGATGACTGACAAAAATCTTTCATTTTCCCCAGCTTATCTCCCGAGTGGAGGTCTAAGTGAGTCATTGCTCCTCTGTGCCAATGAGGCCTGAGGGGCCTGCAGCCTGCAACTCGGCTTCATATTGTTTTTTCAGGCCCTTCAGATACATCCGCAAACTTTCAGGATCCAGTCTGGAGTTTCTGGCTGTCTGCAATAGTCTAGTGGCCAGGTGGTACATGGCTCTCTGTCTCTGAGTTTCTTGGTCAGTGTGATGTCTGGCCTGGAAAAATAAAAACAAATGCCAAGTATTCTTTCTGTTGTTTCATATTATGTTTAAAATATCCCATGTATTCGATAAAAGGCACGAAGAAGAGGTTGAGGCTGCAAAGATATCAAAATATCAAATTTCTATGACCCATACCAGAAGCTGCTGACTGACTTTGGAGGCAATTGTCTTTGCCTCGTGGACAACAGCTGGAGGAAGTGCAGTCATTTCTGCTGCTCTCAAACCTAGAAGAGCACAACTGAGCTCTGTAAAAAACAAAAACTTAGGACAAAATTCAACAGGTCTGTTATTTCATTTTACTGACTGTACCATAGTTCTTTTCTTCAGAGCATCCTCGACTCAGCAAAAACGTGTACACTACTCGCTCTGCACCACTGTCACTGCTGCGCGTGTGCTGAACCTCCATATGCTGGTTCTCCACATTTGGATAGAGAGACTCCAACTGACATAACTCAAGAAAGTGAGTAGCAAACAGAGTGAACGCCTGCAAATAGCAGAGAAACCGGACACAGCTTAAAGATTAAAATACCAGCGAGTATGTGCCATTCCTGTATTTGTTCTACTGCTTCACTGTTGATCTAAGAGGTGTATTATAACCAAACCAAAAATAAAGTAACATGACTGATGCAGAGTGAAGGAATCTGAATAGTCTGGTTTTTAATTCAGAGAGAGGAGTGGCAGCAGAATTGTACTGCTGTATACGCTACCTTCAGGCTAAGGAGGAACTCACATACTGAGTGACAGATGCCGATGCCTTCTTCAGCACTTGTACCACGTCCCAACTCATCTATGATGATCAATGACCTGTCACTTGCATTTTGGATTATGTAAGAGATCTTCAGGAAACACAACACAGGGGAGGTTTTTTTTTTTTTTTCAAGAACCTCATTTAAAAATATAAGCAGCCTCAATTAAAAAAAAAAAAGAAGACAAACCTCTTTCATTTCCAACATGAAGGTGGAACAGTTTGTTTCAAAATCATCATCTACACCAATTCTGGTAAAAATCTGATCAGCAACACGGAATGAGGCGTACTCAGCGGGGACAAAGGAGCCTTGGAAAATTCATTAAAACAGGTCATTACTCAAGAAATAAGTCCCATTAGTCCAACTAACTCATTTCCATGAGGTTACAAAATTTGTTGCTGACCTATCTGCGCCATGATCTGACACAGTGCCACCTGTTTGAGGTAAGTGGATTTGCCGCTCATGTTGGGTCCTGTTATGATGACAAAGTTGCTGCCCTCAGAGATGAAGCTATTGTTTGATACAGGCTGCTGTCGAGCCATTCGCTCCAGAATGGGGTGACGACCTTGCTTGATGGCCAGCGTGTCTGTAAACTCCGGACGCACTTGCAGACACAGCAGAAAACACGAAAACAACTTTTTTATTCAACACAAATAAATTTAGACTTAGTATTTGGTATTTCTGTTAAAGAACACAAAACTAACAAAACACGTTTGTTCATTACTGCTGTACAAATCTTAAAATAAATATTGAACATCATCAGTATCACTATAAGTATACATAACTAATAACAACATTATAAAACTGTTAATTTTCTGAGTCAGGTGTGTGCAATGGTAACAGACAGTTAGCTCCTCTACTTGTCTCTGTAAATACTGAACATCAGTGCACACTTATGTAAGAAGGGTAATCTGAGTACAAGCTAGCAAGGATAGAAGAGGGCAGGCAGTCAGCACACGTCTATGGTGAGACAGTTTCAGACAGCTGAGGGCCAGCACTCACCACCCACAGGGCTGATGGGGCTGTGCTGCATACAAAAAAAAAAACTGAGCCCAGCAAAGATGCAAGCTTAGTAAAGTAAGAACTGGTTGTCATATGTCACATTAGCCAGGGACTGGCGAAAGAGCAGATAGCATCCCCCTCCAAACCCATGCAGACAAAGGATCAGACTTAATCAAAGCTAATTTGGTGCTTTGACAGACTTGAGATAAAAGGATCACTCTGGTTTGTACTTACCGTAGTCTGAGATGGTGCACGCATTGGCCAGTGATAACAACATGTCCAACATGGAAACAGCATCTGAGAGTTTGTAAAGGCAGTGAATGTGCTCGTAGATGGTGCTAAGAAGTTGGTGTATCACCCTATAGGGGCAGGTAAGAGAATAACTAAGTTTTGAAATGAAACAATATTTTGCAAGCAGTGCCCTCTAGTGGACACAAAGTATAAGAGAAAACTTAAGAGGTGTCTTGAACCAAGACAATAACCCAGTGAATAATTGGTAAAATTTTTGTCAGTTTTAAAATAATTTCTGTGTTTCTTTAAGGAGAGGAACAATCTGTTCAATGACAACAGAGTGAATGATATGCTTTGAAAATGATAAAATTCCATGTTTTAGGAGCTCTGCATAATCTCACTTGTCTAAGGACATATACTATTCCATCCAAATAATTCATCAGATAAAAATGACCTAAAATCAACTTGGCAGGAAGTCCTGAAATTAGACTAAGACCTTATTTGATCAAGAACAGAATGGGTTTCAGCTATGACACTCATTCAGTGCAGTTCAATGGAGTGCAAACAAAACATTATTATGCAAGTTTGTAAGTCACAAGGTCACAGACTCCTCACACGCAAGAAATGTGAAAGATCTCCCTCAGGGCTTCATCACATCGTCCGTTCATCTTCATCAGGTCAGCAGTGGTGAAGCCATAGTTGTTCTTGTGCTTGGTTACCTGAGGTTGAACATGTTAAAAAGCTGGGGGGGGGGGGTTTCTCACTGGATTTTCAACTTCCCTTATTACAAGCTAACACCAAACTTTCTTCATCTTTCTTTCAGCCTACCATTTATGTCTTTAGTGGAACTTACCTTGATGAACTCTGGGGGTAGTTTCCCCTCAGGTAAGACCACTCCTTCCAGCTTCATCTGGATAAAGAAACCTCTGGGTGTGCTGAAGCTAGTGCGCATCGGAAAGCCATACTTCTCGCCAAGCTGGTTCACAAGTCCTACACAGAACCAGGACACACAATATGCCGTGATATATGAATGCACAAACAGCACACAATGAAGACATTCACTACAAACTTCTATTATGAACACCTGCAATGTCGTCCACTATCTCAGTGTAAGCTCTGCGGGCAATGTCAAGGAACTCGTTGATGTTAGGGCGCACCGCATAACACTTCTGGGTGCGCATGTTCAGACTCCCTTTCAAGTATGTGGTGTCATGATTGATCACCGTCTTGATCTGCTCTAGGATCGTGTCGAATCTGAAGCATGAATAAATATATAAACATGGTAAAGGAGATTACAGAATAGGTAGTAGATTTACTAAATCTAGAAAACGTTCGACCTGTTGTCCTCCAGTGCGGTACTGTATGCCTTTAGTAGAGATGTGTTGCAGTTCTTCAACACCATCTGTTCATAAAATATAACGCAACAATTTGTGTGCAGTTCAAATGAGTCATGTTTTCTTGTATCCACAGCCGTTGGGTGATTGGGAATACAGAGAGTCGCAGACCTTAAGCCGTGGCACCAGATCCAGAGTGTGTTTCAACTGAATGACGTGAGTAATCTTAGCTTCAGCAGCTTGAACCTGTACCAGCATAGAAAAATGCAGACAGAGAACAATAGCAAAATGTTTCAAAACTTTGTAATTGTTGCAACTGAATTCCACGAATATAATCACGAGGAGTAAAAGTATATTACGCACTGTTTCCTGCTTTGGGATTTGTACAAGAACAGAGAGCAGCCGGTCGATGTCGAGGAAATGCCCGATGGCTAAAGGGAGCAAAAGAAAAAAATACTATGACATGTCCTCATCATCAGCATCCTAATAGTTTTACGTTGGTTTCTGACCATTCTTCAGGCCAAAGAACAACTCTTCATCATGCAGCAGCTCCTGTATGGAGTCCAAGCGAATGTTGATGGTATCCACATCAACCAGAGGCTCAAGAATGTTGGAGCGCAACCTCCTGGCACCACCGGGTGTTTTTGTGTGGTTGAGTATCCCTAAAAGACTATGCTCACTCCTATACAAAGACAAGTGAAGACAGAGGTAGACTGAATGTGTCAAACATTACACAATCAATAAAAAAAAAATTGCTTTCCCAGTGCATTCTCTCTTACCTGTAGTCTCTATTATTAACCACCAGCTCCAAGTTAGCAGCAGATGTTGAGTCAATCATGGCTGTCTGTTCACTTCCTTTAAAGCTCACTTTAAGAGACTTGGCAGCATAAACAGAGCTCTGGAGGAACTCTAAGTATTTCATCAAAGCAGCTGCAGCTGCTAGGCAATAATACCTAAATAAATAACAATACTTGGTCATTAAAAAAAGCTGAGTTTCACAGTAGACCTATGCTGTGCATTAATGTTCTGTAGGTGGATTACTTTGTTTGTACTTCCATCAGGACAGTTCCAAACTCTGGAGCACACAGCTGCTGAATGTACTCCAGTCCTTTTCTCTCATTAAAATACTTCCTTTGGATTGCAGTGAAAGCTACACCCTGACGACAAGACACGAAAAACACAATTATTACCTCATACTAACACATTTTCATTAATTAGATATTACAGTACAGTTCCCAAAAGTGCAACCAAAAGTGAGTGGGGAAAAATGCTTTTTGTTTTGTTTTTAACTTATAAATAAGACTCCACATCTATACCGGGAAATTCTCAGTGATGAGCTTGAACAGCTTTGTCCCTTTCCCCTTCTCACTGGCTGTGTCTGGCATCAGTATTTCCACTGGCACCATGATGTGAATCTTGGTTATAACCTTCAGAGGAATAATAAATTACTAAAACGTACTTCCCGTATTTCGCATTCTTCTCAGTTATTATTCTTAGCCAGTAAGAAATTGATAGCTTACTTTGGCATATGTCCCTGTGTCTGCAAACTGAGAAAGCACAAGCTCTGGACATTTCAAGTCCAGACTGGCCATGCCAATCTCTCCCCTGGCCAAACCACGCCCTTCAACCACCACTACAATCACAGAGGGCCCAGAGATTGTTGATGCAGATGAGCAACTTGTACCTGCAAAAATGGATCCAACTGAATGAGAAACACCTTTATGTAACTGGACTTTAACAGCTAGTTTGGTCAATCAGCAGTGTTTGGGCATGGTGGCAACCTGTGGGTCCTGCAGACCCCGGTGTTCTTCTGAGTCTTGGTGTTCCTCCATGGCTGTGAAAGGAAGAGCTGTCTGAGGTTGACACCATTAGTGATGAAGCTGTTCTTCCTGTCCTGAAACTGCTCTGATACTGACCTACTAAGAGTCAAAACAAAACATGAGGACAAGTGGGTTATATTATCACTGTGAAATCCTGCCCAAAGACTTATGTCAATCTTTCGGCCCTATATGAAAGGATTAAAGAACATAACAGCCGAAATATTATCATATTATAAACTACATGGCTAACTAAAGTCACCTGAGGCCATACGTGGTTGTATGGTACCATGGCTGGAGCTGCTTTCATTTGAACTTGGTTGTGATAAAACTGTGGAAGATGATGCAGGACCATATGAGGTGGCGGAATCATTCATCCGTCTTCTGTCCGCTGAGAACATGCTCCGTGTCTGATCACATCCTGAGGTGTCGCCGCCTGTTATCTCCTCTGTGCTGCCGTTATACATTTGAAAATCTCCCTACGGCACGATGATGGACAAATATTTACAAATTCATTTTCGATTTTTTTTCTACAGGTTACTTAGAGTTAATATTTGTAAAAGGCAAATATCTCCCAGATAGCTAGCAAAAACGGCTATCCAGAAAGTGCGCGCAACTTCTACAATCAGCGGCTAGCATCTGCGCATGTCACTACAACTACTACTACTACTGAGAGCGATCGAAAGCTCTGTTTCTACTACAGCCAATAATAATTATGGGGGCCAGTGCAAGCTATTCATCTGCGTTTTCAGGACCGTCGATATCCTAAAACAGGATTTAATACAAAGTTTAATATTTAATTTAATACATAAGTATCGACGGAGACACACATAGTATTCACCACAATGAAAGATTTGTGGAAAAAACTGAATAAAATACATGTCCAAAATTTGTTAAGAGAAACGCTATTATTCTGGAAATATCTAACCGGAAGTATTGTCCCCTTTCCGGCTTTTACCAACATGGCGGTCGATGCAGATGAAAGTAAATATTTTGTAAGAGAAATTGAAAAAGGTGACGGCTGTGCTTTAAAGGTAAAGCAGTGCTACATTGGGGATGTCGGCTGTGTGGTTTGGGATGCAGCTATCGTTCTTGCGAAATACTTGGAGACGAAACAGTTTTATGAGCCATCTTCAGGAGTCAACGTGTGGTCAGGCAGGACTGTAGTAGAACTCGGAGCTGGAACAGGGGTGGTTGGTCTGATGGCAGCAACACTTGGGTGAGATCAGTCAATATTATTGGGGTTTTATTATGTTGCCTCTGTAATGTGCTTACCTTTGCTTGCATAGCTATTTTTGTACATCAAATACCTTACGTTCCGACAGAAACTGGGTTGAATAATGAGATAAATGAGTAATGTAATTCCATAATTGTCACTTTTTACCCACAGAGCACAAGTTATGGTCACAGACTTGGAAGATTTGCAGACTCTTCTGAGAGTGAACATCCAAGAAAACCAGACACTCATCAGTAGTGGGTCCATAACTGCAAAGGTATTGAAATGGTTTGTACTTACAATTTTCATATTTTGCCCGAATTATTTTTCAAAATACACACAAGCTGGATATGTCACATTTTAACTCCAGTTTCCACTCTTCTTTAAGGGGTGATGATGTCTCTGAGTTCTTGCCTCCCCCACATTATATCCTGATGGCAGATTGCATCTATTATGAACAGGTCTTTTATATTTTTACAATTCTGTCCAACATGATCATATACCACTTGAAACCAGACATAACTGAACGTGATGTGCTTTATTTCTCTTTATCAATTGTTCCTGCCTAGTCAGTTGTTCCGTTAGTGGAGAGCTTGAAACTGCTTTCTGGACCAGAGACTTGCATTATTTGCTGTTATGAGCAACGGACAGAGGGTGTCAATCCGAAGGTGGAAAGGAAGTTTTTTGAGGTAAGAAAGTAATGACACAGTTTCCCCCCCTTCTCTTGTACTTAAGTTGATATATATGTCATCAGAATTGTTTGACTCATTTTTGTGATCCCTTTCAGTTGCTGCAACAAAACTTCTCCTGTGAGAGGATCCCTTCTGACAAACAAGACCCAGAGTTCAGCAGTCCAGACATCCACATTCTTCACATTCGAAAAAAGTATATTTACAGTTAAGTTAGACTACTTTTTAATGTTTATCCCAAAACCACACAAATATCAGATTATCACACAGAGTTGAAAGTCTACATACCATGTGTAAAACATTTTCTGTATTTTATACAAAATTTTTAAGGCAAACGTTTTCTTAATAAAGAAATAAAAATATAATGAAACACTTTCCTGACTTGATACTTAACAAATCTATGGATTGAACCTTTTTTTTTTATTATTTATTTTTTATTTTGAAAAACAAACATTAAACTTTAATCTCTTTGACTTCATATTGATGCAGAGGTGAAGTATTGGATACATTTCTAATGTCCATAGAAAAATACAGCGAAGCAGAATTGAATGTCAGCTTTTATACATTAGCTGTAAATATGAAACCCACCATACTTCTACATGGGATCACATTGAAGAGGGTTATTACTGCACACTTCTGCAGAAATGATCAGCTGTTGACAACAGTGAGAGTGGATTTTTTTTTAATTAATTTAGTAAATTCAACATAACCTTTTAGGAGCACTAGGGGGCAATAGTTACTTATAATCTAAAAACCTAAAAAGTAACTGGATGCAAACACTTAGCCCATTTACTAAACCATGAATAGATTTGAAAGCCAAGCTGCTTATCCCATTGCTAAATGATCTTTTCAATTGTGAAGATTAGGTTTATTCCTACATGAAGAAAAGCTTGAAAAGGAGCATTTTCTATCCTTACTTGTATACAGCTTAACAAGTTTTGAAAACTGAAGCCAACACACTGTATGCACGCTTTTGCCCTCCATGTGAGGGGGAATTCCACTTAAAACCCCAGATTAGCTGGAAGATTATGGCTCTTTTCACGCATAAAACCATGAAGTATGCCCCATACTCCCACAAGCATGCAGGGGCCCCTCACAGCCTTTCATGCTGTGCTGTGTTTACACAGTGGAGCTGTAGTATAATGAGCAGGGTGGCCTCTGAAGCACAATCCAAATAAAAAATGTTGACTTTGTGTGGATTGAAAGTCCCACTAAATACTCAAATTGCTTTATAAAAGAATAATACGTATAAATAACAACAATCGTCATGTTCTTACTGAAAAGCGAACCAGCTTGTGGGCAGGAAGGTGTGGTATGTCAGAATATAGATTAATAATCCAGAATTGAAAGATTAGTTTCTTTTAAAGCAGATACGAGTGACTAATAATTTACAGCAGAAGCTTTCATTTGTGTATAGAGTTAACAATAATTCAAGCAAAGAGAACACATATCGGAACGCGTCTAAAAATTTAATCATTGTGAAATTTGAATCAAAATCAGAGTTTGATAGTTTCTCCCTTTAAGAAGTGTAGGCCTTTACAACAACAATGTGTGCGACAGGAATAGAAATGAACTGCTCAACAGTTACTATAAATAAGCGCAGCAGATCTTTGAAAATAATCGGTCCCTGTGGCCCTCTGCTGCCCTCTCACTTATGCCTGGAGCAGCTGGACTGTTAGTCAGAATTAACCTTCTATTGAGGTCTCCTTTGGCTTTGACCAGCTAATTAATTTGACTCGCAGCTGGTATTAAGCCCACGTCCCCCACTGTGGTGGGGACAGGACCCAGGGGGTGTTACTAGGGAGATTACAGGGTTAGAGGGGACCACTACTCTTTGTTAACATATCCTTTTTTATTCTACTCATAGCTCTCCAAGTCAAGTAATACGTAATATGTCCTACTGTCTCTATGGCCTTCTTTCCTGCTCAAATGTTAACCAAAAAATAATTATAACAGTGAAGTTGCACTCTACTTGCAGCTTGCTAATTAGGCTAGCATGCAGGGGAATAAGGAGCTCACTAAATGAGGACAGGCCACAGCAGCGGTGTCTGTAATCTGTTATCAAATGCACGTTGCAGTTGATTGTGGATACCATAATATGATTATTCAGCTACATTCTGCCCGTAACAAGACAGAATGGGGGCATTTTCTGTCAACAGATGGTGCTATTAGAGGGCGTTACTCCTACCTGAGTGGAAAACCTAAAAAGAAAACACACTACAAATGCCCAGGACTACCTGAAAACATTTCCAGTGTGCATGAATTACACGTTCAAACAGCTGTTCCCTTATATGCAGTTAATTTAATTAAATTTAATTGTCTCCATGATACACATGCAGCCTGAATCCTTTTTAAAAATGGGGTAACTTAAGGTAGCAGGGAGGTTTTCCTCCAAACCAGATGGGTGGAGTAGAGTCTGACTCTACCAGGCTGTGGGGTGTTGTGCCTAACTCTGTTGCATCACAGCCAAGTGACACAGAGGATCTTTTGTGTCACCATCTCCAAGCTGCCGGAGCCAAGAGACACTGCTCCAGAAAGGAAGACTCATTTTCTCACTAACTATTAGGGAGTGGCTCAAGAATAGGCATCAAACTGGGATGATTAAAAATAGAAGGGCTGCATAAATGTGTGACTCCCGTGGTCCTGCAAATGTGTCCACCCCCTCCCTACTCCATGCAACCACACAGATTCCCCTTCTCTCTTTCACATGGCAAACTGAGCTCACTGAACTTTGTGCTGCACAGAGACAACAGACCTCACTTTCAACACAGAGCATGTGATTTGTGTTATCTTTCAGCTAACTCTCTATCCCCCATCCGGAATGATAGGAGCAATGCCACACTGCTGATAATTTCTGGATTTGAGAGCAGGAATTGGCAGTGTACCACTGTAGGACAACTAGCTTATAGAAACACAATGCTGAGTCCCTCCCACCCCTGCAGGGGGAACAGGAGGGTGGGGGTGCTGTTAAGACAGCTGTGCTGCAGTCGAGAGGGGATAAAATCCAGCACTGTGAGAAAATTTTGTGCACACTAACCCCCTTTTCCCATTCCTATCAGTGAAATCATGTCAATACTATGCCTGTAACCGTTGAGTAACATGATTTGACAGTCCAGCAACACAAACATATATTGGTCCTATTACGTCTTGATGTTTTAATCATTAACTTCTTGTCTTATATGTTGTGTGTTACAGTTTATCAACCCCTTACTATAAATACCACACAGTTTGAGGAGTGCTCACTTCCTATGTTTACTGTCTCCACTGCATTCTAGTGCAGTGATGTATTTGTCATGATTAGGACATGTAGTGGTCCAGCTCAGTAGGGAGGGGGGGGGCAGTGTGTGGATGAAACATTTCCCTGAGTCATAACTTCTCAGTAGTCTGTGTGTGAGCAGCAGCGCCCGACTTGCTACAGATCTGAGCTTTCCTTCCAAGCACCAACTGTTGTTCAATCCAGACGCACTGTCACTCAAAACACAGACTCTGCTGTAATTACAGCAGTCTCGTCAAACACACTGACGGTCATGGCTGCAAACTGCTACCGGAAACTTCATCCTGCTGTTAGCCAGCATGGGGAAGGTAGTGTGCTGCTGTTGGGTGAATGATTTCTGCTTAAATTGCTGTGCAATGAGATGTTAACATCATCCTTTAGAGTTAACTGAGAAAACATGCTCCATAGCAAAGGTTGACTCTCTGTGTGCTGCACAAATAAGCCTTGGGCAAACACATTCTACAAACAAAAGATCTCAGAAATGTCTGATTTAATAATGCTTCAGAATCAGATGCAATTACTGTACATTTCTGCTTCTTGCAGCCAAGAGACTCAAGAAACTGCAAGCAGCAGCTCTGTGAATAATGCCTGCTTTTCCTCTTCTTGTACTGTATTGCTCACACCTGAATGCAGCGTGGTTAACACTTAGCAATGATCTTCTTTAGTCTCAGTGTGTTACAAGTAGAAACACAATGTAAGAGTGTGGGGACAAACTGGCTCACACAGCTGCGTAAAACATCTGTCAATTCTAAAGAGGACCCATGTGGACAATGTTTTTACATGATGGACTATAACTGAAGCCGTGAGGCTTGAAAATGTAATAGCACTTAAATTGGATGGAAAAATCAACATGCCAGTGTAACTGGATGGTTTGTGGCTTAAATCATGTAGTTAATGCATGCATGAACACATTGTGTTTCTAGTTGCACACAAATTGAATATGTCAGATGGACTTCCAACTTCATCGTAATCTTCTGGTTCCCTGAATTTGTCATTTCACCACAGCCAGTAACCTTCAGTTGCAGATATGAATGGAATGTGTTTTGGATCACTGCCCAGTGCACCTTGGACTTCACAGCTTCGCATTTTTGCAACCTAATTTGACATGGCTATACCACACTGCAACCACTGTCAGAACAACATAAAAAAAAAAAAGTATTCTCAAAGACCTGCTAACAAAACAAACAGGTTATGCCTACAGAACAGACAGAAACGACTGTATCTATCTCCCATGGCATTCAACAGCCTTACCCACAGCAGGAAACTTATCACAACTTTCAACCACTTCCGCACCTGTTTCACATTGAACTGGCCGAGTTCAATATTGACAACACACCCAAAGAGGCTAAAGAGGGTGTGCAGGAATTAACCAGAGGACACAGAGCGAGAGTTTCACAACTGAACAGACAAGTTTAATGCCTTCCTGGTATAAGTAGCCAGTGGATAAAACTGTAAGAACTGTGGTTTTGAGTAGGTAGGTCCTTTCTACCATTTAGCGGAGAAATAAAGTGAAGTAATAAGGGGTGTTTGGATAAGTGGACAAGAATATCTGTGTCTGCATGCATCACAAATCCTACCGTGATTATCTAGATGGGTGTGACTGCTACACTGTCAGCCAGCATTAAGCCAGCAATGACTATGTTCCAGGCCCGATGTCAGAAATGAGCATTAAATTCACGCTACCTGTACAAATGATGCTATGCAGCTGGAGTTCAGAGGAAATGAATTGAGGAAAACAAACCACACCCGTGAAAAAACCACAGATAATTCAAGTTAGTCTCTCAGCATGGGAGGAGTAGAGCTACTACCACAGCAACTCCTGCACTGGCTCATTGTTTTGTAAGTTAACTAGTGAGCAACAAGCCACTGTTGTGAAAAAGTGTGAAATGTCCTTTTCAGTATTGCTGATCTTAATTCATATAGAGAGGGGTCTCTTTCAATTACTTCCTTTTCTTATGTAGAATGGAGGACCTAACTGTAAACTTGCAGCTGCAGTCTCAGCTGCCTTTGTGATACCAAAAACACCAGGCCATGGTGGCAGAGATCCCATCAGGCTGCCATAGAAATACCCACAACAAACAAGCATTCTGGCCACCTATGACATATCAGCCATACACTTTCTTAAGCAAATCAGTTTAAAAGTTTTAATCATTCTTATGTTAAGACACCATTAAATCACTAAATTGTTACCCTTATTTCCACGAGGATGCAGACAGAACCTGTTTCTTGCTGTAGAAAAGAAAAACTTATTCAATCCAACATTTGGGAAACCTGTCCAGCCTAATACTTCATAAAGAAAAGGAATGAGGGTCATTATACAAAGCCCCCATTACTGAGCTTCATTCTATGACTTGAAACCTATTCCTAACCTTACTTTCAGGAAGTATAAGGAATTCCTGCTGAGCTGAGGGAGTTGACAGAAGGGCCAGGAGGTCTCATCTTTACAGAGGAAAGGTCATTAAAACTTCCTTACAATCTCTGTCCTTGCCCTGGGGGCACCAATGTTGCCAATAAAGCTGTGAGGATCATATGGTTGTAATGAAGTGGTGGGAACCAAAGTGGTAATTACAGCCCAATTAAGCTGCCATCAGCATCTAATGGAGGCCCTTGACCAAGCTCTCACTGACAGCAAGTATTTACAAACTCCCTTATGCAGCTTGGAAACTTTCTCGACCTGTGGAGTTTGTCAATGATCATTTTCATCATACTGCCTGTTTTTAGAGATCATTTAAATCACTGCTTCATTATAAACCATAGGTTGTGAAAAACATCTCCAAAAGTTGAGTTATGTCTGTCTAAGTCACCTGACCTGTCTGACGGAAACCTCTGTGGTGCTAAAGCAAACATCCTGAGGCCTCAAGAGCAACTTGCTAGGCACCCTACCCCCCCCAACAAATACCATCACAGTGAAATGCAAAAATGTCTGTGGATGCAAATATATTTAGGGAGGATAGTGTTGATTGCATTCAAAGTCAGTGAACCCCAATAATGTGAATGCCAAATCCCATGATTTTAGTATGTTGCATCAATTGGATCATCAGTTCTTTAGTCAGATGTAAAACCTCTCCCGCTAATCCGCTTTCATGAAATATATTTCTTCACCTAATCTTTTCTTGGAACTAACAATTTCAGCTAAACTTTTGAATACTTCTTTTCAATATCTTTGGAACTTATGTAGTACAAAGAAACTTATCTATTCAAAAGAAAAAGAAAAAACATGAGAAATTTCTATTTAGGAGCAACTGCATGTGGTTTCATTTGTACTACTTTGATTCATATATCATAATGGCAAATTATATTCTAACAGAATTATCCACGAGTACCCTTTTACCCCATTTAATTTTCCATTTCTAAACAGCAGCGTTCTACTTGTCAACTTGAGCCGTCTCATTAAATAAATGAAAGAGTTGTTTTGTTTTTGTCCCCAGCAAAGGCAAACTCAGGAAGTTACAACTGAGCTCAGCATCATCTCATCTCTGGCTCACAATCAACATGCAGCACTCAAAAAAAGAATCCACAATTCAGCTGTATATCTGCACTACCCCACCAACTCTCATGCAAACCATCATGTGGTTCTGTTGTTCCAAAAAAGTCAGCAAGCTGAACTTCCTGTTTTGTACATTTTCCTGGTTCGCTGGCGAGGGAACTGAGACCAGAAGCTTTCAGTCTAAGCACAGATGTAGAGCCATTCATGAAACCCAGGGGGATTTTCAAACTTCAGACTTCTACTCCAAACTCTAAATTTGGGATTTTTATAAATTATTGCATATACAATATTTTTTTAAAAACCCACCAATAAATGTTTTCATCACTCACAGGTTCTATCCTTCAAGAAAAAACAGGGACTTAAAGATTTAAAATCACTTTTTTAATAAGACATTACAATGACATTGTTCTGTACATAGTTCCCCCAGTCAAAAGAGGAGTAAGAGCTGCACCACATGGTGTCATTAAACATCCCACCAGTAAACAGCTCCCTCTGACTGCACGACAGATGGACTCTGATGTAGGGTTAATGTACTTACGTACTCATGCTACAGATATAGGCTATCATATAATGTCCCAATACTGAGACTAATCAACTGTGGTATCAGATCAAGAGCTCATAGCTGAGTGACATTCCTTTGGAAAGATTGTGTCAACTGAATATGAATTATCCAAAATTAAAAATGCATCTTCGACAAGCATGTTTCAGTTACTGGAGGCCTATTTGTTGGATACTCAGCACAATTAGACATGACACAATAGGTCAATTAAGTAACTATATAGCCCACATAAGGGTATTGGAGGGGGTAATAAACATATCTGAAGTTTTTTTTTTCTCTCCGATTCCCAGACTAATGACTATGAAATGTAAGCATTGGCAATTTTTTCCTTTGCATTTTTAACCCCGCTTTCTCAATACCACTGAGAAAGAATACTTTTCATCACAGTACTGCGTCAACACAGATGTCAAAGTCCTTCAAGTAGGCTACATGACGTTTAAGAGCTCACCTTTGAAGAAAAGAAAAGAAAAAAAGATCCAAGTTCAAACCCAACACAGAGTGAACCTTGAAACAAGCTTTAGTCCAAGAATGAAGATTAAAAACTTCATTAGAAAAACTATATAAAACAGCAAAAAAAAAAAAAAAAAAAAAAAAGAAGAAAACAGGCAAAGGTGGTGATCTCTGTGGCTTTAACCTTGGGACCATTTAATTGAAAAAACTGAAGCAAACCCCATCAACAATGAATGTAATATAGGCCTGGTACAGAACACAAGCAAACTTTAAGCCAGCAAACCCAGCTAAAGATAAATTAGTCATGGGGTAAACATAGTATTAAAATAAATGGGAGATAATCAACTTTTCTTTATCATACTCATTTTGAGAAGTTATTCGTTACTTGCAACTTTATTGTAGTTTTGACCTAAAACAGTCAGCACTCAATCATTAAGATTTGTAATTTGAGGTTAGCCATGTCAGACCCTCATACAGTCCATCACCTGTGGTAGCACAGGAGGGCTGAACATACCAATTCCTATCTCTAATGCGGGTCAATCCAAGCTTCTCCTGGATTTCATGAGGCTTCATGGCATCTGGGAGGTCTTGCTTATTGGCGAATATCAAGATGATGGCATCCCTCATCTCCCGGTCATTAATGATGCGATGAAGTTCCTGCCTTGCCTCGTCTATACGATCCCTGTCCGCACAATCCACCACAAAAATTAAGCCCTGTGTGCCTGTGTAGTAGTGTCGCCACAGAGGACGTATCTTATCTTGGCCTCCAACATCCCAGACGTTGAACTTGACATTTTTGTAAGTGACCGTTTCCACATTGAAGCCAACTGTAGGGATTGTGGTCACAGACTGTCCCAGTTTCAGTTTGTAAAGGATTGTTGTCTTTCCAGCAGCATCAAGTCCAAGCATCAATATTCTCATCTCCTTGTTTCCAAAGATTTTAGAGAGCATCTTCCCCATTTTGGATTCTTGAGCATAAATACTTTGTTCCTAAGAGAAAAGCTTCTGATTTGTGCTGATGATTTTTCACTCACAATGCAGCGTCGGTTTTAGTATAGGCTCACTCATGAAAACATGACTCGGTCATGAGGATATTCGGAGGAAAAGTCAAAATTGTTCACACATGTTTAGACCTAACAAATAGGACTTGGGTACTTTTCATTTAAAAGTCTGTCAGGATTCTGAGTCCAGGAACATTTATGTTCAGAGTATCACAATGTTTTCTGGGCCTACACACAACATTGACACGGTCGGACTAAGAACTTGGCAGCAGCTGTTGCAGGACGTTCATTATTCAGCCAAAATTAACCCAAAGCTGAGTGAGAATTGAAGGCCGTGACGACTGAGAACTGGAGAAGATACACTGTATGTGTAAAAGACGAACCCCAAAAAGCCGCGATACTTGAACTGAATGTCTCCCGGTGTTATGTGGCCGTCCTCCTCACCGGGTGCGCCCTTGTTCTCTTCACAACTGCCAGGGGAGAAAAAGCAGCTTTCGGCGGCTATTCCAAAAAGCGTTGCACTAGGCGACTTCACCGTGCTGGAAGGAACGGTGACTCCACGTCACAAATATCCACTCACAAAACTCTAGTCACCCTGAAATGAGATTCAGGAGGAGGTCAGACATACAAATTTGGCAGCTACCGCTCGTGGCTGTTATAGACGGTTAGGAAGTTAGCAATAGCTAGCTTGGTGCTTAGCAAGCTAAGCTAACTAGCTAACGACAGTTGGCTGCAGCAAACTAATTTTACCAGGACATAATATACATAATACAATGGTAGAACATTTGGCAGCAGTTTTAATGAGTAGAATGGATAGCCAAAATATAAGTTATTAACCTTTTTTCCCTCTTCTCTCCGATGTCGATAAATTCCCTCAGCCCTCGTCTTCCTCCTTTAACTGGAGCTGGTCGCAGTGCTGCTACACCGGAAAGGTGTGGAACTGCATTAACAGCCACTTCCTCCCGTCTGCTTCATTCAGCTAATGCCGCCTAGCTCGCCTCAGACTGTCTGGGGCGTCAGGAGAAATAACCTCACTCACAGGCAGCCTTATTCATATTTTTACGAATTTAAATTTCTAAATATGTTGTAGGGACAAAGTTGTTCACACGTATGTACGAGTGACTGCCTCTCAACAAAAATCTTTTTTGGCTAGGTATGAAATAAGAATAATATTAATAATGATTATAATAATTATAAAAAGTTAGGCATGTTAGTCGTGTGTAAGTGCTACTCACGTTGCTAGTTGATTATGTACTACTACTTAGATATAGTTTAGGTGTTTATATATCTATTACAATGGCCTGGAAGAAGATATGATTGTATATGATATGGCTGATTAAATGAATGAATGACTGAATGAAAGGATCCATTTAAATGAAATAAAAATGTTACACCCCGAATCTGAAATTGACCTGCGCAGTCAATAGCTTTTTTTTTCTTTGCCTCAGTATCTCATCTAAATTACGAAGACTCTGTGATGCATAAGTAAAAAATTTTGTTGTAAATGTTAATATCCGAGTAATCTATGTAAAGACTAATATCCCCCCCTGGTGGCTATTAAAGGTTATTGAATGTAATGTGAAGCAGGCAGTAGTGGACCGTGGAATGATGGGGACAAGGAGAGTATTGCACTAGATGAGGGTATGTTTGCTAGAGAGAGAACATATTGCATTTGTGGTCAATAATAAATAGGATAAATAAGAAAAAGCAACTTCAACTATATCAAATCTTTAATTATATTGCACAAGATAAGTATTGAATAAATCAAAACAATAATGAAGAGCAAGATTATAGTTTGTTTTGTGGTGTAATGAAAGAAACTCATTCTGTAGGTTTCATTGACACGCAGTGGGCAACAGGTCAACCTGGTGACGTGCTGTGTAAGAGGAGTCTTGGTAAATGGATTTGGGCCTTCTTAGGCAGCTGTCAATTTCTTCCTTCAGATTGAGCATAATGAAGTCTGGTGACAATAAGCACATAGATAGTGGTAGTACACCAATCATATGGGATGTGTCCAACCCCAGAACCAGCTAAATTAATGCATATCAAACAAGTATGATTATTCTTATCAGGAGTAAAGATAGAAGAGCACATTTGGGGCCAGTGGATAAAATGTCTTAGGAAAGGGTGGTGGTACTTAGTAAGGCAGGTCTAGGGGCGGAGGAGCTGGTTTAGATTGTTTTTTGTTTTTTTTATTTAATATACATGGTTAGTTTTTATTATGTCAAGCACTTTGTGTTGCTCCGTAGCATGAAAAGCGCTATATAAATAAAATTTGATCTGGTTTGATGTACAATTCCCTTTAGTTGTTATCCTGGACTACTTGAGTTTAATAGACATTTGTGTGGAAACCTGTTGCCTTAAATCAATCTAGTTTAAAAAAAAATGCTGAATCTAAATGCATCAAGCTGTATCAACATTAAGCCATAAGCCATATTTATGCTGATTCTTTATTTCTTTCAAATAATTACTGTGTCACCTTGACTCACCTTGTTGAAAACTATTAGAATCAATTTATTTGTTTTAGTAATGAAGCCAAAAATGTTGAGAAAATTTTGGTTTAGAGTTGGGTTGTTGGCAGGACATGGCATTGTACCGTACCGTACCGTCCGCTTATCTGGGGTCGGGTCGCGGGGGCAGCAGCCTGAGCAGGGCAGCCCAGACTTCCCTCTCCCCGACCACATCAGCCAGCTCGACCGGGGGGATCCCGAGGTGCTCCCAGGCCAGCCGAGAGATATAATCCCTCCAGCGTGTCCTGGCTCTACCCCGAGGTCTCCTCCCGGTGGGACGTGCCCGGAATACCTCCCCAGGTAGGCATCCAGGAGGCATCCTAACCAGATGCCGAGCCACCTCATCTGGCTCCTCTTGATGGGAGGAGCAGCGGTTCTACTCTGAGCCCCTCCCGGATGACCGAACTTCTCACCCTATCTCTAAGGGAGAGCCCAGCCACCCTGTGGAGGAAACTCATTTCGGCTTGTATTTACGATCTCGTTCTTTCGGTCACTACCCAGAGCTCGTGACCATAGGTGACGGTAGGAACGTAGATCGACCGGTAAATCGAGAGCCTCGCCTTTTGGCTCAGCTCCTTCTTCACCACGACGGACCGAT
>JAOXYM010000021.1:10810602-10831725 GCA_028567055.1 Leptatherina wallacei
AAGAATGGGAAAGAATTCCACCTACAAAGCTTCAACAATTAGTGTCCTCAGTTCCCAAACGTTTATTGAGTGTTGTTGAAAGGAAAGGTGATGTAACACAGTGATACCATGCCCATCCCAACTCATTTGGAACGAGTTGCAGCCATCAAATTCAAAGATAATTTGCAAAAAAATAATAAAGTTTTTCAGTTTGAACATTAAATATCTTGTCTTTGTAGTGTATTCAATTGAATGTAGGTCGAAAAGGATTTGCAGATCATTGTATTTTGTTTTTAATTTACGTTTAACACAACGTCCTAACTTCATTGGAATTGGGCTTTGTACATGAAATAATACCAACTGCAGTTATAATGGTAACACTGGATGGTACAAAATGAAACTATACATTCATTATACCACATCATACATATATCAGATTGTATGATGCATTATAAGCAGTAAATACGACATAAATATAACAATACATATATTTCAATGTTAAATTTAGACCCCAAAAGCTACTGCAGTAATTACAACTTAGTTCAGTCCTTGTGGCCCCGCCCACACCAGTGACATCATTACCGATAAGGTCCACCGTGATTTCAAAACAGACTTAGAGGAGACTAGATATGAAACAGAGAGGTCAGAAAATTAAAACATCATAAAAATAATTATTCTGCCGTCCGGATAGAAGTTGTTTTCCTGTTTCTAAGGGCATATAAGACACGCTGACAGCAGCTAGAACACCGTGTTTTCATCCCTGTCAACTAACGGTTTTAACGACACCGGTTACTTCAAGCCATCTTTGCGGACGCCACCTGCTGCAACATGACATCCCTCTCTCGCGCACTATCTCAACCCATACTTGCTTTTCCAGAGGGGAATGATATTTCTCCGAAAAGCCATCAGCTGCACCGATGTCGTAGCAGGAAACTGTCGAGCTGCGCCTCGTTCGACAACACCGAGCTACTAACTTCACCTTGCGCGCCCGAGACGCGAGTCCTGCTCATCAACACCGGAGGAACCATCGGGATGGCCCCTCAGGATAACGGTAAAAATGGTAAGTAGAACTCATTTTTACTGTGCTGTGACCTGGCGGTGCATATCTTAGCTTTTAGCAACCACAGGACATTGATGTTAATATGAGTGGTGCTTGTTTGTCTCGTGTCACTCTGAACATGAGGTACTATTTAATCCTGCGTGACAACAAGTGCCGCCACGTGGATCCTTATATAGCTCTTGGAGCAGTTCTCATAACTGATGCATGATCTTTAACAGTAAGCAGGCTAAAATAGACTGATGTACACTTTAGAAAAAAGTTCTTCTCCTGTGAATAAAAATCAACCACAGTTTTAGTGGTGCACAGAAACATTATAAAAGGCAAAATAATAAAATGGATAGTTGTGATTGTAACTAATTTAATGAGAAGGTCTTTTACAAGCAAGTGAAATCTGAGGATGTCAGAGCCTCCAATGTAAAAACTGTGCTCAGGATTGTCACCATTTAATGAATAACTAGATGTTGACTTGAGGTATTGCGCAACACTTATAGTATGTAGTGAATGATGAAAAATAACATTCAAAGGTCTATGTAAACTCAGTCAAGCTGTAAGGATGCCGCTTTTCTATTCTAAGTTTCACATCCAGTATTTCACAAACATAATGTGCCTCGATATACACTAACAATCAAACGCTTGGACACACTTTCCGATATGATTTCACTCAACTTAACTTTATTTATAAAGCACTTTAACACAATGTTGAAACAAAATGCTGAACACAGTAAAGAAAAAAAATAAAGTGCAAAGTAAAATCAGAAACAAACATTCTTTAGCGGAAAAGTGCTTCCAAACATTTGACAGGTAGGCTACTGTAAATTAATTGTATACTGTACTTTTTCTTCTACAAAGATCTGGGGTTCACAGTTCACAAAACATACAGTATATGTTAATGTGTGAAAGTACAGAAAAAAAGGAAAGCCCCCCCCCCAATATTTGTCTCACTTTTCTTTTTGAAGACTTAGAGTAAAACAAATTTTCTCCATTGAAAATTGAAATTATTTCCTGGGCAGGTTGTACACTAGAATGAGTTCATCTGAACCCAGCACTTGATCGTTTCTTTTTTTTGGCAGGCATATAAATCTTGAAAAGATGTGTTTCACTTTCAGTCTTGCCCTTGGGTAAAATTCCAAAAAGCAGTAAAGAGGATGACATGTCAGAAAATATGTGTGTGATCTGCTAAAACTGGTCTACACTCCCTCCAGCAAGAGTGCTGGGATCCACTGAGTTTAGATTTCTGGACTGGGGTAATAATGATTTTTAAAAAAGGGGAAAAAAGCAAATATGTCATAGTTTAAAGAACTAGTAGTAGTTTGCTGCGGTTTCCATTCTTTAAATCACATTTCCTTTAATATTGTCACAGTGGCTTCCGTTTCCCCATCCTCTGTTATTTATTCAGCCTGGTCCACTGTCTGAACTGTAATCTAATTAATCTTGCAGGAAGTGTGGAACACATGCACAAAATCTGCAAACAGAATTTATTCTCCATGTTTTCTTAATATTCCTTCCAGAGCGGTCTCTTCCCTATCAGTTTAATAAAAAGCAATGTACTAAGTTGGCTGCAATGAACTGGCGGCCTGTCCAGGGTGTACCCTGCCTCTCGCCTAGTAGCCACTGGAATAACGTCCAGTGTTATTATTATTATTATTATTATTATACAGACGACACAGAAAACACTAATCTATACCCACATACAAGGAATAATAATTTTTTCTCATGATGATCATTGTTAAATACCCTGCTGCCCCCTTAGTTTGATCATGCCAACCCATTCATTTTCAATGAGCAGGTGTGTCCAAACCTGATCCGTCCAGTTTCTAAGAGTCCTCTCTCCGTAACAATGTAATTTCTTACATTTACCTCTAGGGTTCAGTATGAGGCTGATGTTCTGTTGTTAAAGCTGTGGTAAACCTCTTTTAATGATATTCTGGAATCCTAAAAAATAACAAACTACGAAATGTTCCCTTCTTTCTTTTATTGTAACCCACAGTTCTTGCCCCGAAAGCCAATGCTCTTGTGGAAGGCCTGCGCAAGCTGCCAATGCTGCATGACGAGCTGTATGCCCAGCAGACCTGCCTGTCTCAATACTATGGATCTAACACCCTGGTCCTGCCGTAAGTGCACCCAGAAGTTTGTTGAGCTCAGTCATTTTAAAACCCCATACACTCTTGTCTTATGAATAAGTGTGAGGCCTCTTTTATTTTTTACTGTGTAGTAATAGTTGCCTTTAGAAACACAGAGAACTCACCAAGTGAACATAATGTTTTGCTTAAATTCCTAAGATTTTCTATCTCATCACCATAAAATGTTGTGTCTCTACCACATCTCACCTTGTTATATCTAAGATAATCATACAGTCCAAGATACAATTAATAACTGAAACTGGATTGAATGGAAACAACTACATTTCCTCTTAAACGTATGTCCCCAAACCACTGTTTTGCCATTTTAACAGGAGATCCCTGCCCTATCCTGGCCAGCCATTTCACCGGTGCTGTATATCTAGCTGCATGGTGTTTGCTTTGCTTTGGTTTGATGTGCTTGCTGTTCTTGAGTTTAAATGACAGTATGCTTGCGTGACAGGAAATGTATACCTGTGTGGCCCTCAGCAACTGGAGAAGATATTGCCTGAAGTGTTTTTGTATCATCTACTCTTCACTTGCTAATGTGCACCCTGTTACTAACAAGACAGCTGCTTTAATGCGTGGAAGCTAATCAAACAGGCTGAGATGACCTATTTTTCCTTTTAAGTTTGAGTTTTAACCAAGAAAACTGTATTGTCCATCAACACATCAGTGAGAGTGAACCCTTTCCCAACGGATTAACAACCCTTTATGGTTATAAAAGTCAGTCCACTTTTTTCTTTCTTCTTCATCATGAATGATGCTGTGGTGAGCAGCTGAGGAACAGTGTGGAGCATCATGTATAAATGCAATCACCAAGCTTATGGTTTATACTTGTTTCTGAAGGGGGGATAAGTGTATTGATTTATTGAAAGGCTTTATTCACATGATGATGAAGCAACGCCACAAGGCCATTTGCTCCCCGCCCCCTTCACAGAATTATTCATACACACATGAAAACACATATATATGTATAAATACATGTGCAATTATTATTCCGACACTATGAGGCCTCTTAGCATGGGTATGCTAATGTTAAACCTTAAGGGCCCACCGCCAGATAGATGAATAATTGGTGATTTGAATAGTGTTTTTTGTGGCACTTTGGCTTCAAGATTATCAACAACATATGTTCTGGGGTTGTGTGTGGACTTAAGGCTAATTAGAGGAGCGTCTATAGGACCCCTGTTTGGATGAGCTGGGGCTCTCCTGCTCTTCCCCCTGCTGTTCCATTCAGCGCCTATCTCTGGGACAGGGCTGCCCCATGGTAATGTGGGGGGTGTCCCACCCACTTTCTTTAAAAGAAAGATTAGAAAGAAAATCTTTCCATGGCTGTCGAGTTGGTCACGCTGCCTTATGTGGAGTGTTAAAGGTTTGGCTGAGTTTAACTACACATCGAGGTGACGTGAATATGCATGCTTTAAAAGGTTCTTTCCCTAGCTTTATAATAATGAATGATAAGTTGTCTTATGGCCTACGGCATTGTGTGTATTTACAGAAAATAATAGTATAGCGCTTGTAACTCGCAGGTCTTTTCTGTGGTGCACAATGGCGCTGCTCGGTATACCAGTATGACAACACCTTTCCTCCTCCAAAATTCCTTGTGTGTGCGAAACAGGTTTTGGCAACATGCTGCTGTGACATAAGGCCGGGCTAAAAAAAACTTTGTGTCCCTTCATAAAGTTAAAGTTTTTAACTTTCCCAAACACTGTTTTAAACTCACTTCCTCTTCTTTACCCATCCTGACCTTAGGCTTTGTTTGGTAAAACCTTCTAAAACAGGAGGATTTTCTGGATAACTTCCAGCTGTTCACCAAAAACTGGATTTCTCAGCCACTGTAGAGGCAAGAAACATTCAGTAAAAAATGACATAAGAAATGAAACCTTGTGTTACTATTATAAATAACTGAGTTTTCTTCAGTGTTTTAAAGGAAATATTTATTTGTGCATCGTGAATTAGGTCTGAATGGGTCAGAACTTGATCCAGACACATTGAGGAATGTCTTTATGTGTTTACTTTTGGGTGTACTTTTGGGTGTTTTGGAGTGAATGCCCTTGTAATAACTCCAAGCAATGATATTATGGGCTGTTCATTCTGTCAAAGCTTCTTTAAATGTGACATATAAACTGTTTTCTACTTCAGATTGAGTAAATCAAATAAGAGGATAGTCTACACTATCCTGGAGTACAATCCTCTGCTTGACTCCTCCAACATGACTACAGAGGACTGGGCCAAAATTGGAAAGGACATTGAGGTACTTGCCACTGGAATCATTTCATTATTAGTTTTTTGACTGACTCCATCTTGCTATAACTAATCTCTTAATGTCTCTTTGAAAGCTGTGCATTCATTTATCCTGCAGTTTCGACACAGCTTATCAATTCCTGTACATAATGTAATAGGAAAGAATTGCATCAAATGAATATTGATATGTAAAATGACCCACATTATGAATTCTGCTTTGACTCCAGAAACATTATGAAAGCTTCGATGGCTTTGTGATCCTTCATGGCACAGACACTATGGCTTATACTGCCTCTGCCTTGTCCTTCATGTGTGAGCATTTGGGTAAACCGGTCATTCTCACTGGCGCTCAGGTAACAGCTGCCGTCGTCCAGAGACTAAGCAACAAATTCATGAGATGTGCCACCAGAATTAAAAGTGATTACTTTCTGTATCCAGGTACCCATCTATGAGCTGAGGAATGATGGCAGAGACAACCTGCAGGGGGCGCTGCTAATTGCTGGACAATTTATCATTCCTGAGGTAATAATTGTGTTTCATTTCTCTGATGAAAGAACCCCTTAGAGTTGCTTTCTATGAATATTTTTCTTTGCAACATTACATTTTAGTTTGTGGAGCCATTAAATATGCTCATAAATTCAAGGTAATACTATAAACATATACAGCGTATCTGTGTTCAGAGAATACGCCATGTTTCACAAAGGCGGTTTGGAAGAACGGTTGGCATGTTAAAGGTAACAAACGGCCACCTAAGAGACTCGTCTGATGAGATGAATGCTTTCTAATGACCATGAGTTGTTTCGCAACACTTAACAACAGTCACAGAACAGGAAAAACGCCGAGCTGTGTCTGTAACAGCATACGTATACTCTGCAAAAATATAATAAAAACAATGTTTGTCAGGGCACTGCATGTCAACCAGAACACTTATCATCTCCATTGAATCTTTTTGTTAATTTAATTAGAAAATGCTTCTGTTGCTTGATTAAACACAACATTTTCTAAACACTTGAAATGCCAAAAGTAATTGTGAAGGCAATGAATGAAAGAAAAATACTTTGTTAATCTTCTGAGGGAAATTATAATAGTATTTCATTATCAATTATTCAAACAAATAGAACTGCTTTGTTCACTCGGGCCATTTTTGGGTGCCTTTATGAGACAAAAATGTGGCAAACTGACCGGAGCTATGTAGAAATGCGAAGCTTTTTGCTAATTTATTTAGGTGATAAAGGTTAAAGTGGCTTTAAGTAATTTTGCTTTCCCAAATCTTGGCAGTTCTGCATCATACAGATCAGTCACAAGGAAAGAAATTTACAAAAAAAGAAGAATTTCAAGGAGAATACTCAGTAATGATCTAATATGTTGAGAAACATTTTCAAATGAGTTTTGATGAATTCTTGCTGTGTACTCCATCTTTCTTTCTTCTCAGGTGTGCTTGTATTTCCACAACAAACTCTATAGAGGGAATCGTGTGACTAAGGTGGATACTGGGAGTTTCAAAGCATTCACTTCTCCTAACTTGGTTCCTCTGGCCACTGCCGAGGTGGATATTGTTGGTAAGTCACACATGAAATGCTTAGTCCTTATGTTGAAAATAAGCCTGTTTTATTTTTCAGAGAGATTTAGTCTGACTGGCTTTCTTCATACCTTTGCTCTAGTAAACTGGGACATAGTGTGGAGGACAGGCACTACGGTAAAGTTTCAAGTCAGTACCGAGCTGAATCGCAATGTTGGGCTGCTCAGGCTTTTCCCTGGAATCACTGCCGCTTCAGTAAGTCTGTGTTGGAAACTGAAGAGTACTATCCTGATTACAGCAAAGTTAATATAAGATCTCATTGCAGCCATCTTTGTAATGCATCCTAACAGTTATTTCAGGTCAATAAGACCAGGTAAGAATTTAAATGAGCAAGAAGACAGCTTGTGTAGAGTGTCCAATTAAATCAGATTTAAAAGTGAATAGTTTGTAAGGTTTGAAAAGTTGTCCCCTCCTCCCCCTTTTTCTTATTTTGTTTCCCAATACAAACCCTGCCACCTTAGAGCTTAACTTCATTTTAACCTGAACTCTACTGTTTGGCAGATCTTTATTCAGGATTCTTTATGTAGCAGATTTCCTCTTCATGTCTCTTGCTCTGAACTGGCTCAAAAATGTTTCGTTTTTTTCTGTCAAATTCTTCACATGTTCAGATAGTCTTTCATCTTTTTTAGACAATTTTAAATGCTTTGAATATAATAACTAGTATAACTCTTGGGTGAGGTGCACTTCATCTTCCAAGTATGGGATCATAAAAGTAGTAAGTTAAAAGATAAAGCCAGCATAGTGCAGTTCTGTAAGCTTAGAATTTTGCATATCCTTGTTTTGCTTTACAGTGCATTGAAAAGTATCAAAAGGTATCCGTTCTTCAAAGGTAACACACTGTTGTTTTTGTTTGAAATCCAATAAAATAGAGTTAACTTTGATTTAATAATTTCCCTTCTTCTGCTACTTCATGTTCATGTAAACTGCCATCAAAGCTCAGACCCGAGAAAGATGAGACAATGTTATGGGCCATGTCCAATCACCCTGTAAAAAGAGAGATTGGCATGGATACTGTACTGTTTAGGTGCAGCTCTCCCTGCAGAGGCTGCCAGGAGAGTTACTTTACTGTCTCAATCTGCTGTCCCTGCCCAGCTCTGCTATCAAAGCTTTCTTACAGCCTTTAACTGCCTTTATGAGGCACTATTTTGATTAGGCACCAGGCTCTTGGGCTTCCCCTGTCTCTGCTGTATGAAAGCATGATTGGGAATCTCTGTCAGACCCTTCTTGTCAGACCACTTATCACACCAAAAAATACTGACTAAAACTGGAGCGCTTAATGTCACCTTCCTACCGTGTAACTGTTAAGGACTAGCCAAGTGACTTTATGTGTGCTAATAGCTTCAGATTATTGCTCTCCTATCTGCCGTTGAAGTCATCTGCCGTTTTAGTCATATGCCATGGCTAATGATGTGGTATAGGGCCTCCCAGTGCCAGCCAGCCAACCAGTGACTGAGATACTGGTTGCAGAGATGGCACCAGATGGACTTTTAGGAGAGTGAGCCGTCTCGTGCATTGAAGTGAAAGGCGCTGCAGGAAAAATAACATGGAATACTAATTATTCAATTTAATTCTACACAGTTCAGTTGCCCATAAATTTGGGGTGTTTTATAATCTGAAACCGCTCACATCTGTGTCCAGGTGAAGGCTTTCCTGCAGGCGCCCATGGAGGGTGTCGTCCTGGAGACTTATGGAAGTGGAAATGCCCCTGATAACCGTCCTGACCTGCTGGCTGAGTTGAAGAAGGCGACTGATAATGGTGTCATCATGATCAACTGCACACAGTGTCTGAGGGGGACTGTGTCAGTGTCCTACGCTACCGGCCAGGTCCTTTAGTTAGCTTTAGTGGTTAGTCATGACTTTTCATCAGACATCTTAGAGAGAAGGGATCGATGATATCACTTTGTTCTTATGATTTCTCAGGTGCTGGCAGAAGCAGGCCTGATAGCTGGTAGTGACATGACTCCTGAGGCTGCTCTGTCAAAACTCTCCTATGTTTTGGCCAAGAAGGACCTCGATCTGAATGCTAAGAAAAAGGTGGGCGTCTTTGTTTAATTGGGACATAATTGAAAGTTTTAAAAGCAAGATGATATTTAGATAAATCTGTGAACACATGAGGTGAGCGAGGGCTTTATTTGTCACTTGGTGCAGATGATGGCTCAGAACCTGCGAGGTGAAATGAGCATTGAACTGCAAAGAGCTAGCCTGTGTCTGAGCAACAGCCACTTCATCCAGGTTATTGCCAGGACGCTGAGTGTCAGCTGCAAAGAGGTGAAGACACCAGAACGCTTAATGGGATTTCCAACACACCGGTTCTTGTCATTCGGAAGGCCAGACTTTTTATTTTATTTGTTTTTATTTAGATTTTTGTATTTTATGGTACAGCTAAGCCTGACTTAACAGTGTTTGTACAGTTTGCCATGGTAACATAGAAGCATCTGACCTCCACTAAAGATTAAGCTGTAACATACAGTGGAAAAAGCAACATGAAAGCATGTTTATATCCAGAGTTAAGATGTCACTATTGCTATTAACAATAATCCTGATATCAAAACACTGGAATTTTAGGAATTTTCCATAAAAATTATGTGGTGAAATTCTGAAATTATAACAGCTCGAATTCAGAGCACTTGTATAATTGTTTAAATTCTGCTGTGTCCAAAGGACCTGGCCGCCATCCGTGATGCTCTGGTTCCTCCACTGGCATGTGCTGCTGTTAAGAGCGGAGACATAGATGCTTTAGAGGCCATCAAAGAAATGGTAAGCAAGCCTCTGATCTCTGCACATTTGCAGAGCTGCTAATCATGACCTGTTTTTGATTGAGTCATAAATACAGTAACCTTTTAATACACTTAAACAGTGTGATAGTTGTTTTGTTTTTTTTTAAATCAACTTTCAAAACTGAGTATTGTGTCTGTCGACAAAAACTCTAAACACAATAAATTCCAGCAGAAAAGCATTTGATCTCTCTTATCTTATGATGTTTGGTTTGTAGGGTCAATGCACGCCGTTAGACCTTTCACTCAAATCGGCCAAAAATGTTCAGGGTCTTTCTTCCTGATGTCACATGGAAATGTTTGCATGTGGCTCGGCTAGTATGGAGTAAATGCTTTTTACTGTTTTTGTGGTGAACTGTGATTTCTCACTTCGGATTTTACACTAAGATGAAAGTGTATTTCTGGAATGTGCAATATCTGTCTCCGCGTACATTTCCTTAAACAGCTGGTTACTTTGATCTTACATCACTAACATCAAATCATTTTCTGTTGTGATCTTTTCATTGGACATTTCACGACAACTGCCAGCAATGATGATTTTGTGTTGTCACAGGGTGCCAGCTTATTTCTGGGCGACTATGATGGACGTACACCTCTACATGTTGCTGCTAGTGAAGGTCACCTGAAGATGGCTGAGTTTCTGCTTGAAAATGGAGGCTCTGTCCATGCTAGAGATCGTTATGGAGATACACCCCTATCCAATGCTGTGCGCTTCAGGTATAACACAAAGGCTTGTGTGTGTATTTATTTATTCAGTGATTTATTTATTCATCAATCTGGCCATTAAAGTAATCTTGTCATTTCTGAAGTTGCAACCTTTAACAACCCCCCTTTTGGCCATTAGTAATGATAATTATTCCTCACAGACGTCTAAGGGTTTCCTGAAAATATGTTGTTAATAGCTGCTGTAGAGATTTCATTAAATGAGCTGCTGCAAGGTAGGAAATCTAGTGTTGCTTAAATGACAAATGGTGGGGGGAGGGGGGGCTGAAACTGGGGAAGCAACTCAAAGTGGAGTTTAGAGACCAGGCAATAATTATAAAGTAATTAGGCCAATTGTCATATGCCAGTTTAACCGGTGTTTATTTTTACCAAAGCTGTTTTTGTCATTCATTGACATTGTTCTAAACATCTGTAAGGGAATAGCCACGCTTAATGTTCCTGCATCGGTGCTATATAGAGCCTTCGGGGTGGAAACGTATGTGTCACAGCTGCAACAAATGGCTGTTGTCTGGTTTTAACGGTTGGCACTGCAAGTTTGGACTTGTTTCCTTTGTGATGGTAGAGGGATGCACTGGAGCACAAACATCTGCCATTACAGAAGGCTTCCTACAGGATGTAACACAGGTTGGCTAGCTGGGTCCTTCTTAAATGTATTCGATGAAATGACATGAAGTAAAAAAACTGGAATTTTGAGTAGCTGTATGGATGTAAGATGTACTTTGTCACTGCCATTTCACGCTGTCCTACCGCCTGATGCCCATATAAGGAGAGGAAGAGAGACAGAGAGAGGAAGGTTAAAGAACAAATGTAGGGAGTGTCTTCTGAACCAGTCCTACCAGCTAGATCCCAGTTTCACAGATGAGATACTTTAGCTCCTTAGTTTTTTGGAAGTCTTCTGCGTGCTTTCAGTAGTTTCAGTGGATGTAGCTCTAAATGACCAAGCATCAAATTGAACTTCTACTCACTAACCTTCTAGTATGCAGTTAAACAGCTTGTATTACTCAACTATGCTGCTCTGGCAAATAATTTAACCTTTACCTTTAGCTTTACTTAACTTGTTACATCCTGTCACTGTGACTGTCACTGCAGGTGACTCCTGCGTGGGTGGCTCATTACAGGAGAGAACCAACTTGTTCTTACTTGCCAAACAACAAGTACTGCCACACTGATTTTAGTCAATGAATTACAACAGTTAAGATCTGAAACTGTTTACATTAACAGCACACAACAGAAATGAACACACTGGACAGTATACACGTAAATGATCAAAAATGTTCGATGCTACAAAGAAGAAAACTTCAACAAAGGTGAATGCACCTGTGACAACAAGACAGCCTGTCATCACTTAGGAATAGTTGAATACACCTTTGATTTTCAATTAGCCAAGGTGTATGAATGTGGATCTTGAAAAAGACCCATGAAAACCAGAGTTTTCTCAATTTTAACTTGACAGACCCAGTCGGCTCCACAGATGAACAGATAAACTAAAGGAATAAAAGAAAAAGATGTAAAAAGGAATATGGAAAGACCTATGGCAATATGAAATACGTGGGATGAGTTACAGCAGTAACATCCATGTATGAACGAGTCTTAGTGCCACCAGTCCTCCTTAAATGGGACCACGTAGAGCTAAATTATTTCTTCTGACTCAGAGAAACAGACAAGCCAAAGCTTCAGGTTTGGAAGAGATGGTGATCAAAGGCAATCTGACTTTGAACAACAGGAGGACACAAATTAAAAAGAGATCTGATACCAAATATGCAACGAATACACAGAGGCTGATAATGATGCACAGAGCTGGGAGTGTGATGATATGGGGACTGCACTGGTGCAAAGGGGTCAATGAGAAGGTTTTCTTGAACCCACACCGAATGTTTGTGGATACACCAAAATACTAGCTGGATATCTTCCAGTTTTTGATAGTTTGTCAGAGAAATAATATTATGCATGATAATAGTCCGTCACACACATCCAAAGCACACAAAGTCACACAGGTTCATAAAGAAGGAAATGATTATGACTTTGGTATGTTTTCACACCCCTGGGTTATTTTGATAAGCAAGAGCAACAAAACCCCAGTAAAAAAAATAGTCTCCTAAGAATGATTGAAGAATTTTATTTCCATTGATTTGTTTATATCGGTGTCCTCCGTGGCGGGGAAGACTGAGTCTGTGATCATAAATAAGAACCAACATAAAAGCTTTTGGGGAAAATTTGATTTCAGTGGTCAATATTTTTACAGTTTTTAATAATTTCTTATTTAATGGATTCTAAACAAAGATGTGCTTTACTATAAATGAAGAGGTTTAATTGGAGATTAAATTACTCATCCAGTGATGATTTGAGTTGATTTTAACTGTGTTTTATAATGTTTCTAAACAGACCTTTTCACTGCATGTCCTCTAATTTAGACAAAAAGAAGTCGTGAAGCTGCTGAGAAAGACTGGAGCTCACTTTTCCAGAGACCAGTTGGAGGAAGCAGGAAATGAGCTGTGCAGGTCAGACAAACAGACAAAAAAAAAAACCCTTCTTCCAATAACTGTAAACACACAATCACATATCTCAGTTGCTCAGCCATCTACGTTGACCCATCCTACATAGCTGACACAGGTACAACCAGTTGTCCCACCTTGACACAAACTGCAGGAATGCTCCCAGGCAGCATAGCTTTGGATCCGATCTGCATCTCCAGTGCCGACAAGGCTAGGACACTCTGACTGGCCCCTGTTTTTTATCTACACAGGATGCTTAACAGGTTTTGTCGAGACAGTAGCAATTTAGAGTTTCAGGAACACACCTTTTGTAAGACAGATAAGCAAGGTTTGTATGACTGTTCAGATAAAGCAAAAACCTCTTTTATCAGGCCCAACAGTAAGGTTTTGTTCCGGCTCAATCTCCAAAAACTATCTCTTTTCATAACTTTTCTTTTCATCCAGACTCTGACTAATTGGTAATGGTTTTGAGGTAGTAAAAATATTATTGTTTATCAGCCTGGCAGTCAGTGGTGACCTGGAAGGCCTGGAAATCTGGAGCCTTGCCGGGGCGGATCTGTGTAAACCAGGATACGATGGAAAGACGGCAGCTCAAGCGGTGGGTTTGAGGAAGATGCATTCTGCTTTAATAACGCCATTTAATCCTCATATTAAAATTCTCACTCTTCATCTGTCCCAGGCCGCAGCCGTTGGCAAAAGTGAAGTGACAGCATTTTTATCTCATCTCATGACCAGTAAAACAACGGTAACAACAGTTTTCCATTTTTGCTGCCTCCCATCACTAATTCTGTCCAACAAAACTTAAGAATTTGAAGTTCCTCTGCAGTTTATAAATGCCTCCTAATCTGTCTTGTTCAATTTCAGAGAATATGTGGTGAATATAATGGGTATGATGAATATGATGATGAAAATGATGATGAGGTAAATTAGATGAAGTGAACATGTATGTGAATCCCCATTCACACATTTCCCATAATGAGCATGAGATCTCCTTTTAGCATGGCTGCTGTGGCTCCCCAATTTCCTTTTGTACATCAGTCTTTGCTTATCATAGATCCATCCATCACTCTATAAATATCATGAACTTGTGCTCCTTGTAGCAGGCTGTGTGTCCCAAACTGAATTGCAATTGAGGGACATAATACACCTGGGCTGGTCCAGTTTACCCAGTAGACTGATTTCAAGATGCTAACATTTTTCCAGGCCAAACCAGCTCGGTCGGTTTCAGCTTGGGAAATGTTGACAAAGTCAATGGACCTAAGTACATTTCCAAGAAATCAAGTAAAAAAGCTTTTTTGTTACCATTACTCATTAAAATGATTTGAAGTATTTTTGAGTCGATTTGTCAAGGAGGAAAAAATTAATGAGGAATTATTTTAATGATCATTTAATCCATTATAGAATTAATCAAACAAAAATACCAATTATCCAAATTCCATCAAATTGAAGATTTGCTGCTTTTTTTCAAAAAAGCAGCAACAAACCACTTACCTTTGAGCTTTTCAAGACTCCAGAAAAAAACGGCACATTTGACAGACTAAAAGATAAATCAATCATTAGATTTAAAAGAACTTAATGAGCTGTCAGTGATAGAAATCAACTTGCTTTGAGGCAAATAATGATTTGTGCTGAAAGCGTCTCAAAGTGTTTTGAATCAAATCTGATCATGTTTTGATCTATTGCTCACAAATCCCTGTGAATCCTGAACGTGCACACACTGGCCTGACCTGGGCGTGTCATTTTGCATGTGTGTGTGATGGTGTTAACACACCTGTCCATCTTCCCAGTACCCCATTTTAATTGTTTCTCTTTCTTTGGCAGGGTGGTGGTGGGATCAAATTCACCGCTCCCAGAAGAAAGTGAGCTAACGCTGTTTCAATTGGACTCTTGTCTGCAGTTGTGTCCCACCAAGCCGTCCTTTAAACAACGTCCACTGTTCTCCTATATTTTCCTGCTGTCTATCGAATCTGCACATATAGCTTAACAGCTTTACTATTTCAAGATTTCCGTCCAAATACATGAATATCACAGTATAAAAGCACAGCTTTTAGTGTACGTTGCCCATAAAGGGCATCGCTGCTCATATGTTTATTTTTGATTATTCCACAGTTGCGTACTCTATGTTTGAGGAAACAATGTTCTGAATGGTTTCATCAAATTATTGTGGATGAACTAAAGACACTGACTCAGGAAATTAAAGGTGAAGTTCATCTGAGTCTTATAAAGTGGTGTTATAAAAGTAGTCTGTGTCCAAAGCAATATATTATAGCATCAACTCTGAGATTTTGTCTTTATGTTTGTGTTAAATATGAGTGAAATGCTGGAAAACATGTAAACTCATAAGAAAATAAGGTTGTGGTTTATATCGTCTTTCGGCGTTAATCAACTGCAGCATCAAACACTGGAGTCAGATAATAGCTCAGCTCCTCTGGCTGAGTTTTTCACTTCCTGCTGCACTGCAGGTTTCACGAAAACCTGCAGGTACCTTTAGAACTCATCCAGCCTGTTTATTGTGCTGATTGACGAGCTGGCATCGTCGCATATCTTGTACTTTGAAATGGAAAGGGGAAGTCCAAACTATTTTTGTGAGACAGAAAAAAGTCTAAGACAGTTTCAGTGTTCCATCGTGTTTTCTGAAGGAATGTCTTTGATTTTTTGCATCTTTTATCACAAACAAATGACTTATTTGCTTATTTCTCCTCTTTAATGTACAAAGAATGGCAATAATTGAACCACTCTAGCTTTAGTCAATGGTTGTGTGTTTATATCATAATCAAAACAATCACAAAGAAATGTACCCTATTTTTTTCTGATGCTAACACCATTGTAAATCAAAGAAATGATGGGTGGGTTGTGTAAGAATGTGACTGCTGTGTTTCTTCTGAAAATAAAAGATGTTAAATTTACTGTCTCATGATAAATGCTTCTTGTGTTTACTAATCTGTTGCAGAGAACTATGAAACTGTACATGCAATGATCCCGGCCAAATATTCTGTAGCAAATCCCAGTTTTACATGTTCTTTATTAATTAGTGCATATTTACACAACTCTCTAAAGTCATTTCTATAAGTTGGATTGGCTGTATTCTCCCCCAGAAACATGCTCTGAATGGTAATCAGATTAGTACAACTGCTGTAGACCTTGGGGGGAAAATATGACATCAAATCTGAACATAAAGCAGTCTGTTAAACAGCAGTGTTTGTCAGTTCTTACTGATGATGAGATAAACACATTTTAATCCGAAATCACAGCAACTCAGGCAGCAAGGACATAAAATTCCATCTATCCACGTGACTTGTCAACCTGCAGTTGCTGGTATTTGCTATCTTTGTCTTGAGGGGTGGCTGCCCCGTCCTGCTCCTTGCTGGTGGAACCCAGTTCATCCGGTTGGACCAGCATGGGCCTCATTCTTGTCTGAATGAGAGGCTTGTATGAACCTAGCCCCAAAACACTATATAAAGCACAGATACCTCTGCAGTCAGTCAGTATGGGCTAGGATGAAACCAAGACACACCACTGCAAGGAAAGAAGGCTCCCTCTCAAGGTAAACCCTCCGACACATGACCCCATTCGCTAAAGGTTATGCTCATTTAAGTGCAGATTGTTTCTACTTCAGGCTTGGAAACTGAAGTCAGCTGTCGATCGGTGCATTTTCTTATGCTTTAACCAACAGATTTTTTCTTTCTTTTCATAGTGGGCTCAACCGTTTAGAAGATGGACGTTGCAATGAAGAAGTTTGTTGTCATTCTGATTAAGTGGTTCTCAACAGTTCAACAGTTCTTTGAGAAAATTGTGAAATGTTTAGGACCACTTGACCAGTCAGACAAATGCTGCAGACTTTGGAATATGCCATTTCTGCCTTGTGAGTGGCTTCGTAAAAAGGCAAGCATCTCTGATGGCGTTGATTTGTACAACTTTGAAAAAGCTGTGTGATTTACTCATGCTTTCCTGCCTCCTTAATGTCTCCAAGTGTCTCTGTCTGTCATTATGCCCCTTTGAGTTATTCTCACACCTGCAGTCCAGTAACTGTGGGGGGCTGTAAAAATCATTAGGGTTCAGTAATTTCATTCTGCTGGCACACATACAAAATCTTAACAGCTCTGCTGCTGCAGTAACACTTTTTTCCTCCACTGCTTTACTGTTACTGCTATTCAGAGGTACTGATTAAAACATGTCAATAAAGAACCATTTGTCTGTGCTGAGTCTGTGGGGGATGATGGACCTCGAGTCTGCAGAGATGGTCGCTGTCCAACGTACTGAAAATAGTTTCTGTAATAAAATGACAAATTCACGCACATATGGTGTCATTTTAAATATAATCGGTTAAAACAAGTGACATTTTTTATCACCATTAAGTCTTGTGTTTGATCAAAACAGATTATGATTAAAGACGGGTAATTATTTCTGCTTTTAAGCTGATTTTGGACACATTTCCTGGACTTTTATATTACATTGAACCACTTACTCCAAATCTGGCCGTAATTAATAGAAGCATTTACAGACAGCAGGATTGCGAATGCTTTGATGAAATTTTAAAACAGCGTGAACCTGCATTCTGATGTTTCACGGGATGTTTGATGGGAAAGCAGAATTTAACGCTCACTTCTGACACAAGAAAATCCAAATGCTTCTTTCCCAAGCAATGGGTTACTTTATATCGCATAAATCATTCATGAAAGCACTGTGCACCATTTATTCCCCCTCTCACTCTCGGAGAGCCCCCTTCTCCTTCCTCCTTTGATCTCCTCCATGCGCCTAGAACTATCAATATTTGCTAAACGTTTCTCACAAAGCCTGTCCGTGCACCGGGAGGAGATGCGGATGTCTCACGGGTAGAGGATAAGGGATAAGACATAGGAGAGGCATTAATGAGATGCCCAGAGCGATCTGCCTGTACGCGCGCAAGGGCAGCAGATGTAGGAGTGCGCGCAGTCCCAGGGGGGATCCCGTCCTCGGAATTTCATCAGCGGCCAGAAGGGGAGACCCAACCCAGACCTCCTGTAGCGGGGAGAGCTGGGTGACGGACGTGGTAAATCATCTTTACTATGGATTGCAATTATCACTATCCTGACAACAAATCTCCTCCAAACGTGTGTAGATGTGTGTTTGTGTGTGTGTGTGTGTTTTGGGAGTAGCCTAACAACAGCAGGGATGAGTTGCGTGGATTGCGAGGTGCTTTTTTGGATCAAAAATAATTTATTCATCCTTAGAATATTAATAATTTACCCCCTTCTGCTTAGATGTCACAGCAGCATTGTTGCACAAGCCGGGATCTGGATTGTCTCTGTCCTGGTGGAAAAGAAAAACTTACAAACGTTTGTCTTTCTGTGCCAGTGACCTTGCAAAGTTCATTAAATTATAAAGTTGATATGAACCACTACTGGAGGCTTATTGGCCATCACTAAGGTAAACAAAACCTTGAGTTCTGTTTTTTCTCAGGCTTTTTTGTGTGAGTTTTATGTTAACAATCACGTCATATTATGTCATGATGAGATTATGCGTCAGTCTGCGACGGACAGTGTCCCATGACTTCGAATACATATCTTTAAAATGTAAAGAAATAGCTTATTACTACTGCTAAAAGAAGACTGGGAGGACATAAAAAACTCCAAATAGATAAATGTACACTGCTTTAGAGAAGGTGCTGGGCTAAATTCCAAAAATAGCTATTTGGTTTAAAGTGTTTTATTTTAGAGATACTAAACTTATCAGAATGCAGTTGTAGCAAGAGGACTCCATATTTCAGCGCTGCTGTCATACTGTTCACGTGGAGCGGCTCCATGTGGATGACATCATTATTACACCCCCACCCCCGATTTTCAGCTTCAACAGAAACTGATTCAAATTCATTATTTAAAACCGAAATGACAAAACCCTCTGTGTATTGTTGTTTAACTGTGTTTTCTTTCCACTAAAAATACTGACTAAACTGCTATAATTGTTCCTCTGAATAAAAATGGAACTACCATTTGCCCCCAGCACAGGACAACTAACCTCAGCCTATTTGAAAAGGTGAAAACTATTCATTGAATATCGATTGGCAAAGCATGTGATCTTCTGAATTTTAGACATCAGATGCAATATTTAGAAGCACTTTAAAAGATCAAGTTATTGAGAAGTCATCAAAGCTAAATTTGAGTGATTGGGTTCTGGCTAAGCTTGTAGTGTGAAGTATATTGAAATTATTGATAAAATGATCCGTCTAAATGATAAAAAATTGTCCTTGCAGGGGACCGTTTTGATTGCAAATAAATGAGAATTAAAGTATCTAACAGCCTAGCTATAGATGTTTTCTTGTGGGTGCAGCAAGCAATGAAAGAGTGGCTACACTGCAACTTGCAGGAACCTTTAAGGGTTATAAATGACAAAGGAATAACATAAAGCTACGATGAAGTCATTAAAGTGTGCCACAGACACACTGAAAGTACCTACATAAGATGCAAGAACATTACAGGGGGTCTGACATTAAAGGTTATAGACCAGATCGCCATTCTGATTTACATTTTCATGCGGGGGTTGACAACGACGCAGCAGCAAATCGGGCTGGAGAGCAGGTCATCACTGTCTGACAGGAGATCTTAGGAGAGAGAGAGCGGACTGCTGAGTGAGAGGGGGAGAGTGGGGAGGCAAGGAGAGAGGCTGGAGATCAGTGCGCAGCAGAAGCACAAGGTGCTCCTCATCACTCAGACCCGCAACAGCGCTCAGAGATCAGGCTTGACTAGCCTCAGGATGGCTTAAAAAACAAACAAAAAGCAATAACAAAAGACAAACAAAAATAGAAAAAAAACTATTTTAGCGGATATAAACCTTTTTTTTTTGCATCGGTGGATTTTACTTCTTTCTTCTCGCAACACTAGGAGCCGGAGAGGTTATATTTACGCACACGTGCGAGCGCTCACTGCAAATTACTGAATGTCCGGATTAAAAAACCTTGTGGATCTTTATAGGGGGTATGCAATATGTGAATTTGATGGATGTACAAATCAAATAGGTTTTCCTGGGACAGGAATATTCTCTAGGCAGCTTTTGCAGCCGGCATGGCTTTACCAAACTCACCGGGGTCTCCCGAAGCTGGGAAGCTAAACCCCAGCGTCATAGACCTGGGGACAATCTTCGTTGACTCCGACATCATCTTTGGGTTTACAAGTCACTTACTGAAGAGAAAAACAAAGGTAAGCGAGCCCTAAAGGGGTGTTTGACATTTGTGTTTTCTTGGAACGATTTAAGACTTGATAAGTGGGAGACAGTGATGAGCCAGATGAAGGGAGTGCGCACGAACACTTCTTCCCGCTATTCACCTTGAACGGCACCTCGTACCACCCACTATCCCTTCTGTTACTCTCAAACTTTATCTTTAGATATTTTAATTTCCGGCGCATTGATTTAGTTTTCCTCAAAATTTCCCAGCAACAGAAGTGTCTTAACTTTTATCTTACGATTTACTTGCAAAAAACCCATTTAAGAGCTGGGTAAAATTAGGAAAATATCCAATTAGAAACCAGCAGCACCTTTAAATAAAACTTGACAATTATTTTCTTGAACATTTTGGTGGACATGGTATAGTGGTAAATCAAAATGTCTTGCTCACTGCTGCAAATGTCATTAAAATCCCCTTTCAGCCTTGAAAAATTTGCAGTCAGCAATAGAATAGGCTACGTTGCCTTTCAGACCCTTTATTGCTTCATGTTCAGTTTAAGAAGCCACCTTGTCTATGATTAGGAATTATTTGTACAAATTGAGAAATAGGTGCGTGTCGTTTCAGGGCACAAGAAAGAATAAAAGAAAATCAATTTCAGATGTAGGGGGCAGAAAAGCATGTGGCCATTCCAGCTTCCATCACTGCATGAAAAATAAATAAATCAAAGTTTACTTATTAAATATTAAAACCTACTGTATAGTGCGCTGCTCCCACCCCTTCGGTATTCAGTGATGCTGTTCAACGTTTTTGGCAGAAGATGGCGCCAGAGTCACACGAACGACGTGAAGTCGCACGCCCATTCGGAGTGGCACCAGTTGATGGTCATAACTGAAATCCAAAAATCCCAAACATATAAAACAATAAGAACATTTGGCTGATTGCTATCTATCTATCTATCTATCTATCTATCTATCTATCTATCTATCTATCTATCTATCTATCTATCTATCTATC
>JAOXYM010000021.1:10831825-10847983 GCA_028567055.1 Leptatherina wallacei
TCTATCTATCTATCTATCTATCTATCTATCTATCTATCTATCTATCTATCTATCTATCTATCTATCTATCTATAGATCTATCTATCTATCACAAGAAATTTACATTTTTTTTCAGAAATTTCCTACAAGCACATGGTTTTAATGATCACTTTTCAGTTTAAAGTTTGATACTACAATGAAGCAGTAAAACTTGAAGTCTGGATCATATTTCTCTTAGTAGGAACATTATATCTTCGTTAACAATACATACAATAGATTAAGATGTGTGTTTCCATTCTTTAAGAAATAACAAATGAGAGGAAATACGTGAATTATGTTAAATCGGTAAACTCCTCTCACTGCTCACCGCAGACTAGATTTAAGAGACTCAGTATTGTAGCTTAATAAAAAGTCCAAACTAGCATCAGAGCCTCCCACTCTGCGCTGGAAAGTTAGTTTTCCAGCCCTCCCACTCCAGGAGTGACACCGCCTCCTTGCGCATCGCTGCTTACCCTCCTGTACCAAAACTCCAGCGCAACTTGAAAACTTATGGACTTAATAAACAAGCCGCCTTCTCTGTGCACTTGCTGCTACAGTGCGCGTTGACAGATGACTGGTAACCCATGGCTCTGCCTCGCGCTTTTAAGCGGCAAAACTTTTGAGTTTTTCCACGAAGATATTCTCCTGAAGGTGTAACCTTTATCTGGGAGAATGAGCTCATTTGGGGGTAACGCAGCTCCTGATGGAGATGACCCTCTCGACCGCGTGTTCACTGTAAGTGTGTTTATGACTGGGTGTATAAAAAGTGAATCTCTTTCTGTTGAATTGTTTTAATTTATGCTATGACCCGCATCTCTGCTGCGCGCACCGGTGCAGGTGTTGTGTCTTCAGTCAGGGTACAAACATTTTAAGTCATGCGTGCAGTTGAGAAGTGAACTGTCTCTTGCAGCCTAATTAGTTAACGGAACTTTTTCATCTTGTGCTGAAGGTGGAAGGATGTCCGAGCGGGGAGTCTCCGGTAACCTCCAGGAGAAGACTTCACTCTGCAGAGGAAGCGAAATCCAGCAGTCGGCCTCCTCCCGAGGGCGCCGGGTCGGTTTCCATATCGGAGTCGGAGGAGAAAGGAGGCTTCTGCCAGCAATGTCAGAAGAAAGTGTCAGACCTAAAGAGGCAGGCGCTAGCTCTGGCTGATCAAAATTCATTGAAGGTTGGTGTTTTTCCACACTCTTTTGTTCTATTTCCGTGTACATATGAACACCTCAAATATGAAATATTGCAACAACTACATTGTTCTGCAAGTGAGTGAATTATAGTGGCACAACTATGGTAAAATTGTAAAAACTCTCAGTCTGAAATGATAGAGATGGTTTTTCCTTTTCCACCTGCACCTGTTCCTCACTCTGATTTATGGACAATGAAATTATATCCTCTTGCTATTTTCTAACTGTACCAAGAAAGCTCTTATCATCCACTTGTAAAGTTATTTATTGCCATACTTGACTTCAAATGCTGGCCTTGGATGTGAAACTGAAGGCTTTTGAGACGCTGAAAGTGGTCCATTGTTTGGCTAAACAATGCTTATCTTTTTATTTTGCTGTTGGGTGTGGGGAGTCCAGGGGGCTGAAATGAGCCAGCCTCTCACGTTGGAGACTGAGGAGGAAGTTAAGTCCCAGTCGGCCTTCGCTGTGCATTGAAAGTGTTCCTGTATGGCTGCTCCTACAATTCCCACCGCTGTTAAATATAGGCCCCAAGACCACTGTTGTTGTGGCGGGTTGGGCTTGCCCTTGGGTCCCTTCCCCTTTGTTGTCCCGATTTTAGAGGGAGAGTCTCAAAGTCAGATTGGATTACACCACTTCAAGGTTCACCCCTAAGCCCATAACATCTGATGTTCATACAAGAACATGTCTAAAAGGGACAAGGGGGCATGTCTGTAGCACCTGGGCTGTGCATGTGTGGTCTGATCTTTGTAGGAGGTTTTGAGCATATCGGATCTATATTCAGGTATCAGGTAGGTCCACCCTGTAAATATATTTAGACTCCCCCTAATTCACATTATCTGCATTGGGACCTAACCTCTAGTGAGGAATCCTTCAGCAGCTCTTTGTGACCATCACCAGGTGCTCGGTATGGAAGAAAGACACGGAGACTTCCCCTTTACCCTTTATTTTGCACTCGTTGACGGCTTAATTGGGTCTTAATTCCGGGGTAGCAACCAGTGATGGCAGGGCACGGTTATTATACCGAGGTTACGGTATGGGTTTCTCCAGTGGAAGCATAATAAACCCATTGTATATCTGAGGCTGAGCTGCTCACCTGTTGGGCCTCGTAGGATGGATGCAGTTATGGATGGTTGCTTCCGAATTACTTCCTCCATGGAGGGAATAAGGTCAGCAGGGTTATTCAGGTAACCTGTTGACGTGTCTGGGGTCCCGCTACCTGCTATAGTTCGGGCCGGTCGCTGTTTGTCATGGGAAAAAATGAGAGCAGGGACTGTTTACCCGAGGTCACATTTCCCCTCCTTCCCCATCCGCTTGAAGTCGCGTTTTTGTTAAGAGGAAGTCAGCTTAGTCCCAGACATCCCCTCCCCCCCCGCACCCTGCATGCAGACTTATTGTTTGAATACAGTAGTAATAGCAAGTAGATGTAAATTCAAGGAAGAGTGTTTGGGTAGGGGGGAGTGTGCTTTCAAACATGAAGCGTACTAGAGGGAAAGTTGACTTTTCACACACTCTGAAGCGTCCCAGACAGCTTCTCTGTTTTCCTGTTTGGGTCTGAAGAAACGTGCTTACAGTGTGTCCCACAAGAAAGTTGGGGAAGTGAAGGCCTCACCCCTCCTGTCTGCTACAGTGCAGCTCTGTGGTAGAGTCCAGTATGTCCCTGCAGCAGTACATGTTTTTGCACACAGGCCACAGGTTCAACATTAAAAATCTTTCTAAATTTAGGCTTGTTTTTCGCTTTTGTGCAGTACCAGTCAAAAGTTTGGACACACTGTCCAAATGTTTTGACCGGTAATGTGCATGCACTGGACTCTCAGCTACAACAGAGGTTCTTGATGCTTTTGAAAACGATTCAAATGTATATATTACACTGCATATTTCATACTCATTATTCTTGCAATTCTTTTTCATTCTGTTTATCATATGATAACATATCGTGGGCTCAGGTGTAAATGGACTTTGCTGTATTCATGTCCTTGAGCTAGTTTTCTTGCGTATAAGCTGCCGTGATACATTATATGTTGTTCAGACAGCAGTTGTTAAAATAAAACGGGGGGGGGAGCCCTTTCGTAAAAGGACAGGCAGAGACAGGAAAGGCAACCTCCAGGAATCAAAGGAATTCACCTTAATTTGCATAATTAAAACCTGCAATAATAAGTCTCTTCAATAGTTAAAGTAGACAGCCTGGATTCAGTAATTGTAGACTCTGCTTATTGTGGCTGGACACAGCGGTTAAGTGAGAAATGATTTGAAGAAAGACTCTTGCTGAAGTCTCCACTTCAAAGAAGCCAGTTAGCTTTTTACTGTAATCAGAGGATCTGTCAGCAATCGCTGCAAACTGACAGGAGCTGGATTATATCCAGCCTCCACTCGTAAATACTGTTTCGTCAAAGTCTGACATGAAAGAATAGTTAATATGAAGCTAAAGAGCTAGTGTTGTGGAGTTGTTGCAACCTGTAAGCATGAGGTTGTTTAAGAGGGCATGAAGGGGGATACAAGCTCTCTTGTTAGCAAAATGATCAAGATGTGTGACCGTGTGTATGTGTGTGTGGGAGCAGCCAGTGGGGCACTGCCATTAGGTCATCCCCCCTGTTAAAAAAAACTAAAACAATCACTCACCTTCTAAGGACTGTAATTCCTGACCTGGGCCAAGCTGGGACAGATCAGGCTCTACAGTAACAGATAGCTAAAAAAAATGATATCCATTCAGTTGGAAAGGGCTGACTTTAATCATAGATACTGAGCCATGATAGATGAGATGACATTTAGAGATTAGGAGCCAAAAAACCTGATTATGTTGATGGAACATGAATAAAGGTACTAGCACAGCTTAAAGCCCTGAAATAGAAATATTCAATTGCTTGTTTAATCTGTGCAAAACTTATAAAAAAAATTAGACGCTGCTGTGTTATAGAGGGTGTCAGTTGTGTGTGCGTTTGTACTGACGGAACGAAACTTCTGAGGGTGGAAGCGTTTGAATTATTTTCAATTTCCAAGCTGTAACACTGAGTACACTGCAGAGACTTTAGATCAGTGATAAAGTCAGCCGCTCTGACTCACTCATAAATACTGAGGCCTATGAATATACAAGCAGCAGCAGACCTTGTGAACTCCATTACTGCACTGACTGATTAACAGAGAATGTCCTGCAGGTCTGTGAACTGTTGGAAACTTAGATTAGGTTGATCTGTTGGAAGTTGAGGTCAGCTATGACCAGACCTCACCTTTCCTGTGACCTTTTGCACAATGTAAACAGAGACCCCGTTTGCAGAGCAGGCTACTACAGACATCAAGGTTTAGTGAGCTCTGAATCAACTGCGATCTCGCTGATGGAGAGTAAGCCGTCCTCCAGCTAATCACGGCTAGCATGCACTCACTGCAGATACATGCACAGTGTGTCCAAGCTTATTATGGATGGCGTGCATGAGTGTGACTACCAATGTGGCTGCACAAATTAATTTATACCACAAGGGCTTTTGCCAGTTTTGTCATGTTGAAATTCATGAATTATGGGAACAGTAATTCTTACAAATGACTCATTAGGATTCATGTTGGATTTGTTTCGGCTTTGTTCCTCATTTGACCCTTGATCCACTCAAAGCACAGACTTGTTGATGTATCCATGTAAGTGCTTCAAATCAGGTTTTGTTTCATGAGGCAGAGGGAATTAGATAAATCAACTGTGTTTACTGTGTGTGGCATATGTGAAATAACCCTTTATTTCTATGCTGTTGCTTAGGTGAATGTTCATGAATACTGAGTATGTGCTTTTAGCCTGCTTTTTAATGCACTGTGCCTCTATGCCCACCTACAGATTTGTGTAATTGTCATGGGAGAAGTAGGGCAGAATGTTCAGTTGCCATGGCTAAGCAGTCAGTACTATCGGTTTGTTGATGTCTCTTACAAGGAAATAGAAGAGAAATGGGGTAAATCGGTCCTGTCTACCTTAATGTACCAGTCTGGGGGAGCAGTTTTTCCTCTTTTCCTGTTCACCTCTGACCTTCCAGTCAGTTTTCCCAGCCTATGAGAGTTTCAGAGGCTGACCTGGGCTGGAACAGGTGTACACTGCCAGATTCGCTGCAGGAGAACAAACCACAAGTTGGTGACTGGCAGATGGATGGAAAAAAGAGACTGTGTGAAAAACCCTTCTGGTTGTGAAACTTGAGCTGAGGTAAAGTTAAAACAGAGCATGACCCTATTATTCTATTCACCTCTAAGCACCTGAGCCCCTGAGGCTCCGTCCTGTGTGTGTGTGTGTCTGTGTGCTCAGTAGTGCGTTTCACTGCAGAGAGCTTGGGAGGAGATGAGAAACGAGACTGGAAAGAGAGGAGACTCTGGGTCGAGATGTGCTCTCTCCTCATCCCTGCATGCAATGTGACTTCTGCTTTATGGCATGTGGCTATATTAAACTGTAGAGCAATAATCTGGTGTCAAGTGGTGCAGAGACCAGATACATCAGTCATTGTGCTACTGTGCTCTACTGTACTAGTGAGCATCAGCAGCCTTTAGTTGTTCACTACTACTTTATCCCCAGTCCCCATAGATGTATTTATTTATTTTATTTGATGGAAAGGGATGTGTATTAATATTGTTGGAATCCATCTACTTTTTTGAAAAGACCCCAAAATGTTTGTCTTTTTGTTTTTCTCAATGAGAAGTATAATAGAAGAAAAGTATAAATTATGTTACTCATTTGTACTATTTCCACTGTAGAAATATCAAATGATACCAGTCTGTTCTTATGTTGGAGAATAGTGTTACATGAAAGTGAAATAGTCCACCCTTCCATTCAAGTGTAGCATGAAAAATTCTTGAGCTTGTATTTCATCTTCTCCTTTATTGAGCTTCCCAGTGCAACCAGAACCCTTTAAATTTGGACAGTGGAACAACTCAGTCCTTGTTAAGGAAGTGCAAAGAGTTTCTCACCCAGTTCCTCCTTTCAGATTTTCTCTGCTTTCGCAGCACTTCCCCCGGTCACAGACCTCATTCTCCAACCTCCAGGCAACTCTGGAATGAAGGCCAAATCTTCAGTGTGTCTGCAGCAGTTTCATTTTACATCTTTAATTTAGTGAGCAGAAAAGTGAATCAACCCCAATTGTTGCTGGTCAGTCCACTACTTATCGCAATTGCAATGGTAAATTGCTAAGTCAGTGCGGGTAATGGGTTCGTGGTGAGCAGATTCAGGGGCTGATGGATTTGGATGGAAAGAGAGCTGCAGGATGGTTGGAGCTCATCACCTTTCATCAAGAGGACAGTGCAGGAATCTGTTGGAGGAGGGAGAGGAATTCTCCACCTGGAACAACTGCCACGATATAAGCATGCCGTGCCCTTTAGGCTGCTCAGAGGAGCAGATCCACAGTGGACAACAAGATGAAACAAGAGCTGACGGAGGCTTCTCAGCAGATGCCCACTAACATACACACACACTTACAGGCGCATGCATAGATTTGCCAGAATGTGTCCTCTTTTGGCCATCTGGCCCTTTCTGCTGCAGTTGCATGCCGATATAATGTGCACAGAAAGTGGCCCAGATGTTCCCACAGTTACCTGTCAGGGTGAGCAAAGCTATTTAGAGTCGCTTAGAGGTGGAAATTTACTCTGCCACCTTCAGTCATTGTAAAGGTTACTGCGCCTCCCTTAAGCAAAGTAAAAAAAATGTACAGTCAGCCTTTCCTTACCCTGTAGCCTATTAACTATCCTGCAAAGTTAAATTGTGGAGCAGAGCGTGATACTCTAGGGACCACCTGCATTACTAACTTATGAAGGATAACAGGGAATGCAAAAAGTTTCTTAAAAAATCTTTATTTACTTTATAATAAACTTTTCTCAAATTTCTTGGTATGAAGTGGCCTGTTACATTTAAAAGAGGTGTAGGCCTGTTTCTCTTTTATCATTATTATTATTAACAAGCATTCTTGCATAACTCTTTGAATGAAAGCTTGTAGTTTGGAGATTCTGACAAAAACACATATATTCCTTCACTGTTTCACAACTGAAGCGTATTTGAAAAATAATTACCATACATAATAACACTTGTCTGAATGGGTTTGCTGCTATTTAGTGAAGGATCATGTGTTACAAAGAACCAGACTAAAATGAAACAATGGATCTACAATGTAGGCTGACAGGGCGATGTGTTACTGCACAGGGCAGGTCTGCAGAGCATGAGAACCAAGCAACAAAAGGCAGAAATGTCAGTGAACAAAGAACACAAACACAACAAGAAATGTAACCATTAAGAATTAATCAGTTTGCCTTGTGACTTTAGGGTAAGCCACATGCATGGATATATGTGATTGCGTATGTGCATGCTTGTTTCCATGTGCTCCTGGATCTCCCCGCGCTCAGCACCATATGTCATGGCGAAGTGAGACGTGCACAATCCGGGCAGACTGCAGTCCATTATTGAGTCTGATTCAGAGTACTGGAAGGACATACTTGTTGAGATAAATTTTCAACATGGTACACAGACACTGAGGAGCACTGAGTTGAAGGTAATCTCCTGCTGGCTCCATAAAACGTACTCAATTGACAGCAGGCCTTGTGGTAGCAGACAAATCGCCTGGCTTATAGCAATGTGCTGAAAGATAATGCCAGCGCTGTGTATCCTTGCCAAGATGGATATGCAGACAGCAAACTCGGGGCGTGGCTCCCTTCCTCAGCAAACAGTGGATGGGTTGAGTGTATTCCCTGAGTTGGACTTGAATTTGGCTTGTTTGCTTTACCCCTCTGTTAGATGCTATTAGAGCATTTACTTCCCACCTGTTGGTCAGTAAGTTTCCAGTGACTGGCCTTTAGATTAAAAATATATCCGAGAAGGATGTTAATGATGCTGTATTACCACCTTTCATGTGACCATGTGATTAATTGTAACTCAGTTTGTTGGACATTTAACTTGGTCATAGACACCTCTTCGTTACGTTTCTATTTGAGACAACTTGATGCGGTTTAACATTTCTTTCTTTTCATTTTCAGGGGAGCCCCTCCCTGACCAACAGTTGTAAACTGGTTCTGGTTTGCAGCTGCTGTGTAAGTGCACCAGAGTGCTTTCATGTCATATTTCTCCATTTGTATCCGGGTGACATAATGCATGCGTCTCTCTGTGATTCTATTTGTGTTTGTGTAATAGTAGATGGATTGAGTTGGGAATGGTAAACGGGTTGTGTTAACCCATCTCTCTGGACTTCCAAGCTAAGCTTTGGGCTATTCTTTATCATCATGGGCTCATTCAGATACGTATATAGTGCTCCATAAATCCTGGCGCAGTGTGAAAATGCCAGTCAAAGTTCACGCCGCTCATGTTCATTTCATGCTTGAGCGTCCAGCTCCTTGAGCGAGGATGAGTGTGTGTATTGATGATGTGTGAATGTGTGCGTAAGTACCAAAGAGAAAAGAAAGATGAAGCACATTCAGAGTCCTTCCATCCTTTCCACTTCTCTGCAGGAGTCATTTATCTTTTTGATCTTAACTGCTACCAATTTATGATTGTATTATTACAGTCAGGGCTTTATCCTCATTCCAGCACTCAGTTCTGGTGGTGGTCTGGTTAATGGAAAAGGTGACTGACCACTACCTTTATTCATAGCTGCGCCTAGCTTTAGACTGAATCTGATCAGTTTGTGGCGTCATGCCGCCTTGCTGTTTTTAGCTCCTAGTTTGATGTTTATATCAGGCCCTAAATGCTTAAAATAATATACAAAAACAACAACAAGCATCTTCAAACATCTATCTTTATATATTCAAAGACATATAAAAAAAAAAACCTGTTAGATTTGCAGCACTGCATGTATCCTTCCTGAATAAGGGAGAGAAGTGTGTAGGGCATTTTTCTTTCATTATTAAATGACTTGACAAAACAATTTGTCTACTGACATTTCAAAGGAAATGGCACAGGCCTGCTTTTTTGCAAAATGGCAGCAAAGTTGCTTTCATTTCAACTGAAAAAAAAATTGTGGCAAAGAATTTCTCAACAGGCGAAACCCAGAAAAGGTCAACTGCAGCTGTATGGATTTTCATAATGGATTTCTTACCAGAAAAGTCAATAAAGCTAAAGTGGGTGTGTTACTTCTCTGTGATTGGCACCTGAGGTCTTTTTAAGCACACTGGCACACTTTTATACTTTTATAGAGTATCCTTTAAAGGAGCAAAAGGAAAAATAGAATGTGTTATTTATACTGCTTACAACAACAGGATCATAAAACACATGTACAGTTTCCAGGAGGTGTAGTACAGTAAGAAGTACAGTATACGTTTTCTTATTCTGTAATCAAAATGGATATGTGGAAGGGTTTTCTCTTTTTGATTTATACAACTTTAGAGGATGCAAAACATTTCTATTACGAAGCAAACAAAAAGTAATAAAAAAAAGCAAAACAAAAAAGGCCAACATCTTTTCATAAAGCGGGTATAACTGCTTAAACTTTAAGATTTTGCACTTTGGCGCCCCCCCCAACAAAGGATAATTAAGTTAGTCCTTTGTTAACTCTTGTCTTATCTCTTGCTCTGTCACTCTCTGTTTTTCCTTTCCTCTCTTCCTTTCTTGGCTTAACCAGCTATGTTGTACGTCCAAAATGGCCAGTGTGTTGATGTCCAGTTGCTGGTACATAACATATCATAAAGCAAAACACAGTCAGTTTCTTACCAGCTGTGGCATCTAGAGCACTCCTAGTTAAGAATTTCCAAGCTACTTTGAAGAAATCCATAAGAAGGACATTATTATACCATGTATAGCAAGACAAATTTAAAACATTTCAGAGGTTTAAGTAAAATATATATTGTCCATTGCTTTGTCACTACATTTTTTTCTACCACAATGTATCCAATTTGCAATATCGTGTAGGAACATGGGCCATCTTTCGCGTGCCAAGTCCACCTAACAATCTGAAGCAGAAGTGACACAGTGAAAGAATCCACAGCACAACATTCAGTCATAGTATGACATTTGAAAAAAAAAAAAAAGGAACTACCGAGTTGAATCTCATAAAACCTGGTGGAAAGGTTCAGGACGAGTTAGGAAGTTGTGTATCAGAGTCACTTATCTAAAGTTGTAAAATTTGCTTGTGGTTGCAATTATCTAGAAGGGCACTCTGGGAGTTTGCGGTGCCCTTCTTAGTATTAAGAATCAAAAACTTAGTATAAAATCATTTTTATCAGTCAGTGAAAGTGTTACATTATTTGTTCATTGTTCACCTTCTCTGACGTCTCTGATGTTCTGTGCAGTCAATCTTTGAAGTCACACTCTCGTAAAACCTAAACTTGGATATAATTTTTTTGTCCAAATGCCCTCTCAAGGATCCCTCCTATTCACTGAATAAGCCAAATATGGATAATTAGATTTGTATTCAAGTAACAGAATTCTACTGCCTTGAAACAACTGATCCTTGTGGAGTAAACTATCCCCTGCCTCTCCCCGATGGGCCGACTCCCATTAATAGGTCTGTCCTTTATGCTTCTCCTCTATACTGCGGCTGCATTTTATGATGTCACTCTCTTTGCTGAAGAGCTCTGGGCTGGTTTATCTCCTTCATATCTGTCGGGCACTTAAACTTAAACCTCTCTGTTTACGAGTCCCAAACTGCCTCTTCATCCTCTGTGTTTGCTACTCAGTTCGGCATTGCTTGTAAAAGATGAGCCATCCTGCCTGTGCAGACCCCCAGCTAAGCTCAACACTCCCATGCTGAGTGTGAGAACAAACCTGCAAAACAATGTTTAGAATAAGTGCTTATATGTGTGCAAGGTTATCCAAAAAACTTGTCTTCTTGCTTCACTTTCTGAGAACATCTGCTCTCCGATTGCTGCTTTCTAACCTAATTGGATGTAGTTAGTTTGCCTCGTAATTACATTTTTGTTTGGAGTTGCGTTCAATCAGTATTTTGTTCCTACGTGCTGATGTTTTTGTTCGAAATAGTCATTATTAATGTAGACCGTTTTAGGCACTCAACTTCAATTTGCCACAGGCTGTTTGGCAACTCTTCTCCCTGGTGCTTCTCTCATATGCATTTAAATCAACACAATGGATTGTAGCAGTTGTTTACTGCTCTAAATTTATGCATCAAACAAAAACATTGCTGGAATGCCTTTGAACATGTCTGTGCAACACGGAAATGCTGTCCCTCCACAGATACCCAGCGAAAAGGAGGGAAGCTCGCGGGGAGCACACCTGTGCTTGTGGCCTTGGTGAATTCCTGCTAAGTTTTTACTGTTCAGAGCAGAACTGGATGCTGTGTTCAGCCCTTAGATCCTCTACTCTGACCAGCTCGCCTCCCCCCATTTGTGATCTCTATGAACAGCAACCCAGCAGTTCATTGTGGCAGATGTTTGGGTCAAATATTTTTTGTTACTGCAGAGTATAAGATGACATATTATTCAAAAGGCATAATGTTAACAATAAGTATTTCTTTGATATTATATTCAAGATTTCATAGTTTCAAAATGACAAAAGTTTAGTTCTCTTGTCATTAACATTACCAACTTTACCTTCCGCTAATACCTCAGCTGGTAAACACTTTGTTCTTGTTTGGAGATTTTTTTGTCTGTTCTTTGTGCAAAGAGGTTCTAATTCTTTAAGGTTTTTGGGTCTCATGGAATGGGGTACGTCATGTGCATTGTGCTCTTTTGAGGTCTAACCACAGATTTTTGATTGAATTTAGGTCGAGGAACTGTGGGGACCATGGCTTGCACATCTTGAGGTGTGAATTTGAAATTATTTAGAATTTAGATCACCTTTGCTGTTGTCCCATCTTCTTGTTTACAGACAATGTGATGAATATTTTGATTCCATCTTATTATGGAAGATTTGGAGAGGTGTTCTTTATATAAACCTTGTGAACTTTTATCTCCGAACACAGCTGTGCTACTGGTACATAAAGTTATTTTGACCCCATCAATCCAGAGGGCGTATTTCCAAAATGCATCTGAATTGTTTAGATCTTAGCAAACATCTGATTCTAAATTTTGTGGTGAAGAAGGTAAAGATTTCTTACGATGACACATATGAAAGTGTTTTTAAGTCAAATGAGAACTTTGATCTTCCAGCTGACCTACAAATTGTTCTCCAAATGTCAACTTGACTTCCATCATTTTTTATCAACAGATATACAATTTCTTACTGATATAACAAACTGGGGGAAAACATCCTGAAAAGTTTTTTTTTTTAAACATTCAGTGAATTTGGCTAATTCAACAGCTGCTGATCGTGGGAATTATTTTGATGAGAGATCATTTATGATGGTATGCACGTTTGGATCAAGGGACCTTTCAATAACTGCACAAGTCCTATCATAAAAGAAAAAAAAAGCTATTTAAAGTAATTGGAAAATATATCTTGAGGGCTTAAATCTCTTGGGGGTACCCAAACTTTTGCTTGGTGTTCTTCTAACTTTTTCAATATAAAATTGTAATGCAACAAAAATCATCCTCTTGTCATAGATTCACTTGGCTTCAATTCATTTTAAAGCTTGCATGGAAAAACCTTGCAATCTTTCTTCTCCTTTTTCCTTTTTCATCTGCTTCTTCTGACCTCTCTGCCTCCGTCCACAAACGGGTAAATAAATTCCTACACATGTGCATGCAGTGTTTCTGCCCGTGTGTTCACCGCTGTCACACGGTCATTACCACATCTGTGTAGCAAGACATTGCCCCTTCCTCCCCTTTCTGTCCATCCAGTGACCCCTCGGCCTGCCCCCGTCCCACGCTGGGCGTTTATGTCTTCATCTCTTTGTGAGAAAGAAGCTGTTGTGGCTGCAGAGTCCTGTGGAGGGGTGAAAGCAGGGCACACTTGAACTCCCACAGAAGCGGTCACTGGAGACAAAGTCTGAACCCAGTTTGACCTGACTATACCTGACGTATATGCATTGACTTTATGGATTTTTATCTCTTTCTTTAGTTCACAATCACATGTACGCAACTCAGATGAAGTGTACGAATGTAGCAGAAGTTGGTTCCCATACTAGATTGCAGTCCATAGTGAGATTCCTGCTTGAGCTGTTAAGTTATAGAGGGTGCTATAAAAGCACTACAGTAGTCATTGAAAGTCATCATGGTGCTGAGGGGATGAAGGGCTCAAGGCTCCTGCAGCAGCTAAACAATGCTTAATTAGCTCATAAACAAAGACTAGTGGGGGATCAGAGAGGGCAAAGTGTCCTGTTTCTTTGAGCTTCACTCACCATCAACAAAGCCTTCTCTAATGGCCCCGTCACTCCACTTGTTGTGTCTCACTACGGTGTGCTTCCTGACAGCATAAAAGGCACACATTCCAAAAAGAGCCTCGTTCAAGAGAGTAGCCGTCCACAGCTCCCTGTGCTTTCAAAGCCCTCAGACGCTGCTGCCCCAGCCTTCTTCTCCCTTGTAGATATTGACATTACTGCTCTGCTTACCTCAGCAGTGTATGTTTGGTTCCCCGTGGCGACCGCTGCAGCTTTCATCTTTCCTCTTTCAGACTTGCATCCGTGACTTTGGTGGTCTGTTTTATTGTGTTCTTTGTGTGACACTGTGCTGGCATGCTGCTGGGAGCCTGTGAGGACGCGCACAGGAGAGTGCACCGGGCTTCGGCAAGGTTGTGCAATTTTTTTAGCTTTTGGAGGACAGGTGCAAATGTGCTGCGCGAGTTAGGTGTGTTTGCTTGGTTGCCCACAGCAGCTTGGTGTCTGTGTTTTTACTGCACAGCCAGTTTACTTTCTTTTTCTTTTTTTTCTTCTTTTTTTTTCAAACGAGAGGACACAAGGCCCTCAGAGGAAAACAGACATCCACTGCAACACGAGGACATCATGGCAGCAGGTCGGAGGCAATCTCTGCTTGTTTGTGCGACTATGTTATCATCTCCTGTTTCCTGTCAAAACAGGAAAAGACAGAGGCGAAAATGAAGGCGTAGGAAAGTGCTGCCTTGATGTGTGTTGGCTTAAGGTCCAGCTCTGCCTGACAGTGACCCTCCCAGCCAGGAAAAACAGACCCATTCTGGGTGTAACCCGCAGTGGGATACTTCATGGTGTTATTTTTATCACTTTCAAAAGCCACAGCAAGGGATGCTTTTCCCAGCTGTTGATACAGGTCTGGATCATTTTTTGTTTCCAAAAAAGTCCAACAGATCTGAGACACATCCCATCTGACTGTGTCCCTTTTGCTGGCAGCCTCACATGACTGTGGTCTCTGTTTAGGAAGGGAAATCCTTTTTGAGGTTTTGTTAATCATGAAAGTGAGACACTCCTTTTCTTTGGATGATCCCTGAACCTCAATCACAATGCCTTTTCCGCCAGGCTGGAGTTGTCAAGTGATTTTATCCATCCATCACGCATATTTGTTAATTCTTTACAATAGGATGGCATACACACACACACAGTGGACATTTAAGGGGTGTATTTGTGAGGACATTCCAGGCAGTAGAATTGACTATCTCAATGGCTAAAGTGTGGATTATCACTAAAGGCATGGCAGGTAAAAACCCCAGCATCTGGCATTATTGACTGGTGAAACATGATAATTACTTTTTGCCAGAGTCACTGCTTAAAACCAAGATTTGCGCTGGTGGAATTCCAAGAGTTTGAAGGCAGAGCTAATTTTAGCACTTTATGGGGTCTCTAAAAATGAAAGAGCTTCTCCCTCAAGAATGTTACTCTGACCAGATGAACAAAGCAGGCTTTTCTGTTTTTGTTCTCCCAGCACTTTGTACGCATGTTGAGACTCGAGTCACTACAGCCGTGATGTCAGACAAGAGGAAATACATCTCTACCAGTGTTTCAGAAGCTGAGTGTAAATTTACTGAGACTGAGCATGAGACCAGACAAGCAAACAACAGCAGAAGCTCCATCAGCATGTAGCGTCTGGATCAGCAGCAGTGGCCTCCTCCTGTCTTTGTGACCCAGATTAAGATGTGGCATGTGCTCGCTGACTGAGGTCGATGCCATCAGCAGGGAGGTCGGAGTTCATTTGTCTTTTTTGACAGAGCTTCAGGTGGTGTTCCAGGTCTTTGGCAGAAGGCCACGCCAATTTTGACCTCCATGAGTCACACAATTAGCCACCCTCTGACCCTTCAGTCCCCAAATCAAACCCTGAGCATGGTCTAGGCATGCGTTCGCATCCCTAAAACTACTTTATGTATGACTCTTTGAGTGGTTGTGTGTGACTCAGAAAAGGCACTGATGTGACCTATGATTCAGTCTTTCAAGGTATAATTGCACTGTGCACTTTATTAAAATAAGAAAAAAGGCATTTGGAGCATGCGTAACATTTACACCATGAACTTAGTGATGCATGTGTCTCATTTGCTTCTTCTCATGAATATATAGAAGACCCATTAGTCTGTATCGCTGCAGCAGACCTTCAACCCTTCTGTCTGTTTTTTTTCATGCTCTTAAATGTAGTTAAAGTGCATCACTCAGGTTTATGGAGATACACTGACTCACATGAATGCCACTGTATCCTCGGTATGAATCTCATTACAGATTAAAGCTCTCCATTTTCACTTTGTTTGACATCTCCCATCCACGTGTTGCTCTCCAACATGCAGTGCAGCTGTGAACTCGCAGCTTTGTCCGGGTTGCTTGTTTCAAGCTTAATTTCTCCACTCTTTCTGAGATTGTTGTTACTTTTCATGTATGCTGGCAGAAAGCTTCCCAAAGAATGTGAGCAGCACAATTCAAGACAAGAACTGCCAGAGAGTCAAAGGTTATCCATTCAATTTGTGATGTGAATTGACAGCAGTAATATCCAGTTTTTATTTTGTATATTGTTGCATATCCTGTAGATAGACGGTGGTTTCTGAGATAGTGATTTGTCCACTTTTTTTTTTTTATTCATTCATAGGCTCATGCAAACAGGTAAATGACTTATAATCTGGTTTAATTCAATTCAATTCAGCTTTATTTGTATAGCGCCAATTCATGACAATGTCCTCTCAGGGCGCTTCACAGACAATCAGTTTGAGCCAATCTGATTGTCATACATTGATTCATACAAGCCAATTCATAAC
>JAOXYM010000021.1:10848083-10862744 GCA_028567055.1 Leptatherina wallacei
GATGAAGTTATTATTCTGGTTAACTCCGAGAGCTGTACAGGACAGAAACGGTCCAAACATAAGTCAGGTTCCACAGACGTCTCTAATGCTGCTGTAGGTGAGTCATCATCAACAGGGAATGATATCCTGGACTTTTTCTCTAATACAAATGATTTTGTTTATGTTTATGAGACTGATTTCTTAAATTTGGTAACAGCACCATCTGATACACATCGACTTGTTCTCAGCCATAGTGTAGTCGAGTAAAGTAAACTTTACTCCCTTCTGCATATTTAAGCAATGTAGCTTTTAGTTTTTATTAAATTAGTAAAGTAATAAAACAAGGTGCATCTGATTTAACTTTATTGCAACTTGTTGTAATGTTAAACTTATGTTTTCACACAATGAATGTGAACAACAGAAATACGTAAAAACTGACTTCCTCTCAGCAGCTCATTTGAATTTAAAGTAAAATGGTTGAAGTAGCTTTTTGTTGTAGTCCACAAAGCTATTTGCAGGATGCTATTGTTCCTAAAAGACAAAGTGGCAAAATGTGCATGAGCAGAAATTTTGATAAGCTAAGCATTTTCAAGGATAGTAAATGAAAATCCAGCAGACTCAATAAGTGGATTAGTGTGTTCTATTCTCCACCGAGATAGTTCAGCCTACTTCCTTATCTCACTCAAATTCATCTGAATGTGTCTAGACATCTCAATTAGAAAGAAAAAAATAGATACTGGTTAGTGCTTATCTTGCTGTGTTTTTCTATCAGTCCTCTCACCATCCACCAGTGACGAGTTCTCATAAACACATAACAGTTTCCATTAATACAGCCTCTCCTGGCTGAAAGCCCTGGGCTGATGTTTTCTATTTCTATTATTAGTGATAATTGTGCTCACTGAGAAGTCATTGGCATGGTAATGACATCTTTCATGATAAATTAGCATTCCCCAGCTCCGCTGTACCTACACCAGGATGCTTCACCAGACTGATTCCGCCTCTCGCAACTCTACTGCGCCATTGTTCTTCAGACACACAGCAGCTCTGTGAGACACAATGCATGCCACTCAGTGAGATAATGCTCAGCATCCTGAGAGTGGATGGGACAGGGTTGCTCACCTCATATCAGGATTTAGCATAGGAACGCTGCTATGGAACCAAAATGTGGGTCTAACCTTTGGTTGCTTCTATAGTCCCTATACCTTTGTGATGTTCACCGGTTATCCTGTAGCTCACATATCTGCACTGGCACAGGGGCCGATAAGTGAAAATTGAGACATGCTCAACAATAACCACTTACTGTGCCTCATTATGTGCCTTCTCCCCACACGCCGGATCTACAGTCAGCCTGACTCCATGTGTAGGGATAGAGGAATATAGTGGGAGGGGTGGCTGAGACACAGAGCAGAATATGTGAATATTTATCCATACAGTGGCAGTTTGCCAGCATAATTACTGTACTGTCAATTGCAAGGGGGAGTGGACATAATAATTGCTGTAGGATACTGAACATAACACCTTGTCATCACTTCCTGTACCACTTCATTTTCATGGCTAGGAGATTATTTGCATTTTATCATACAGTGAAAGATGAGTTATTGCAATAAGGACATGAAATGAAGTGCATGCAAATTCATGTGTTTTACACATGTGCTGCATGGGATAGTTAAAAAGATCTTGTTAAAAACATCCATGTTATTGAGCTATAACAGTTTTTTCACTTTTTTGGGGATGGAGGTTGTTTATGAAGCACTGTTTGTAATTTCTTCTGTTTGAACATGAGTAACGCCCATTGCACATTTCTTTGATAATTACTCACTCGGTCTCCGGCTGCTCACTGCTGTCATGCTTTACCCACCGATGGAGATTAGTCACCATAAGCTTTTGGCAGATTTTGTTTTTTCTCTAAATAAACTGCAGGGAATTGTGGGCACCACCATCCCCAGTCTAAACGTTCTCCCTCAGAACAAACTGCAGCGGCTGCAGCTCAGAGGGGAAGCCGGTGGCTGTCATCACTGCTTATAGGCTGAAAAGTGCTTTGACATACTAGTGAAGTAGCGGTGTAGAACTGTTGTATTGGGATCATGTGCTCTGCGGTGAGTGTTTCAGAGTAGGCACTTGGACAAAAATAAATCTTTCAACAAGCTCTAGTGAATAGTTGGGAATACTAATTACAGTAGTAATGTATGGAACAAGGTTGGGAAAAAAATACTTCAATGCTTAGAAACTCCGTTTTAGCTTTTAAATCTAAGTGGTCATTGTTTGAATTGTGCATATTAATCTCTGTTCTCCACTAGCTTTCCAACTTCTGTGTTTACCAGATGATTTTTAATCCTTTCCCCCTACCTCTAATCCCCCCACACACCTTTCCTTCCTCCCCTCTGTCCTTGGTTTCACCTGCAGTTTACAACAACACTTGTCTCCTTCCTCTCCAGCTTGCCTGTTGAATTTTTCATTATGTTCTCATTTTGGTTTGATTCCACATGCAAACCTGATTGGAAAAAAAAAAGAATTACCTTGAGAGTGTCTATGAGCCAAAAATGAACCATTTTAATTAGAAGTGCACAATCGTTTTTGCAAGTATACATAAACACAATTCACTGTGTCTCTGGTGAGGACAGCATAGCAAGCAGCCAGACTCATTTTACTGCAGCAGGGAAGTGGAAAATATTCTATCCTTCTGGTTTATCTGTGCAGTTTTTCATGAATGAGATAACTTTGTATGTTCTCTTTTTGTAAAACATAGTTTTATCTTTCAAATCAACCTCATATTGAGTTGAAGTAATGACCATTCACCACATATCCTAATTAAGACACATTTTTTGGCATGTGACAAAGACTCCAGTGGTGGACCAAGCCTGAGCCTTACAGCACTTTGACCCCAGCCAAAGCTGATGAAAGCTTGATGGATCTTGAGCTGAGACAGCGAAGGCTGCCTTGCGTCCGCAAAAAAGGAGAAAGACATAGGAAAGGGGGGAGAGGGAAAAAAAAAAAGAAATCTGTCCAAACAGTCTGAAAGGGGCTTGTTTTCTTTATGTGCGTGAGTGAACAGGAAAAGGTAATTAACTGGCCAAGTGGTGAAAGGCTGGAGTGATGGATGGGTGTGGTGTGAAGAGACAACCACACAAAAGTAACAAACATCCACACACACATTTTTCTTCTTTCTCCTTCTTATGTAAATGCTAGTTTGGTGAACCTTTTATATAATTACACTTTTATGGAAACATCTATGAAAGTTGTCAGTGAGAGGAGCTACGGGCACTTACTGATAAATGAATCGACTGCATGGACTAGTGACACATCTTTAGGTGAGGTCATTAATGGTTGCAAGGTGGTTTGGTAAACAGTCATGAGGGATCACATCTGAGTGTATCTGTGTTTAACCTGAGGATCAAGAAGATCCATGACCTTTTTATTTTTGACAGACACTGACATCTGTGTAAGTAGATGTCATAGGAAGCTGTAGGCTCTAATGTAGGTTACACTGAGGTGTATCACAGTAACTGAAACAAAATAATATGTCACCCCCAACCTTATCAAGATGTTTAAGAAAAGGTCACAGCTGAATTTAGTAAAATATCTGTACACCCATTCAAACAGCAGATTCCCCGTGTCACAGTGATGTTGCAGACAGGTGGTATAATATTTTAAAATGTCACTGAGGGTAAAGCCTATTTGCATTTCCTGTCAGCAGTTCACTGACAGTTTAAAGGGAGGAACGTACTAAATCACACAGAACTGACAGACTGTCAGCAGTCTTTAAGCGCTTCTGCAACAGATGCTTGATACCAAGCAATTTGGGTGTTCATTTAAGGGAAGGCTGACGCAAAAAATCTGTTGCTCTTTTCCAAACAAGATAATCTGTTTGATCAGAAAAAGGCGAAGTTTGCTTTGTTCATTGTTATGTGCTGTTTATGTCTAACTTATCTTTCTCACAAGAATGTAATCAAGTTGCTAAATTAGATGGAAAGATATCGGCATCTCATATAAATTGTTGTTTTTTCGGAATGCTTACTGGAACAGGATTTTGGTATTTTCTTGCAGTTCATAGAAGTTGTTGAGTTTAAAATACATTAAATAATAGGTGAGTCAGGGACAAAGAGGGCCACATCTTCTGAACGATGAGAACTGAACCAATTTTGCTGCTGTGTCCGTCACAAAAGCTGAAGCTCAAATAAAGGGATGCAAGTCTGAACATAGCTTCATTTAGACAAAAGCCAAATTTCACATTAAAGATCCTGCAGATGCAGCAAAGATATTTCATCATTATTTGATGGAATCCTATTGTGCTCCAATAAAATCCCCAAAGAGTGACAGAAAAATGAAGCAGCCAGCATTTATACTCACATCCACAGCGGATGAATGAACTCATAACTGCAGTGGTGTGTGCTTTTTGTCTGAGGCAGCATAATCAGGTGGGTAATGACAGTCTTTCTTGTGTTTCTGGAGATACCATTGCCTTGTTTGGGGAAAGTCTTATTGCAGGTTTGTTTAATCTTGTCAAGTCAGCAGACAAGGCAAACATCTGTTTGATGTGATTTGTTGAACCATCCCATTTTGTGTTAAACCAAAGTCGTTCCCACAGTTAAATAGCATACTAGTGTGACATCCTGAGTCATTGTCCTCTCTGCCTCCAACCAGGCAGTGGTTAAATTTAATGGTCTGTATCCCAGATCGGCACTAAAAAGCTCTACCTGATATCTAATCAGTGCTACAGGCCTTCCAGCTTTCGGCTAATTCGGGGAATCTGAGAGTCAGCGGGTTTGGGGAGCAGGTCAGAGACGTGGTGGTGGTAGGGAGAGTTGAGAAGGAGCAGGGGGCTGAGGGGGATTATACCTTTGAATGTGTTGCTTTTATCCTGGGAATGTAATCTGCCTTAATGCCCTGTGCTCACCCGGGGCAAGGCCAGCAGCTGTGCTCGTTTTTCTCCGACTTGGCTGTCAGAGTAGATCCGAGCTACCTGTGGGAAAGCAGGCCTACTGCAAGCTCTCGTTCTCACCCTGGGACCTGAACTACTGGGGTCCTGCGGTTTATTGGGGGCCAGTCTGTTTAAGACTTATAGAGGTGGTTGCGCTGTTTGGGTCAACACTGTCTCAGGCCAAGTAAACAAAGATAACTCTATCACATTCAGCAGAGAAAGGGAAAGTTGGAGTTGGAAGAGCATTAGAGTTAGCAGCTTCTGTGTGGTCTGGATTTTACAAGAAATGCAGTCAGTGGGAAGTACTTAAGAATTGTGATGTGTAAACAGGAGTGATGCTGGTGAGAGGGCAGATATAAAGCAGCGCGGTGTTGCACTGACTCATTTTGAAGAATGTTTTCATGCTTCTAAAACAATAAAGTAGAATCCTTAAAAGGGAAAGGAAGGAAGCGAAGACTGACTGAGCAATTAAATCTTAAAGCCTGAAGATAATTTGGCTCGCCTTTCCTACTAATGAACACTTGCAATAAACAAACACTGGACTGTGGATTATCAAGCGTGTTAATGTTACTTTAGGACTGATGGTGGACAAATTGCTCCATGACCGATATTAGAAAAATAAATCAGACACAAGCGAGTGCAACATTTCAGATACGAGGTGACTGTTGGCTACACTATATCAGAACTTTGCATTTCATTTTTTCTCAGTAAGGATGCACATTGATACAATTTCAATTCATTTTTCTTTTTATCTCTACTGCAGAGGGTCATGTGAAGGTTTTATTCTTGAGAAATGTGTGTTGAGCTCAACTGGGAGAAAAATAGAGTTTCCCAGAGTATTTTGCTTTCAATGGAGCGTGCCTAAAAGTGTGTCGACCAGCGAGGGGCCTCATGCATTTCAAATCACTGTGACCTTCCAGTGATTTAAGTCAGCTTGCTATATCTGGCCCAGTGCTCCACATCAGAGGTGTATCAAACACTGAATGTGGAAATCGTTGGATGGTAGTTTGTTTTGCCTGGTTAGAGTGAAGGTGAGCTGACGAGACAAGGTAAATGAGGTGTGATTTGAGGAAAAAACCTGTGTGACTTCTCCCGGCTCTGTTTGCAAGCTAAGGAGACACAGGAGGGAAATCATGCACATCTTTCTCCCTGTCCCCTCATCCATAAGTGGTTACGGCTGAGCTTGTTTCCATCAGCCTTTGGGCATGGGCTGTCTGTGATGACACTCTCCATCAACCCAGAGAGACCGTTGGCTCAGTGGCTCATCTCGCCTGCTGCTGCTGCCCTGGTTTTCATCACAGTTAGTGTGAGGGACAAAGACAAACTTCGGTCTCTAAGGGCCGTGAAGGTTTCATTCCACAAGCAGGGCTTTCTCTCTCCAGCATGCTCAGCACACCTCTTTCCATAATAAGGCCACAGCATCTGACTACATTTGTCCCCAGAGTTTAATAAAGATCAGCACTGACAGGCAGTAAACCAATACAACCACCCACAGGCCTCCAGGCTAGGGCTTCAACCCTGGCCTCCACCTCCCACTTCTCTCATTGTGCAGTTTAACACTCTTCATGGATAAACCATGGGTTGAAACCAACACCGAGTCCCATTTGAACAATGGTTGAGGAGCCCTGCAGTAGCTCCTCTCAGTGGGAATGCTTTGGACGTTTGGATTTGATGATGGCATGCATTTCATATTTCTCTGAAGCAGTGCTACGCTTCACATTTATTTGCACCTGTCAGTAATAGATCAAATAGATAATAAAAGAAACAATATGGCTTCAGGGCTGGGAGCACTCATGCATCATACGTTTCATGTCTTCCACTTTATGCTTATGCATAAGCTCTCAAGCAGTTAGCTCAAACATGATCGCATGAACATATGGGTAAGGGGTTTAAGTTTACAGCAGCACGATGACTCTTCAGTTGGCTCCATTGTGTTCACTTGAGATATTTTTACAACCAGACCTGCATTTGATGACTGTTGTGTGAAATATGTCCCACTCTCGATGCCCCTTCCGCTCTCTCCACATCTCATCCACCATGTCCTTCATTTTGATCACATCATTTTCCTCAACATCATCATCCTCATCATCAGCGCCATCATCCTCATATGCCTCCCGGCCCTGACCCTTTATTCACTCCACTGGGCGTAAAGCTTACAGACAGTTTTACAGGAGAAGCCCACTCTCTAACCTCCAGAAGCCAAACTAAATAGCAGATGGGCTCAGCTTTGTGTGTCATTTTATTAGCCTCCCTAAATTAACGCCTAACAATGCATGAAGAAGGAGAGGGGCATTGATTTCTTCCATCTACCAGTGCCCCGAGTGGGTAAGGAGTGGTCGGAAGGTAAAGGGTGAAGGGGTGGAGTAGACTGGTTATGACTTTTCTTCAATTTCCTGCATAGGAAGCGCGTACATGAAGCGAGGCCAGACTGTGAAAATAGCAGCCAGCGGTGTTTTCAGCAGCTCAGTCTCACATTTCACTCCAATTTGTCACAGACTGTTTCATCTTCTTTCACTGGAATGGCCCTGGTTTGTGCATACATACCCTGCCTGAGCGTAACTGAGACTTCACAGATCCAGGATCATTTCACTAAAGTTCGATCAGGATTATATCATGTTTATACTCTACGCTTTATACATTTAAATCCCTCATTGCGACATATAGTACTATAGAAGCTTTACCCTGTCAAGGCACATTGAGTAACACTTAACTGGAGTTCAAGAGTAAGAGAAATGCATTGCTGATGTGTCGATTATTTCTTGTAAGGCTGCAGTAAAGTTGCGTGATCATTCTCTTAATGTTGTGGGTGTTTGCAAAAGAAGGTAATCTAAAAATCTGTGTATTGAGCTGCTTTCAAAGGGAGTTGATTTAAGGCCCCTTGGCCTGCCCCTTTGGTCTCTCCGCCTGCCAGGTTAGCTGTGTTAAGTAGAACGGCATTTGAGTGGTACATTGTTGTTTTTCCTGCCGCTTCACTCCTCCTGATCACCTCGGAGGTTCTGCGGAGCAAAGGTCTCATAAACATTTATGTGCGGGCTGTGAGCTCCTGTCTTTGGCCACAACTCCACCGGGCAGACGCCGATAGTGCCCCTTTATGTCTCTTAAGAGACCATCTTATCTGTGTGTGTGTGTGTGTGTGTGTGTGTGTGTGTGTGTGTGTGTGTTTGTATGCGTTTGTTTCCCTAAAACAGGCAAAAAGTTATGTTCCTCCTTCACTTATGATTTGAATAGTTCAATGACAGCTCTGTGTGTCTCCAGCTTCCTGGAAGAGTTTGTTATTTTCACATTTGGTGGTTATCATATGTTTTCACTCTGGGACACTTATCATATGCAAATGATATAGCTTTGGGCTCCGGAGTCGCCTCAGCTGTCATTTTCTTTTCTTACCCTTTCTAAGCAGAGATGGACACCCTAGGGTTTCTTATTAGAGATGTAGTGAAAGGACAGAACTCCACTGGAAGTCATCTCTAAAAGCAGTAGTGTGCTAATATCGTCTCAGCCCTCGTCTGTCTAAAACTTCACAAAATAGATAAAAACATTTCACTTGTCATGTTTTCCCTGTTTGTTCTCAGATTCCCAGCAGACACTGGGAAATGAACGCATGCCTTGTGAAAGTTATTAGCAGTCTTAAGTTCCAGCATCTCAATCTAAACAAACAACAAAGAGGAAATGGTTAAAACGGAGAATTATGGTCCCAGAGGGTGGTCAAGGACCACACTGCTTGCAGACCGCTGACATACAGGAAATCCTTGCAACAGAGCCGATTTTAGATATGACCTTAATCATTGAGTTTCATGCATAGTATTTAAGTTTGCTGATTTAAATCAGCTTCTTGTTTCTTTTCTCTGCAGGACCCTGGATATGCAACCTTCCTGTTCGAGCAGCTTAAAACACCTGGGAATCATGAACTCGGCTGTTGCCAGGTGTGCTCCACACCTCTCCACCAGCTGAGGCAGGAGGCCTTGCAGACACTCCATACACCTGCCGTCACCTTCAGATCAGACATGGCATCCTTGCCCACCACATCTTTTTTACCTCAGCCTTCTAGACTTACTGTGTCGTCATCCAGCGTCCACTCCAAGCAATTATCAAAAAGCCAGCCCACTACCCGCTCTGTTCTGTCTCTTGGGGAGCGGCACAGGGTACCAGGCTGGTCCCAGAACCCCGTTACCTCCTCAGGGCCTAAGACCAGTGTACAGGTGACAGTAGCAGGAGGGCAACTCACTGGATCCCTCAGCACCGTCACTATCCAGGCACAGCAGTACCTTGAGGGCATGTGGAGCATCTCCAGAGACAACAACTTTCTCCCTCAGCCTAAACATGTATGTGCCTGGTTTTTCCTTTATTTTATGAAATAAAAGTAGTCTAAGTTGTCTATGCATGTAATATAATTGATCTTTTAGAAGAATTATCTGGTCATTTAGAGGTTCATCATATGCAGGGAATGAAATACAGAGATGAGAAAATGAACTTAAAGGGATAAATGTATAACACACATTGTAAATAATTGAACACAGTCATCAAAAAATTTACATTAAAATGACCCCCCTCCCCCCGTCTTTCAACACCAGGTGGTAGTACTCATTAGATCAGGTCAATACAAATCTTCAATTTCCTTTTGTAGAAGACAAAGCCCTGAGGAGAATTTGTGAGTCAGAGCTCTGTAGGAGAGCGGCTCTCTCATTCCTCAGTACTCAAGAAACCTGACTGATCTGAGGTGAGAGGTCATCTCAACAGTAATCTGCTGACCTCCTCCTCAAGGGCATTTCAGATGACCACCACATAGCCTTAGCGTACCTCTTAACTCATAGTGGCTCAAGCATTAGTCTTTGTTTTGTAGGATGTCTGAGGGAAGTGAAAGGGTTTTGTCCTTGATATTATGGGAGCTGCTGCACCTTTACATGGTTTATTTGTGTGATAGACAGTTTTACAGTTGAAGAAGTATGTTTTGACAGTGATGACTAGTGTCTCAGAGCCTATTTATGACTACTGATATGAAGGTGTTGGGTTTACTGATGGGTTTCTTCCTGCAATGATGGGGACATCTGGCCTGAGTGACAAACCTCTGTGACATTCTACAGCTGCTAAACAGTCTACAGACCAAACAACATGTGCTAACAACATCTAATGTCCTTAATGTTCTTGCATTTGACATTTATCGTATTTGTCGGCTGCAAAATTTAGCTTTTCTATTTTAAGTGCTTTGATAACTGGAGTGTGTTGTAAGTCTGTGCAGGGTTATCCCCTCTTTCAGCTTGAAAAATTGAAGACAGATTTTCGCTCCTCCTTTAACGTCAACAATTGCCTGTAGAGATGGTTTATGGGAGGCCATCAAAAGCTTTTAACTGCATGTTCGCAATCTCGTTCAAATCAAACGGCCTGGCACAGAAGGGAGAGGCTGACTTGTGTTCGCCATCTATGTGTCTAAAAGCAATTAGTGGCTCTTGGAGCTGGGATCAGCCGTTCAAAGCCTTTAGCTGGGGCCGGGGCCTTCCTCAGATGGAGAGAAATGTCCCTTCAGGACATTAAGTTACAAACATTGCAGAAATAGTGTTATTTTCTCAAGCTAGTTTCTTTCATTAAAACCAGACCCTTCAGAATGACAAAAACCCACACAAGCACAGAGCTGAGAGGCACAAGCTTTAATTCACGATTCCCTCATGGATTCTGTGTTAGGAGGGTATGCAGTGCTGTTCAGATAAAAACACAGCAATGAACTGTGTGTGTTGCACAGAAATTCTGCAGGGTGTCAACTAGGAGGTCGATGGGTGCTCCTTCACACATCCTATTAAAGTTCACCTTGACTCTCCCATTTGGGAGAAAGCTTTGCTTTACATCGGGAGTTTTGTTTGATGTGTCTTGAAAGTAGTATTGTTCCACTTTTGATAATTGGTTGACACTTGTTCAAATTGGGGGTGGTTAGAACTTTCGTCTCCCAGCAAAAAGGTTCCTGTTTTGATTCTCAGCTGGAGATTTTCTGTGTGAAGTTTCCATGTTCTGTATGTATGTGCTCAGGATTACTCCCAAAATTCAAATTGTGTTCACTGGAAATACTTCCTGTAACCGGCAATAGGTGCAAGCATGCTTGATTGTGCATTCACCCTATGATGAAGTGTTGAGCTGTCCAGGGTGTGTTGCAACTAATATCAGTTGGAATTGTCATTGTCATTGTCATAGTCCTGCACAGGATGAAGCTAGAATATAGAATGGATCACAAAAGTGTGCAGTTGTAAATTGGGCACACAAATGCACTTTAATGTGGACCTGCTCAGGCTGTGCATTTATATTTTACATGGGTGATTCAATTACAAGTTGGCTGCCCTAAGTAAAGATGTAAATGCTGTCAAAACGTGCTGATGATGTGATTTTTCAGAACTCTTGCAGAATAAGTGTGGACCACATATGGCCACATTTCTTTTGTAAAAAGCTACAGTGCATTTAATAATCCTGCACCAGTTTAAATACCTGCAGCTATTGTCAGCCATTTGTTTAGCATAATTGCAGGTTTGGATAATCACCAGGTCTAGATTTTACTTTGGGATAATTAAAGGTCCTGTGTAAAACACTTTGCCAATGGAAATAATGAAGACACATTCTTATGCCAGATGCAAACTGAGATTAAAGCTGTCTACATATGCTCTGATTAGCTAGACACATGCTTGTGCCAAGCCTGAACAGTTGTTGCTGGTTCAAAACTTGATGCAGAAGCAGAACTTCCCGATTCCTCAAGTAGTTCCTGACATTTTTAATCAAGTGATTCAGAAAATCATAGTACAAGCTTTGCTATTCCACTATTCAAAACATGGAAATGACGGAACCAAATCTGCAGTTTGGCCTATGCTCCATAACCAATTGCACATTAATCGACAAATACCAAGTGTACTTGACTTGTGAGGGCTTCTGTTATTGGCCTGCTGGTTGCCTGCTTCCATGGTGGGCTCCACAGCCACCAATTTGCAGCCCAGCGGATGATCTTGGCTGCTGCTGCCTTGGTGCAGCTGGGCTACAATGGCAAAGTGCCACAAACAGCAATCGTGACAAGAGAAAAAAACAATACAAGAAGGAGAGGGAAGGGGAATTAACATTTTAATCAAATTAGGACCACTTAATTATTTTGAGGTATTTACTTAAAGATACTTGAAATCTACTATACAGAGAGCTCAACATGAACAAGCCTTATACTTTTCTTACATAGAAGTTGTCATTACTGTTAGCAGTCAGTTCTCACCTCAGCTGGTTTTTGTTGGCTACAGAGGCCTGTCAAGCACGACAGCCAGATTAACACAAGGCCTATTTCACCTCAGCCGTAATCGTCTGCTGACTGCTGGGATCAAAGGTCACAGGGGAGTCCTCGTAGTCTGGGGGAAGATGGTCTGCTGATAGAATCCTGGCCTACCCTGCTCACTTCAGACATTAGAGGAAGCACTCTCTCAGCCTTTTGCACTCTTTCAATTCTTCAATTTTTCAATTATTTTCAAATCCCTTTTACTTCATCTCTTTCCCTCCTTCTTCTTTGTCTTTTCTTTCCAGTGAAAAACCAAGGCAAAAAGATCAGGGAGGGCTGGGGAGGTTAGAGGGTGGAAGGCCAGCTCATTACTGACTTTTGGTGCAAACGGCCGAGCACACATGGCTCCACTGACACAGCCTAATTACCTGACCAGGGGATAGATTGTACTTTTCAGCCAGAATCAGAGCCACTCCAGATCCAAGGCTACAGAGAGCAGCTTGGGTGTGCAGCTTAATTCCCCTGATTTTATACCAGTGGGAATACTTTTGATAGCCACTCTGATGAGCTCAAATGTGTGTGCAGTGCCCCTTGCATGTGTGTGTTTAGTCTATACTTGATCCTTTTGGATGAAGTCCACACTGCACATCCTTTTGGAGATCCACCTGTGCCCAGTTATGTGTGTGTGTTCCTTAAATTCGCCGCCACTTGATTTAAAAACAGGCACTCCACCGGCTCAATCAGCAGCAGATGTGCCGAGCTCCACACGCCAGCTTCCTGTACGGCTGTGTGTGAAGTGCTCTAGTCTTTCGTGCCAACGTGTAATGGGTCTACTTCCCTGGTATGCGCTGAGTTCCTAACCTGTCACCGACACCAGCATGGTGTGAGGCTTTCCGCTCTGGCGGCTGCGTGAGGATCTGTGTTTGGCTCATTGCAGTTTGCAGCCAGATTTCACATTGTGTGCTTTTCAAGTCATAACTTCACACACCACAGCTTTATATCTCCCTTAGCCTCTATGATGAAATCTCAAGAGAGAAAAAGCATACCATTTAAACAAGGCTGTGATTTCTAACACTAACAAGCTCAGAAAGAGGAAATGGGAATTCATGAAGACCATGAACCGCCAGGCCACTGTTTGACAGCTGCTCAGTGAAAATCTTCTGGGAGAAGATATTGTGGCCATACTTTAATATAGCCACACATTGTGCTGCATTATAAAGCTAACAGTTGCAACAGTCCACAGAACAAGAGAGGAGCCTCTCGTGTAAATGTTAGGATGTAAGTATATCCTCACAATCTGATGTGGAGCATTCACCTGTCAGATTTGGCATATAAATAGTGCAGCTGTCAGTCTGTGCTGACAAATGGCAGTTTGTGGGAGGCCACACACTTAATAAAAAGATCGGAGAGGATGTTATTTTAGTTGCCAAACATGAATCTAGCGCAAACACTGAGGTGGTAAATATGCAGAGGGCCTGAGCTATGTTTATAATACATGTCCTGTCAAATGGCTCTGAAGCTGCAGCATTATGTTGTGCTCAATTCAAGGTCAATGCTGATTACACAATGCTCAAGTGTCAGTGTTATTAATGCTTTCAGGAAAACTTTAGCCTTTATTCATTTCATTTATGATGCTAAAAACGTACATAACCGGTTCTTGTCAGCTGCTATTGATCATCGTCCTGCAGGATAAACAAGTGGCTCCAGTGTGGGATTAACCCTTTGTGTGTGGTGACTCCACCTGAGGTACAACCCCAGAACCAGCTTTTGGCTTTTGTAATTAGCTCTGCACTTCTTGTGTGTGTGTCAAACCCTACAGGAGTCAATGCTTTTGCTGATTTCTCTGTGTTCCATCTGTAGGTGGGATTTGCTTCAATCTTCCACAGAAACAAACATATTTTCAGTTTGTTATATACTAGATTTTAATCTCTATTAATCTCTAGTATTTGTTCTTTTAACATCATATCATAATCTTTATACCTGTTATTAATGTGTGGTGAGTGCTCAAATGAGCATAATTAAACAATGGATATTGATCTTATGGGATAAAAAGCAACTTTTGGTTTCCAGAATCTTCTCCACAAGGATAAAAACAGGGACGCTTTGAGTGCACGAGAGATATCATTTAGTAAAAAAAAATCTTTCCAAATGCAACGAGGTGATCACCAGAGATCATCCCATATTCTGCAAACATAGCTGGAAACCTGTTCAGATGCTTAGTGCTTGTGGCACTAAAAAACAAACAAACATCATATTGAGTCTGTGAAGGTTGCTGCTTGTTTTGTGAAAAACACCATGCAACAGATTTGACAGGAGTTTACACTGCAGTAGTGCTGCTGCCCCACATCATACTCTGCATAAAAAAAAGGGTTCTGTGGCAGTAGTGCTAATTTTTTCATATCTTATTGTAACTGTATAACAAGATATGTAAAAAATTAGCACTACTGCCACAGAAACCTTTTTTTTGTATTCTATTCTATTCTATTCTATTCTATTCTATTCTATTCTATTCTATTCTATTCTATTCTATTCTATTCTATTC
>JAOXYM010000021.1:10862844-10874707 GCA_028567055.1 Leptatherina wallacei
AACCTTTTTTTTTGTATTCTATTGTATTGTATTCTATTCTATTCTATTCTATTCTATTCTATCCTGAAGAAGAGAGAGGCAAAAAAAATGAAAAAATAAAAATGCAAGCACAATGTTTGTAAAAATCTGGACAAAAAAAACATTATATTTGTTATAATGTTTTTAGACGGTGGAAACCACAGCAAAGCTCCACTAGAATGAATCTGTTTGTATATTGGCATTGAAATGAAACCCACAAGCAAAAGAACACCTGACCTACTGTAGTGTCTGCCTGTTGCTTGTTAAAATCCAGGCTGCATTTGTAGCACAATTAAATTGAATCGTTGTATTTGGGTGATTTGCAAAACTCAAACATGCTAGAATTTTTTAGCATTCATATTTTAATTTAGTTTAGAAAGTTATTCCAGACGGAAACTAAATCCACACTCTTCAACTTTTCAGCATCTTCCATGCACAGTTGTCACAGTAGTAAGATTTGTTGGATGAGAGCTTTGATGTGGATGATTAGAGTAAGTAATAGTATTTCATGTCAAACAAACCCATAAATAGGCTACTCAAAAATGCAGAAACACACATGAAAAAACAAAAAAAAAACCAACAACCTGTAAATCCAACTTAAGCATTGACTACAGTGACAATGGTTGAATGAAGCAGCCGTAACTAATCACAATAAAGAAGAAGCCTTTCAAAAAATGCTGCTAACACTTGTTTGACGGCTCTAAACTGGCTGTTTGTGGTTGTAAATGTTTGTAACAAATGTGTGGATATGCATGTGCTTTACCAGCTATAACCTTGTATTTTTAGTGCGAGTAAATCACCTCTTTGGCATAAGTTAGCAGTGCCCAAGGGCTGAAACAGATGTGGCTCACCTCAGTTTATGCCTGTTCCTGTTACCAAGAACACAGGGAGCTCATTCACGTACCTCCTATGCAACAAATCTCACAGCTCACAGGTTTTTTACTCCCATTGAAACTCACTCTCAGAAAGTCTGACTCATCCTGCATGAGCGCCAAATTAGCCATGGAGGTATAGATATAATGGGGTGCAGAGTGAGGTAAATCACTTGTGATTAAATTGCTAATTAAATGTAGGTTATAACTTAATTACAGTATGCTGCAACCAGACCAACCTCGTGAGTGTTGCCAGAATCAATGAATGGTGCAGCATCCTTGCTGTTCTGTGGGGAGCTCTTTGCTTTGGATACTGCTGACTGCCACTAACCACTACTGGCTGCAGCAGCTGCCCGTCCATCTGTGGCAAAGGAGTGTGCAGAGGGGGGGAGCAAATGGTGTGGAAGGATGGTGGGCTGTGGTTGTGGTCTTATCTCTGTATCCATGTGCCTACAGGCCCAAGCTTTGATTGGGGATGCAAACAGGGATGGCACAGCCTTGGAGTCCGCTGTCACCACCATGACCAGCACCACCAGTTGCAGTGGCAGCACCCTGCCGCCCTGCCGCCTGAGGGGCTCCATCCAAGCAGGACTCCCGGCATCCGTAACCTGTGCATCAAGCTCCCCTTCTCCTTCCTCATCTGCGGCAGCTTCATTCTTCATTAGGTAAGGACCACCCCCGTACTATCAAATCACTGGATGGCTGAGTCTGTCAAAACTTGGAGAGATTAGATTAAACTGCTGTGGTGTGAAATGTGTTTGCATGCACACCTGCAGGCTGCAGTTTGGGTTGGTGTGGATGCAGGGAGATGGGGAAGAGATATGCACAGACTCGCCTTCAAATACCTACCGAGGGTTATGGTTTATGGTGTCAACCTCCATGTGGGGGCATCTATTGAGAAGAGATGTTGTTCTTGCTCTGCTTGACTTATAGCATGCCTCAGGATACACATCGCAGAACTAAATGAACCTTTAAGGACAGGCACCAGTGCCTTTGAATGGATAATAGAATTACATAATTTGATATGAAGGGAAGAGTGTCTCACGAAAGGGGCTTAGGTTAAAGCTGAGTATTGTCCAGAAATATTTCATATTTAGTTATTCTTTCTTTGTTTTGCCTCTTTGACTTAAAACAACCCATTCGAGTCCCAGACAGCTGCATATAGCCGATGCCCCTGCTGTTAAGGGGCTCTTTAGTTCGGTTAAACCATTTGTATGTCTGGGACTGAGGAAAGCTTTCTTAGCAGTGCTTGGCTCTGGTGTTGTTGTTGCCCTGGAGAATACCTTACCCTCTCCAGGCTGCTGAAATGTGCTGTACTGTCATTGATAGATTCCCTGGCAGGCTGGTCAGTGCATACATTCCTGGTCTCTTCTCTCCAAAGAATGCTATGCTGTAATGAATGTTGGTGAAAAATGGAGCTGGTGAAGAATGATGCATAGGACTATTGAAGCCCTGCGCCACAGGAGGTGGAGGCAAGCAGTGAGGGGACTTGTGGAGTGTGACAGGAAGCCCATGGGGGATCAGTGTGGAGCTCTGCTTTTCTTCAAGAAGCCCAAATGAAGTTTGTCTTGCCAATTTTCACAGGGTCAGAATATATCAGAGGAACCATGAGGCCCTTTCCTTGATGAAGGGGATGATCCAGATCCTCCTCTAAATATGCAGCTTCCTTCACGCTTTCCTGTCCCAAGACCTGTTGTCCTAAAACCAGCAGTTAGGTGAACCCCTCTAGATGGGGTTAATTTCTGACACTGATTAATTGTTTTTCATGTTTATTTTGGCCTCAAGCTCAAAGAGAAAAGTCTGAAGAGCTAGGCATCCAGTCTGAGCCGAGTGCAGGATAAAAAAGAGGAGGGTGGGTTTGTTTTTTCCCCTGTAGCGGCTCTCTGTGGATCAGAGGGGGTGTTGAGAGGGTTCCACCTTTCATTTTGTCCCAAAGATAATTTGCTGCCAAGAATGCTGTGTTTGATTTGGCCCTCAAAAATACAGTAACGATGGGTCAGCCTTAAACAGTATCACAATCTGCAGCTATGGAATCGGGTGGTGGAGATGCTTTATTTGAAACACACCCACTTCCTGACCCTCCGCAGCTGTTCCCTGCAAAAGTGATATTCATCATCATTATTATATTGTTGTTCCTCGTGAATGTCATTCCTGATTGAAATATAACGCCCCAAAAAGTCAAAAAGAGCCAAATCAATCAATTGTGTTTTCTTTTTGCTGCCGTTGTGCTTCACTTGGAAAAAGAAAATTGGATAAAAATGAATGTCTGTCATATTCATAACTGATTAGTATTCGTTTTTTGTTCTCCGAAGATTCAATTAGTGGGATGCATGTGTAAATCCTGATAGCCCAGCATGTAGGAGCAGAATAACCAAACAGCAGTTTTTTTACCCCAGCGGAGTGGAGAAGGCTCCTTAGACACTTGTCTGACATTCACCAACACTGTTCCACTCAGAAATGTAATTTTAATTAGAATGCAATTAGCAAGAGTCTAGTTGGCTTAGCTGCTGAGGGGAAAGAGGAGCATTGACGAACAAAAGAGACCTGACATTTAAGTTTTTTTATTGGAAAAATAAGTCATCCGTACAACTTGTTAAAGAAGCATTTAATTTGTTTCATTCACAATGTCCACTGAGTTGAAGAATACAGAATATTAGCTTGATAACAGCAAATTCAACTGATATGAAGCAAACAGGGATCTATTTTCTTATTTATGCCTCCTAATTGCTCCTTTCAAATGGTTTAATTCTTTTCCAATTATGATCATTTTAAATATAAAAAACAATACTTTATTTGTTTCTTTTCACTAAACAAAATCAGCACAAAAGGTAAGAAAATTTCTGTATTTCTGTTTGGTAATTCTTTTGTCCACTTTAATAATTCCAGTTGCTAATGTATTATACTTCATTGGAAAACCCAATTAGTCGCGTTTACAACGAAGTATAACTTGTAAGGATTATGCTTGTGTGAAATGAGCAACACAGCTAAATGTGTAGATAGTCCCCCCAAAATGTGCCAAAATCCCCTGAAATATTTTCCAGTTAGTATTACACTTGTTTTGACATTCAAGTGCTGCCAGGTGTGTGACAGTCTCAGATGCATGACTGGTATCTGGCACCTAATTGATAGACAAATCCATCGAACTGAGATTCTTGAGCCAGTGGTGGTCTCATATTTCCAGAATCTGGGACCTAATTTCATCCTTCAGGATGATAATGCTCTCCCAGGTAGATCTTCACAGAGAACCTCCAGAATTTGGAAGTAAAGCGAAAAGAAAGGCCAGCATGGAGTCTTGACCTCAGCTCCATTGAGGGATCAACTTGGTATGCTGTTCATGCAAGAGTGCCCAACACAACCACAGATAGACCTTTAAACCTTAAAGGAAAAGATGCCATCCCACAGCAAAATGTAACCAGGCTGGTGACCAGCATGAGGAGGAAATGCCAAACTGTTGTGGCTGTGTATGGATCTTCCACATGCTACTGAGGTCCCTTCATCCAGTCCACCAAGCAACTCAAAACAAGAGTGAATACCAACACGAGAATATTGCAGGGGATTCTGTCATATTTTTTGGATCACTCCCCTCATATTTAGCTGTGCTGTGTATACCACTGATGCTCAATCCTTACAGGTTATACCTTTTTGAAACAGAAGAAATAATCACCCGAGGACAAATTTCTTTACTTTTTGTGCTCAGTATATTTATTCATTTATTGCAGTGCTTTAGAAAAGAATAAATGACATAAAATTGATTTGAGGTCATTTGTGTCAATGAATTATTTAATTTGACTTGTCGGCAGATCATGATGTCATTCAATGACAGGCTGCAGGAAAAAAAAGAAACTCAAAGTGCATGTAGTTACTGTATTATTGCCTGTTGAAGAATTTCCACAGTATCTCCTTCAAATACAAAAGTCCACTTATTAAAAATAAAATAATACCTGATCATTCAGTGAATGCATCTTTTAATCCACCTGTGAAATTCCTCCTCTCAAATTGCTCTTTTTTTCCCCTGCTTCCTCTTTCTGGTAATTGTAGGGAAGATAGCCTGAAACCAAGACAACCTCAGGGTCAGTAATGACCAGTTGGCAATTAGACTAACTATACAGTCGCAGGGAGATGGGACGAATCAGGGGTTAAGCTCTGACTGGATAAAGTGTGTGTCTGCATATCATTATGTGTGCAAGGCTACGGCAGTGGGGTTGGATGGTGGGATGGGGGGTAATGAATTTAGAGCCATGTGTTCAGCTGACTTGCACGTTAAGCACTGATTGCCTTGTGACAGAGCATATGATTAGTGTATTGACACAGAGTTGTGTAATGAGAGCAGGTGGAGCTCACAGCAGGTGATGAGGTGGTGTGGCTGACTACCGCCACGCAGATCCTTCTACCCATCTTTCTGTTCCATTAACACCTGCTGATTGTGACGGTGTGTTTATTAGATATTGAGCTCGTGGGATTTCTTTGTGCATGCTGCTGGGGGGAGTCCATTGCTCAGTTTGCAGTCTACTTTTATCAGTGGGCTCAATTCTGCACAGCAACATGAGACAGTTTTCATGGTTTATCGTTGGTCCCTTGTTTGTATTTGCTTGGAGGGGGGGTAGTCTGTTTGTCATTTTGCTGCCTTACACTGATCATACCCTGGAGCTAGAGGATTTACTCACTCTTAAGATATAGTGAAGTGATGAATTGAAGAGAATAAAGCACCTTGGAGACAACGATGGGCACACATAGGCGAGTGGGTTGTTCCAGAGGCAGGGAGGACAGCTGTTTGCTGGAATGTGGCCCTGGAGGAGTGTCAGGAGGAAGTGGTTTTATGGTCACCCATGGCTGCCTTGCAGCTGCTGCCCAGGTGAGTGTTTGTGCAGTAATGACTGTGATTGTGCTGGAATCCTCCTGTAATTGTGGCAGTAGGGCCATTCAGCCTTGGTTTTCCTGCACACACAAGACCCTGCCTTTGTGTCAGCAATACTCACTGCCCCTTCATCCCCCAGGCTGCACTGAGTAACCATAGAAACAAGTCATTAGCTTGTGGGTGTAAAATGTGACTGATTTTTCTTTCAAAAGTGGAGATTAGAAATCAGGAAGTTGGAATACTCCTCTCCCCTCCACTGGACTATAATTTAGTCAGGGGGAGGGACGAGCATCTCTTCATTAATACGTCCTGAATGATGCAGAGTGGATGCACTGTGGGATCACAAGTGCTTCAGTAGCACATGTTGGATAACTTGCTGAAGTCTATTGTTCAGTCGTATGTATTGTGTGATCGTTAATGAGGGCCACTGAGTTCATCCTGTTTGTCTGTAAAGGTAGCATAGGGAAACAGTCCTAAACTGCAACAGCAGGGTTGAGCCACACAGAGAGGCTCAAGGCAGACAAAGCAGGACAGTGCTGTGTTTGGTTGGCTGTGCTGTGATTGACAGCAGGGATCTCAGTCAGTGACAAGCAGGCAGCATAGATTACGGGGAGCAGAGGGGGTCCACTGAGCGCAGCTGATCTGGCCCACATAGCAGGGGGATAAAGATACTGATACAGTGGGCTAGTGGCTGCCTGGGATGAATGTGCTTATAAATGTCGTCATTCAGAAGCAGAGCTTGGACTGATGCTCCTCTCTGAGAGCATCAGGAGTGGGAGGTCTGTGCCTGTGGGGAAGAATATTGGATTCACTACCATGGGAGTCAAGTAAGTTATGTTGTACAAAGTCAACACCAGGTTCACTTCTATGTGTGCTACTCTTCTTGTACGTGCTTGTGTGTTGATTCTGCTCTGTGGGCTGTTTTTCTCTCTCTTTCCTCTCTCTTCCGATTTATCTTTCTTTGTGTGTCACTCTCTTTTCCGCTCTATGGAATGTGCAGTTCTGTGCAGTCAGAGTTGGACTGTCTGCTCCCTGGAGGTGAGGGGCTAATGGTTTTGTTGTCAAGCTACAGCGAGATGGATTCCTCCACAAAGCGAGAGTGTGAGCAGACTGTATAGCATGTATAACATACAGCAGAAATCCAGGCTCCATTTTGAGGAAACAGCCACAGTGGGGCTGAAATGTTAATACTGGCTCTACCTCTAGAGACTGGCAAATGAGAATTGATTCATATCAATCTGTTGAATCTGAGCAACACATGCCCAGGGCAGCGAATGGCTCATCAGAGGTATTGAGTGGGTGGTAGCTGGGGTGGTTGAGCTGCTCTCTGGTATTTGTCTTTGTTTGCTGGTGGATAAAACACCAGCTGGTATTATCCTGCCATAATCAGGCTGATGGGACTAATGGCTGCCTCTGTGCAAAGGCTGACAGTGGCAGCACCAGCTGAGGCTATGAAAACGCTGGAGCCTGTAAAACCACGTGTGATTCAGCCCAAGTTCTGTCAGGTGCCGTCAAGGCTGAGGTGTTGATGGAGGTCCAGCTTGGCCTTGCAGCCTCAGGGATATACAACATGTGGATACGTCGCTCCACCCTCATGCATCCTCCCATCCACCCGTAAATAGCATAAGGGTGCTTCATCTGACTCATAATCATACATGCTCTAAGTTTGCAGTCAATATTGTTTTTAGATATAAAGGTACAGATACAATCTTTTCTGTATTGAACATTGGCACGGAGAGGACCATGCTCATCTGAGGGATTTCTATATATTGTATGCCCCAGAGACTTGGATGCTGAATATTTCATGAGAAAATCTGATTTAGATTCTGTTCAGATTATGTGAAGAGCAGCGCTGAATCGCAGCTATCTGCTAGGTCTAATCTGAAAATATGAAATAGTCAGAAACTGAAAATCATTGTATTTGACTTGATGGAAAGCAGCTTTCATGATCTAAAAAAATTCTATACTTCAGCTGGAGATTTCTTTTGCGCCTGGGCCATGTTTGTGTCTATTGCAAATGGGGCAGAGCTCACCACCTGGTGAGTTAGATTAAAAACAGCTATCTAACATGCAGTGGATGTGATGAGAGGGTCTATTTAAAAGGCAAACCTTGATATTTCCTCAACGCTCACCTTGTGGTTTACATGTTTACTAACTGTTTTGTTTGGGAATCCCTTATTTTTAATCAATCACCACTTCACCACGGTAAAATGACCTCATAATGTTTTGGTTGGAGACCAACCAGCTTATAACATCTTTTCCTTTAAATCGGTCATTCTGTTTCTCTGCGGCTGTGTCTTCCCTGGTTTATTACAACATGGTGCAATGATGCTGTGCCCCCTGCAGCAACAGGATGATGAGCTCTGTTATGACATACAGTGCAGAAGCACTTATGATTGTCATTATGAGAGGTAAACAGCTCCAGAGACAGGTGGAAAAAAGAGAAGCAGAGGGTTTGTTGCATCCTCCGAGAGGGATAACATGATACCTTTCTCCCCTGCTTCCCCCAAATAAATCCCTGAGTCAGGAAGTCTGTCTGGCCCATTCACATAGCCTGCAGGGGGGCAACGGAGAGAGAGGGGTTACAAACAAAGAGCTGAAGTGCTGACTCAAGCCTGTGCACTCATCCTGGGTCCACGTGTGCTAAGCCCTGTGGGGAGAGACATCAGTAAATGTGGAGCATAAACTCTGTCCTGTACGCTTGTCTCTATGCTCTGGGGTGGTTTTGTCCATCAGGATTGTGGTGGGAACAATCATTTAAAAAAAAAAAAAGGCTAAATTGTGTGCGATTTGTTGCATGTGGGCAGGAAAGGTCTTGCTCTCAGCATCAATCCCCTTCCGATCCACGATGAGTATTCCTTGCTTAACTGGATAACAGCCTTGATGGCTGCCCACGGGGCTCCATGATCAGCACATTAGTGTTAGTTGTCAAGCTAGACTATGAAATTTCTCTTTCCCCCTGCCTGTTGAATGGGTATTATGTATCACGTCTGTGTGGGCTCAGGGATGCCATCTAAACCTCTTTAGTGCCCTTCAGTGAAAGGTGTCATGCAAATGGAGTCTATTATGTTTGTCATTAGAACTGCAGTCACTTCCACGTCGTGGGGGAAACATGTCGGAATAAGAAGGAGTCAATTGCAGAAGCTGGTGGCAGAGAATTTTATGACCTGTGTGTGCGTAGTTGTAGAAAAGAGCCTCATAAGCTCCCATGAGCTGTCTTTATGTGTTACAATTCAGAGAAACAAAGATGGCTCCTGGTGGGGCTTTTCAGGCTTCACTGCTCCTCAATGCTCAACCCCACCATGGCCTTCCATTCAGTACGAATAACTAATAGATGCCTAATCAACAGTAGCAAGTTGATTTCCCCAAACGCCAGAGCTTTCTTTCTTTTTTTGAGAAACACACATGTGCAGTCCCCCATCTTGCTGCACGTCAGTTGTTCGGCCTCAGCCTTTCATAAATGGAGACTCAGATCACCACTGAGGATTGGTGATTTTCAGGACAGGTCGTTTTGCTTTTGCCTCATCATCCTAACAGCTGAATCATTTCATTGTGATCACATTTTTTATTCTAATCTCAATCTACTGGTATGAAGGTTGATGGGTTGATATGGTTCAAGATGCAATTAGAGGAATTTAAAAAAGGAACTGGTGACACTAATGAAGCCAATGAAATGTACAATTTACTATAGACAGATTATTATGTGCAAATGTACTAAATTAACCTTTGGCCTTCATGTTAACTGATGCAATTAATACATAATGAGCTACAGACACTGGGAAAATATTGTGCTTCTATTGCACGTTACTTGTCGTATTTGCACCATGATATACGTCTTAGTGGAGAATTATAAAGATTAGGATTTATTTTGTGGGATATTGAGCCCCACCTCTTCATGTCCGGTTTTGTTTGGACACGTGCAAAACATCCATATCAAATTAAAAGCTGCAATGAGGGTTTATCTCCTCTGTTTTGGTCGCTGCGTTCTCTACTCACGCCGCCTTGAACGGAGAGGATTACAGCCTGTAATCAGTTCACGACCCAGCACAAGAGAGCCAGCTGCAGCGTGCTTGCAAAAATCCCTTTATCCCCATACGCTCAATGTAGCCCAATGAGCGTAGCTGCGTGCATTTCTGAGCTCGACTTTATGAGTGTGTGATACAGAATAAACTGCTTAATTTGAATAAGGAGGCTGTAAACACATTTCCCATGCTCCTAGATCAGGATTTCATGATGTGTTTATTGATCTGCCTGACCCACATGCTCATTTCTGTCTTTTATCTGTTACTTCATCCCCTACTCTTGCATCCACTATCCTAGCCATCTTCCTGACAGTGCAGCTGATTTCACCCGACTTGGACCCCCTCTAGTTTTTATTGGGTTGCCTGTTGACTAGAATATAGATGAAAGATTAAGAAACACGTGTTAGAAATCCCCTCCCCCTGCGTTCTGTCTCTACCGACAGCACGCTGATTAATCACCCCCAAATGTTCTTAGCAGCCTGCGGGCCTGTTTGTTGTGATAGCCTCTGTGTGAAGAAGTGCAAATAAATAATCGCAAGGTGTCTTAGCCTGGCAGCAAGTGATTAATGAAGTAGAGAAGTGAAGCAGAAGTTTGCTGACTTTTACGCTTCTGTCTGTCTCTCCCACACTCGTCATGGTCTTAAGTTGTGTTAAGCATAAAGTTAAGAGGACATATTTGATTTGAGGAATTGTTTCGCGCTAATAATTGTGCTCATTTGTCTTGTGTGCATGAAATATCCTTCCCCCACTGCTTGGTGAACCGAGACAGGAAACGTCACTCAGTCTGTGATGACTTGCTTGCCAAGAGAGCTTTGCGTGCCCTGAGCACAGCAGCCCGAGGTTTCCAAGGGAAGACGTGGGTGGGATAGTAGGTGAATCGGAGTTCAACATGTGTATTGAGGATGTGAAGTTATTCCAGCTTCTCCTCAGCCTTGGAGAGGAACGCACAGCAGAATACCTGGAGCGGTGTCTGAGGAGGGAAGTGAGAAAGCTCTGCTAGAGATGAAAGCTGCTGTTAATCTTTGTCAGCAAAGCCAGAGGTGGCGGAGACTTCAGTCTGTGGAGGTGGGGAAAAAAGCATGTCTTCATTATCATCTGTCACCCATCAGCTGAAAAGTAAATTTATTACCGAGAGTTTTTCTTTTGCTGCCTGAAACAGTTCTAGCATAACAGCTGAGCATTTCCCCAGCACTGCAGTTTTCTGGAAGACAAGTTAGAGTCAATTGCTACAGATTTTCCTGCGATGACCCTTTGACTATTATTGCAGGTATCTTCAATTCTTTCCTCCAGGGAACCTAAATTGGCCTGCTTATCTCATTGACTGACAAATAGTCCTGCAGAGCCAAAGCCCTATGCTTTGTTCACCTCTTCATGGCCTAATGTTCAAGCTAGTTAAGGCCACATTAGCAAGATGTGATCCTGAATGCTGGAAAGAACAATAAAGTAAACTGCAAATAGAATTATACCCACAAATTTCCTTCCTGTGCTTGTCTTAAGCCTTCCTTAAGCCCTAAGCTTGGCAACACAGTTTATGGTCTTTCAGTGTGGGAATGAGGCGTATAAGAGGGTGTGTGACTGGGGTGATGAGTGTAGGTTGTGTGGAGATGCAATGATTTGTGGGCAGCTAATTAAAAAAAAATGGGGGGGGGGGAGCTTGGTTCTCTGTGTACATGTGCCAGAATGATTTGTTTATCCATCATAAAGGATCCAACCTTACCTGCACCAACACAGATATCCATCTCTAGAAGTAATAGTCTGTTTTTAGGCAAGGCAAGTTTATTTGTATAGCACATTTCATGTACAGAACAATTCAAGGAGCTTTTCATTAAACATTAGAAACATTACAGCGGGGGGGGGGGGGAAGCATTAAGAAGTATTAAAAACTAAAATGAAAATGAAATAACACAAAAATCAACTTTGAAAGAAAAGAAACCCTCAGAGAAAATATGAAATATCAGTTGTTTTCATAAAAGGCTGCAAATAGAATTTTTTTTAGCCCTGATGTAAAACTGCTGAGATTCTCAGCAGACCTGCAGGTTTCTGGGAGTTTGTTCCACATGTGAGGAGCATAAAAACTGAACGCTGCCTCTCCGTGT
>JAOXYM010000021.1:10874807-10899118 GCA_028567055.1 Leptatherina wallacei
ATGACCTGAGGGATCTGGTTGGTTCATAACAAACCAGAAGATCCTGAATGTATTTTGGCCCTAAACCATTCAGTTCTTTGTAAACCAACAGCAGGACTTTGAAGTCGATTCTTCAACAAACAAGAAGCCAGTGTAAAGATTATCAAATTATATATAAAATGCAAAAAAGATTTTGTTTTTTGCATCCATGTTGCTACAAGTCAGAGCTTATATTTCTGTTTACACTTATATACTGTTGCACTAAACCAGACTTTCTTGAATATTGATGAATTTTTTCACTTTTTCTCGCCAACTGTTCCATTTATTCTTGGCCGACTGGGGATTCCCATCTTTGGGAATAAAGCAATTCCAAGCTGGCTGTGGCAGAGCCCCAGCAATCATTTTTCCCTGTTTCTTTCTCAGGCAGAAAATGATTTACCTCCTCATGGACAGCGCTTCACTGGCATGGAGCCAGGCCCACTGATCGAAGAGAAGACTCGGCTGCACACCCTGCTGCTTCTTCTCACACTGTCTCTTTCTGGTTGTTTCTTTTGCATGTTTCTCTTCATGTCTATTCCCAACAATTTATTTCTTAATACCATCCTTACCTCTGCAGTGCTTTCTTCCCTGTTTGCCACTCACAATTCCTTATTTTCCCCACATTTCAAACAGTTCCCTGTTATTCAAGTTATTCTCCAGAGGACGCACTAATCCCGTGTTTTCCACCTCAGTCCACAGACCTTTTGAAAAGAGTTCAGAGGAAACCATGACAAAACAGGTTTACAACCTGCGGGTAGAATTTAGGATTTTATTTACAGAAAGCTTCTTCTGACAACAGACCTCTTTGAATCTGCATCATGCTTTAAATATGACAAGTGCATAAGGTGATGTCAGTCTTTGGAGGGAATCTTTTCTTATGTGACAACACGTTGTATACGCAGATGCTACATGAATGTATTTGGCCTTACCTAATTGGCTGGGGACTGGTGCAGTGAAGATGTGTGTGTAGCCTTGGGCTGTCAGCAGTCAGCACACAAATAATGCACCATTTGATTCTTTGTTTCCAAGGTCAGACAGTATTCAGGAACAAAAGGCTTGTTGAACACCTTGTGGAACAAAAGGCTTTTTTTGAAGGCCTTGGTCCAATGTGTTTGGAGCGCGTCTTGCAGGATATTACTCCGCCGACTGGATGTCACGTTCGTTGCTGTCTAGTTTTGTTGAGATTCATTTATCTACTTTTGAGGATTTATAGAAAGTCTACAAATCCTAGCCTGGGGGTGTTTGGTCACTTCCTGCAAACGGCTGCTGTGTAAACTGACACAGGAGAGAGAGGAGCCTTCTATTAAAACAGCCATGCAGAAGGAAACAGGCTCACAGTCGGTTGAAAGCTTCAGAGCTTTGGATTGATAAGCCTCAACCGACAGCCAGATAAGCCCGTTACTTCTCTCTTCCAATTTAATGCATCTTGGCCTGCCAAAAGAGAAAAGTAACACATTTTTCAAAACGACTGGAAAGATCTTGGTTTTGGTTGATGCTAATCTTTATCTAAACCACAAGATAACCGCAGCGAACAGAGGGGAACGTCTGTTCCTGTATCGCCAGGTGGGAACTTTTTTGGGCAGCTTCTTCGAGGTATAACTGTCCATTTTTGGATCAATTAACTTTTGTTGAACCACATTCCAAGATGAATCTCAGGGTTAGTGGTGCTGCGGCCACAGACAGGTTGTTTTGAGTGTTTTAGGATAAGGTAGAGGAAGTGAGAAAAACTAAATGAATGTTTATATCAGGAGCCTCTTGATTGCAGGGAGACTTTAAAATGAAGATGGACTCATTACCGGACTAAATGTCTGTGCTGCACAGGATAAGATCTGCTTTGTCATGCATTCAACAGGATGTCCCTCTGTTATCATCCCCACAAAAGTAATTACAAATGTGCACATTTCTTTGGTTATTTTAAGTAATGAAAACCTGAGGTGCCCTCGTCACATGGAGATGGCTACTCACAAATGCTGCAGAGGATCTTAGTGTGTTAAAGCCTGTTTTATGTAATTTTTCAGTTTGTGGGTAAATGCACATATTAATAAATGAATTTGTCATGCATCTGAGAGATGCTGACACCCACAGCAAACAATTAGCATTCTGACCTTGCTTGTACATCTTGTCCGGATGGGCTTTCATGCTGCCAGGGCTACTTGGTCGAGTATGACATCATCTTCTCTTGTCTGTGAACCCATATGAATGTGTGTGCACTCAAGGGCTGATGTCATGGGCGTTTAATCACCATTAAAGCTTCGTGGTCAGGCTGGGGGTGATCAGGTACCACCGACAATGAGGACAGAACAAAGATGCAGATTCAATTTAATCCCATCAAATGTGGTGAAGAGCAAACAATGCAGTGATGTCTGTCTAGAGTGTGGAGTCTAAACATTAGTCTGGTGCACTTCTTTTGACTGAAGTCTGTGTTTCTTCTGCAGCTGGAAGATTTATGTTGCTTCCCCACACCTTTGGGGCAAAGAGCTGTTTGATCGTGTCAAGGGCAGCCCATCAATAAGACAGCATGCACTGATTTTAGCTCTGGGGAGGTTTCCTAATGATTATCTTTCCTCTCAAAAAATAGTACCTCACCTGATTGGCCAACAGACAGCCAGCATAGTCAATCAGGACCAGCTGCTGATACGGCGTTTTGGGTTTGGCTCACAACAAAAACGCATTCATGCACACCCAAACAAAAGAATTCTAACAAATGTCTGGCACTGAGTCCAGGATAAATTGTCAGTTGCCTCAAAGAGTGAGGGAGAATGGTTGTGCTGTGGTCATTATCACTGGTGTATCTCCATTCATGAAGAGCTACGCAGGACTGCTAATCAGGAGCAGTGGGAGATTTGCTGTCTGTGAGGGGGGGGAGACAGTGTGTTATCAGAAACTATGATCTGATCTCTGCATGAATGGCCAGAGCAGCCTTATCTTGTCTGTGGAGAGAGAATAAAAGGGGAGAATCACAGAAAGGAAATGTCAAGAATAGTAAATGCAGCCTACATGGTAATTAGCCACAGCCCACCTAAAGACCTGTATAGCTGGCTTGGAGAACAGAGACAAATTTGCACAAACAAGCTGATGGGCGTACCAGCTAATGACTCTCTGGGGCCGAGGAATTTCTCTGGCCAATTTCACAAAGCTTGAATAAAAAAAAAAAATGGAGTTATTATTGACAGGAGGCCAAAGTGAAGCTTTGAAAGCAGCAGGCAACACAGCTCCCCTGCTCTGTCTGTTCTTCAGTCATTGACCTCCTCTCCACCCTCTGTGTCAATCCATCAATAGGCGAGAACAAAATGTAGGTGCCCTTTCTTGAACAAAGACACTAGGAGAGTCTTTCTTTTTTTTGAAAGTGCTTGATTTTACATCTGTCTAGCTTTAGCTCATTTATAGAAATATATATAGGGATCATTATCTGTCCCTAAGGTCTGTTCATAAGTAGACAGTGATGGAGCTGAAAGGCTATCAGGACAGTTCCAACTGTGACTGCTTCTTCTTTTTATGTCATTTTGATATATTACACATGAAAGCACACTAAGGGTATCAGCAGCAGGAATGAGACTAATTTCTGGTTGCACTGTCAGAGTGACCAATGTCGACATTAGTATGCCAATCAAAGGGATTTGGTCCTGGGGAAGCACATAGCAAACCTTGCACTTTAAAACAAGACCTCCTCAGGCAAATTAATTTGGACATACTGCAGAAAAGCAGAGGTAAGCGCACTGTGGCAAAGAAGACGCTAAAGGTTATGTGATATATCAAACTGCTTCATTACTAAACAGTGCTCTTCAAATTTGTAGACAGTGCTGGTTTTATTTTTGCAGTTTTTTTGCCACCATATTTGATCCAGCAAAGTTCATATAAGGGGCACTATGTCAGAAGGAGAGAGGCAGAGAACGCTTTGTGCTGAATGTACTTTCATCTGGCAAGTCTCACACCCACTCTGTTTGCCGATGTGTTGTACTAGGCACTCTGCAGCCAACGCGGCAACCTTTCAAACAAGACTGGCTGGTCGGGGGCTGAGAGGGCTTACTGGTAAATTGGAAGCCCAGGGAATACAGGGTACTCTCACCCCGGCGCTCACCCACTCACACGCTTTCATTCCCCTTTTTTTACCCTTGACCATTGACTGACTGCAATCCCTCTCACTGGTCAGCATAAATCTGCCTTTCCAAGATGTCATCTGTTCATTGTCTGTCGTCTCCCTCTCTTTCCCCACTCTTTTTTTTTAAACGTCTTTCAGCTTCTCAATTGAGTCCAAACATCACTCATTCAAGCAATCCGTCTTTCTGCACTTTAGTAGATCCTCCCTTATCTTTGTGTCTCTACTTTTGATTAATAACACTCCCATTCTTCTGGCTAATTACATCCTTCAACAATGACAAAAAAAAAAATAAAAAATACAAATGTGCAGAAGTGTGCACCCAAATACAGAAGCACACATACACACTTGAGCTCATGCATTCATGCACTGTAGGCATACTAACCAAATCTGTTTGAAGTGTGGGACCCTAAAAGAAGAGAGGGCTCCTGTATGCATTAACTATTCATGTGACGTGTTGTGGGGTGCATACGTGTGTGCACGTTTGTGCAGGGGGTTGTATGAGACTGTGTTAGTGTGTGTGCACATGCATGTGGGTATAGAGAGAAAAAAAAGAGGACTGGCAAATTGCGCCGCAAGCAGCCAGCAATCGAGCGCTGACACCTCGTCTGGCAGTCAGAGGGAAAAGGGGCTGGGCTGAGGGAAGAAAAAGGAGAGGCAGAGGAGGGAGGAGGGAATATATGTGTGTGTGTGTCTACGTGTGTGTGTGTGCGTGTGAGAGAGAGAGAGAGAGGAAGGGAGAGAGAGAGACGCGGCAGGACAGCTGCCAGAATTTCTCTGATAGCAGGAGAAGGACCAAGAGGCGGAACAGGAGTAGGAATTCTCCTCTTTTCTCAGCCACCTGAGGAAATCTTCCAGCCCAGCCTGGAGTATTGAATCCCTCCAATTCCTTCTGCTTGGGAGCGGTGGAGACTTTTCGAAAGACCATCAGGAACTACAGCCACTCACAGCACACCCAGCCCAGTGGATTGACTGCATGGCAGAAAATCATGCAGCATGTTGTGTGAAGGAAGAATTGGACGCAAGAGGAATGGAAAACTGAGTTAGAGAGGAAGCTGTCGTCATGCTTCTGAACTGAACTTTTTCTGGTGAAGATATATATGGAAGGAGTTAGAGATGCTCTAAGAGAGGGTGTTTCTTCTTATCCTGACCTCCTCCTTCTTGTTTCCTCTTAAAATTCTCTGGATTATCTACACTCTCTTACTGTGCATCTATCCTGCTTTTCCTGCAGGGCACTCATCCTGTCTGCCCACCTCCTCCCTGCCCCACCTGGTGCTTGTTCCATTTAGTCACTATGACGCCCACACCTCCTGCTCCCTGTCTTCCCTCCGCCCCCTCAGCTTCTTACAAACCTCTGTGAAATCAAGTGGAACCTCAATGATTGCGATCAGAGAAAAAAGGACCCCCGTGCCCCGAATAGTGAGCAACCCCCTTCTCGTTCTGTTCTCAGCGACTGTGCCGGTGTATCAAATCTATCAAATGTGCAAATAATGGAGAACAGTGACAACACAGACACGGACCACGAAGTTGAACTCCATCAGTTGTCTGTTTTGTGACTATGAGCGTAAACTAGATGATGGATTGGAAAGAGCTGTAAGTACATCAGTGCAGCATGTTTTTACTGGTGCATGTTACAAATCCAAGCTTCACACAGCACATAGTGTATGTAAAATATTTTACTCAAACTTTAGTGATGTTAATGCTTGCTTCACCAGAAATGCAGGTTTAGCTTTGAGCAAGTAGAGAAAGTCATATAGGGAAACAGTTTTATCAGCATGGAGAGTGAACAGGTGGAGAAGCTGTTGTGGGCTGACAAAATTCAAGCCACTTCTCACTGCCTGTTTGCAATGAGTGGTCATATAGTTGGGTGAGGCAGAGAGAGGGGGAAATAGATGGAGGGAGGAAGAAGCAGGGACAGTTAGGGAGGGAAAGAGACAAGCAATTAATTTCCCTGTTTATTGAAAAAAACAACAACAAACAAACAGCATAAGCCTCCATGTGTTCTTTTATTCAACAACACACATCTGCACTGATTGTCAATGTGCTGCATAAATTAAATGTCAAGGTTGCAAGTTCAGCTTTGTGGTGAGGACACTCCTCACTGGACAAGACAGGTACAAATCATTTTAGCAATTTATTTCTTGTTTGGTGTCTTAGGGTGACTCGTAATAGTTGAATTATGTCTCTGTTGGAAGCAAAAAGACAGAATGAGGTGAGACAGAGGGAGTGAGACACGGACACAAGAAGACAGGTTAGATTTGTCTTGAATGAATGTGCTGCGGATGCCTCTAATAAATGCGCATATGCACTTCACAAGCCAAGGGTACACACATGCATGTAGGCGCACACAACCACGTGGACTCTGTTGTAGTTTCCCTTTTCCCTCTATATATCTCTCACATCCATCTATTCCATCTCATTTTTCCAGTCACATGATCTGTCTTGCATGCTCTCACACATAAGCAGCTCCCTGGGGAGAGCCCTCTCCTGTAGCCTTCTTGGATACAATAATTATTCCATCAGCCAACAGCGTGTTCCATGATTGTGCTCTTGGGCTGTCGCTGCAGGAGGTGTACAGTGGAGAGGGAGGTAGTTGAGGCAGGGGTTAGGTTGTCACTCCGGGGAGAAGGGAAGGGGTGAGTGGCCATGTTTTTGGCAGTGGCCCACCCAGCCCTGTCCAGAAGAGTCCAGAACAGGACTAATGAACTGAGACTGGCTTCTTTGGAAACCCCATCTCACCTGGAGGCACACGGATCTGTTCTGTTTCACTTCTCCTCCTTTCCCTTTTTTTCCACATCCTCTATGTCTTATGCCTCCTCTAAAATTCTTTGCTCTGCAGCTTTCTCATTTTTTCACTCCAATCTTCTTCAATTCCCTGAGCCACTCATTCCTCCGCATGCACAACCACCTCTTTGTCCTCCCTGTACTTTTTTGAAATCTGACTGCTTGAGTGAAAACCATTTGAGTGCATTTGGATTTCCTTGGGGTATTACATTCCTCATTGACCTTGAATTGCTTGCTGAGGTGTGTTAGCTGATCCAGGGCGATGCCATACCTGGAACCACTCTAAGTGACTGCATTCCCTGCAGGCCAGGCAAAGATATTGCTGCTGTCCCTTCAGTTGAAGAAAGGAGAGCGTGTTTCTGACTGACTCAGTTGCCTCTGCTTAGTGCTGGCGTCAAATGAGAAGATAGTTTTACATGGAGAGCTATCAAAAAGTTGGATTAAGTTGAAGCAGTGGGTTCTATATCATTAGCAGTGTTTACCAACCTACCTTTTAACTAACAGTGCGTGCCAGCTTTGTATACCATGATTACACCTCTTACTAAACAGAACGTGCTCCAGGTTTTCCCTAAATTATGGATAAACGTTCTCTGTAATAAGCTCTTCACTTTCCTTTCAGAGACGACGTGTGCATACCAGATGGTATGTTCCAACAGTCCTCACCTGTCATGTCCATGACAATTTTTTTGTGTTTGATCAGGATAAGGGGATATATATTTGCTGTCCCCCTGCTATGGCATCCTGCATTTGGTTCCTGACAAGCAAATAGTCTTGACTGGTTATTATCTGCCTTGTGGTGCTGTTTTAAGCACCATTTCTAGTTAAAGTAGATGGCTGCGGGGTTCTTCTTGGTATGAGTTGGGTGTTGGTAGGAATATATTTTTAGAGTGGAAAATAGATGGGAGTGGTGGCACAGTGTGACTCTCCCACTGATTTTGTTTACCTTGGCAAACTCAAAGGAAACTGACCACCTCTATGTCATGGTGTTAGGGTATAGTGTAAACTCTTGGCTTGGTTCTTTGCTAAAACAATTTGCTTAAGTAAGAACTTTATTGCATGGTGGTTCTTTAAATATAGCTTAACCTCCAGCGTGTTATTTTACTCTTCCAGGGCAGCTCAGAAGCTGAACCTCTCTTCCAAGAGGAAGAAACACCAACCCTCACTGATTCACCCGCAGGAGCCTTCCATCTACGCCACCAACTTCAGTGGCATCCTGCAGGTATCACCTCCCCCCGCCCCACCATGTCTGCTACGAGCTGTGTCCAAAGTGAAAGAGAACCCAGGGATGGGAAAGGTGAGAGTATACACACACACAGCAGCATATAAGCAAAACACAGAATATGCAGATGGTGCTTTCCAGATATACAAAGCCTGCTCTTATAAGCAGTAATTCCCTGCCTCCATTAACCTCATGCACGAACATACAGACCCTGTTTGAAGGGGTGAAATGCAGAGTGGCGACAGACTGGTCCGGAGGCAGCATGCCGTCTGGTCCAGTCCATGCAGATGCAGCCAGATAAGCCGGCTGGAATGTCATGAATTCACTTAGTTTGTGAGACTAGCATTCCTCTCTCTGAACACTGAAAGACAGTAAAAGCTGTAATTCCCAAATCTGTGGTCACGTTAACAGCAGGATTTCTAATCCATTCTAGGTGCAGTGTGCTGTGATGAAAGTCAGACTGGCAGCTATAGGACAGTCATTAAACAAAGCTGTACAAACACTGCTCTCTTCCTTTGTGGTTTATTGGGTATTGTTTTTCTGAGCTGGCGTCCTGTATTTATGAAGAAGTCCCCGAACAAGATTAGATCCCACCTGGATAGGAAATGCTCGCTTCTGTTGCCAGGTATCCAGACGGTTGAAATTCAGCCACATATTGTAAATCTCCCATTGACATGTGTAGTTCATAATAAAACTGTGTTATTAACAAGCCTCTTCTATCCCACACCCGACAGCTATTGTACACCAGTGGTGTTAAAGAGGTTACAGAGTCTACGATGTTTTATGATATCATTCCAATCAGTTCAGATTGACAGTTATTCTTATCGTAAAGCAAACATCAATGTGGTGTCCATGTTCATTTGTCCCTCTCTTAAAAAGGATGCAAACTCCCTCTAGATAACATTTTAAGCAGCTTTCATGGTCTTGTCTTGGTCTGCATCTGTTTCATATCAATAAAGCCTAAGACCTAAGTGAATATCTTGTTTCCATCAGGCATATGTAGGTCATCTCCACCTCTTCACTTCTGACCTGGAGACATTTGTTTCAGGTATAGACAGTTGAGTGGATGGAGCAATGCCAGGCCACACTAATGGATTTTCAGAGGGATCAAGGGACATGGAAACACAGACCATTAGCACAGAGTCCAACGTGTGAAAACACTCTGGCCTACACTATTTGATCTCTGCCAACATAAATAAACTCTTCTGGTAGCCTCTGTCTGGTAGACAGACGCTCAGCAGTCATATGCAGAAGCCCAGTTTAAATGTCATGGCAGATGTGATTTACTCAACATATGCACTTGTCAGTCACAGTAAGAGCCCTCTATGGAAAGAGAGTTTGCACTTGGCTTGCAGAATTCAAGATAGATTCACTCATTGACAGAAAGGGATTTCCAGTCACATTGTCTCACAGTGCTGTAGCCTAGATCTGTAGCAATATTTATATACAAGTCAGGGGATGAATGGATCCTTTGTGTAGGCATGAGGATGGCAGAGAGTCCCCAGGCTGAACAAAACTATTTTATGTCAAAAACAGAAGAGAGATGGTTGTATTTTAAGGGTTTTATTTCAGTGCCTGAGGGGCAGCACAGGTACTTTTTCAGGACTGGTCCAAATGGCTAAGGATTGAGTTCCCTATCACATATACTGCGGCATAGAAACTGTTCAGCTGATGTAATGCAAGGTGTAACACTAAACACAAGGCGATGACAGGAACTCAAAAGACTGCTAAACTTATCCCAAGAGCTGTTTTGTCACCTGTCAGTCAGATATATTTTCACAGGGACCTCAGAAAAATACAAATGGTAGGCTACATCATCAGATTATAAAGCATCAGAATTTCAAAAGAAGTTATTGTAAATGAGGGTGTTGCATAGCCTGACATGCACTAACAGCCACATAAGCCATACACAGTGTATCTGTGTGCAAAAATAGGAAATTGTTGAATTTCTGTGCTGTTGTTTATAGGAGGCACAATTGTAAACAAGTAGCAGACTGCCTTCCGTCCAGTAATCACAGCAATAACATCAGACATGAATGGTCTTGTCAGAGCAGAGCTGAATCAACACCTTTACCTATGAGCTGTCATTTTTTTTTCATGATGGTTTGATGAACTGTCCTTTGACTTGCAGAGTTAAGACTGCAAGTTCACTTTGTGAATGTCAAGCCCCAGAATTCAACTGGGTGGGTTTCAAACTTCCTAACGTAGAGCTGGCATTTCCATGCAATAGAGCTGAAGGAGAAGAGAAGGAGGAGAGTGAGTAGGTGGGATGAGAGGGGGGCCATATGCTCCTGCTCTCCCATGCTGGTGAGCTGCTCCTGGTCCAGAAAAACAACCTCGAGTGGGATAATCCCCCAGCAGGGTGCTTCACACACATCAATTTCCTCTATTTTCAGCTATGACTTTCAATACTCACCTTTCTGCCTTTTACGAACGCCATTAAGCAACATGTTGACCCATTGAGTTTGCCAGTCATTGTGAGACTGAGTGTTTCCATGGTAACCTTGGATGTACAGCTCTGAAACAGAGGACGTGATGTTAATGCTAAATGCTGAAGGACTCTCAGCTTGCAACTTATACTCAGGGAGCCGACCATATATTTCTCCTCTTCCCAACTGTTCATGCATTGTTAGTAAAGGCTGAACCTGAGCATAATCTCTGCTGAGTTTGTCTGCACGATTTGTGCTTGCCTACTCTCTAATCCACCCTTTTCCCTCTCTCTTTTTTCTCATCTTGCTAGGTGAAAGTGATGATGCGAATCTGTCCATCAATGGAGGCTGCAGACTCTTCAGAGTCGCAGTCCTTCTTGAAAGTGGACAGCAGAAAGAAGCAGCTGACCCTCTACGACCCAGCGTCCAGCCCACACTCCAGCTCAGGGCACAGGAGATCCGCCACTGTGGCTGTCCCAAAGATATTTGCTTTTGATGCTGTTTTTACCCAGGATGCTTCACAAGTAAGGGCCAGTATGGGTGTTTGTGTGTGAGGGTTTTTTAAGGTGTTGGCTGGGAATTCAGCCACTCAAGGGCAAAGGGACATCTTTATGCTTGCATGGGTGTGACCAGGGGCTTAGGGAAAAAATGTCTGTCTTGGGTCAAGGGGGCATTCTTACCAGTGTGGGGCAAACAGCTGGGCCTTTTAAGCTATCTGAGGAATGATTTGAATCCACTCCACTTATATCTAACCTCTCCTTTCATAGAACAGCTATATAAAACTATACAACACCCACTGAGATCAAAGACAGAGGACAGCTATATATTTATTTTATTGTTACTTAGCGGCAGAACAGTATTTTGCTCTTCACAGATTTGTTAAAACACCACCAGATCTGTAGTAAACTCAAAATGACTAAAAGAGCAGAGGTGCTTGTCATTTCTGGCATATGATGGCATTTCATTTCCCTGAATAACTCAGACATTTTAGAATACATCCCACTTTGGGCAATTATTTTCCTAAATAAGCTGCTGATAGCTGAGATCCAAATGTTTCTTCTGCAGAGCTGAGGCCACGCTGCTAGATTGTGCCACTGGGACAGAACTGCTGGTGGCTAACAGTTACAGCAAGCTGTTCTGCTGTTAGAGGTCTTGTTTATAGTTTGATGTATGGGAAAGGGGCTCTGCTGCAGAAGCTGTGCCCCAGAGGGCCCATGCAGAAACAAATAGCGAAAACAAGCCAAATGTTGTAATGTTAAACACACACCTGAGTGATGAAAAACCCTGAAACCATTGATATAATTTGATGCAACCAAAATAAAAAGACTTTTATGCTTATAGGATATCATTATTATTGAACTGAACTGTAAAACTGACTGTGAGCGGGATGTCTCTTTGTGTTTTACGCAGGCTGAGGTGTGCTCAGGGACAGTAGCTGAGGTCATCCAGTCTGTGGTGAACGGTGCAGACGGCTGCATCTTCTGCTTCGGTCAAGTCAAGCTCGGTAAGCTTCTCCACTGGCAACAGATTAGACAAGTGCCTTTGTTAGCCAAAGAAAAACTCTCATTGCTCTTTGTTAGTAACACTTGATGTCCACAATTGGCTTAGCAGTGCACTGGGGTGAGTCAAGGAATGGGAGATTGGAGGGAAAAGAATAGGTAGTGAGTCTGAGGTGGGGGTGAGGGCTAAAGTGCTGCATCCAAGCTTCAGCGCACAGTCTGTAATTAAAATCTAAGTAATTGGTCTGGCCAATGTTCTTAGGCTGAAGAGCTTGCTTTTCTCCTGCTGCTGTTAGCTATATTTCTCCCCAGAATGACTGCGTTTGGAATAGGTCCTTGGATTAGCATTTGATTTTCACTTGTAGTTAATATTACCCCAGATCTCCCACACCAACCATTTTTTTCAATGTGCAATTGTTCTTTTTTAAATTCATGCCCTTTCCAGATATTTTGCTGAAAGAAAATATTGAGTATTTATGTAAACACAAGGCTATATTTCTGTTGTCATTCCCCTGTACTTATCCTGCATCCTCAGGCAAGACATACACCATGATTGGCAAAGACAGCTCCACTCAGAGCCTCGGCATTGTGCCCTGTGCCATTTCCTGGCTCTTCAAGCTCATCAGTGAGCGCAAGGAGAAGACTGGCACACGCTTCTCAATCCGTGTGTCTGCAGTGGAAATCTTTGGAAAAGATGAAGAGCTGAAGGACTTGTTGTCTGAAGTGTCAACAGGCAGCCTACAGGAAGGCCAGTCCCCAGGAATCCATCTGAAAGAGGATCCCATCTGTGGCACTCAGGTGAGAAGTGCTCCATTTCTTTTCTTTCTCTTTGTTCACTGATCCTTTCACTCTCTCTGTGGGTTTAAGTATTAGACTGTCTGAGTATTGATCTTTTTCTGTCTATGATCTACCTCTTCTTCTTTTTCCAATGATGTTTAAAGTTTCTTGTGAGTTCATGTGTGAGAGATTTTATCTCCTAGGACTTCTTAGTCCATCTAGCTTTAGCCTACCTGCTTCTGAAATTGTTTAAATTTCAGCCAAATTCGTCTGTTTTATTGATAGCTTCCTTCTTTCTTGTATTGATTCTCCTGTCAGCGTCTATTGCCCATGACTTGGAGTCAACCATTTATAGCACAACAGAAAAAAATTGGGGGATGGTGGAGGACAGTAGTTTTGAAGGCACTGACAGGTGTTGCTGACAGATGTTGTTTTTTGGGGATAACTGTGGACTCTGACATCAAAGGATGTGCAGTTCTGTGAAGCTCCTCTACCTCTCGGCAGCCACGCGTGTGCGCCTTCATGAAGACTCCTGCCTTCCCTCTCTTCTACCCCCCTGTTTTCTCTTTGTATCCCGCAACTTCCCTCACCCCATCACCTTGAGGGAAGTGCCCTGCCTCCTGCTCCACCATTACCTCTCCTAATCCTCCTCCCTCTGTGTGCATATCTCCTGTTTTAATTGCCCCAGAGACCCATTCTAATGGGCAAGAAATGTATGCCGGGGTCCAATTAACCCTCTTTTTTCATGCCTCTCTTTTCACATCTATCCTCTTTCTCAAGCCCTACGTGGTCTCTTTTGCTCACCCTAACCCCGTTGTCTGTCTTCTCTCCCTGTAGCTTCAGAATCAGAGTGAGCTTCGTGCCCCGACCGCAGAGAAAGCTGCCTTCTTCCTGGATGCGGCCATCGCTGCACGCAGCACCAGCAGGCCAAATGTTGATGAGGATGAAAGACGCAACTCCCACATGCTGTTTACACTGCACATTTACCAGTATCGCATGGAGAAGAGTGGCAAGGGCGGAAGTTAGTATTTTTTGCATTATTACAGTTCTGTAGTACATCTTCAAGAAAAAGATTACACAGTGGTTATGATTATGAATGTAACCAGATCAGTAAATGAAGTTATTTTGTGTTTAAATAGTACCATAAGCTATGTAATCTTAAGCAATATGAAAAGGAAACTTTCCCCCTATATTTTGCAGAAATACACATCATAGATGTCACTGGGCCATCAAACCAGTCCAGAGCGCAGATTTTTAAGATGGGAAAGTTACGTAGTGTGTCTTTAAAAAAGAAATCTCCTTTATAACATGAGTTATACATCAGATGGGAGTTCAGCAGTTTAGCAGCGGTTTGAACCACCTCTGTGTGGGAATCTCACTCATAAATAAACCAGATGGCTCAGACAGAGCTGTGCCACTCCTATTGTCATAGCATTGTGTGTGAAGAAGTAACTTCAGAGAAGGAGTGTCTATGCTGGGCTCAAGTAATTCTTCTTCTGCTGTTGGCGCAGTGTCAGGTGGACGGAGCAGGCTACACCTTATTGACTTGGGGAGCTGTGAAAAGGTCCTGAGTAAAAGCAGAGACGGAGGGGGAGGTTTGTGTCTTTCCTTGAACGCACTGGGAAACGTCATAATGGCTCTAGCAAATGGAGCAAAACATGTACCTTACAGGTAAGAAAAAAAGGCCATTAGTTTTGCTGTCTACTGTAATGTGCTTTTGCTTCTGAGAACTTGCATCCATAGGTTAATTGTTTCAAACAAGTCACTGCATGCACATTCAACCTTAAGGAGTTTGCTGTGACTGTTTATTTAGTCTGTTTAGTTAGCCTCAGATAACAGCTTTCACTGGTGTTGCACAACATCATATAGTTTCTCAGGTAGGAAAAGATAAATGACTTGTCATTTACGAGTATTTTTCAGCTCAGAGTGTTTAAAGTGTCTCTCCCTGGTGTCATGCCAGCTCTCTTTGTCATTGTTTTGAAATATGACTGTGGTGTTTGCTAATAACAATGTTAATGCACCCTGTAGGGACAGCAAACTGACAATGTTATTGAGGGAGTCCCTCGGCAACATCAACTGCAGAACCACAATGATTGCCCACATCTCAGATTCCCCGGCCAACTATGCTGACTCTCTCACCACTATCCAGCTAGCATCCCGCATCCACCGCATGAGGAAGAAGAAATCTAAGGTACAGTGAACTTCGACGCGGTGTAGCACACATACTGTGTTAAACCAATATAAGTCTAGAATAAAATTCTGTTTACAGCAGAAATGTTGTATTTTTACTTTCTTTTAACTTATTATAATACCATTTGCTATTTATTGTCCAAAGTAATTGTTGTTCAACTTAATCCTAAATAAATGCATGCTGTAATACTTACAATAATTTATTGCTTTGACAAGATTCAACATAACTCAGCAATTTAAATCTTAAATTTTCTTCCTCTTATGATTTTAGAGCAATTAAGCAAATGAATGCAGCTGCAAATGAAATACTTCACGGTTGTAAGTCAGACCTAGTTTTTCTCTGCTCTTAAATGCATAATCATGTAATCAATAGTCCTGCCTTAGGAAGTGTACAATGCAGTGTGTGGCATTAGAGAAATTTATGCTCCAGATAATTGGGTGGAATGTCAACATGTATTTATTTGGTATTGGTCCCAGTGATGATTATAATTCACCTCACACATAGTACCTTGTATTCCTGACATTCATTTCTGTGTGGCTGCTGAAGTTTACTTATAAACCATACATCAATATTGACTGGTGATATCATAGAGTCATGATCAAAAAGAAAATTTGTTTTTTCCCTTAAATTGTAAATCAATCTTCAGTAAATTTTAAGAGATAAAATTATTTAGCTAAAATGAAAGGCTGCTGGTATCGCTTTAATTATGAGACACAAACTGAGTAGAAGCAACAGTGACCTCTATGGTGACCAGTGTTGGGTAGTAACGCGTTACTGTAACGTCGTTACGTTTGTCAGTAACTAATACTCTACTGCGTTACTCATTAAATAAAGTAACAAAGTTACTGAGTGACAGTTACTCTGTGGTGCATTAGTTCGTTAATAGCTGCATTAATGTTGACCAGCAGCAGCTTCTTCCCCTTTCCAGCTGTGATGCATTGCGGGCCGTCTGGTAACCTTCACCTGTTTGGGCTTTTTTTTCAGTAAAGTCGCTAATATTGTCAGTCGCGGGTTTTTGAGCTTGTTTTGTTAAGTGTAGTTCCATATTCAGGTTTCCTCTGCTTCCTCTGTGAAGCCTGATTCTCTCACAGCCGTCCACTGGATGCAGAACGGGAAATGTGAACGCAACAATCCTTTTTTCTTCCCCAAGGAAAACTCTCCCCCACAGCCCCGTTTCCTTGGTTACTGCGGCTGCGTCTGAACCGGCTCGCTCACAACGACCCACACACACACTTAAAGCTTCACTTTACAGAGAGACAGAGTGACAAATTGATCCGACCCACACACGCGCTCAAAACTTGATGAAAATATTTAAAATGAAAATATACAAAGAGTAGGAGAAAAGTGCATTGGAGGGCTCACTGTGCAACATGCTGCCTCATCTCCAGAGCCTTCATATGTTATTTTATTTATTTATTCATCTATTTTCTAATCATTTGCTGGCCTTATTAAATAAATAGTCTAAGTGTTGAAAAATGACTCCGTGGTTGAGGTTATATATCCTACCACACTGAATGAAGTTATAAACATATTAATTAGAGCATTTTTAAGAATATTCTTTTTTAAAAGTAACTAAATAGTTACTTTTGATAGTAACGCATTACTTTTTGGTGTAGATAAACAACAGAGTAACTTAGTTACTTTTTCAATGAAGTAACTAGTAACTGTAACTAGTTGCTTCAGTAACTAGCACAACACTGGTGGTGACAAGTGGTAATTACATGGTTCCAATGCCGCTTCAAGAGGAAAGGGTGCTATATTACAGCCCACATGTAATGCAATGAACATAAAATCTTCATCTCAACATGAAAACAAGCAATTTTATTCTTCATAGCAACAGGCAGCCTAGATGTACATGTTTCATTGGAATAAACCATTATAAGTAACTTTGTACATTCTCCATTTTAATTTTAGGAATCTGCCACTTAAACACAGTTTCAATATACAATAAAACCTATTGTTGGAGGTTATATTAGAATAAGGCAGATGCTCTCATAAAGATTTCTAGCTAGCACTAAAGCTTTTCTAAAATGAGATGACTAGGCTTATGATGAAGCATTAGCTATCCATCAACTATGCTAATGTGGATGGAAAAGCAAAAGAAGTTCAATAACACAAAGTTTAACCAAAATTTTCAAGAAAAAAATAGAGAAAAAGCTAACCTGTAAGCACTAAACTCTAACCTCATAAGCAGCTGCTTCCTCTTGATATCATGCAACAAGAGCTTGCTTAGCCAGTCTCCAGCTGAGTTTTTATTTTTATCTATAAAAGTGTCATCTACTGTTCACTCACTGCTTCATTTGAGACTTATATTGGTTTATCACAGGATGTGTTTGACCACAGAATGAATATATGAATATTTTCATATTCATATTTGATACTTTAGTTTTAAGGTCAAATACTTTTGTACTGAGAAGCTAATGCCTGATTGACTCTTCTTTGCAGTATGCGTCCAGTTCATCTGGAGGGGAAAGTTCATGTGAGGAAGGGAGGATTCGCCGGCCACCCCACCTTAGGCCCTTCCACCCTCGAACAGTAGCCTTGGACCCAGACCTGCCCTCCCTGCTCAGTGACCCAGACTACTCTTCTAGTAGTGAACAGTCTTGTGATACTGTTATATATGTGGGCCCTGGAGGAACTGCAATCTCCGATAGGGAGCTTAGTGACAACGAAGGCCCACCTGCCTTTGTTCCAATCATCCCCTCCTTGAATAAAAAGAAATCTTCAAAAGAGGGCCCTCTGGACAGAGACCAGTTCTTTAAATGCAACACATTTGCGGAGCTGCAGGAAAGGCTGGAGTGTATAGATGGTAGTGAAGAACCCACTGCCTTTGTTGGAGAGGGCAAGCATAGCCAGGCTAGCCCCAAGACTGACAAATCTAAGGAGAGCCAAGGCTCAAATTCACCAAAGACTGTGGCAAATATTTGTAACGACCAAGAGGGCGCCTCAACCAAACAATCTCCCAAATCAGTCCCTACACAACTATCTTGTTGTCCCAATGCTAAATCTAAAGCAGACAATGATAAGAGGCAATGCATACCTGCAGAAAGGGTACCATCAGAGAACCAGTGCAGAACCAGTGCTGATGGGGAGAAGGCCTTGGTCTTTGAAAGCCCAGTTAGTGCAAATAAACTGGCAACTGCTACAGTGCCAAACTCAGAGCCTGTGGTGCGGGAGAAAGTCTACTTCAACAAGAAAGCATTGCCTAAACCAGCCCCATCTCCTACACAGCAGAAAGAAAATGCAAGCAGTGAGGAAAGATCCAGTACCAGAATGCCACCTGTGGGAATGAGCCACCAAGCTATGAAAAGAAGAGACCCTTGCACTTCCCCTTTGCTCAGAGCTCCAGTGGAGGTGTGCCAAGTGCGCTCAACCTTAAGGGAAAGGTGTCTGGATCAGGACATCCTTAGAGCTACTGTCACCCTGCAGCAACCTGTGGAGCTGAATGGAGAGGATGAGTTGGTGTTCACTGTGGTGGAAGAGCTGTCTATTGGCAGTATTATGGATAGGGGTCGGCCATCAAGCATTATTAGCTTTAACAGCGACTGCTCACTGCAGGCCTTGGCCTCTGGCTCTCGACCTGTAAGCATCATCAGCAGTATCAATGATGAATTTGATGCCTATACATCATCTATGGGAGGATCAGAGATGAACATTGCAGTGGTCACACCCCGTCAGGAAGGAGCAACGAACTGTATAGACAGTAGGGGTTCATCCATCAGCTCTTGGCTGAGTGAGGTTAGCGTGTGCACCTTGGAAAGTGAAGGGGCTCATTCTACAGATGTTTTCTTTCCACAGCCCAAACATATGGGACCGGAGGCCACCTTTTACTTCGATTCCCTTGAGATGTTTAATTGTGCACCATCTCCTAGAGATGCCAAGAACTCCCTAAATGACAGTGGTTTTAGTTTTTCTGAACAAGACAGTGATAGTACTGCCTCAAGCAAACTATCACTGACAAAATGCCCCCCATCACCAGAATCAACAAAAGGCTCTCTCAGATTCACATCTAAATTAACTAAAGCTCATTCGCTTAGTTCTTCCCCACTTTCACAGGGCCCTTCCATAGTCCACTCTAGTCTTCCTAGGAAGATTAAGCCTACCTCATCCATTTCTCATAGTAGTAACAGTAGCAACAGTAGTAGAGATCCACAAAGGCAACAGTTTAAGCAGGAGGATCCCTGGCAGCGTGTTGACAACCACTCAGAACCTCAGTTTTCTGACTCCAGCAGCACCAGCAAATTTTTCAGAAATCCCCCAAGCGGTATTCCTTCCAGCAAACCATCCAACAACACCAACAGTGTACCTCGCCCACCCAAGGTGCAAGGTCCTACCTCATCCCAGAGGGTGGTTGATGGCTGTGAGAAGTCGGCAATTAAAAATCCACCCAGTAAAATGCCTCTGCTGAGACGAGGTGCCACCACCCTGGGGACGGTGCCTGTCATTCATTCCTCTACAGACTACAAGGGAACCCAAGATATCATTGCATCTACCACAAGCCTTAAATTCTCCTCTTTGGGGAAAAACAACAAGGCTAGTTCACAGAAAGTGAGTAATATCCCTAAACCTGGCTGCATCTCGCCTCCTCCCCCTCCAGTTCGAAAGTCCAGTCTTGACCACAAGACTAAGATCCTGCTGCCCCAAAGTGCCTTAAAGTCAGCATATGGGGAGGCAGGGAGGACTTCTGGGGCAAGGGCAACTGTATCAGAGGATGAGCTTGAGGTACAACAAATAATTGATTCCACCAGTTTCAAAACTTCTAGCCTCAACACATCCAAAGTTACCTCGAGCCTGAAGGCCAAAGGGCTTAGAGGGGAGGCTGGGCTGCATTACAGCAGTCAAATGTCATTAGAAAGGTGTGAAAGCCTGTCTTTATCTGGTTCTAGAGCTGCGCTTAGTAGAGAAAACAGTGCAGCAAGTCTGGGTAGCAAATCTAGCAAGTCAATTCCAAGATTTGGTATCCCTAACTCATCTAGCTCTCCTATAGCGACCTGCCCATCTTCTCCAAGTGGAGGAAATATCAGCAAAACTGGTCAGGTGAAAGCTTCTGTAAATCCCAGAGCATTAGTAGCAGTTAATAGTAGTAAGGCACGCTCACTATCAACCAACAGCTCTAAGGGCCTTAGTTCCTCAACAAAATCTTTGGCACCTCCTGTGTCGAGAAACACCAATGCCAACCTACCTCCGTCAGGACGAACGTCAACCCCTCGGACTACTACTCCAGTCACTAGTAAGCCTGGGAGAGGGACTATCATGGGTACAAAGCAGGCAATTCGGGCAGCAAATAGTCGTGTAAGTGAACTTGCAACAGGCAACATATCAGGCAAACATGGGAAAGGTTCAGGAGATTCAGACAGTGGGAATGACAGTGGAGTAAATGTGAATGATGACAAAACGCCCATAGCCATGCTGCCTTCTCCATACAGTAAAATCACTGCACCTAGGCGGCCTCAACGCTACAGCAGCGGCCATGGCAGCGACAACAGCAGTGTTTTGAGCGGGGAGCTGCCTCCGGCTATGGGCCGTACAGCTCTGTTTTACCACAGCGGAGGCAGCAGCGGATATGAAAGCATGATCAGAGACAGTGAAGCTACAGGCAGCGCTTCGTCTGCCCATGACTCCATGAGTGAAAGCGGCATGTCTACTTCAGCCAGAGCAAGGAGCTCCAAATATCCCAAGAAGAGAGCTAATGGTGAGAAGCTAATTAAGACTTGTACATGAACTAATGCACCCACTACCTTATATTATTACTCTGTTATTATGCTGATAATAGAAGTTAAAATATATATTAATCAAATAATGCTTCATGTAAGAAAATGCACACAAGAAATTAGTACTATCTTTGGAAAATTTAATAATTTAAGTCATGAATTGGTATTTTCATAAAATTTTCTCTCCAACTGAAACAGCAGTATATATTATTTATGCAGCATATGAAAATGGTAGTGAATGCCTCAAATAAAATATCTTTGATCTGGAGATGTATCAGTTAAGATGAGTTAAATTGGTGACCGGGTCCATTTTCTTAATCTTGTATCTAAGTGTTTGAATTCATGTGCTTAAAGCAAGCTTTTAAATTTATTCAAGCTGTGAAGTTACTCATTGAACCCTTTTAAATATGCAGTAACCAGATCTTGGCCATCCCATTTAAAAACTTGCATGTCCTTACATCCCAGCATGGGGTTCATACATATTTCCCCATAGTTTTGAGAAATATCACCAAAGTCAGCAATATAACTGTTGCCTATACAATATGATATGCATGGTTTGTAGGCTTCCAGAGAAGACGGCTGATCCCAGCACCCTTGCCAGACACCTCATCCCTAGGGAAGAAGGTGAGCACAGCAGGCCAGTGGGTGGACTTGCCTCCTAAGTCTGGACCCCTAAAGGAGCCCTTTGAGATCAAAGTGTATGAGATTGACGATGTGGAACGACTCCAAAGACGGCGTCAAGAGGAAATCACAGAGGTGAGCAGAGGGTCAATCTTTACTTGTTCTATGTGGTGGTTCATCTAACTGAATCTGTTCTTGATAGTGTCACGTCTGGGTCGAGGTCTTGTGACTCCCACTTGCTAATCCTTCGCAATATTTTACAAGTGCAATGTTAATACCACACATGATCAAGATGTGGCACATGAACTTACAGTACGTTGTGGGAATTTCTTAGATCCCTTCTTCCCAGTTTCTTTTTAAAGAGCAGGACAGGAATAATATGTCCCAGACGTCTGACCTTCACTGAGCTCAACAGCAAATCCTGGAGTTAAAATGTCTTAGTCCAGACTCCCAGAGCCTGGTATTTTGGCAGCATTCCTTAGTAATGTCAGAAGTTCAGAAGGCAATAACTGATGCGGGTTAATAGATTTGAATGTGAGAAATGGGTTGGCTTACTATGGATGGTGATGATATGAAAGTGTGTAAAAATTCAAGGAAAACAGTGATAAAAAGATTGGTGAGGGGATGTTTGACAACTGCAAAGGCGCCAAACACAACCTCACCACCAGCACTCATCACTGTTGGCTTTTTATTGCTGGTTCTTTTTCTGTGGACCATTAACAGCTCCCACAAGTTCACCACTGCCAGATAGGGACAATAAATCAGTAATATAGATTGTAGCCATATTTACTTTTATATAGGAAATGTGATCCTTAATCCTTCGCATGCTAACTTGTTTTCTCTTTTTATTCTTCAGCAACCATTCCAGGATGTTGACAAGGTGAGCTTATTTTTCACTATGACTTATTTTAATTACATCAGAATTGTCTATGATTCAGTGGTTTCAACACAGATTTGAAGAATTTTTTTAAATGAATTGCACATAATTGCTTTAATTAGAATATTAATTTCTTCGTAGAGAGTTTGTGGTCTGGATGAAAAAAACATGAGCTATGACTTGTTTGTCTTCATTTTACTTTTAAATGACGACTTTTATAAGTTTTCTTGCCTTATGCTGTGCACCTGACTGTTTGCTTTTAGCTACCTCAGTCAATTGAATTGCTGAAGCAAGTTTAACACAGTTACTGTGACTGATAATCCATCCTTTTCTCTCAGGGCCTGCTGTATTTTAACAGCAAGCTAAAGATACTGGAGAGAAGGCAACAGCAAGTGCAAGAACTACGGGCAAAGCATCAAGTGTTGTTAGAGGAGCTGGAGGACACCAAGACTCGACTGATGATGGAGCCCAGCAAGTGGGTAGGAGAGTGTAAGTACCTGTTTCCCTTTATTATTCACCATTAAAATTCAAAAGACTTTTAACTTAGTAACAAAATTTCAATGTCTTGTTTCAACAGTTGAGGTGGACCAGAGTTTGGATAAGGAGTCTCCAGAATACCTGGAAGCTTTGGCACAGGCCACTGAGGAGCTGGAGTTTTGTGTCAACCTGTGCAAGTCCCACGTCATGATGGTGACCTGCTTCGACATCAGCATGCCGTCAACGTCGGGCACTCAGGAGGGACTGCGTGAAGTCGAAGTCTGAGGACAAAAGAAAGTAGATGTGGAAAGGGAAGAGCAAGTGAAAAGATAAGGGAAGAAGAAATGTAGCAGTCATTCAATAGATACCACTGGGATGAAGAACAAGAAACAGACGAGAGGAGAGTGGAACTTTTCAAGAAAACCGAGGAAATTTTGACCACCCAGCTTCTGTGCCTCGTTGCCCAGGACACGAGAGAGAAATAAAGCATGAGCACAAATGCTATTGCCTCTGTGGCAAGGAAGTGGTCATCACTTACTCAAGAGTCAATGAACAACACCTGGAAGTGCCTTTTTTTATTGTTTTTTTTATTCATTATTTTTCATATGGCGCAGGTATCTTCAGCATACCTAAGCAAACCTGAACATATTGCTTTTAAGAAAAATATTTTATATTGCATTGTATAGTGTATTTAAATGAATATGTGGTGTGTACAATTATCCTTTTAAGGGGAAAAAAATAAAGAAAAAAGAAGAAGCAATAAGCTAATGTTATTGCGCTCCCAGACTTTGCCTTTTCTCTTGTTTCAAACCTCAGTCAGCATTTTATTCATGTTCATTCAGCCTCTTGCGCCTTATTTTAACTCTGGTTATGTGGTTTTCTAGATTTTTCAAGCTGGATTATGTTATATCATCAAGGACTGCATTTGCTGTTGTCGCTCCTGTACTGCTAGCAGGCTGGTGAAGCTTGCAGGGTGGAGTGAATGTTTTTCCCTCCAGTTGCCTTGATCAAAATGGGTCTCAGTGGATGCACTAAGTTAGATCAGCAGTGATGTTGGGGGACGGTGAGTTTATTCAAGCTGTGCTTGCCCATGTTTATCTAAGTGAGAATGAGAGATAAGCCAAAACATATCAATCAGAGGGGTACTGTGATGGACAGTGAGTGATTATTCTTGATTCAGCCATTCTCTCTGGTGCCTCAGTAAGTGGTCATGCAACCCTCAGAGACTTCCTTTCTCTCACCTGTGACGATAGTATGATGAATGGTGACACTGATAGCGGTGCTCATCAGTTAGTCCAGTTTCTCTCCAAATGGGTTTGGAGTGGGGGAGTTATACTGGAAAACAAAGAGGCACAGATGAGACAGCACAAGTCTGCCAGTCTCTATATTGCTTTTTTTCCCCAAGCCCTGCCAACTCTTGGCTCTATGCATTCCAACACATTTATACTACAACTACTTAAAGAAACTCAGCACTGGCTTGAGGTCAAAAACATAGTTTGGCCATATTGCTACATGACTGTTTTTTTTTCTTTTTCTTTTTTTTTTTACTATCTAAACAGTGTTAATTAGGTATTTCAAACAAAGACCTCTGAATTGTTATTTTCTTTGAAAG
>JAOXYM010000021.1:10899218-10916493 GCA_028567055.1 Leptatherina wallacei
ACTACTTAAAGAAACTCAGCACTGGCTTGAGGTCAAAAACATAGTTTGGCCATATTGCTACATGACTGTTTTTTTTTTTTACTATCTAAACAGTGTTAATTAGGTATTTCAAACAAAGACCTCTGAATTGTTATTTTCTTTGAAAGCATGCAGAGAATAGGACAAATGATCATGGCATTATTAAACTAAATCAATCATGTTATCGGCTCTTTGAAGCTACCAGAATGTGCTTATGAATCAAAAAGCTGACACGGAGAGAACAAAGACGATTGGTGAAAATGATTGTTACAAAAAGCAGAATGGTTATGATGTGTCTTGTGTTTGATTTCTATATCTATGACAAATTACTTCATTTTGTTTCCTTTGAAAAAATGTACTCTCTCAGGCCCTCTCTAAAGATGCTGCATGAGATTTTTTAATCATTTTTAAGGATGATTTCTACTCCATTTTTATCATTCAGATTTTTTTACAATAAGTTCACTTTTCACTAATATGGGGTTAGGCTCATGAACTAAATGATTACCAAACCAAGACCTTTTTCCAAGAAATTATATGTAAGGTCATATTTCATATCAAAACCCATATTTTCTAATACCTTTGTTTTTGTATAGGATTTTCAAACCTTGTGTATAAATGTATAATATGGCAGCTTGTGTTCTCTTTTTCAGTACCTGTGAATAAAATGTTTCTTCTTAAAGATGACTCAGTACTGAATATTTTACAGCATTTCACACGCTTTATTTGTTGCAATGTTTTTTCAACACTGTTGCCTGAAAAAATCTTTACTGCTGGCATAACTCAGTCTACTGAGAGGGAACCTTAATGAATAGATGACAAACTAAAGCCACTTTCCTATTGTTTTTTCTGTTGAATTTCTTTTCAAGATTCTGAGGAAAACAAAATCTCGAGCATGAACCATGGTAGCAGATTGTAAGATTCTTTCCAAGGTAAAGAAAAAACCCATCACATTTCAACCAAATGTAAAACAGTCTTACCAAGTAGGACATTTCATCAAAATCTGCCAACAAAAGAAAACTTTTCTAGAGTAAATACAGAGGGCTCAGCGCAGTATTTAACTGTCTATAGTATAGTAATTTATTTGTTAGACAGGGACATGCACAGTAATACATTGACCTCAATGGTGAAAGGTTTGTAAAAACCTCACAAATAGAGAAGCCAGATTCAAAGTTTCCTAAAGATGATTTGTCAGAGGCAGCTGAACCCACACAATATGGGGATATTATGTGTGTTTGTTGTGTTTATATTGGTTTGTGGTGGTATTTGGTTTGAGGTATAATATATTCTATGTAAAGGTCAACACAATGATTGGTATGCAATGATTTTTTTAAATATTTTAGTGGGATTGTTTTCTTGGTGATGAAATAAAAATAAATAAATAAGTCACTGGTTTAAAGTTTGAATTGGGAGATGATCAACTTCAAAGCAGGCAGAAAGAGGCATTCTGCGGCTGTGCTGTTGTGATTCTGCAAGAGTGAACTGGCGGGCGGGTCTATGCAATATGGAAGAAGCCATCGGTGCTGCAAAGATATGCTGTGCATGTTTTTTCTTTTAGCTGATTTAATCCTTGTCAGTGGTGATGTGCTGTAAAATGTATTCATTTGTTTAATTTCATTTTTATTTTTTCACAGACTTTGATCCAGATGTCATACCTGGAGGACTGTTCAGGAACTGTTTGACTGGTGCACCTGTTGAATCTCCATGAGATGTCTGGTCTGCTTTCTGAATAACTGACCAGTGCTGAAATCAAGTCAGATTGAATTATTGATTCGTATGGTCTGTTTGTCAACAATCTATACACCATTTCAGCAATGCTTTAGTTAAACAAACAATAAATGGTGAACACATCATGAAAATTCGATAAAGATCATAATTGCATCATATAAGAAAGACACTGGTTCCTTTATAATTTATTTCGGCAGCCCATTTCTTCTGCAACAGATTTGGTGAACCTGCAGTTATGAAATGTTTAAACAGGTTCAGCAACAAAAGCATTATGTCTCATTTTAATGAGGCTCTATTTTTACAGTTATGACATGATAAGGAGACTCACTTTATTTAAGAATGATAGTATGTCTGGCATCCACAGAGCCCACGTTGTTGATTGTAGTCTGAAATTACACATCTATTACTAACTGAATCTCAGGACGTATTTTAGGTAGAAGATTACTGGGTTAAATGTAAATTGGGTAATACACCAATTTTTGATTTTTTTTTTTTTTTTAAATTGAAACTCTTTTTTTCTTAATCGTGGCAAACTTCCAAACAAATTTTCTTAATTTATTTTATTAAACCACCTTTGCCATTTTCTTCCCTCTTGGTTCAATGTGTTAACTAAAAATGAAATAGGTGACTTTCTAATTGAATATTTACTCATTTTATGCCCTTCTGATTTGAATCTGCAGAGGTAAATTGCTGGAATTATACAAAGGTTGGAACTGACATATAGGAAATGAGATTTAAAAAAAAAAAAGATGCAGGTCTGGAGAGATTAATTACTCCCTGCATTTGAACGTCCTGCTGCACAGTATGACACATAAAATCCTGTTGATTAAAATACTGAAACTGTGTTGATGTGTTTAGCTTCAAGATGAGCCCTGCTGTGCAATAACATCTTGCCTCTTCCTTGTTAATTCTGTTTTGATCAAAAGCTTGAGAGGTTAATTTTGTTGACTGGAAAGACCAGCTGGTCACTGTGTTTTAAATCAAATTCTGTGGCTGACTTCTGCTTTCTGGCTTGGTGGGGTTTGCCACTTTTTCAGTCATTGTGAAGATTGAAGACTCATTGTACAGTCAGGCCTTATCGATTTGTACGCACAACACACACAATTCTGACAAAGATAGGATGTTTCTTTTGTTGCTTTTCCCCCCTTTCTTTTTAAAAGCAGTATTCGGTTACTCTTAAATAAACAGCAATTTTTTGGCAGATACTGTGAGCCTTTTGACAAATCATTCAAGAATCTGTCAGTGCTGTACCTCATTGCTCTTTGGAAGTATAGTCTGAGTGGAAACATTTGGCCAAGGCTGCTGCAGACATCTGACGGCGGCTGTCTGAGCACAGCCAGCTTTTGTATATCCCAGCCCACTTGCCTCGGGGCTCTCATCATTAGCAGGGAGCAGGGTGTTGTGTGAGAATAAAAATGAGTTCACTGGAGAGTCAAAAGTCAACACCCCCCCCCCTTCCCCCAATCCAACACCAACACCACCCTCACCTTCACAACAACCGAGCTCATACCCTTCCCTGGGACTTTCCTTGTTAGGTTTTATCAAAACACGATCCCCATCCAATCACTTCTGGGTCTATTTAATGTCCGGTTTCTGTCTTTGTTTTCTTTATTGTCTCATTCAATTCCTGCGTCCACTTGACTCTGAATATTTCTCCTTTTGAACCAAGGATTTCTAAATGAGTTCTCCTTCCTAGTTAACACTTAAAAGAAAGTTTGACTCTCGTGGTTGTCGGTTAATGGAAATACTTCATGTATTTTGTCACTCATCATTAGATGACCTCATGTTCAAAGACAAATCTAAAGTTTGGCTTCAGATGTGTTTTTTATAAGGAATGCAGACTTCCTTAGCCCTCACTCCACTCCACTCACTGTTAGTGGTTGTTGTTGCTTAGCTTTGGATTTACTGTGCAGCAGTTGCACAGATTGGACTGTCTAAACCAAGCCTGCTCTTTGAAGAAGACTCATAAACCTGACCACATGCTGCCACTTATTCAATGTAATTACAACAAGCTGGTGTGGAGAAAAGTCTTTAATTTTTCAGAGGCTAGGCAAAAGTAAGCCACACACACACACACACATACACACACACACACATACACAGTCTATGGTTGTGCTTCAGGGGGGTCGTAACTATTGACATTTCCATCCCCAAAACAGATTGCATGTGAGGAGTTTTGCAGAAACCTTGAAGAGGATGAGTCCAGAAAGCTTTCCCCCCCATATGTACTGTAAATTCTTCCAGGATGGGTGGTCATACAAACATGCCACTGAGCTGAGCTGACGCCACAAGCGGTAAATCAAAAATTATCCTTTATGGGAAGATTAATCAGCTTTTTTAGATACAGCTGTAAACTTGTTTCTCTATTTAATACAGCGAAGCATCAGGGGCAAGAGAGTCAAGGGAACTAGCAATCCTCTCCATTGGAAGTTGTAACAATGCAAATGAGATTCAGCTAATAATTTAACACATTTGAACAAATTATAATGGGAGTTCCCTCCCTTGTATCATTGTTACTGAACTCCCAGAGTCGTCATCTAGCCAATCAGGTTTGCACGGTAATGAGGAGCACGATGTGGGTCATGAGTTCAAACGGACTGTGAGCTGCCAAGTTAATGAGTGTTTAAGGGATGAAGATGCACATGTAGTCATACTGACAGCCTGTCTCTGATGATGTCTGACGATGAGCTGGCTGTGCTGTCCTGTTTTTAATGCGGTCTAATAATGGTAAGTGAATACTGTAAATGACAGGTGAGTGGGAAGATTCATGGTTTTATAAAAGGTTTTTTTATACATGGAAGTTTTTATGCTTATAAACAGGAATTAAAGTAAATTCATCGTATGTTATTTGCAACGCTGGTGATCCATAAGAACACAGGATGCACTGACCTTGTCAAAGAATAAGAAATTCCTTCACCTATAGGGTTCACCTTGTTTTGATCTGTGCTCTATAGTCCCTCGGTCCAGATCGCTTGTAGATAACCACAGATTTACATAAAGGCTTTGTTTTGAAACACTGCTATAAAATGCTTTCGGAATACTGATGTTGGAGTTAATGTTCAATGAATATTCATCATACATCAGGTTCTGGTTCTACACAAGTGAGCAGGAAAAAATAAACAGTGTAAAGTCCTTGATTACACCTGTTGTTGGGTAGGTCACAGTACATTACAGTCGGGTTAATGACTTGCTCTATTGACAGTCTTTTTTTTTAGTAAAGGTTTCCGCTCTTTTAAAAGGTCTGTAAAGTGTACTCATGAAATAGGTAGCCATTAAAAATTTCATTGTTCCCACAGAAGAAGTAAAATACTTTGATTGCAGAAAAACTGCTGTGAGATATTGCTGTTAATTGAACAGTGAAAATGAGTAGCAAGCCACTCCATCAGGTTGTGCTCTCTTAACAGATGGGCAGACGTGATGAAAAAGACCTTCTTTAATTAGTATGTCTGAAAATATTTCTTCATAACAGACAGCTCCCTCTGCGCTGTACTTTCAGTGGCCACCAGGCAGACCCTTAGCTGGCTCTGAGCAGCGGCAACCATCTGGTGGACAGCAGAACCCGGGCTATAGGGTGGCTTCCCACTCCACTGAGCTGTCACAAAGCCCAAGGACACAAACTAAAAGCGATTTCTGAAAGGTTTTTAATCCTATCTGGTACTTTTACTTGGTCAAATGATCAGACTTAACATCGAGTGGTATTCAGTGATGAATCACAAATCTGTATTATGTGGGGAGATGATACCAGTACTTTTGCTGTACACAGATCCAATGTAAAGATGGCTTCATGAAGAAAACAAATTTCTAGTCTTTATTGATACCTGGTTGCATGTCATGGGGAGGTGACAGTCATTACCTCAACAGTAAACTTACATATCTATAATTTATTTATTTTTCAGACAACCAAAACAGCTACATGAATATACTACAAGACTGGTGATTTCATATTTTTGCCAGGGGCTGTTTGGGATCAGTATGGAAGCATTAAGGTCAGAGCAAACATAATGTCAAAGTCACATCCTTTAATGCCGTTACATACAGCAAAGAAAGTCACAAGGTCTCATTTAAGTTGCGATTACAATCTGCTCACATATTGGCCATAAAAAAAGCTATTAACACATGGAAATTGCTTCTTACATATAGAACAATTACATGAAATGCATAGTTGGGGTGTCATCTGAAGCCTTCTGGTGACCCTTTATTGGTAAAACCATTAACTTAATGTGATAGCTACCACAGTGTGCCACCTGTGAATGCATTTTTGATAGGTGATGTGAGATACTTGATTCAGCAGCCTGCAGGACACCATTTACAAGGTGACTATTGAAGCATCCTCTTATAGCGAGGATGATTTCACATCCAGTTTAATCCTAGCAGTGAATCACGTACATTAAATTCTGTCCATTTTTGGCTAGTAGATCAGCAGTTGTTTAAATGGAACAGTACTACTTTCCCCTGCTTGTTCTGGATGAACTGTAGCTCATAAAATGCAAAGGTTAATGCAGTTTCTGGTGTCTGTTTTGCTACTGATAAGATGAATTAGATTTCCTACCCTTGCTGAATAGCAGAGGTTCTCTCTCTTTCCTTCTTTATTTTTCAACCAGAAATAATCATTTTTAGCACATTATATGTGTTTCTCCTCAAAGCTTTGATTCCTTTGTAAGAATTCTGTTTGCATCAAATCAAGTTGTTTTCCCATGAAGACTGGCTTTATGCACACTGACAAAGCTTCAAGGGTGATGTATTTTACCTCGGTATTCCCCCTTTGGTGTTGTATCCAGGCCTCAAAAATAGCAGCAGCAGTGTAAATGTTTAAGATGTGTAAGAAATTGTCTGATAGCAAAGTAGCCATTGTGTCTGTATGACATGGATAAAATAGTTTCATTTCATGTAAATAACAGCTTTAAAGTTAATTCCTCATTAAATCTGTAATTCTGTTCTAAATTTTACTCTAATTGGTTTCTTAAAGGAAAAAAATCAAGTCCTGTGTGATGGCAATGAGCTTTCAAGCTGTAACAGTTTCATTATATGATGTGCACACTCATTTTGTATTAGGCATTTACTGTAATTTAGTCCATTGTGGGTATATCCACCAGTTAAGCTATTCATCATGTTTTGACCTGTCCCTCACTTACACCTTTATATTATGAGTGCTGTTTTTGTTTACATATAATGATAACTTTAATGAGGTATTTCCATTGCATCAGTGAGGGTCTTCATTGTCTTCTCTGAGATAGAGCGAACTGTCTCATCAGACATGCCACAGTGGTGACAGCCCAAACACTATCTTTGTATTCGCACTCTGTCTCCCATTGAGAGATTGGTGCAGGTTGCTGACAGGAGGCTGTCAGTAGATATAATGTCTGAAGTAGAATATGTGCAAGTGAAGGGGTTAATTACTCAAAATTGAAGACCCTTCCTCGCCTCACAATTCATACTGTAGCCAATCACATCCAAAACACATACGAATCAAACACAGGCTGTGAGGCTCTTTACTGTGGCAAATGTTGCTGTGATGGTTACTTGTCTGGCAGAGCACACACGTCCTGCTGTTTGCCTGTTCGAGTTACTTGGCAGGCTGGTCTAATCCCCCTTTCTCTTTTACTGGTGTGCATTTATGGCCAGAAGAGAATAAATGTGTTCTCTGAATTACTGACAGACTGGATCCTTCTTGCTTGTGTTTGTGCTCCATTAAATCTCGTAAAAAAAAAAAAAAAAAAAAAAAAAGACCATTTATCTACTGTTCAAACACTACAGCATAAGTAGACAAATTTTATCCCAGTTACTTGCTTGTAAAACATAGGATATTGTGGTCTCTTTTTTTATTTGACTACAACCTCAACTAAAGCTTAGATTTTATTTTCTGAATACAACATGTCTTACCTTCATTTTTTCCATGTAGGTGAAATAAACTAACATTAGCTCCTAGTTGGTCTGCTTTGGGCTAATGTATAAACATTACAGTGCTGTGCAGTAGGATTTGTGAAAAAGGACTCAGGCTATCTGTAGAAATAAAGAGCTCCTTTAAAGGTAATGCTAATAAAGCCAATGAAGTAATTCTTATGAAAACAGTCTGAATATATTGTAATTCTATCAGTAGGACCACCCAAAACTTTGCATACTCTGGAGCTTTAAATAAAAACTCATGCATAGGGATATATAGGGATGGTCCTCTATAACTCAACTGACTTGTAGTGTCTTTGGATGTTTCAGTGGTGAAAAGTGTTGGGACTTACACGTTGCTTTCAGATCGACGACATTCTGGTTCTTCTCTTTGGCTCTGTTATGGAGTCTCAGAACCTTAGTGCTTTCTGGCGAACTGGCCTGCGTTCACACCATTACCAAATTAGATTCTGTAGAAAAAAATAAAAAACAGCTTGGAAATTTGGTAATGAAAGTTGATGGTTAAGTCGTCAGGCTCCATTATAACATATAGTTTCCCAAAAGAAATAATGTATGCAGACAACCGAGCAAGCTTCATCAGAGACTAGTGTCAACACAAGCTTGAATCTAGCCTACTGAAATTTCAATTGGTTGCCAGCAACATAGCAACACAGCAGCATTCAGGTTTCTCACAAAATTAATTATTCCAGTATTTGATCGACCAAAGTTAACCTATCTGAACTTTATTTATGGTCTGTAGTCAACCTACTGTCTTAATTTGCTGAAGACCCACAAGAGACGGTGCTTGGTCACCTTCTTATTCGGTTGTAGCTGCTGGGATGGTTGCCCAGCAGCTCTAAAGATCAACATGTAAAACCATGTCCAGCTTCACTTTTGCTCAAATCTTTTTTACTGTTGTGATATTCCTTCTTCATTTTCATAATTTTTTTCATATTATTTGGTCCAGAATTTATTTTGCTTTGTTTTATTTCATTTTATCGAAACATAAGTTATACAGCTATCTAGCTCTTGGGTGAACCCAGCCTTTGCCCACTGATGATGTCATAGTCTGCAAAACTATTTTTAAGTTCCAATTGAGAACCAAATTTTTTCCGTCTTAGACCAACATTTTTTCAGTCTGAACGCACCAGCCAGTTCAAAATTAGATTTGGGAACTATAGGCAATGGTGCCCTGCTAGTGTGAAAGGGCTAATAGAGGGCTCTTTTGGTTTGCAAACAATCAATCAATCAAAGTTTATTTGTATAGCACTTTACACAAGAGATCATCCTGACCAAAGTACTTCACATAAAACACAACTTACAGATAAAATCAGAAATAATAAAACACAGTAACAAAACATTGTCAACAAAACAGTTAAAATGAGGTCATGAATTATTAAAAGCTGCTCTGAACAGAAATGTCTTGAGCTCGCTCTTAAAAAGTTAAAGGTCACAAATGGATCGCAGTTCTGGTGGAAATAAGTTCCACAATCTAGGACCTGCCACTGAGAAGGAGCGATCACCCCATTTGCAGTATGTGGAGCGTGGGACCTCAAGCAGGTTTTGACCTGCTGAGCGTAAAGCTCTTCTCGGCTAATGTGGCTTGAGCATCTCACACAAGTAGAAGGATGCAAGGCCATTCGGAGCTTTAAAAACAAACAAAAGAATTTTTAAATCTATTCTGAACCAGACTGGGAGCCAGTGCAGAGAGGAAAGAACAGGTGTGATGTGGTGATACTTAAGAGTTCCAGTGAGGAGACGAGCTGCAGCATTTTGAACCACCTGCAGTCGCGACAGACATTTTTGGGAGATTCCGAGGTGTAAGGTGTTGCAGTAGTCTGCAGTAGCTGATGAAGGTGTGGGCGGCCTTTTTCAGATCACCACAGCAGAGGAATGGCTTAACCTTGGCCAGCAGGCGGAGCTGACCGGAACCATGGAGGTAACCTGTCTGTCCATTGTCAGGCAGCTGTCCAGTTGCACCCCCAGGTTCTTAACTACCTGCTTGCAGTGGGGGGCTGCTGCACCCAGACTGGACACTGGGCAAACATCTAACTGGACTGGTATTAAAGGTTCACTGGGGAGACTTACTACCTAGTCTCTTACTGCCAGAGCTCATCATGCCAACATAGCTGCTGACAATACCTTGACATTTATTTGATGAAATTTTGCCACCAAAAATAACCCCTCATTTTTGTACACAAGTGTTGGTCCAATTAACATTGTTGCCCATGAGCCAGCTTTAGACTGTATTCCTTCCCATTCCCCCTTTGTAAGCTGACATTTTAACACGAGGCCCTTATCCGCAGCTTAAGGAGATCCACCTGCCACCAGTTGCAACATGTCAACAACATCATCAATCTGCCAACTGAACTCTCATCTGTACTGCTTTCATCTAGTTTGCTTTAGAGTATGACGATCTTTGCCCTGTCAGTGAAACCAAATAAACTCTCACAGTCTGAGTGTAAGATGTCTCATTACTTCGGTGATGAGCAGAGTTGCTTAAATACAGTATAGACTTTGATATGACTGTGGGATATTGTGATTTAACAGTGGAAATATGTTAAAATATAGTGTGACACTTGTGAATGGCAGTAATATTAGCACTAGATGAAAAGATCTCAGGATATTTGAGGCTCTAAGGATGATATTTGCTATACAGGAGGATGCTATTCTTTTCTTTATGTTTATATTTCTCCATTGAACACCATTAGAAAATGGTACAACAATGCAGCTCCTCTAGATGCCTTAAAATCAGAATATCCGGCAATTAGGCTATTCGTTTTTTTTCTCTCTAAAAAATTGGGTCTATTACAAATATAAAATATTTTATAATTCTGTTCGGTTATTTGTCACAGAATAAATAATATTTACAATAAAACTTTGTTCCAATCTCCGGTGCTACAAGAAAGTAGCTCTACTTTCTCTAACAGGAATTAAGTTGGATGAAACTTTAGAACAGAACTAAACATTATGTCCTTAAAAAGCTGAGCCTCTTTACCAAAAGAAGAACAATGTGTTGTTCTTCTTTTGGTAAAGAGGCTCAGCTTTGACAACTGTGAGATCATTTTTGGAACCAGTTTCCCAAAGGTAATGTTCTTGTGTTTTACTATATGTTGTTCCATAGCAACCGAGATGAAAAGGTTTTATTGATTTTTCTTGTGAGCAAATTAGGCCTCACCCGGGAGTAGACATGCAATTCACTCCTTTCTACTTCTGTTGCACCATGAGCAATCTTCAACAGATATTTCTTCCCTCTCTTTAATTACCATAGGTTACCTGAATGGCATGATGCACAGCAAGCTGCCCACATAATTAGCAATCAGCTGTTGTAAGGCAGAGGTTATTGATTGGATCATGATTGCTAACAGGATGTGAAATTCTGTTTGTTGTGATATAGGCTGCAACAAATGGAGATTTTAGGTTGATGCAAGATATCAGATTTTAACAGTTGAGTCTTTGAACCAGATTATTGTAGAATGGAAAAATGTGAACTGCCATGCAGTCTCATTATGATGTAGGCTATACTATGTAGCTTACTTACTTAACATGGTTCAAATCAAACACAGCAATCAAAATTATCAGAAATGCTAACAGTAAAACTTTGACACAGGAGCTGCAGTATTTTGCAATATTTATAACTTGTGAAGCTTTTGATTATATTTATGATTCTACAGAGGTTTTTTTTTTTTTAAAACCTTTCCTGTCCAGCATCATGACAGCAGAATGATGGTCTGGCTGAAGAGCCTTTTTGGATATAAGGCTCCCTTTGAATCTAAAATGTTATTCTTTAATATTATTTTATTTCTATTTGGTTCTTACACATAACTGGACCGGACCGGAGCAACAACAGAAGGGACAGGGTGAACAGAGAAGCGAAGGGAAGAGAAAAGAGAGAAAGAAAAAAAAAATGGTTGAAAACGACCACAACTGCAATCAAACCTAGATGAGAGAGATAAAAGGAAGATAACCAGCTGCTACATTTATAAGAAACATAAAAACATCCCAAAATCTCTAAGGAAACACAGCAGCCAATCATCAGGAGCACCTGTGGAAAGACAGTGATGAAAAAAACTAAAAAACAGGCATAAACCCCAAACACATATAGCTTTAAAGACGCAATACCGAACTTTTGCCATTTTCTCAGAGACGTTCTCATCATCAACGGCTAATTCGGCATCCATCTTGCATCCTACCTGCACTGTAAGTTCTAACCAGCCAGTAAAAGAGAGTCTTATCTTGACTCTTGTCTTATCTCTTGCTCTGTCTCTTTCTCTATTTTGTTTCCTCTCTTCCTCCTAAAATGTCTTTTTGTGTTTCTTTGCTGAATCAGCCAAGGTGGCTGTTTGAATGGCCGGTGGTGTTATGTCTGCTTGCTAACATGTGACGTGTGCGTAAAGCAAAACTCAGCTGCAACGTCCTGGATGAAAAAGCTGCTTAGTGCAGTTTCTCAGCCTCGGGACACTGCTGGGTAGTGATGGCTCCAGAAATGCACACAAAAGATGTCAGGAATGCAGAGTTTTAAAGTTGGAAAGTTAAGGATTGCATCTTTAATGGCCAAGTTGACCAGTGTTTGTTGGCTGGCTTGCTGGCTGGCTGGCTGGCTACTTTGCATTTGTATCGCGAGCTGCTAGGAAAATGTAACCTTTTACTTGCTGAAAATGTTTTTGTGGTCACTGCTGAAGTATACAATATTCCACCCTTAACTTTTCTACCTTCCTGGTACACCATCCTGGTACTGAGACACCCCCTAAAATGGCTTCGTTGGGTGTTTATTCATACAAGCCTATGTGAATTTTCATTACATTTGAAGAAAATGGAACCTCACATAGTCATGACAGCAACTTATGAGAAGATAGCAGTTGCATTATAAAGCCAATGCATCTTACTCTTAGTTTTAATGTTTTTTAAACCTAAGTAAGTAAAGTTATTGGCTAAACCCTAATGGCAAGGAATACGGTTCATCATATGGCGTTGTATTTACAAATGACCAAGGCAACCATAAAAAATGGGGTCTGTGAAAACCCTAACAAAGGAATGCTATTAACAAAACCCAACCATGAAGTGAAGAAAGTAACTTAGCTAAGTATTGTTGTGTTAATAAATGAATGTAACTCAGAAGGAGAAAAACAAGGAAAGGCAAGTTTATTTGTATAGCAAATTTCATGTACCAAACATTCAAAGTGCTTTACATAAAACAGAAGCATTATAGCGGGGTGCTGAAGAAGTATTTAAAAGTACATTGAAAATAAACTTTTAAAAGAAATTGCTTTGTGTAAAGTCTGTAAATTAAAGATTAAATACTCCTAACACACCAAGCAATCCATTTTGATAAGTGCTAATGCAAGCAGCCACTTTGCACGATTAAGGTTTGGCACTGGGATGTTGAGTTTCCACATCTCAGCATGTAATTTTTTGTTTATTTGTAACCATCGATCTTCTCTCTGGGAATATGACAAGTCAGAGTGGACAGGTGGGTTCATGGCTATAGGCATGTGAACTTGAGGGCTCAGCAGCTCTATCATGCAAACCTTGTGCTTAGGAGACTTGGCGGACAGCAGTCCCTCCTCCTCTTCCTCCTGCCTCCCTCTCCACAGCTCCCCAAACACAGTTGTTCATGAATATGGATGACAAGCAAGGCTCCCTGGCATCATTAACGTGCCACAAGCCCATATAAATCACATCACCATAAAACCTCCAAATGCTCTGATAGAGAACAACCAGCTGAAGTCAAGAAGAAAAATAATTCCTGGAGATAAAAGCCTTTGTTAGTTTCTTGTGCTACACTTTGATTAGTTCCTAAATTACTTTGCAGTTGTGTAGCAGTGTTAACAGCCTCAGATATCTCATGTTACAAGGCTGGACGCCGTCACACACAGACTGTTCATCTTGGCTGAGATGTTGAAAGGCACTCGTGCACAGCTGCAACAGACATGGGAAGAAAAATGAGTTCATATATTACACTTTGTACCCACTTATGTTTAACTACTGTACTACATATTTTTGTAGGATTTAGAAAAATATATATTTTGTGTAATGATCAAGTCCCACATTGTTTTTGGATGTAACATACCCCCCCAAAAAAACCCATAAAAATTGATATGATGATTGTGTGATTTCTAAATTAAAATTCTAAACTGGTTGATGTTTCAATGTGGGCAGTATGTGTTTAAACTTTTGTTTGACTAGATGTATTTGATGGAGTAAAGGAAGAACACCGAAACAACACAACCAGCTGCTGAGCTCTTCACTGAGGGCATTTTGACAGTCTGACAATGAGTCTTCCCTTCTTTCATCTTTTCAGAGAAAACCATGCAGTCATAAAAAAATACACAAATGCTTGGTGCATATTGTTTCCTGTTAAAAGACCTCCTGACCATCTGCAGTGTTTTTGAACACACTTATGGCTTTGGTTTGTGATGGATATGAAAACTGCATCAAACAGCGTATGGTTCATTATCTGAAAATAAGACCAGAATGAGAACCAGGTCTTGATAAATAAGTGTTTTAAAAAAATGTTTGCCAGATTTTTCTATGCTAACTAAACGTTGACCATGCCGCAGTGTAATACTGCCATGTACAGTATGCACGACTACCAAGAGAAATATTTTCATGGTCACTTATGAGCATTCTAGCTGAACTAAAGTTCATCCATTTGTCTAAGCTATTTTTGAAGAAGAGAACATTGATGTGGCTTTTGTCTGGATAGTTTTTTTCATCCCTCCAAACATCAAGCCCCCGTAAAAGGAGATGCTTTGAGTGTGACTTTTTGCCGTGTTTGATGGGTGAGTCCTCCCCCCTCATATCCAGCCATGAATATGAAGTAGCAGGGCTCCGAGCAGGCAGGCAGGCATCTCCCATCTTCACAGTAACTTCAGACGAGGTTCCTTGCAGGGGGTCTGGAGTGGATTCTGGGGGGCACCATGGAGCCAGCTCTCTTTAGAAACCTTTTACTTTTGTCTTTGGAAGGAAGCCATGCAAAATTCATTGTTTCACCAAGCAAAAGAGGGATGATTTTTTATTTTTTTTAATCTATAAGGTGAAGTGAAGCATAGTGCTTAAGCTTTGAGCTGGGATGTTTTTCTCCTGTCTTTCTTACTCTTTCACAGCAATTCAAGCTATCAATGATTGAAAAGCACTTCACTGATCCCTCCATACTGATCAACTGAAAAGTAATAACAAGTACAGCTGCAGGTGATTTAAGGTCTAGCAGCAGCCCTTCCATCTGAGATTGTCACAAATCAGAAATGGAAGGTTTTATTGCTATAATTCCAAGACTCTTTATTTCACATCAAAACAGACATTTTTGGTTATAGATGTTGGTTTTTTTGTGATTGTTTTTTGTTTATGCTATGGATTGATGAAGTCGATAAATTTTGTTTCCAAAGGTTAGTTAGAAGAACAACGCTGGAGGTGAAGTTTTCTGATATTTTAATGTCAGCCGTTATTTTAAATTTTGGGACAGTTGCATGTGTTTGACAACTGAGACATTGCTGCGTATATAAACACGGTTTATTTTTTTCTTGTTCATTTTTTCAATGTGCCGAATCTTTTTACATAATGACTATGGTGTTATTTCCTTAATAATAAAGCCTAAGTTTGACGCACTAATCCCTCATGAGCTACACAACACTAAAAAAAACAAACCCAAAAAACCCAAACAACTCCACAGAATCCTCAGGATTCAGTTGAAGAATTTACTTAAAACTTAGACAACAATTGGTACAGTAGTTCTCCCAAGTATGAAAAAAAAGAAATGAAAATCCAGGAAATAAAGTGAGAGAATGAGAAGTCAAAAACTGTGTAGCTCTGCTCCAGGTTTGCCTGACTGTCTTGTCAGGTAACAACAGTCACCACAGTCCTTACATGCCAAATCAGTCTGGTATGCAAATAATTCTAAAGTCACAGTATCCTCTCTGAAGGAACAAAAAAATCCATGAAATGAAATAAAGCATTTTAAAGTATTCTTTTAGATTAAATTAAATGACACATTTGAAAAATAATGAAAACAAACATCAAATCTTTATCTTAATAACTTACGGCAAGTTTATTTGTATAGCACATTTCATGTACAAGATAATTCAAAGTGCTTTACATAAAACATTAAAAGCACAGAGGTCATTTAAAATCAAGAAAACCTAAAAAAAACAAGAGGAAGAGAAAAGAAAAAGAAAGGACATTAGATTAAAAACTATTAAAATCATCAAGTTTAAAAATTCAAGCTTAAAAGAAACAGTGCAGATTCAGACTTATGATAAAAACTATTGAAATGCAGCAAAGAACAGGAAGGTCTTTCACATGGATTTAAATAAACTGAGTGTTTCTGCTGATCTGAGACTTTCTGGGAGTTTGTTCCAGACATGTGGGGCATCGAAGCTGAATGCAGCTTCTCCAGGTCTGTTTCTGACTCTTGGAACTGAAAAAAATACCAGATTCAGATGACCTGAGTGGTCTGGTAGGTTCATATTGGGTCAAGAGGTCACTGATGTATTTTGGTCTTAAACCATTCAGAACTTTATAAATCAGAAACAGAATTTTAAAGGCTATCTGATGGACAGGTAGCCAGTCTAAGGACCTCAGAACTGGACTGATGTGGTCTACTTTCTTGGTCTCAGTGAGGACTCCAGCAGCAGAGTTCTGAATAAGCTACAGTTGTCTATTTGATTTTTTTCGGTAGACCTATAAAAACACTGTTACAATAATCAAGCCGACAAATGATGAAAGCATGGATTCGTTTTTCCAGGTCCTGCTGGGACATCAGATCTTTTAACCTTGATGTATTCATAAAGTGATAGTAGGCTAGTTTGTGATAGTTTGTGATTTCCTTAATGCGTTTTTCAAAATCTAGGTCTGAGTCCATCAATACTCCCAGATTTCTATCAATTAACCAAAAACTGCATTTAAGCTACTACAAAATTTAAAAAAAGATCAATTTCTAACATGGACTGACACACTGTTGTAATGAAATGAGCAAGCCTTCTTTGAAAAAGATGGCTATATGGCAGAAAATAGTGTTGTAGAAATGGAGTCATCATAACCCATGTCAAATAGCTTTGATTCCTCAGTTTCTCACCCTCATAAATCATTAAATTCATTATTTATTAAGTGTGTTTAATTGTAAATCAGCTGTATAACCACAATTAGTGCTCTGTTTTGATGTAATGGTTCTGCCTCTTGAATTTCTTTTTTGATCAGGCTAAGATGTCCTTAGGGATGTTGCACACTAGAAAATCATCATTTTGGACTGGGGGAAATCCCACCTAATTTTCAGAAAATTATGTCATATAACTCAATTAAGATAACTTTAGAGCAATACTTGCCCACTTCACTCCAAAATAAATGATCAGAAGCTGAGTTTTGATCTTAACCAGATGATGTAATTACAGCTAGGTTGGCTGCAAAAGCGATTATGAAGCTGAGCGAATATTCCCATATCAAATTAGGATGTGAACTTCAACCTCTACATTGTCTACAATGACATTTATCTGTGGAGAGCATGTTTACACCTTGGTTTGCCTTTGACTTGTCTCCTGCAGCAAGACTGATGCTCAGTGTTCTTTTACTAAATCTACTCAAAACCCCTCCTTGGGCCGCCACCTTATCGTGGTGGAGGGGTTTGCGCGTCCCGACCCTAGCGGCTATGTCGTCTAGGGGA
>JAOXYM010000021.1:10916593-10935159 GCA_028567055.1 Leptatherina wallacei
GGAGAGGGAAGTCTGGGCTTCCCTGCTCAAGCTGCTGCCCCCGCGACCCGACCCCGGATAAGCGGAAGAGGACGGAACGGTACGGTACGACGGTACTCAAAGCTGTAGTTCTTTTAGCCACGTTGTCAAGACATTTGATTTAATAAATTATCTTCCGTTCCAACCTGAGCTATCTCCAGGTTTTATCCACTTTTCCACAGCAGCTGCAACGATCAGATCTCAGTGGATGTTTGACTTAATCTTAAAGCAGCCATAAAAGCTGAGGACATGAGTCAAATATTTTTTCTAAAATGTATTTTATAATTTCATTTTATTTTCTGAACAGGACATTTCCCCCAGAAGAAGTGAACAGATTCATGTTTTGGGGGGTAAAGGGGGTTAGGCCCTTGGACACAGGTCATTATTATGGCCTTAGGTTAGGATTATGGAAAAGCTAACAAGATATGCAATGGGATGGAGATGTGGGTAAAGGCAGGTTGGGCATGGATTGACTCCTTAATGTAATTACACTCACTCTGGGGAGAGAAAGAGACAGAAGTGGGCTGGGGTTTTGAGAGAGGGATGTGACAGCCTCACAATAGACAGCAGAGGACTGTCAGCAGACCTGTCTCTCAGGGTGAGGGTCGCCCTCATGGCCTTAGGCCACACACAAGAGATTAAAACATCCTGGCCCGAGGGGCTGGAAACAGCACACCCAAACAGGGAGAGGAAGCTGACATTTGAATAATGGGACATACGGATGATGCACATAATTCATTGGTATTCTAGTGCTCTGCCGTTACGTTGAGCACATCCACCAAACTAGCTTCCATACAAATGCAGAAGCCTGTCTTTGTTGCAGTAAATTTAACTGTAACAGTTAAAACGTGTGAAGGCTAATGTTTTCCAAGACTTAAGGCAAAGCATATAATTTCTCAAGAGTTATTTCCACTGGAGTCAGTGTAGCATACTTCTTGACATGCAATCACAGAATAGATTGCCCACTCTGGAGCTGGCACTTGCTCACACAGAAAGAAAGAAGGGGTAACAAGAAAGGCTCTTTGATGAAAGGACAGAACCCAGCCCCCCACTCACACTCCCTTTCCTCCCTTCGTCTCTTCCTTGCCCTGTGGAGTTAATCTGGCAAAGAGGAGGCAGCATCAGCCAATTTACACAAGCAGCAGCAGCTTTTCTTGTGCCGTGCCTTCTTTCAGTCGTCTTGGCAGTGTATCCACCCCCATCCACCTCTATGTTCTTTGTGTGAACACTTGTTTGCCCATGTTTGTGTGTGCAGTGTCTGTATTATTCTGCATACATAGGGTGGTGGAATAATGTCATGTACAGTAAGGTGGAAGAGAGTCCAACTCCTGAGGCTGACAACACCTGCCTCAGACACCTTCACCCATCATCACCCCGCATATTGTGCAGTCTGCCAAGGACACGCCTACCTTATTTTCCCTTCTGTTTTCATTGTAGTGAAGTCTTTTTGTGTGCCTTTGAACAAAAGACAGAAAATGTGGTTCTCCATGATAGAGCCAACCCTTATAATGCTCTATCTATTAACAAACACAAGCTGATGTCAGATAAACCTGTCTTATCTGCATGTGACATCGTCCGCTATGCCATAGCCGGGCAACAAACACAACACTCAAGTGCATCCATTGCTATTTTGGATGACCTCACCACGGACAACACACTCTCCACCTTCACCCAATGAGAGCTGTCCCACCAGAGAGAAGAGGACTTTAGATCTTCAGTATGGAAACACTGAGAATGCATGCAGCTACCCATTTGGAAGGGGAAGATCACAACCTGATGCACCTGGTTTGCCCTGTTTTATGCCTCTAGTGAAAAGACAGCCAGCGATCACGAGGACTGTGAGGAGGTGGTCTGAGGAGGCTTATGAGGTACTGCAGGGATGTTTTTGAGTGACAGAAAGGCAGGTATTCTGAAGGCTATATGGAGAGGATACTGATGGGCTCACAGGACATATAACAGTCTACATGATCCTCTGCACCGACTTCATTTTTTCTCACCAAGACTGTCTAATGTTACCCAAACAACAAGCCATGGATTAAAAAAAAGGACATCAAAGCCCTTCTTTATGATAAGAAGAGGGCCCTTAAATCTGGCAACAAGTACGATGCATGAACAATGCAGAGGACACTCAAGATTAAGATCAAGGAAGCAATGGACAAGTACAGGAAGAAGCTGTAGTTAAAACTCCACCAGAACAACACAATAGATGTCTGCCGTGGTATGAGGACCATAGTTTCAGACCAGCCAACAGCAGAGTTGTGGGCAGTGTTGGCTGTACCTCTACTGTACCTTTAATCATCCCCCATCTGCAACCTCAGTGTCCTTTGCTGTTGACCATGTTGTTGAAAGCTGATGAGACGCTGCTCAGGGAAGTCTGCAGGGCCTGATGGTGTAAACCCCAGAGTCCTTAAGACCTACAGCTTGGTCCAAAAATATTTAGACTATAACACAGTTGTCATCATGTGGGCTCTGCATACCACCACACTGGGTTTGAAATGAAACAACTGAGATGTAATAAAAGTGAAGACTTTCTGATGTAACCCTTTAATTACCTGCTTTGCCATTTGGTAGAGCAAATTTTTCAGTGGCTATTATGAATCTTATAAAAAATTGTAGGAATAAATCTGCCCGAGCCATCCCTACCCACTAGGTTTGAGAACGTAATGTCAAAAGTAAGTGTTTGTTCTTCTATTAACATTCCAGTACTGTTGGAATAAATGGCTCAGTCAAAGAGAATAAAAACACAACAGTAAAGTATTTATGAATCTGAATCTAAATCTGGATCTGAAAGTTATGGGCATCTTAGTCTTTTAGTGCTCTAAAAAGGGAAAATCAATGACCAAGGCATATTCAACTACCAACAGTGATTTTGCAGAAAAATGCATGAGGAAATGTGTCATATCCACATCATGGGGAGTGAGCATGGGTGCTAATAAACTGTCCATCACCGTGAAGAGTCATTAGCTGAATCCAAACTGTGGTTTTCATTTTGTAGTGCTGTTAGTCATGCTGGTGAGAGACCCTTATTTCTGCTTCCTGCTGTAATGTGTTCAATAAATCCTGAAGACACAGTGATTCTCTCACAGTTTGGAAGCAAATCCAAACACGGTGGCCCATCAATTTTTCTCCACCAGGCCTGCTCAGATCAATTAAATCAAAGTTCATCTCAGCCAGACGTTAATTATTTAATGAACGGCATCTGGACCTGGTGTGGCTCTGTATGCATCCAAGCTGAAGGGACATAGGATGTCAGTGCCTCCATCTCTCAAATACCAAAGTGATATTCATTCCTTCCTGTTTACAGTTTTTACAGACTTTTGTTTTGCAATAATTGTTTTGAGTCAATACTGGTTGCCAACAAAACATTTCTTTTTATATTTTCTGAAATTTTCAAGAAGAAAATTTAGAACTGATTATTGCATTGCAGCCTTAGTGTATAGAGGCTGCATACCCTTTTAAAAAAAAATAAAAAATTAGATCAGTCTTTCCTAATCTGCTGGTCAAAGGTGAAAGAGACCAGACTCATTCTAATTCACACAATGATGCATCAGCACTTTGTGCTCCCTGGGTCAATAGATGTCTGCCATCACCTCTTGCAGCCTGACAGAGTCAATAGACTGACTGACATGACATGTCCTGCTCCGGTGATTGAATTACGGGCCATTTGTCTGCCATGATTGTCTTGCTGTCATATCAGTGTTAATCCTGTTGTGGGTGCCGTCCAACATGTCTTCATAGGATGTGACTGAGGGACAAAAGAGCATATTAGGATTTTCATTGTTTCAAGATCCCCATTTAAAGGCATCCCTATCTTCAAAATGAATGGTTATGCTTACCAGGTAATGTTTTCTTCATGTCCACCTCCTTTTATTTGCAATAATTACATGTTTGACATCATGTGTAATCTTAATCATAAATGAGCACATGTGTTTTAGTTACCTTTAAATTAATAGTAAGACTAGAATTCTGGGGCAAAAATGTTCAGATTCAGGTCTGAGTGAAGCATTCATCAAATGTGCCACATTTCCTCCACACGTGCTTCACTGCTGTAGAAAACAATCCAAACAGGAGCTTTTGGAGCTCTGCAGCAAGGTGAGCTTGGCAGAATATCCATATACAGCTTACTGCAGTACAAATGTGTATCACTGCATGCATAAAGTATTTATGTAATGTACATGTTCATTCGCTTTAGCTGCTGCACACATTTTCAGTGAATAATTGCCAGCAACGTGCGGTATGTAGTAATTGCCGTGAAGGAGTGGCATGCACTGAATTATGATTAGCTTACGTGAATAAATAGTCACTGGGGATGTCAACTGGAAGGAATGCTCTTGGAATAGCATATATTTACAGTAAACTGGGGTGTTGGCCTAAATTGTATGTGAATGTGTTTTCCAGCTTGTAAGTTTGAGTAAAACTTGAAGTAGTTTTAAAGTCACAGACCTTTTTATAAAATTGATATTCATTACGGCTGAATACAACTTGCATAAAATATCACATTTTTAAAAACATGAAATTGCCAACAGCATATGTTTCATACATCCTCTTTACATTATGCCTAATGGTGAGACAAACTATTGTTAATAATTCAGATAGTGGAATATGCATGCTTTCTCTCTCATGGACTACTTAAGATGCACAGACTGATACTCTTCAAATATTGATTTTCTCCCTTTCTCAATAGTGTTTTTATGCAGAGAACCTCTGATTTAGCCTCCCTGCAAGAACTGTAAAACCATAGTTAGGCTACAATAGTAAGCCAGTTCACTGTCTAGTTTTCAGATTTCATTTTTATATTGAGGATTTGCATCAGTTCCCACATAACTCAATGGTAAATTTGTGGTTTTCTATCACATAAAAACATTTAAATTGCATCTAACAGGATGCAGCAGCTCTCTCATCTAATCAGAGAAAATGCTGTGCATGTGTAAATTTCTTTTTACAGCCTGTCGAACCTTGACTAGATGCACAGCAGCACAACTTTAGAGGAACTCCTTGATGGCTGTAATTCACCCGCTGCAGTTCTCAAAACCTCATAGCTCACCTTGCTCGTCTGATCTGTACCCAGCCTGGCACGTATTATTTAACAGGGAGATGAATGGCCGATTGGGCGTTGCTCATGTGTCATGGCGTAAGTCATGATAAATAACTTGAGGGGGCTGACAGGACATTGGACAGTAAAGAGTAGAGATATCAACATCAACACTGGCTCATCCAGCCGCAGTGTAATTTTGCAAGTCGTTAAATCACTGGCAGAGAAATATGAGTCCAAGGTTATTGAGCGCTGTATGAGTGATGGAGACATGGAGGGGTCCACAAGGCTCAAGTTGCTGCACAAATGAGATTTAACACTGTGTCATCTCATAAACCTTAGCTTCCCAGAGAAGGGGAAAAAAATCTGTGTGATACTAAGTTGTGTATATTAGTACGATGATTGAGAGATTTAATACATTTTAATGGTAGGAATGTACTGATTTATCTGAAATGCATCTAATATTTTCCATTATCCACTTCAAGGCTTTTTTTTAATGTATAAGGAGGTTTTTGTGTTTTTTGATGGGCAGTACTTGCCTACCACATAATGGAGGAGCAAAGCAAGAAAGGGTTAGGTGATAGGGCTTGGAGATGTAAGGCAGAGTGGGGGAAAAGGCGGGGTTCACCATCCAATTTGTGATGGACCAGATGCTGTACCCTCAAGCAAGGTATTTTACCCCAAACAGTACCTGTAAAAACTCCATCTGTTGAAATAGGCCTCAGAATATGTCAGCACTAGCTGAGGGCTCTCTTGCTGTGCTCAAGCTGACTGTCTGGCTCTGAGGATCGTGTGTTGTCAGCTGTACCCCATGGGGTGAGAGAGGGAGAAAAAGATGCTGTTGTGGCAGTCTGACAGCAGGGCTGTGGCAGCTGCAGCCTGTACCATCTCTGAGAACCCAGGAGAGGAAGAAAGAGCCAGGGAGAGAGGGGGGTGGGGTCCTATCATAACATGGAACCAGTGTTGTTGAATGTCAGTGTGGTGCAGGGACTACTTTCCTTCTGAATGTCACAAAAAGTGCCATATGCATACAGTTGCAACATTTGCTCCTTTCAATGAAAGTAATGACCAGCAAGTTTCTGGACAGATGTGCCACTAAGTGATCTGTCCTTTCATGTAAGAGAAAGGCAAAGTCAAAAGTTCACAATCTGTGGAGTCTGACAGTTGGTTAAAGCTCCTGCATCTGCACACCAGTAGGTCTTTAAACTAACCTACAAGTTTTGTCTGGAATTTCCTTTAATTCAGACTTTGTGTGGTTAGGAGATTGCAGTATTTCAGTGAATAAAAGCCCCGCAGCTCGCTCAAAGGGAGCCTCAGGCACAGTATCACATTGTGTGATGATGTGAGGTTTTGTTAACCACGCAGTAAATGGAAGTAAATCCATTCCTTCAACCAACTAAGGCAAATAATTTTTGATTATATTCATTTACAGTAATAACATTAACAAATTACTCTAACCTTTTAGTGTACTTGTATTTTTAAGAAAGAGATATATAAAGTGCAATTTCTACTGAAGTATGTTCTTCAAGACATCAAAACAACCAATCTTTTCTCATTTAAACACCACATGTGGCGGTTAAGATGAAAACATGGACACATAAGATGAGCCTAAATGCAGATAAATCCTCTGAATCACAGATACATTCTGCTGAGGCTCAACAAGATGAAAACAAAAATCCCTGGATATATTTAAGGGACCAATTTACCCTCAAGTGCAGCAGAGGTGACAGCTTCATTATGCACCTTTGTTTTTTGAATGGCAGCAGTCAGCAGTCTGATTAACTTTAGGCTCTGAATTTTTTGTATCGATATTAATAGCTTGTAGCTTTGCTAATTTTGGCTCACATTGTGTTGAGGGAACATTCATGTTTTTTCTTTTAATTAAGTTTTAGGATAGGGTTCATGTTTTAATTGAACTAAGTAATGCTCTGTGATTTAAAAGGGTGACCTGAAATTAACATTCACCTCCATTCGTGAGTTGTTATGAGGGAGGCAGGTCTCCAACTGCATGCTAAAAATGTAGCATTCACACATTTAAGTACATTTTTACTCAAAATTTCACTAAAACTTGACTACAGTGTTACCATAGTTACAGCATAGCCTACTTATGTTATTTATATACTATTTAAATTTGAGACCATGCTCAGATGTTTTCTCTGCTATTCTAAATTTAAACAAAGAAGAGATGGGATGCCTTATGAGTATTTTTAATCATTACTTTTCACTTGAGGTTTGGTGATAAACTGAGAAAGGCGAGCCAGAAACCAGAATCACCAGTATCGCCACATTCAGGAGGTTCTGCTCACACCAAATACCGCTCAGCACACTCTCATTCCACTGAGAGGAAAAAGCATTGACTGCACATTTCCACCAAGTTAATCTAACCTCACAATTTCCCTTTGGTTCAGAGTGACAGTTTTCTAATAGTTTGCTTGTAGATGCAGCTGCCCATCTCCTCAGACTCCTAACAAGTGGATTCCACCCCCTTTGCAGCAGCTGCAGTCAATAGCAGGATATCTGTACCTCTCAGTCTTCTGTGCTTTGCTGGCACCTACAATAATTTGGACCCGCCAAGGCAAAAAAAAAAAAGTTTCATTTGCAAATGTGGTCGAGCAGTGGAATGAAAGTCAAACACTATGTCTATAATGTTTTATTTAGTCAGAGTAGAGGTTTGTTTAAAGTTTTATGATTACATACATCACTAGAACAGAATAATGTTTAAAGAACTGTGGTTTTCTCACTTGTAACAGCTCTTTGTGTGTTCAGGTATGTGTGAGTGTGTGTGCACACATGTGGAAAAAAAATCAATCCCCATAGCAGTAATCAATGGTGTGCAGTAATTTTGTTAATTAAAAGCTGGGGGGCATCAGACAAGCCCGGGTGTTGGATCTTCATTTTAGAGGTGGCATAATTACATGCTATACTTTGTAAAATGGCTTATAGGGATTTAATGTCTGGGCAGGAGAACACTGAATATTCATCAGGCATTGTTAAATGGTGTTTGAAGACGCACCACTACTTTAGGTGATTTACACTTACTCTTCAGTCACTCACCCAAACAAGCGTTAGTGGAAAGCAACTCAATGGGCCGCAGAGTTAAACCATTAACAACTGAACAGAAGCACGTTTTAGACATTAAAGCACCAAGACATGAGAGATGCTGAAGCAACAATATAAGCCAACTGTCCTGGCAAGAGAAAAGACACTAATTAGTGGTCATATGCTGAGACTAAGTGTGCTTGGAGTGAAAGCCCAAACCAAATAGGAACACAAGGGATGAATTGTCTCTAATTTGAAGTCATTTTGATGGGAAACCTGAGCATGGTTTGAGCATATGGCAGACAATTCAGCTGTGTTTTGATAGTGTTCATAACAGGCACCATCACCATGCCTCATTTCAACCCAAGTGCACTTTACTAAAGATAAATGCAGCATAGAACCAAGAGGAGGTGTAAATTGGTACATAATTGCATTTGCCAGAGAAAAACCTGTATGCAAATCTTGTCCCATATGCACTTGCAGTGTAACACCTACCTACCTTATTCATAAAAATGTCTGTTCGTCTTTCGTACCTATTAAATTTGATTTAATTTTGAGGAATAAAATGAGTTCTTGTCTGAATAAGGTTTGCTCAGAAATTGTGGATCTGGGTAGCATATGCTTGTGCCTGTAGTGTGTGATGAAAGCCTGCTTTCTCATTTGGTCTCTTAACCGGAGCTAATAATGGTGCTGAGGTATTGAGAGGATTTCATTTGGGTTATTTTCTTGGACTTGAAATAAAAAAAAAATTATCAGAGAATTTGCATTTCCATTACAATGTGAGGCCTTATACAAACTATAGACAGGAAGTTTTGTGTTAATGTCTATTTTCACAGTGATAACAAGTAATTTGATCAGGGGCCAGAACCATACAACTTTGTAGGTGCACAACCTGAATTGTGCGCATGCACAAAGGCAGACATGAGCCAACACAATTTTACATAAGAATGCATAATAACTGTGTTGGCTCAAAGAGCAAAATGTTGCAGTTTTACATAGGTTAAGGATCCACACATTTTCCTACGAGGTTTCTATACGATAATATACCAGCAGCCATCACCCTCCGGAACAAGGCCCTATCTTCGACTTCAATTTAATTTTTGTATCATCATTGTTATTATTATTTGAAAAAAAAAAAAACTCTGCTACAACAATAATTTCCCCCTAAGAGGGATAAAGTATTTTTCATCTCATTTCATTTCATTTCATTTCATTTCATTTCATTTCATTTCATTTCATTTCATATGCAGCTCATATTGCTGATTTGGTCACTATTAATGAAGAAAAGGGTTGAATACAATAATTCTATAGTAGTCCTTAAAAGGTAAACTATCAATATCACAGCAGAGAATTAGACAGGAATACAGAAAAATCTATACAAAATAAATGAAAAAAGAAAAAAGAATTGCACATATCACACAACTGACACCCATCGCCCATAGACATTTTCCAACATCCTCTCATTTTTTCAGTGTGCTCTTATTTGTGTACGTCAATGATTAGGAAGTAAAACCACGTGGTTAGGGGTAAATGTGCATGTGTAGGGCTTTACATGTTTAATGTTTTATATATGCGGATGCTTCCCTACACACACAAAACATAAAGAGCATACAAATACGTCGCCATTTCACAGTTTTTAACCCTGAATTGTGACACTAATATATTTTGAACATGGTGACAAATGTACATAATAGATGTTTTCTTGTGAGCTGTGTGTGCAAACACATTGTTTCTGTCAGATTTATATAACCATGCATATGCATGATCCTTTTTAATAAATATCAATCATCATGAAATTGTATGCATGCCCACGAGCCTGATTTCATAAACCATCTTTAGCCTTGAATGGGTGTTGACAATCATTTGCATACAAAAACACCGTTTCCATGACAGTTACTAGACATAGCATTGAGGACAGTTAAAAAAGAAACCAACACCAAATATGACATATGTGTATTTCTTGCAGTATACTGGAGTTTATTGTCCTGCTGGGGGAGACTGCTGGCATTGGCAAATATTTCTGCCATGCTGGAGGTGTATATTTGGTCTGGAACAATGTTTGTGTGGGTGGGACATGTCAAAACAACACCCAAATGCATGCCAAGGTTTTCCAGCAGATCGTTTGATTATAATAGAATAATCAATGTTATTTCCATCATCCATCAGTGGTTTTAATGCTGTTGCTGATTTCACACTGGCAGAAACACAGTTGACTGACAAAGCTGTTTGTCTGATTCTGTGAGTTCCCTCTCAAAATAAGGAGCAAAGAGCCACAAGACACCAGTCTGTCTCCACATGTAGCCTTCACTCTGAGTGGAATGAACTTGATACAGGATCAGTTTGCGTTCCATCTGATAAGCTAACAGCACCAACAAGATCTGTGCTCAGATGACGCAAGTGAGTTGTTTTTTTCTCCCCTTAACCATATTGTTTATCCCCAGTAATGCTTTATGACAAGTTTCCTGTTTGTTTGCCTGTGCTGAGTTGTTTTATTTGGCATTAAGGGAGAGCCAGCTGGACTATAGCCTTATCTCTAAGCCCTCACTCCATCCTGCTGTGAAGTGCTTGTATCATGTCTACTCTTATCACATCTCTGTCCCTACAAGCCCTGTGCATCCCCTTCAGCTTGCTGCTGGGCTCAACCTGCTTCTTTAATGGGAGGAGAGGTGATACACACATGGTAAAGTATCGTGCAATGTTTTAATTAAAAGACCTGCTTCAAAGGAGGGATACTCAGAGGGTGAGAGGTGGACCATAGGGTGAGAGACATCTGCCCTCACAAGCACCAAGACAGATGGACATCTTCATGGGGTCGTTCTATGCTTATTAATGCGAAAATAGGATTGTGTTATTAATGGCCTGGAGTACGAAAGTTTATGATGGTTTTTGACTTCTTATCTTCAGTCAATATATCTGGTAAATTTGGTAAAGCTGCAGGCAATCTATCTAGTAGTTTATCCGGAAATAAAAACCCAACAAAGTCTTAATTTAGGAATATTTAGAATATATTTAGAAACGATATCTTGGGGATTCGTTCACGCCAGGAGCCAGCTCACTCAAGACCACAGAGCCCACCACCACTGGAAACCACCTATCAGGGCAGGCTGAGGTCCTCACCACAGGACCCAAGCCACCCAGACAAGGGCAATCCTCACTTCAACTATCCTGCAGTGAGCAGACATAGACTGTTTAAATTAGTGTTTCCCAAACTTTTTCTGCAGGGCCCCCTTTTCATCAGCAACAATAATGTCAAGCCTCCCTCTTCCATCCTACCACAACTACAATGTGCTCTTCAACACTTACAATGAAATGTCCAAAAAAATGCACCCAAAAATAGTATTGTTTGACAGATCTTATCTGCCACTTCATTAGTTATAATCAAAACCATATCTCTGGCGGAGGGAAATATTAATTCCACTGCTATAGTGTGAGGCTTTTTAGACCGGAAAACTCTGCACACTACTTTCCATGAGGTGTTTCAGCATTTCATGGTTTTTATAAAATAACTCAGCTATTTACCGCAGTTTCGTAGTTTATTTCTGAGGTATCGGAATGAGAAGTCCCCAAGTGGTTTGGTAACTTGTTTGGCTTCATACTGTCAGCTAATATTTGCTGTCATGCCAATATTCTCAGACATATGACACACTGTCGTTTGTGTTCATTACCCAGCGGTGTACTGAAGCCCAGGGCAAGAAACGTCTTGACATATTTTTTGATTGTTGATTCATCATTGTGTGTCCGTTGGTACTTCCAGAAATGTGTCCATGTTTTGCTAGCGGTGCAAAAACTATACGTAGTATTTAGCTTGGCTACATCAGGGAAATGTGTTCACTATTTCCATTTTTATCTCCTTTAGTCTAGAATAAAGTCTAGACTAATATAGAATATGACAAGTTTCCCATTTGTTTACTTGTGAGACTAACATAGTTTATAGGATATATAGAATACACTGGGCCATCTTTGATGAAGGGAAAGAAGAAACTCAGACATTCTTAAGTATTTTCATACCATCAATCCAACCAGGCTTTGTGCAGGTAATGAGGAAGATAGTAAAAACAAAGATTTTTCTTGATGATAAATATTACACTTTTTTCAATTCTTCTTTCCTTTAAATTTTTTTTGTTTGATTTTGAAATCACCAACCTCAGTGCTTAAGTCATATTTTCAAAGTGTCCCATGTTTATGGTCTGAATCAGAAAGGACAGGGTGAAGCATCAAATAGAGCAACTTTTCTTAAATTACTAATTCACCACAGATGTGCTGTGAACTTTGAAAGATGTTCTGTGTATTGCTCTTTTATGGCAGTTTGAAATTCACCCTGACTGTATGATCCTGATATATATCCTTGATTCACATTGGCTTCTCTTTCTTGAATTTTTGTTCTATTGTGGAATTTAATTGGAAAATTATAATGTTGCTTCTCATGGGAGCATGGCATGTTTGCCAACATCAGTTATAACCATTTTGTTTAAATTCAATGTAGTTTTCAAACATTTTTCTCGGTTCCTTACATGCAAATTTCATTACGTTTTTATTGTGCAGCACATTTAGATTTTCTAATCGTAAGGAAACACAACAACAATAGTGGTAATAACATATTTCCTGTTTTTTGATGTAATACATATATGCTTCTATTATCTCATTGTTAATTCATAAGATCTTCAGATGAATTATAGATGATGTCCTTTGAGACCAGTGCCCATGTGTCTACACGTATTATTAAGAGAATAACAGATCATATCAGGCTGGTTTTCCTTTGGTGTCCGACTGGAAATTCTGTTTCAAAACTAGTATTGCACAAATCATACATCATCATGCATGATGTTGTATATTAAGGTCTTATTTTCTGTGTTTTTGAGGCTTTCTCTTTTTGTTGCATGTTTGCTGCTTACACCTCGACTAGTCTTCATAAAAAGAAGACAAAGAATAACTATTCATTGCTGCAATCTGGAATTTATTTAGATATTTCCTCAAAAATTTATCTTAATCTTGGATAAACGTTTCACTAGTTCTCTATTTAGATAACCGAGATAATAATGACTCTCAGCCTGATGAAAATTTATGATTATCATACTTGCTAGTGTTAGAATGATACACTTCACTGCTGTGTTTAAAATGGCACTAATTAAACATTTCACTGCCACATTTCAATTATTTCCACTTGTGGGGAAAATTGGCCTGAAGCAAACTGGAGGCTGTGCCCTATGCATCTTTTGGAGATCCTGAATAATCATGATAATAATCTCCCCCAGCAACAGGATTTTTTTTTTCTAAAGTAATTATCATAAAACATTGGTCATTTTAAATGGAGAACTAATACAACCCAGACAATTATAGAAAGAGGGGTTGAGGGGAGAGAAGTGGTGAGAAGATTAAATCACTAAACCCTATTTAGAGCAATGGAAGTGGGAAGATTTCTATTTCAAAATGTAAAGTAAGTAAAGTAAAGTATTTATTCTTCTAAGAGATTATGTAGGTTGATAGGTTGGTGTGCGATAGGTTGTTCTGATGTTTTCGTAATTTCCAAGGCTATCTGTTTAAATTCCAAAAACTGCTAAATACTTATGTTCAGTTTTTAATTTTGTGACACTGCTACACCGACACACCAAAACTTCCACACACATGGCTAAAAAGGTCAAGCAGTTAATCTAACGATAAACCACGATAAATTACAAAGACCAATTTTACAGAATAATCCATTTAATATCAGTGTGAGGTGACCAGGCTGTAAATACAGCAACTAGCTGCTGTGATGCATGGCTGCTGAAGGCTGAGGTGGAAATAAACTCTTACTGGTGTCTCCAAGAGACGGAATAAAATCCAGGGTCACATTCTCATTTCTCCTAGTCTTTCTTGCTCTCGGTTGGTTTCTGGTGATTTGTTGGGTTGATGTTTTCTGACATGTAATGTAAACTGACTCCTTTTTGGTTTTTCCCCTTCCTCTTTGTTTTGAGTGAATAGCTCTCAAGATCTCAAAGCAATAATAAACAGCTCAGCTGCACACAAGATCTTTATACCCCGCTGAGAATTCTTCCAAAGTAGAAAAGTTTCTGTCAGCTTCAGTGGAATACATGCCATCGTCTTTCAACAAGCTTGCCATATCCTACCAAGATCTTACAATCACAACCAGTCATTATTATTTCTGTAAAAGATCAAAAGTCATCAAAAGCGTTTAAACAGCCACTCATCACGGAATCACCTGATGTTCAGTGAAAATGAGCTTTGTGTGGGAGGAGAGCTCCCAAAGGTGGCAGCTACAGAGCTAAATGCACAATATCAGCTCATCCCTTAATGAAGCTGCTGTAATCACGCTCGCGCAGGACGATCTTCTCTCATTAGCACTGCAGTAGGAGAAATGTGCTGCAACTCTTTGATGTTGTCAAAGATTCTCACAAATATGTTCAGAACAAAGAGTGTCTTCCTCTGTGATGCGGGAGGAGGATGCTTCCTTCTTATGCTGGATGTCAGGAAAATGCCTGAGTGGGGAAATCCTTTGTTTTGCTGTTAAAACAAATTATATATATAAAAAAGAAGACAAATTTGAAAATTTGTTCTCATTTCCTAATTTTAGAGGGATACTCATGATCAAATAACATAGGGCAAGGACTTCAGAAACTAATTTATCTGTGACAGTCGAGTAATTGTTTTTACACATTGTCTACCTGAAATCCATCCTTTTTATGCCAGTGTGAGCTCTAACTCCATTGATCATGAATGGAAAAAGTGATTTATTATATGCATAGAGTATATAGATGTGTTTTGTTGTTTCTTAAACCTAAAACATTGGATCTACCATGACATTATCCTGGAGTTGTATTTGAGACAAGATCTTTTATTTTCTACATGTCATGGGATGACACTGAGGATGGAGTCACCAGCCAAATGCAGAGCAATGGAAGAAACCAAGAAGGGGAGCAAATTGTTTGTAAAGGAGTATAGGCATAAAAAAACAAAAAACAAGGGACTAATGTTTATTTGTCTTGACTCATTTTAGATTGTCTTGAAGGGTTTTGGTCACACATGGGAGCTCCCTACATTGCTGCTGATTAAAAGGCACCACCATTCTTCTGCCTTCATCAGAACAGCTGCAGGGAATTATACCAAACACAGGCTTTTGTAATTGTTTGCATACCTGTAGGGCAGCTGAATTTAGTCAGCTAGCCATGCTCTGTTTACTCACTATGCATGAAAGGAAACAATTATAAGAAAAATATCTGAAATTAATTTTAGCTTAAGAAGACAGTCATGTAGCCTACTGTTCCCATGAAAGCTCTGCAATGATTTTCTTTTAGTCCTCTGGTGTTATCAGTGACTGGAACAAAGCAACCTTTCAAAGGAACAATTTCAAGGCGTTGTATATTGCTGCATTTTTTTCTGTATTTGTGCTGCTCCCAAGCATTACATTTGAAAAATGTTCAGTCTGTTCAGTAATCAACTGATTGATAGAACTCTACAGTGAAGTCACTGCAGTCCTGACAGTAGTTTTCAGAAGGTAAGACAAATGCATACAAAGTAGAAATTATTCACCTGTTTTGATTATTTATGATCATGGACAATGTACTTCAAATGACATTCTCATTTTAATTATGTTAATAATGATAAAATACCTTGTGAAACGACCATTCTTTATTGGCGTGAACATTAAAAACCCAAAAGCAATAATTAGTCAAGAGGATAAACGACAGTAAATGACAGACCAAATTAATGGCAACAAATTTAATGATACCATAGGATACAGTATGATATGATACAAAAGTCAAGTCAAGTCAAATTTAATTCTATAGCACATTTAGAAACAACCTCAGCTGACCAAAGTACAGACAAAATACAGGACAGACAATAAAAACATCTGTCAGCGTGTGGTGCAGGTTTGGGGATTGGACCCAAATGCAAGACTAGGCAGGAGGTAGGCGGATGAAATTGTAAGAAGTTTAATAATCCACAACAAAGGCACTGCTACAGTAGGTTACAAGAACACAAAACAAACCAACAAATAAACAGAGAAACAAAACCAGACTGAGAGAAACCCTGCGAAGATAAGGAATCACACAGCATTGATGATGACCTGTCTCTAGCTGAGGTTGAGGGATATAGGGCTTGACCATCTTGAAAAACAGCTTGTTTTAAAGATAAAACCCAGGTTTCTTGCTGAGGAAATACAAAAGGAACTGAGGTCTCCAATGGCACTGTCACAATTATGTTGTAAAGTCTGGATTCCAAAAATGATAATCTCAGTTTTATTTTGTTCAGGCTGAGGATGTAAGCTGCCATCCAAGACTGAATGTCCTGGAGGCAGTCTAGTAAGGCCTGAACAGAGGCACTGGTTTTTAGGGGTGAATAAATTTGCACATCATCAGCAAAACAGTGAAATGTGATGTTGTGTCTTTTTAAGATAGAACCCAGAGACAGCAAATATAAAGAGAAAAGAAGCAGATTTAAAATTGACCCCTGGGGAACCCCACAGTTCAGCTGTGATTTTGCTGCAGAGTATTGGCCCAGGAAAGAAAAACTCTGATCAGCCAAGTACTGTAAAACACAGAGCCCAATGTTCTTAAAACATCCTTAAAAAGACTGGGTGGAATGCCGTCAAGAGAACAATGAGAAGGTTGTTGACGCTGAACGATCGTGGATAAGGCCGGAAGAGATACCTGCTCAAAGCTCTCAAAAATAAATGAGCATAAGTGAGAATAAGCTTAAGTATAGCGAGTGGGAGGGATGACCTTACAGCAGCAATCTTATCATTAAAAAACTTTAGAAAGTAATTGCACATAGGATTTCAATAAACAACACTGCTATGGTTATATGGATTTAAAAGAGAGTCCAGGACCTTAAAGAAAAACAGTAACTTTATGACTATTGATCAATATAAGATTGGATTAAAACTGAGCTTTAGCTGCTTTAACAACCTTCTGGTATCCCAGTAAAGTGTTTAAAAATAACCAAAGAAACTTGAAGTCGGCCCTTCTTCCATTTCCTTTCTACAGAGTGCAGTCATTGAGCCATGGTTCTGAAGCAGTCTTAGTGTGCTTGTATTTGAAGGGTGCTACTTTATCTAGGATATTACTACAGGTGGAGTTAAAAAGGTTCAGTAAGTTATCAATGTCAAGACTGCAATCATAGTCCTGGAGTACACAGAGAGCAAAATCTTCAGAAAAGTAGGCTGCAGCTGAAGGGGTAAGAGTGCAAGTTCGGCAGGCTGGAGTGGATGGTTTGACTGTATGTGGCAGTGTGATATTGAAGAGGACAGGGAAATGATCAGAAATGTGGGTTTTATGAATCTCACTGACATTTAAGTTTAAACCAAATGACAGTTTGAGACCCAATGTATACTCTTTCTAGTGCATTATTCCAGACACCAACTGGGAGAGGTTAAAAGAGTCAATGAGGTTAAGAAAATCTCTGATCGAAGGATGAGATTCACAAAAAAGATGAATGATGATATCCTCAACAATTAAAAAAACAATCATGGTTTACTGCTAGACTTGCCACAAAGTCTGCAAACTCATGAATAAAATCCTTATTGAACTGCAGAGAATGATATACCAGCGTGCACAGGATTGCCGTATTGATGTTGACAACAAAAGTCTGCACCTCGAACCAAAAAACAGAGGATGGATGTGATAGCTGACATTGAAAGCTGGATTTAAAAACAGCTATTCCACCGCCTCGACCTGTGGTACGAGGGGAGTTGAAGTATAAGCAGTCCAGAGGGAACAGCTCAGGAAAGGGGAATGACTCACTGGGCTGAACCCATGTCTCTGTGATGAACATTAAATCCAGCTTATGTGAAGAGAAGAAGTAATTTAGGATCAAAGTATTGTTTGCTATGGATCAGGTATTTAGAAAAACAAGAGAAAGTGTTGTCCCTTCCTGGATCAGTGGAGAAACATGGCGCAATGACCGGACATTTCTAAAATCCACACCACTGAATTGGACCTGAAGGCAGAGGAAGCAGAGTCTGTAGCGGCAGGCGGAGGTCCTCGCCAGAGGAGAAAACAAACCACATCCAATGAGGGCACAGGATCGCCCGAACAGATGACATCCTTGAGCGGAGAGACATAAAACAATCCCATAGCGGGATCTCAGAAAGCACCTGAGTCTCACCCAAACACCTGCCCGCCTTCCGCGTTTCTTGGAGGGCTTTTTACCGGAGGTTGTTGGCCAGATTGCCCACCTGTATGATGGGTTGGACACCAATTGAGTAGTAAAATGCAATGCCCGATTCCCAGGATTACGTTTTAAAAGTTCTCCATATGAATTATTAATACTAAGAAGAGCTTGGCGATCATAGACCAGCAGAGCAGAGACAACTAAGCAAAACAACCAAACACAACAATGCTGACAGACGGCAGGCCTTCTTCATTGGCGCCATCTTGGAAGTACTAAACAGTATGAAATGAGATATGATATGATATGATATGATATGATATGATATGATATGATATGATATGATATGATATGATATGATATGATATGA
>JAOXYM010000021.1:10935259-10952019 GCA_028567055.1 Leptatherina wallacei
TATGATATGATATGATATGATATGATATGATATGATATGATATGATATGATATGATATGATATGATATGATATGATACGATACATTAAGATAGAATACGATACTTTATTAGGAAATTTGTAGAAGAAAAGACTATTAGTCCAATGTTTAATATATAAAGTGAAAAAATGAATTTAGTTCATACTTCACATACACTTGACAGGTTTTGATATAATAAAACTCAATGTACAATCCATGTTCTAATGCCAAGATTAGGATAAAATAAAAAAATCTAAGTTAATTCAAAGTAGAATGAGCAGTTTTTTTTTAAAAGAGTGTGGCTGGAAGGAAGTGGTTATTAGCATTTTATTTATCTATTTGTATGTATAACTTCTGTGATTCACAGTTTAAAACACATCATTAAATCTGTTAAACACTTTGTGATTCAGATAGAGTGACCGCTTTGTCATTAGCACGTTAAGTTCTTTGGACACCCATGACTGATGTAAACTAAGGTAATACATGCCCAAGACTGTCACGTTCAGGGATCAGTGCTCCCTGGATACATCATCTGCCACTGAACAAACACACCACTCCACACTTTACACCAGCGTAATTATACCAGGAGGAAATCAATTCTAAGCTGAGGGAAATCAAGGTTTTAATTAAATTAAAGATATGGCCGCACTTGGATTGCAGTGTGAAGGTCGTTAGTTCTTTACAAGCTGGTGGTTCAGGCTTGGCTGCACTCTGGAGGACATTCAAACACTACTACTGTTAACAAGGAAGTCAATGGGCTAAGTTAGTTTCAGGAGCATTACAGTGCTGAGGGCTACACAAACATCCAACATAACAATGATTTTGGGTGAAGTTGCCACAGAACTTCACTACATTAAACCTGCTTCCAGAATTGGGCAAAATGAGCAATTAATTCAGAATAATCCAATTGATGAATAGTAAGTCTTTGATAATATTGGGTAAAATAAAAAGAAAGTTACGTCTAACTCTCTTTTACATGAACAAGTGTATTATATGTGCATTTACTAATAGATGCAAAATTGAATCAATAGATGTCAGAAAAATGTTTTGCTACAGAAATTAGACCCTTACAGGTTGCAACATTTAAGCTCTGATATCTCACATCATTGCCAGTTATTTAGAGATGCAATTGAACTTCTTGAACAGCTACGATTCTGAATTTGATATAGTTTGAATTATTATTTTTTTAGAATTAAGTCTTATAAATCCCACCTGAAATACAGTATCTCACCATTCTAAGAACAGTGCTCTGGACTTCTTGAGAAAGATGCATCTTGCATGTACAAGTAGGATTAATGGTGATAATAGCAAATTGAGCTGCTGTAGCTTGCCTTTCTGCTACTTAGAAGCAGAGTGGAACTCTGGATTTTACAGCTCCCAGGTGACGAGCAAGCTATCGACGTAAGGCAGGAGACCCTCCTGAATCCTGATTACAGCCACTTTGTGACACCTGGGAGACTGAGAAAGTCGTCTTTTAAGCCTGTCATAAATATTCACGGCAACTTAATTGTGCGTGCTGAAGTGATATAAAGACCCACCAGCGTCACACTTCTGAGGAGTTGATGCCACAGAACACAGTGCTTTGGCACCTCACAGGGACATGACTCGTGACAAACTCACAAGAACAGCGTGTTGCAAATCTTGGTGTCATGAAAAATGTTCATGTCTGCAGTCTGTGTGGTCACACATTCAGCCCCACTTTGGTGTCTCCTGCCTGCTGGACCCGCCTGTACCGTGGCAGCTTTCCTAGGTTCAACAGCCACCTCCTGCCTCCCTCACCACTGTGTCCTCCAGCTTTTTGTTGACTTTTCCACTAATTGGAGCCTGCATAAACAAAGCGTGGAGGGGACTTGGCAGTATAAAATGTTCAGATAATTAGTTTTTCAGGGGTGGGGGACTGTGTCTGTGGACATTGATCTGATGGTTTGCCATATTGAATGAATGAGGGAGGGACTCTTGTGACGGTGACAGGTAGCCTGTCTCATAGATCACAGCTTCTCATCAATACCATTTCTCCTCTTCAGTAGTGTGCTGCGAAGCATTTCTCAGAATGACACAGGTGCCAATTGATTTGAGGTATTACTGGGGAGGTTTCTGTTATAATCTAACACATTATGAAATTATTTTGTCACTCCTTTTCTATTAGCTTTTACTACATTTGCATCTTGCCTTTGTTACTGATGACTTTAAAATGAAGAAGAAAAAAATATTCCATAGGTTTGCATTTGCACATTATTTGCCTTTAAGGTGTGACTTACACCAGCAGAGTCTAAGCGGTTTCTTTTCTCCTCTAACATGGTAGGGGTTGCTCTGTGTGTGTCTGTGTTTGTGTGTGCAAAGTGTGGCAGGAATAAAGATGAAGGTGGTGAAGAGGAGTGTTGGGGTGCAGGTGCACCATGTGCACGGGAGGTGACCTTGGTCATTGTGGCGACTGCAGAGAAGAGCCAGCCATCTGTCTTGCGCCATGAGGAGGTGACCTAGGATCATTGTTTAGTCCAACTGAGTACACTAGGGTCACAGGGAGAGCCAAATTTCCCGGGTGGGGGCTAAAGTATGGTGTCTGAGTCTTATAAATACTGACAAGAAAATTAAGATGTAGACCAAAGGTGTACAATGAATTAATCCCCATTTTTTCCTTCAAATATTGAGCCAAGCTGCTATCCTCTGTTACTTTGGGAGACTAGAAGAACTGCTGCATTATCTCTGAGGCTTCCCCATTCAGATTACTCTTTTTATTCCGATGAAATAGCCTTGGCCATAATTATTCTGTCATTTTGATGTGGCACCCCATAACCTCTTAATCATTTGTGAGGCGTTTTATTGAAAGCATCAAGAGGAGAAGTGATTCGGACATAATTTGCTCCCTGACTCATTTTAAAATGGGCTTTTAATCCCCATTTTATATGAACTATTCACCAAAAACTGCATTTCTTTGTGTCAGTTCACTCACTGTTCTGTTGTTTGCCTAAATACTGATGGAAACCTTTGGAGATTGAAAAAGTAAATAAAAAAGATACTTCTTAAATACGTGAAGGCATGATTAAATAATTTTGCATATATTCTTTAACAAGACCTAATGTCTGGAGTAGTGTTGGGCAGTTAATTGAATGATTTGCATGAATAATCAGCTCTTGACAACTTTGATAAATCACGCTTCTATTCAATTATGCTGAAAAAAGGAAGAGTTACAAATTGAAGTTGCCTGTTTGGCAGTGGTGATTTTTTTAAAGTAAAAAATTTTAAATGGTCATCAACTGTGGCATTTGTGTGTTTGGAGTCTCTAGACTCTTTCAGACCACTCTCAGCCATCTCATGCCCCCTTTTCCCCCATTTGTCCGTAACCCTAAATTGATGTGCACCATCATGAAGGATGTCTCGGACCCCCTAAAACACATCTGACGGCGACAGAAGGCTGGAGGGGAGGAGCTACAAGTCAGGGCACACAGGTTCATCCTTTTCAAAAAAGTTTTCAGCACATTTGACAAATAAAAGGGCTGTTGTGTTACTTGTTGAATTAAAATAAACAAAGGTATGATTTCATGAGCACGGTTATTGTGCATATGTAAAATGGAAAAATAAAGCAGTGAGTGGCACCACATAATGGACAGATGAAATATTTATTTGGAGTTTGAAAGCATGCATGAGGGACAACAGATGGTAAATGTGGGAGAAACAGAAGCAAACAGGAGTGCAGACAAAAAAGAGAGAAAATTATGATGTCAGTCATGTAAAAACGGTGGCTTCAGTGAACATAATATCAAATAGAACAAAGGTAATGCAAATGGAGTTGGAAAAAAAAGCCATGACTGGTTTGTATGTTAAGTGGCCGGTGGGAAACAACAGTATTTGTTTCGGAATCTTTTGGTTGGTACCAATGGCAACACCTGACCGTTCTGCATCAACTCTCCTGAATTTAGAACTCAAGAAAGTGTTTTATTGAACACAAAATCGGTATCCACACACAAATGTGGAACACATGATCAGTATTTTAAGACATCTTTGTCAAAAAATACAAAGGTGTCCAGTGTTAAAGTTAACAGTTCTTTCATTTTCTGAGGGAAACTGATGTGAAACAATCCATTTATCTTCTATTGTCAACAGCTACTTACCACAGGTCTGACCCTACGAATATTATATGATACTATGATATCAAATGTTCCTGAGAAATCCATTGTGACGCATGCACAGAACACAACATTGCCATCTTTCATGTCAGACCTAAAATGTTCTAAGATGTTCTGGAGTGATGGCATTTAATAACACTTTTGAATTGTGTCTTAAAACACATTTTTACTCCTTCACTTTTAGCACAGCATTAAAATGATGTGGTCTCATTTGTCTTTTAATGTATTTCAGCCTTTTAATTTCTTTTCATGAATCATAGTCTTTTTTAAAGCATTTTTAGTCTTGAACTACAGTATGTTAATCTTTTCATTTCTTTCAGTCTTTTTATTGTTTTAGCCTATTAATTTCATTTAGTGTGTTCTATCTTTCTGATTTTATTTTACCCTCATGATAAAATCTTAATCTAATTTCTTCTAATCCATTTTAATTTCCTTTAATCCATTTTAATCTTTTAATTGCTTTTAGTGTATTTTAGTTTTAATTTCTTGTCATTTTGTATTTTTTAGTTTTTAAATTTCTTTGGTATATTTCATACATATTAATGTATTTTATTTCTCAAGTCTTTTCAGGATTATTTGGAGTGCGGACTTTCTGGTTGTGTATGGAATGTTTCTGTTTTGACAATTATATTACAGCTTATTGGCAACCATGTGTTTTATAATGTGCTAAGTGGATTGGAAGACAAATATCTTTAATATTTCCTCTGGAATTTCTACTGAGACTTTGCACAGACTGCTGGTAAATCTCCAGATCATCAACGGATGAGACAATGTTAGACAATATTCTGGAGTATTTGCTGCTACTGTGAGAGTGTGTGTTGATTAGAGTTTGTGCTTTCTGCTGACCTGTATGCTGTTGTCTGTGCACTATCCACTCTCGTTGCTACTCAGAGATACACGCCATACTCTTCCAAGCACAATAAGGAACCACATCTGCTATTCCCAACATGTTATAAAGAAAACAGCAATTTTCACGGCCTAATTTCTGCATCATGTGCTGTCTCCTTTGCACTTCAGACAGCCCCTCCGCCTCTTTTTTGCATTTGCAGTCAGAAGAGCGGGTCTCCTGCAGAATGCCTCCTGCCGTGATGTGGTTGTGTAAACAGCAACTGCAGAGAAAAAAACTGAACAAACTCAAACTCTTTTCATGTGTGAAAACAGTAATTGATTGTTTTGTTATAAAAGAACATAGATTAAAAGGGATTACATTTGGCGCTTTATATTCAGTCAGCATACTAACATAGACTTAATCATAGTGATTGACACAGGGATGTTTAGATTTATTTATCGTGTTCATGATGTTAGTTTAGCTTGGCAGGTTGCTGAAACACATTTATTTGGAGGTGCTTTTTCAGTGTGGCTTGGGCATCTGGTCAAGATGCCTCCTGGATGCCTCCCTGGGGAGGTATTCCGCGCACATCCCACCCGGAGGAGACCTCGGGATAGGCCCAGGACATGCTGGAGGGATTATATCTCTCGGCTGGCCTGGGAGCGCCTCGGGATCCCCCCGGATGAGCTGGCTGATGTCTGGGTTACCCTGCTCAGGCTGCTGCCCGCGAGGCCCGACCCCGGATAAGCGGAAGAGGACTGTACGGTACAGTTTTCAGTGTTTGACTAATTTTAAGTTTGACCAAATGCTGCAGCTGTGAAAAATCTGAGGCACAAATGTTACAAAAATGTCATAGCAGTCAATCCAGAAAATGTTGACATTTTAATCTGGACCAACTTGACTGTTATAAACATACATATGCAGCCGGCATATATTAAATTATAACAGCTTATAGTTTTATTCTAACACTTGTTCTTTAGGTTAGTTTTTGGTAAAAACAAGAAATCATACCATACTGTGCTTACTGATGAGTTAGAAGCTCCCATCAGTTTAGTTCTCATGATTACGGAGTAACTCCGTAAAGCCTCATGGAACCATGATATTTTTTGGCTATCTTTTTTTATAATACTTTTGTCATGTCTTCAGCGGTCCCCAGGGAACATGCTTAGGACCAAATGGGCCATCTAACCAGACAAAGACCTTTGATGAAGCAGTCAGTCTGACAGGGAGGTGACAGACATGCAATCAAGGTGTTAGATGATAGTAAGGCTATAATGTCCGTCCTTTCAGTATAATCACAACCCCATTGCTCAAGTTTTACTTGGCAGTTTCAATCACCATCCTGTTTTTTTCCACACAAGGTTTGACCCTCTCAGCTTGTTCCTCATATTCTTTCCTCTAATGACAAGTTTCACTTCTCACCTCACCCTCATTAGTCACCTTTGTAGGCAATAACACTATTTCTGAAGTGTCTATAAATTCACAAAAACAATTTTTTAGAAGAAAGCTATCACATAAAATCAGCTTAGTTTGTGTTAATATAACTATGGTGCAAATTTTTTATGCTACTGATGAAATAAGTCAGTCTTAGCACGATTAGCTAAAAGGAAAGTGCAATTAAGTGTTAATCACACCCAGCTTCAAAGGCTAAGCTTTCAACTTCCTGGACTCCAGCTGGACTTAAGAATTCAAAGGTTGCAAATAGAAAATATGAGTGAGATCAGAGGTCGCGGTCAAGCTGCGGCCTGTCAGCTGCTTAGAGGATAAAGAGTGACAGAGTAGCAAAAGCCTTATGAAAGTCACATAAAATAGGTTTACAGCTCTACATAGTAAAGCTGCACCCCCTTCACATCTCTTTACTCTGTTTGCAGTGCACTGACACAAAGTACGTCAATGCTAAGTCACTCAAGAAGTACATGAGAGCGGGGTCGAGCTGCTCCCACTAGCCCATATGACTAAGCCGGGTATTCCTGTCACTTCCTCAGTTTAATGGGGAAACTCTCTGGTTAATTGGTGCAGGGACTCTTTGAATCAGAGCATGCATTGTTGAGTTTGCAGTGACACATCCTTTGTCGTTACCCACAACATAGATTTAAACAAGTTTAATCCGTTTCCCAGATGCTCAGCACATCTCACACACTAATTGTCAATGTCAGAGGACTTCTTGGGATATTGTGGGTTCATTTCATGGAATGAAGGCTTGTTGACAGTGCACAGTTGAATCTATCTTAATCCTTTGTTGGAGCAGTTGGTGTTAGGTGAGATCCCCTGGATCACCCACATATCATTTAAATTTTTTTGTCCTTTATGAAATGACACAATTAACATGTTGTTACTGTTTTATTTTATTTTCCTTTTTTTAAAAATAACTGGTCTTAAGCATCATAGCAAGCAGAATGGTGTTCAAGACCTTTATGGATATATGGCCCGTCTTAATGAATGTTATTCTTTATTTTAAAACTAGTCTATTGCTGAATTTACATATAAATGCTTGATCTGACAAGGGGGGCGGGGGCCAAAGAAAGGACAGAGTAAACAGAAGTGGAAAAGAGAGTGAAGAGGAGGAAAATGAGACAAAGATTCACCAGATAGAAAGCAACAGCATCAGCTGTTCAGTCTAAGCAGGAAAAACCAGACAACCAACACTCCACATGTAAGGAAATAGAAAACCACCTGCAACATCTTCAAGAAAAACAAAGATGACAATCATCAGGAGTGCCTATAAAAAGACAGACAGGCTAAAAATAAAAATCATGAATCACAACAACAAAAACAGCAACACAAAGAAAAAAACATAGTGATTAAACCCACAAGACAACCCAGTGACTTTCACATGCAGGTTAGTAAATATGGGGCAAAATATCAGGCATGAATGGTGATCAGTGATTGTGCCAATGCAACCGCATCCCCTGCAAAGACCAGAAGCAGACCAGGGGGCCCCCAGGACCTGGTAGACCAGTAGCAACCCCAGAGCACAAATCCCATCAAGCCTACCACAGAGACGACAACGCATCCACCCAGAAGTTGGCAGAGGAAGGCCCCAGCCAGGAACGGCAGCCATCAGCCCCGCCAGGCGCTGCCCCCCCAGAGACGGACAAAGCCCGAGAGCCACCCAAACCCCAAGGCAGATGCCCTGCCCAATGCCCAAGAGGACCAGGCCCCCCTAGACAGCCCTCCAACATGGGTCAGCACCCACCCTGATGCCCCAGTCAGGCATCCCGGGGACCAGGGAACAACCTGGCTTTGAGATGGAAAACACAACATCGGACAAAATAAGAAAACGAAAAAGCTCTAAAATTTAAGTTACTTTTCAGGAAACACAGCATCTCACCAACCATAATGTGCTTTTAGAAAACACTGTAATAAAATACAAAATATTACATCTACGAAAGCTTGATAAGACAACAACAAAAAGACATTTTGGAATACAAGTATTTTTGGAAGTGTTGTTTTCTCAAATTTTCCCAAAACTTTTTTTCTGAAATTGTGCTCATCAGTTTTCCGGTTGTTTTTCACCGAGTTCATACAACGTTACTGGGTGGCGCCCTGTGTTTCAATAATGGTTAAAGATCCAGTGAAAATAGTGGAGGCTCGGCTGTCTCCGCTGAATGCATTTCTTTTGTTGGTGTATTCAGTAGATATGCATTGGGTTTAAACTCTACTTGAATTTGCAGCCTTGCAGGTGTGTGGAACTGTGTTGGTTTCTTTAAGATGACATGTCTCTGAAATGGTTAATTTCATGGTTGACACGTGCATTACACCATCCCCCTCTTTAGTAGGTGAGGTTCAGGGCTTTGTAAATGCATAAGGTTCTTGAACAGCACCTTAGACATTCATTCTTTGACTGAGTCCAGCATGTGTGAAATGGTGAGTGGTGAATCCTTCTTATTCTTTTAGTGCTGAAAGCACCTCCTTTTGATTTCTTAGGCTCCGTTACTCTTCAATCTGGACTATGCTTAAAGGCAAAATACAGAATAGATTGTATGTGAGCAGTTATATCAGCAAAAATGTTTGGCCCAAACATGCCCCAAATGTCGCCTTGACTTACAGCATCAAGTGAGTGTAGCTGCCAAAATTCAGCCACATGACCACCACATGTGGCCTACAAGGAAGTTGCCATTAGGAAGGCTTCCCATATTAGGACCACTTCTGGACCACAAAATACTTGCCTTAATCTACATCCAGGCCAACAACTGACATTTGGACCACATGTGGCCCACAGGAGACTTGCCATAATCCAAGTCAGGCTGGCAACTGACATCTGGTCCACATCTGGCCCACATAACACTTACCAGTGCTGTAACTGAGCCATAAGTGCCAAAAATATCCTGGGTTCGGCCCAAATGTGTCTGCTCTCTGGGCTGTTTGTTTGGTTTTTATAAAATTTCGTATTAAAGTACTGTACCTTTTGCATAGTAAATTAATTCTTTTTACATTTAAATGCAGTTTTAACATATTATTAAAAAGGGGTAGAAACACCTTCACTGTGCTTATGTAGTCTTGATTGGACAGTTTTATGTCCTTGTCTGAAATTTACTGTATAACTTCATGGCCCACCACACTGCAATCCAAAGCAAGTGTGAGGCCACTCTGAGTGCAGGACTGTTGCTATCAAATTAATTCAGGAGTGTCTCGTCAATGACCTTTGCAGCCAGTTCCCAGATGGAAATCCCTCTAAAATGCACCATGTGTGGTGACCATAATCTTGACCCCTGGCCAGGGTCATTGAACTTGACAGGATCCTCACCTTGTGGAAGATGGAACATGGAAGACATAAGGTTCACAGTGACCCTGGCTTTTAACATAAGTGGTTTTTATATGCCCTTCCACCTGACAGTGACAAATTTAATCTTTATTTTTCTTTTCTTTTTAAAAGAAATATTATGATGAGAATAAGAGGTAGTCATTTATTCTTCAAGCATGGCTGGAACATTTACTTGACAGCCATTCTAATAAATCATCTAAAATTGCTAGATCCCACTAGGCAAATCACATACAGAGAGAAGTATTACCTCCCTCCTTCTTGTATATTCAGATAGAAATAACATTTGAATGCACTAGTGCCAAACGTTGGCAAACAGAGAGTGAGAACAGTATGAAACAGATGCCACCACAGATGGGGGATAAACGGTCGAATTTTTGTTACAAAGCCTTCGTATTTCTTGCCACAGTGAATGACTATTATGTTTGTGTTAGAGTAGAAGTTTGGTTATTGTCCACTGAGTTTCATGATATCTGTTTTATTGGAAATGATCACAATTCTTCTACATATATGACATTTCAGTCATTGTCAAACTAAATGAGAAATTGCTTTGGAGTTTCTTCTTAAAATACTTTTTGTATCAAACCTGGAGTCCTTTATCTGTGCTGCAGTCTTATTGTCCATAAAGAATTTGGCTCTTTTTGGTTTCTGGACTTCATAAGTAGTTGGAAATATCTATGGTGAGTAATCAGTATACTGAAATTTTCTTTTTTGAGAATCCTTTTGTACTGTTTTGTATTGTATCCAGTGCAGCTAGATCACTTGAAAGCCATATATGATCACATCTGTCTTCTCAACACAACTTTTCATTCAAAGAAAGATTTGTTTGTTTTAAATTGCTCTGAGTGTCCTCTGGGCACATATCCTCCTGTCACTTCACCACCAATACCCTTCAACCTGATTTGTATGCAGTAAATTTTGATTAATTGCCAGTACAAATATGAGACTACAGTAACTGTCATCCTGCCTCCACATTCATTATGCATAAGTTGTATTTTGACCACTTGTGACTATGGAGGAATTGCGGAGTAGTGGAGACGAGGTCTGGAGCTGTCACCTACTGAAAAAGCTCAGGGGAGCTCAGGCAGCGATTAACAGTCTGGCAGGAGACCCTCGGTCTCCTGCCTAGTATGTTATGACTAATAATCACACAGAGACTTTTGGTGTTGCTGTTCTCTTTTGTTTCAGCATTTATCTATTTATTCATTCATACACAACATAATCCTTATTCTTAATCTCTAAGATTTATTTCAGCTTTGGTGACTTGATATTGGTGCATGTATAAAATGAATAAAAAATGAATATAAGCATATTTGTTAATCATTTGTTAAAGGGATTTGAACAGCCGGCGCTGCAGGCCGATGGTCTTTCTACCAAAGCCATCAGACAAATGGATCCTGTGTAATTACTATATTAAATATCTGGATAAGCTTTTGGAGTTGTGAAAACAAGTCATCTTTATAGCATACTTTGTAAGTCCATGCATGTTGGTCAATGAGTAAATCTTTCTAATTTTGTTTGTTATACTGTGCCAAATGGACAAATTTGATTTCCAACATATTAGTTCTCACTGATATGTCTTCAAAGTGAATATTTTAGACTGATTCTAGTGATTATTTTGTGGCTGCGTATAGCTTATATGTTAAAATGTCACTTATTCAGGAATGTTTCTGCATTTGATACAAGCAGAGTCATGATATTACCAGAGGTTACAGAGTGTTTTCTGCAGCCTAAAGCTATAGAAGGTTCAGTTTGTGGCTCTGACTGTCACCGCCTCTTCACAGGTCACTCGTCATGGAGATCTGCTTTGGTACTGACGCTGAAGTCAGTCAGCGCTCAACCTGAACTCTTCCTTCCCCTCTGATCTGCTGACTCAGTCTGTGCATAGTGGACCGTTTAGTCCAAGAGGAAGAGATACCAGAAACAGGTAAACAGAGCTGCTGAGAGGCTTCGATATGACAGGTACAGCAATCCTGCTATTTTTTTTCTTTTCATTCCAGAGAGCAAGCACTCAGGGGTTACAACACCCACACACAAATATTTTAGTGTGCAGACAGATATTTTTGTGTAGGCGTTTGTAACTGTAGCACACATACATGTACACAGTCATACTGAGAGAGAGCACTGAAGCATTTGTTGTTGTTTTTTTCTTTTTTCCATGCCCGGGGCCCACGACATACCAGGAGTGACAGAAATCTCGCCAAGTGGGATAAGATCATAAAACTGCAAGGTACTCTCCCCTCATTTTCAACTAAATGGATAAAATGGTGTCAGCATGTTATTGCTAGCCCCTCAGGATCCGGAATACTGGCAGGGCTATAAACTAAAGCAGTTACTCTCTGACAAGATCCTGAATCCATTCTCATCGGGAAAGATTTCCTTCTGAAATAGCATAGATAGCGAAAAAAATATCAATAAAATAAAGCAGAGCTGGGAAATAGAAAAAAATAATTTTATTTATTTATTCATCGGAGTAGTTTCAGGTAGTTCAGACACATTTATTGCCATAATTTGATATTTCAAACAAAGCAGCTATTCATGCAATCAAGAATATACAGGCAGACTTTTAAGGAACAAAAGCCTGAGAGCTGCAAATGTGATAACCAATCAGAAAAAAAATTTCCCTTCCAGCATTGCAGGGTGTCAGCAGATAATCTATTTCAGCATTTGTCCACAAATGTTCTTTTCCAAGTTGCCCCTTGTGAGGATTTAATGTCATCAAAGTGCATCCCATTCTGAAAACACTTTGAACTTGGATGTAAGGGATGAGAGACTTCAGATAGATCTTCGTCTGTGGAAATGTTTTGCTGGCAGTCTGAACACAGCTGATGTTGGGATTTGATTTGGTTCCATTTGTTCTGGTACGAAAGTCTGTTGCCCTTGTGTCTGTCAAACATTGCAGCTTTAAACCAGAATATTCTGGTTCTTTTGGAAGTGGACTGATCAGATGAGCATAAAGCAACAAGTCTCCAAACAGAAAGGGTAACATATCATTTGTTCATAACCTTAAAAATAACTTATAATTCTGTCCCATAAGGTACAAGGAGTAAATGGAGTAAAAATGCATCATGTAAGTGTTTACTGATCAGAGTTGACGTCAGGCCACAAAGTCTGCATAAGGAGGAGGGAGGTGGTTAAATGGAGCAGCTGAGACTTAAAACACTTTTCTCACTTCCTGGAAGGATTTCAACAAAAACATTTAATTGGTAGAATAAAAACATTTGTAGTTTGAGCAAAAATGTCTTCTTTTCCCAACTTGACTGTTGCCTTCATGGATGCAGTTTTACGTCCATGTAAAAACAACAAGGTGCAACAAAGCTTTGTCATTTTGTGGTTAGTGTTACGATGTATCATCATATACTTAGAAAGGAATCACGGTTAGGGCTAAAATTCTGTTTTCTCAACATCATGTCAAACCAGCCATGTCTTTACCCTCTACAGGCAGATACATTCACAACCACTGGAGGTGTGGATTCTTTGAATGTAATTATAGTCTGTATCTGCCTGCATGCACAAATGCCGCATGGGCACATTCTGGAGAGGACAGTCTTGTATAAAGCCTGCTTTGTTCTAACTTTAAAGCTTCTATTACTACTTCTATTACACTTTTTTGTTCTTTGAAGAATGCTGGGGTGGCTACGCTGTTTAGGAAGTTGAATTACTGGCACCTTTTTTGTGTGGCATTATCACAGATTTTAAAGTAACTGGAGTTTGTGTTAACCTCTGGAATCAATCAAATCTGGTATTTCTGTATGGTCTGGGCACTGATGACAAAGAAGAGAATACAGAGTGATGATGATAACCTGAATTAAAGCCGGGAGATATGATAGTGTTTAATTCTCTCAAGCTCCTAGAGGAGGTGTCAGTTTGCAATCTATAGCCAGCAGTTGTAGTTTATTTTGAAAAAAAGGGGGGGGGGGGAAACCTTTTACATAATTGTCTCTGGAATATGTCTTCACTCAAGCACAAGATTATTTGAAATGAAAGGTTTTGTATTTCAACCGTGGACCTGTTAAGAAAGGTTATATTTATCATTCCCTTAAGGCACCAAATTCCATCTTCACTTTTTTTCTCTTCTTTTCTGTCATTTTGATTCTCACTGTGCTGCAGGGTGCTGATAGCTAAAGGCAAGTTAGAACCCTGTACGCTTGCTCTTCATGAAGCCACACAATTATATGGATCTTGATAGCAGAGCCTGACTTTGACATGTTTTGTGTCACCATATTGAGCGTGAATGCAGGGTGAGAGTGGAAGTTACTGTACCTCACAAAAACCTCCCCTGAAGGCAAAATGCAACAGCTGCATAGCGATCAGCTGCTGGTGCACAGTGTATTGCAGAGTAAGCTGCCATGTTGTCATGAATCGCTGATGGATCTGTCTTCCACATAACTTGTGGACTCCTTCACTTTCTATTTTATCTTGCAGCTAGAGCAGTTTACTGTTTTACCAAGTGTGAATTCTTTTTATTTTATTTATCAAATGATTTATTCTTATTGGAGGTTTGTGTTTGTGAGGATTTCGGAAGGATGACAGCGATGGAATTGTTATTCAGTCTTACTCTATGTGTGCTTTAAGAAGATTGTTTGAATACAGATGAGTGGCACCCGCTTGCTGCAAAATATTGGAGCATTCAGAGAAACCAGTACTCCACCTGCATGCCAATCGGCTGTCAGGCTAATCCCCTCCACCTACATCACACACAAATGTGTGTTCTGTGTCTGACTCTGCCTTCCATTGTTTCTTTCACAGCATCCCCCTGTAGGTACGGACACACATGCCCATCACAACAGCTTTTCAAGCACAACGCTTGAAAACAAGCACTAATTGAAATTCTGTCTGTGTTTACATTGAACTCAGTGCTGCAGATATCAGTATGTTTTGTCAGATGGATCGTTTTACTTAAACATGTAGATAAACTGACTCTGACACTATTTAATGCCGGCTCACTCTGGCATGGCTTCCAGCATTGATTTGCCTAATCGCGCAAGGTGTTGTGTGTGTGTGTCACAGGATTTAGATCTCTGGTTATTTACAGTAGCTGATGACTGTGGAAATCACTGAGAGGGAAACAAAAGAAAATGAGGAATACTCTGTCTTTGTGTTTGAAGAAATCAATTTACACAAGAAGAGACTTGGAAAGAACCTTTGCCAAGCTTCTGGTTGTTGAAGGAAGCCTCCATGAAGGTATATTTGCTGGAGAAGAGTGTTTGATCACATATGGATCATCAAGACTGTGTATGGCAAGAACAAAGCCAATAAGGGCGGTAAAAAGCAACTGTGTCAGCAATAGTAGCTAAGTTGTGCACACACAAAACACAATCCCATTCTCCTGAGCATCTCCTCTGATCTGTTTTCTCTGTCATGTCAAGACACTAACAGGTGTCTCACCTCAGGCAAAAACACTGTATCACAATCTTTCTCTTTATCTCATTGTATTTATCTATTGTCTCTAGGATAAAGGAGAACATCATAGGGAATTTGGTAACCATGCTATGTCTCTGTCATGCATTTCAATGCTGCCAACCTTGAAGGTGTGTTTGGCAGAATGGTTTCATCAAGGGATTAACCACATAGCACAGCCTGGTTTGGACTTATTCCCAGGTATGCACCCATGCTAGGTGGTTTGGCCAAACAGAAGGTCAGGACATGTCATAACACTGTGTAATTCTAGTCTGGCCACAGCATGCGGGCAAAGTCACTCACTGGAGACCATATCAGGCAACAATATCAACCCAGTATCTGATTTAGGTGACTCACCTGCAGGACTGTTGAGTGATTTTTTTTCTTATTAATTCATCAAGGTATTAGTCAGCCAGTGTATTTTTACTCTCACTGGATTTTAACTGTAATATCATCCACCGTACCACGTGGTAGATGTGACATTTCACAGATGGAAATAACAGCGAGGAATGTGGCATTAACATTAAAATGAGATAAGCTAACAAAACGATGGATTGTTTCTGAGAGAAGCTGTGACATAAATGCTCCTTCTCCTTTCTTTGTTTACGTTATGCAATATATGAGTCATCCTGTATATATTACTGCTTGCCCTTTTACCTTTAAACTATTTTCCCTTCTCATATCCCGCTCTCTGAAGAAGGAAAAGTGAACAATAAAAAAAGTGGCTTCATCTGAAATGAATTAACATTTCACAGGAAGTTGACATTTTCTATGCTTTTTTCCATTATCATGAAATGTATCAAGTCTATCAATCCGTCTATCTACTCCTAAATTATTTTTTAGTCACAATTTTCTTTACATTTTATAAAACAAAACTAGTTCCTTTATCTCCCACTGCATTGGCGTGTTTGTTTGGCTTCCTATATGGGAAATTTAAAAAACAGTTATTAAGTGGTTTAAAGACCTCAAAGTCGACTCTCAAGATTAGATAATAGCACAAGTGGAGGAAGTTAATGATGTAGTCAAAACCTTTGTGTCAATATGTGCAAACATTATAAGTAGCATTTTTAAGTAACACAAATGTTACCTAAAAATATCTGAAAGTCTGCGCACTGTACATTGTACAATATGGAATAATATTAATCCACAAAAAATTTACCATTTATTAAAGTTAATACATCAGTGGCTGGGAAAATGGGTAGAGTAAGTAATCATCTGATACTGATGCCAGACAGTAATGTTTGGATGACTGAGTTAGAGCATCATTAAGTGGTGTAGTGACAACATGTAAACACAGTTACTTATTAATATTTAAGCCTAACTATTGATTTTTTTACACACAACTCTAATCTACCACAGGCAACAGTACAGTGCAGAAAAGTGAAGTTGTTGGATAATATTTGTTCAGATGATGATTGAACTAGGTAACATGACAGTCTGCCTCGTACTGTAATGCAATTTCCCCCCCCTTCTTACTTCCTTGTCATTTTTTAACAAGATACATTTTCTGAATCACAGTTTGGAATTCAAAATACTACGATTTGCAAAAGAAAAAATTAGATAGATAGATAGATAGATAGATAGATAGATAGATAGATAGATAGATAGATAGATAGATAGATAGATAG
>JAOXYM010000021.1:10952119-10962751 GCA_028567055.1 Leptatherina wallacei
ATAGATAGATAGATAGATAGATAGATAGATAGATAGATAGATAGATAGATAGATGGATGGATGGATGGATGGATAGAAAGGTAGGTAGGTAGATGTGGGATATTCAAACAGTCAGTGGCTTAGTGTCAGTCCAGATGAAAAGTTCATTATGTACTTGAATCCCTCTTTTAAACATACTAAACAAAATATTTGTTTAAACTGCGGGCTTGATAAGTACAACTTCTGCTCCAGTGTGTCATACACTTATGTCTTAATCTCCTCCAGTCACATAAACGGGATGCTTCCAGGGTATTAGACTAATAATATCCTAAGCATGGTGAAGGTAAACGCCACCTGGCAAATGTCACAGCCAAGTCAAGTGACAGAGAGGAGGGCCATGTTTACATTGAATTACCCTTAATTGTGTGTGATTGAGGTATTACAGACTAATTGTGTCAGCATTAATTTGATCCATTCTGCACGAGCTGAGGCATTACTCTAGAGAAGCACTTCAGCCAGGAAGCACATTTTCAAATGATTTTCTCAAGATGACGTACGCTTAAACGGTATTCAGAAATCAGACCAATTACACTAGAAATGGAGTCAGCTGGACAGGCATGATTTTTTTCTTTCTTTCTTCATTTTATTCTGTAGAGCCAGTCAATAAACAATCTGCATAACTTTACTCCATCAATATTTAATGTGTTGGCTAAAGGTTTCCTCTCCTACAGGTCACAATCAGTCTGGCTTGATGTTTACTACTTTGAAATTTTCCACAGATGCAAACAATCCCAAGGGGTTTTCGCCGACGTGTGTAATTCTGTGCATTTGTCTGTGTGTATGCATAATGAATGAATAAGAAAATGAAAGTTTATGTGTTTAGTCTTATTATTGTACTTTGTAAGTCTTTCTTTGTTTGTGTGTCTGTGGGTGTTTCTCTACATCAGAGAGTATCAGAGAGTGTAAGGCCTCAGAGCCCTCCCAAGCCACCAGTAAGGATCTGCCCCCCCCCCCCCCCCCCCCCCCCCCCCCCCCCCCCAAATTGCTTACAGACGGTGTATCATTGGGGAGGGGAAAATATGAGGGTGAATTTTTAACGACAAAAACAAATGAGCCAACACAGGCACACAATTAGGGGGAAGTCATGGCTATGTGTCGTCTTTAGATGAGCAACATGATGGCCTCTTTACCCCTGGTGGGGGTAAAGCCCTGCCCCAGGAGATGGCTCATTAGGGGTTGAGAGGGAAGGGGAGGAGGGGCCGCTGACAGTCAAAACAGTGGGCGTGGTGAGAGGGGGTCGCTGCCACTCAGGGAGAAGAGGGACTCGGCTCAAGTCCTTTCACAAGGGCCATTCTCATTTTGTGCAAGGTATTAGCTCATAGTGTGACTTTAAGTTATCATGTCACACAAAGGACAGCTGCCATAAGGGCTTCATTAACTCCAACAGCAAAATATTGCTTCATCAGTAGGGCTGCTTTGTGTGGCGAGTTATAATGTTTTACCTTTTTTTAAGTTGAAGCCACAATTTAACCTCATGATTTGTCTGAATGTTGCATATAATTTCTATTCAGTATCTAAAACTTGGGAACTTTTAAAACCATAAAAGAAAATGTACATTTTCAATAATCATCCTATGACAGAGATATTGTTTGATAACAATGATTGATATAACTTCATAGACAATCTGAGAATAAAAAACCACTCACTAGTTATGTTTAATGAATTGTAATGTAAGTGTCGTTTCCTGAGCGGATCTTGTTCACTGATACAATGATTAGCCAATGCATTTCATTCATCACAGCATATCCATGCCTGACATAGTTCCTGCATTTTTAGATCTGGTTGCATTTGATCCTTCTTTTCAAAAATCAAAATGCAAAAGTCAGGATTCAACACATGGTGACAAAGAACATGGAGCTCTACATAGATGTTTTATTAGATTGTGTTGCTGTAAGGATGAAGTGAATGGGATCTCCATCACAAAAGCCTTTGTTCAGTGAGAGCTGCGGCTTGGGTCTGACTGGGACTGTACATGTAGCTCACTCCTGGGTCTTGAAAAGCTGGAAGAGTGCCACCACATGGTTAAGAGCAGAAGTGACAGCTTCATTTTGACACCAAGCCAATATATACAATATTTTGCATGTACAGGGGGAAAAAAGATGACTGATACATAAATTCTGATTAAATCAGTTTAAATAAAAACAGGAAAATGTTTCCCTAGGGACGAAACGCATAGTTTATATATTATTTTATCTGCTTTTGTAAGACATTCACTTGCAGGTGCACCTGGACAAAGATGTTCTCGTCTCAATTTTAACCTTTTTTTTTTTTAAATCACAGTACTAAAAATCTTTTTGATTCATGACATTGTGTGTTAGCTGCAACAGATCCGTCACATCTCACTATTCTGAAATGTGTTATTATAATGGCTTACATTTCCATATGTAAAACACATTTGATTTCCTAAAACAACAGCAATGATTCATAAAACTTTGACATCACTGTCAGACTGCCTTAATATGTTGTTAAAACATCTCTTTGAAAATGACCGCCATGCTTTGCTTCTCTGCTGATCAAAGAAAATTAAAACCAGACCAATTCATTTGCTTTCTGTCTCTCGTGTTGAATTACCGCGCACTGCTGCATTCAACAACATTTGCATACCGTGTATTAACAAACGGGGCGTCACACAAACAAACCCAAACAGCTTTATTTAAGCAGCTAATTGAGAATCTAGTAAGCATCTCTAATCTGTTTAACAAAAAGAAATGGTATTTTCTCAGCTGCTTAATATTCCCAGTTTAGCTAATTAAAAATCTAAGTAAGGGTATTTGGAATGAAGAAAGACTGACAGGAGTTTAGTGCCCACATAATTGCCCCGAATCTTGAGGAAAGTAACCAGAAAAACTGAGATATTCTGTATTTGAGTTCAAGTAATTTGGAGTTTGTTTTAAGGGTGTTTCTCCTTGTGGATAATCCCCCCAAAATTTCATGAAGTCAGACAAATCCACTTCAGGAATTTGAATAGTCAAATTTCAACCGTTCAACCTTGTTGCTTCAGCTGCTTTTTTGTTTCTGACACCTGCACCTTGAAATCATTATAACCACATTAGCTCACAATGAAAGTGAAATTATGGAAACTAAAGTGTTAAGAGGCTCTTTTCCCCATCAGATGTAGCCTTTGTAACTCCTCCATTGTGAAATTTTTTGTGCAAAAATCATACCTTGAAAGCATTTATGCTTTTGTTTCTAGGCATTTCTTTATTCATTGTCCACTTTTCACAGGTCAAAGATGGATGAATTTAACAGCACTAATACAGTAAAGACGGTAGTCTCACTGAAAGACGTGTTACTGTGACACATCTTTGATTTTAAGATGAAAAAATGCCAGTCTGAGTTTTAATTGAGCATTTTCAAACTGCTTCATCAAGAAGTCCTTACTGCTCATGAGATGTATTTAATGTTTTCCTGTGGTGTACTTTCAAGGACACATACTGCACAGCAAGCTTATGTCTAACACGTCTGCTTCTATTGACCTTGGACCAAATGGCCAGCACCTCTATCAATCACCAGCTCAACCAAGAACAAGAGAAAATGATGCTGGCTAACAACATTATCACAGCACTTGTTCACATCTCATTGATTTGGCAAAAGCCATCACTCAGAAATGTCAGTCACATGGTTTTGTGCTGATAGGAAGGTTGGGCTTAAGCACAAAATATAAGATGGTACAGAGTTATAATTCTGAATCTAAATCCCCCAAGGCAACTTTATAACTATACATTAGCGTAAACTCTTTTAAAAAAAGACAGGTAACTCAAAACAATGCAAGTTTTGCCGTTAGTGGTCACATAAATATTGAAATAATACATCTCAAGCAACCATATCGAATCCATGATATATGTTTGACAAAATCAGCATTTAATTGCCAAATATTGTCCTTAGTTCATTTGTGCACATCTGGCATGCAGTAGTTCTATAACCCTGCTTTCACATGACTATATGTTTATGGTTATATGAAACTGTGACACATCTTAGCCCCACAAAATACATGCAGTTATTGTGGAATAGAAACTCTATTTACTTTCATAAATTTTTAGAGCTCAGAAGTGACAGATGAAAACAACAATGATGGCTTATGGGTGTGCCAAATAAGGTGTGTGCAGGGTGCAGCACGTAGCTAAGCATATATCTTGGCAAAGCTGTATCTTCAATATGGATTTTTTTTCTTTATAAGTGAGCAAGTATTGTGCAATATGCATTCAGAAAATACATCTTCAACACTGTCAACATACACACAGCAGGGAGATTCCCATCTGCCAAAATCAAAATGAGATAAGTCATTGTTTTGAAAGCTCCACATATTTGGCTTTGTATTCAATGTCTTTGCTGAACCCAGCAATGCATGTCTCATTCTCTCTGAAACAGCTATAAGGTTCTGTCTACAAGGTATGATAATTCCTCCCAGTGGTTCAGTATACATTACATTAGCAGCAGAATATATAGATAGATAGGCATGTATTAATATTGAAATTCTAACAAGGACACAAATAGTTGCTACGCTAGCTGCTTTTTTTCTCTCTTTCTTATCTGTAATGCTTTTAATGTTTTATGTAAAGCACTTTGAATTGTCTTGAACCTGAAAATGTGCTATACAAATAAACTTGGCTTGCCTTGATAGATAGATAGATAAAAGCTTTATTAATCCCCAAAAGAGAAATTCCAGTGTCCGGCAGCAAACAGTCAGACAAACAATCACGCCTATAAATAAATAAAAACTGGTAAAAGTTACTAACAATAGTAAATAGAAAGTAAATAAAGTAAATATAGACTTCTGCAGAGATAATGTTCATACTGCATATTCTATGAGCTGATCGAAGTTTAGCACTACAGCTGCATCATTACTAAGAGATATTCATATTCTTCCTGAAAGTGGTTGGGTTTTTTTCTAGGTGAGCCTGAAAACTTTATTTGAGCTATGTGCCATCTTCATTTATTCTTCACCAGTAACACATAACAACAAACTTAAATCTTCCTTTACTGCAACTCCAAAAGTATCCAAATAAACCTTTTGGTTGTAGAGATATACTCATTTCATCATGGGAATGTGCTTTTTGAACAGAGGCCTGAAAAAAGTTTTACCTACATAAATGAATGAATCAGAAACTGGAGAAACTTGCTGCAGCATTTTATATTTCACTCAATGGTTCAAAAGGTTGCAGAACACACAATCTTTAAAGAAACAAACAAAAACTAAATGTACTGTGGGGTCATAGCTGGCGGTCACCATGGGCTGTGAGACGTCTTAGCTGTCCTGGGGAGCGGACAGATGAGAATTCAGATACTTAGCCATGACTGGAATCTGGTTGAAGTGCTGACGAGCCATCGCATGTTTGTGTTTGACTCCACAGATAAGCGTCTTCTCATATGTCTGAACACACACAGTAGGGAGATGATGTTAGCGGGACAGCTGTCTCCGGAGCACCGAACAAGGAATTTTAAGCTTAAACAAAAGGATTTTGTGATGTAGCCCACTACTTTTGTTACTAACACCCTCTTCAGGCATACTTTCTGACAGTACTAGATGGAGCCACATGTGTGTCATAAACTTAAATATTAAAACGAACAAACCTTGTGGACATCCTCCAGCTCCAAGTGAGCTTCAGTCTCTTCTTTGGAAAGCAGGATGCAGTTCCAGGGGCTCCAGTCCCTCTGACGCTCCCAGCGAACAAACACCAGGTTGTAGAGGTCACCGCTGCCATTGAGAGCTGAGCGGGATTCCCATAATACTTCTATCAAATACCGTATGTCCTCCACCTGAAAGGATGTAGATGTCAGGAGAAATCTCTTCAGGCTTGTAGCATGTAGATCAGTGGTTCTCAAATTATTTATATCAAGTACCACATCAGAAAATATCCGGCGCTCCAAGTTCCACTTTTATGACTGACATTAGGAGAGACTACTCTTTTCAATCAGGCACACTTCAGAGACATAGGTACGTTCTAAATGAAAATATTATCTTTTGTTGAGTGTTGGCAGCTATTATTGTAAAAGGAGTTTAGAACTGACATTTAAACTTTGAGACACAACTCAGAGATAACCCCTCAGCAAAGTCTGAAGAACACTGAATGGTCCGAGACTATTTAGGTTGTTTAAATTAGGCCGATAACTGATATCGATACTGATATTCCCCCCCACCCACACCTAATTACAGAGATTATCTTGATTATCTAGCTTCTTCTGGTATGGAATTAAATATAGTACTATTGTGCATCTTCTTTGTCATATTGGCCTGTTGGCAAATGCAGACGTAAAAAAAAGCTGAAAATGATGTAATATTCACGACTAAATAAGAAAAATAGTTCAACTTGCATTATGTTCCTGTCAAATTGAATCATGACAATTGTTTTACAAACAAGTAAGATATGTGCATCCTATCCTTAAAATAGACTGGGATTATATTCTCCCAGTGCCTGTTATATTATCAGTTAATCGTATCGGTGGAATGACCGATTTTGAAGCAAATACCGGCCGATACCGTTATTATGCTAATAATATTGTGCATCTTAGTTTGAATACTTTTGATTTAGCCTTTATATACCACATAAAAAATGCTTACCATACTCATGTTTGGTATCTTTTTCATTTTCCTGAGCACAGCTTCATCTCTAAGATCTGATCATTTTTTTCACTTTTTACCCATTTTATTTATATTTTGGACACAAATATACACAAATAATCAAATCCAAATAGTACAAAGTACTATCTATTATAATAAACCCCACAAACACAACGTTTTTTCATTTGTTAAAATGACCAAAAATAACGAGTATATTGGAAAATTCGTCAGTGTACCATTAGAGGACGCGTGAGTGCCATCAGTGGTAAACATACCACAGTTATGCACAGTTGTGAGATTTATGGATCAAGGGAAAAGACTGGAATTGATCAAACTGACAAATATACAGTGTGAAGATGGAGTTTACCTGCAGCAGGAAGGGGAACTTTGCTTCCTTGTTCAGTGATTGCTCATCATCTCTCAGTCTCCTCAGGATGTTTTTGTACAAAGTGAAGTCATCTCGTGGTCTAGCTATGTTGTTGAGTCTGGTGCAGTGCTGGCACGTGCCGCTCAGACAGCCGCTGGCAGACACAGTGAAGCTGGCAGAGCGAAGGTAACGATGACAGCCGCGGCAGAGGAACATGTCATTCTTCAACTGGTTGGGATTCTGAGGAACCTGGAAGAGTTTCAATGATACAAAGGCCTTAAGGCGCTTACATACTCCACGAGAACAAAATTACTTGGGAAAGCATGAAGCGAAACGTAGTCACTTCCGCATTTCCACTGATGCGAGGATGAATGGACAGCTTTAATCAACAGCTGTTCGAGGTGGTGAGAAAGTTCAAAAATGTATCCAACACGTGGTAAATAAAGACACGGATACTGCCGTGTTCACAAACAAAGTTTCACGTGAAATTAAAAATAACCAGGTCAACCGGCTCATTGCACACAGAGACACAGACGACCCCCCCGCAGTAATCCCCGCCCCGTCTCGGACATAGCGGCCCAATCCCAAACCGCCCCCTACACACCACCCCTTCACTACCGAGTATCACTCCAAATGAAGGCACCAGCTGCCTCGTTTGCCCCCCCACTGTCCCAGAAACATAATAAATTCAGCAATCATTACAATTCCCGGAGCTACATTATACTTCACATACTTTTAAGTGACTCCACAAGTCTTTCAAGTCCATTACCGTTTTATATTTCCAATCAAACTTATGAATGAATGCTGATAATTGTGTTTACATAAAATCAAACTTCAGCATAGAGGATGTTTTGCTAGTTTCGTTTTATCGTCCTAAACCTGGTGATTTTCTGTCAGTGTGACAAACATGCAGGACTCATGCGGAACTCGCATCTGAAGATTGTTTCCTCCATTTAGCCGTTGCACCAGCTGCAAAGTGTACATTGATGCAGACTCGCTATTAGAGGGCTGAACGGTCCATTCGCCCTCCACACTACGTGTTTTGGGACAGCCCTTAATATGGCGGAGCTTCGGCAAGAACACGCAAACGGAGAGGTAGTGTGTAAGGGTAGTGTGTAGGGGGCGGTTTAGGATTGGGCCAGCTTGTCGTGGAGTATGAAATGACCCGACCAAGACAAGTTCTTGCAGCCTTCAGACCAAAAACAACATTTTCGCTTCTCGTGGATTATGAAACAAGCTTTATTCACATGGCTATTCACATATGCAAATAATATTGTGCGAGTCTGAAAACTTATGCTCAAAGTTTTTTAGAGGGAGTTAACATGTAGAACACTGATAAGTGGTTTTCTTAAGTCTAAACAAGTGTTTATTCTCAATCCCTTAAATTCCCTTCACACTGTTCATGTGGAAATGTTCTTACGTTCATTATCAAACATAGCCGTGAGTTCTACTGTTGTTTTTTTTTACCATCTGATTTCACCAAACGTATAAATAATCACCGACCAACATCATTGAAGATGTCTATGTCCATTCTTCCTGGAAGTTTATGGTTCTCCACCATCCTTCTAGTTCTTAATCCAGTTTTAGTAGTTTCAGCATCTCCTTTGAGATGAATATGGGCCAAACAAAACTGCAGATGTCAGCCATATTATCTGTAATGCTTTTAATGTTTTATGTGAAGCACTTTGAATTGTCTTGAACCTGAAAATGTGCTATATAAATTAATTAATTTAATACACAAATAAACCTTACCTTGCCATATTTGGGCCAAACATTTTTTGCTATCTGGATTGCTTGATGCATTCCAATAATCGGACCCTTCTAAACAGATTAACATCTTTTTCACAACCGCCAGATGTGTCTTCCAACAGGGCTGTTTAAGAATTGAGTTACTCACTGCATCAGTTAGGGTTAAATAACTTGTTGCCAGCTGAAAACATCATCTATACAGTAATTATCCAATGTGAGGCTCTTACCTAGTTGCTCGGTTAAACCCAGGTGGTGACTTTTGAAAATAGATAAACTTCCCAGTCCAAAAATTAAAAGTATCCAGAACATACGACATCAGACTGAACCGGCTTACCTTCAGCAGCTTTTGCACATTAGGGTTGAAAGCTGGTATTTTGATGTACTGAAGGAACAGAGTGCAGATCCTCTGCCTCAGCCCCTCCAGATTGCGCGCCTTTAGTCCTCGAGTCATCAGGTCCACCTCCCTGTCAATCAAATCCACGATATCCTGAGTCAGCTGACACTCACACTCCTGTAAATAAGAACACACGATCGTGTCACCAACAATAAAAATGTTCTCTGCACAGCCATCATGCTCATATAAAAGTTGTATGTGTGTGTTAGCAGGTGGTACCATGACAGTGTGTTTCAGTGTCATGAGGAAACGGATTCTCTGCTCCTTTTCAACGGTGAACATGCTGATGTTGTTGTAAAGATCTCGCAGCTCTCTGGCTCTGAAGGTGAACTGAGTGTCCATCTCAATCAGACGACCGTCGGCCGCTCGCCACTGATATGGTGCAGCAGACTGGAACAGACACACCACACCGTTGATGATACTTTTCTTTAATTAACCTTCATCTAACCAGGAAATAAAGACATTGGAGATCTAAAGATTTTTTCACAAAAGTGTCCTGGCCGAGATAGACAGCAGCTCCTGTCATGAGTAATAAATACAACAAACCACATACAGGGAATACAAAATAATAAAGATTTTCAGGTTTGCGATGAGGCTCAGTGCTCCATGATAGATGATGTCGAATGCATGTAAGCTTTGCAAAGAAGCATAAATATAAATAAAATCACCAAATATGCAGCAACCAGACTTTTTTTTATCTTCAATAGGAAGACGAGTTTTAATTTCAACTGCAGTTTATGTACCAGTTGCTGCATGTGAGGTTTGATAGAGAAAGAAACATCGAGGGAAATTCCTAAATGTTTGTCCATTTCATTATCGTGAATGATGAGAACAGCTAACTTCAATCTTGCACATGAGAACATTATGATGATGAAAAGAAGTGGAACCAGGACAGAGCCTTGGGGGACAGTCTGTATAAACTGACATTGTGATTTTTCCATCACGTATCAGCTCCATTAACTGGACTTCCTTGTTGTTCCATTTCTCTTGAGTTTTATTTTGGTTTTTACTAGTTTAGTGTAAGGATTGTTGTTTGGACAGTCAATATTTCTCAGATCTTTGTTTTTGAAAACCTGTGCTGATGCTGCATTAAATGACAAACGGGTAATCAAAATGACTAATTACATAAAAAAAAAAAAAAAAAACACGTGTTGGAAAACAGGTTTCTTTGTCGTCTGGTGACCTGTCCAAGATGTACCGTCTGTCCCATGATGCACCTGGGATAGACTCCTGTCCTCCTACAACCCTGTACTGGATAAAGGAAAAAGGATGGATTTCCTTGTCAAGATAAAAAATATATTGACAAAGTTGCTGGCAGGGCATTGTAAGCTCCTCTCATGACGCTTCCCCCACTGTTCACTCAATTCCTTCAACCATCCCCCTCCCCCCGTCACCCTCCCTTGGTGCCCCCTCCCCTGCACCCCCCTCACACCATGTATCACCTCAGCCCTCCTGCCCCCCTCCATCGCTGGGGCTCACCATCTCTGTGGAGGAAGTTAGAGGAGAGTTCAGTCGCCTTCGTCC
>JAOXYM010000021.1:10983173-11004591 GCA_028567055.1 Leptatherina wallacei
TTGAGTTTTTTCCCATTCTGTGATGTGTTTATGAATTACGTGCGTGTGGTGTGATCAAAACCCAATGGGGATTGCAGGCTTGACAAAGCGTGTGACCCCCTGCCTCACAGCTGCTGCTTGCATATAGAGCATAATTGGAAAGTGTTTATGCGCAGTTGACATTTAGATATTTGAACAGGCTTTCCAGGAATCCTCGAAGGGAAGTGTTGAAGCTCCTTTATTTGATTGTGACATTTATGCAATCTGTGCCACAGCACTGGTTGCTATGTTGTTAAATGTTATATGGCTACATGGGTACAAGCACTGCTGCCACCTAAAATGGATTGTGCTGATTATAATTGCAGCATGTCCATTTTACAGCTATGAGCAGAAAATCCTTTTCTCTCGATTTTTGCACTGTCTTTTGATGGGGAGGTTTCAGATTGATTTCAAGTTTTGCAGTGTTCTAGAGTCTGATCGTTTTCTACTGGATGTGCTAAAATTAATGCATAATTCATGATGTAGCAGTATCTTTTTTTTCTAAAATAAAAAAAAGAAATGCATTTTTACTCCATGGTTCTTCAGCTAGACCTTTTAAAATTCAGAGGATGCAGAGAGTTCAAGAGTACAAAGTTCAGGGAGAGGGCTAACCAGTGCTGCTGGAAACTCTCCATTTAATAAAAAGACAACTACTTCATGCACTCTTCAAATGAACTTATGCTCCCTTTTGCACCACCATCTAGCTGTATTTTGAATGATAATGATATTTGAGAAATGTTAAATTATTAAAATAAGGAAAGATACTTATCTTAGGCAAACTTCTTCAATTTTCTTGAAATAGTTATGATATATTGTGCGATTAGTTTAACGCCACAATTGAGCCACAGTTAATCACATTTCCTAAAGTGGTGATATCCAAATGGTTGATGACCTTCCTGAATAGTTAATTCCTTCATTTATTTTCCGTACATGCTTCATCTTATTCAGTGTTGCAGATGGGCTGGAGCTAATTCATCTACCATTTGTGACATACATAGTTTAAAACATTTATTAGGAATGTATCAAACTGAATTAATTGAAAAATATTTGATTAATCCTGGAAGGGAAATAATTATCATTTACAATAATCAAATCATAGTATATTTTATCCCAACATTTACTTTTAATGTCTGTGAAACTATATTTATAAGTACAGGTAGGAGTAGAGTAGCTTCCTTCAATATGTAGGTTGCCGGTTTAATCCCCATCTTCTGCAGTCTTCATGTGGAGGTATCTTTGGGCTAGACACTGATACTGAAATGCTTTCCTTTTGATTTACAGTCAAATGAATGAAAACAGAATTTGGTCTTTTTTTTAAAAAAAAAGAAAAAAGTACAGCACTCAAAATTCAAGAGCTACAAATGACTGCTTGTATTAGTTTAATACACGGACTGAAGGTCTAAATAAAAGTAATACCTTTACTACTGAAGCCACATGTTCTTACGGTTTTCCCTCCCAGCAGAACTGGCACTCTCACATGTCATGATAGTAGAATTCTTCCAAAGCAATGACCTTGATATTCAAATTTACTATCATCATAATGGTCTGACCATTAATCATAATATCCTTAGTTGGCTGGTCTTAAAGAACACACGGGAGAAATTGTTTGAGGCGCTTTTGGGAGATATTGTTGCCAAGCTGTAAATCATATTGTAGCGTGAGTAAATAAAAGTAGCTTCTCAGTTTCATTACGAGTGCATGCCCTTTAATAAATCTGTCGGAGGAAAATAGTTTTAATTTGCGCTTGGTGCCCAAACAAACAGTAGCTGTGTTTTTCTTCTCCCTTTCATGTTGGTTATCATCATCATATTTTGGCAGAGGAGTGAAAGTTGCTTCAACATGACTTCTCTCTTTTACATTTTTAATGAATGATCTTTTTTTTCAGGAATTGTGCTCAGATTTTTGGGTCACCTGTGCTTTTATGCTTGTTTTTCAAAAAATAAGCTGCAGATACTAAAAGCAACAACAAATTCCTTCTGTTTCTGCCCTGTAACCCTCAAAAGTTTTGCATATTGTAAAAAAGAAATACAATTCTTTACTTTTTTTCCCCTGGGTGTCCTTCAGCTATCGTTCAGGTTTGCACTGGCAGCCTATCTCTCCCCTGCCTACATCATACACCGCAGCCAAGTATCGGCTCATAACAAAAAGTGTTGATTACATAGCTATCCACAGCTATTACCAAAGGGGTGGAATACATGAGACATTGAAAACACCAGGTTTCCAGTTCACCACCACCATCCTGGCATTCCCTCACTGTCTGGGCTTTTCTTCCCAGAAACACTGACCACTAATGATAGTGGAGAAGCACCTGAGCATCCTGAATGACAGCATTCATGAGGTTCTTGTGGGAAGACCTCCATAATATGATTCAGATGAATGGCTTGGCAGCAGTTCCTCCCTGAATCTCAAACCGCAGCGTTCTCTTCAGGCCAATGTTGAACAGCGTTTTGACTTGAGGCCAAGAAACAACATCCACATATCTAAAGAGGGGCTTTTAATATTCCACAGGGCTTCCAACAATCAATACACTGTATCAACAGGGTTGAAATTGATGTTTATGGAAATACAGTAAATACATCATTTTAGGAAAGAGTATTGACAGTCCTGTAAATCTATGATTGCTGGTCCTGTTGTTGGATGATGATTTATGGGCAATTGGTTGAAAATCACATCGATTAGACGCTGAGTCCAATTAAAGAGAGAGCCCCCACATAACAAATAGTTTGTAATGGATAGGAGCAAATAGTTTTATTGTTTGGAAACCTCTGTAGTTTAGCTGTAAATTATCCTCAATTATTGACAGATTATTCTGCTTGTTTTCTTCTAGCTGATTTCCCTCGAGAGGCAACCAGCCCGCACAGGAAAAATCAAATTCTATGCAGATATTTGAGTTTAATTTCATGTATGTATTCTGCTGGCTGCAGTGTGTTTGCATAGCTACATTTTAAACAGCATGAGGACATTTTACATCAGTAAATTAAGTCAGATAAGGTAAGATATCAATCATAATTATATAATTGAGGCAGATAACAGGGAAACTAAATACAGTTGATTGTAGTGGTATTTTTAACTTTACTTATTGTTCTAATGTGCAAAACAATTTAATCATATTTACCTGAAACCAAACCATTACAAAGCGCAGTATAGATTATTGATCTTCTTGTCTTCTTTTTTAAGTGCACACAGATGATCTATTTAATATAAGCTCAGCAATGCCTTAAATGAACTACTATATATTTTTCTGGGTGTGCAAAGACAAACTGTGTTTCCAGTTTGTCTCTGTGTGCCGGGGTTTCTATATTATTCCTACAATATGACCTCATAGGATCTGCGAACAACCCTGTCAGGATGCTCTGCTCTCTGGAAATTAAATTCTGCACAGTTAATGTCAGATGACACAGAGTTGAAGACATCCAAGGGTCATGGGAACAGGAAATGGGGCCTACTAAATAATGTCAGGTAAATGAGAAACGGAGAGGATCGGCGGTCCTCCAAGATGAGAGCATGTTCCCTGCGGAAAATTAGAAGCTTGAGAGACTAAATTGCTTCCAGCTGGACACGTGTATCAGAAGCTGACAGAGGAAGGGACCAGAAGCCCTCCTGTTGCAGTACTGATTGACACCTTTGAATAAAATGTATCTGTTAGAAACGGCATTTGTTAGGATTTTTCTGGGGATGGTATCTTTCTGATCTTATGCAGCTCAAAAGTCCAAAATGAGCAGTTTGAACATTTGAAAATATGAGCATAATTACATGCAAATTCCATGTGCATACAAATATTTATCATTCTAACATTGTGCAAGTGCACCATCAAGTATTTGTGGTCTTAATGTATTCATTGTATCTCCTGCACTTTGACTCAACAACTGCACATTTGAAAGCAGTTTGGAAAATTGCACGAATTGATTCACAAAACTTGACTAGTTTTTTCACCATTTAGCATTTAGTACATTTATGCTCGAAAACATCAAAAATTTTTAAAAACAACAACAACCAATGAAAAAAAGCAATCATTATTCACTGCAGCAAGTGAACTCAGGAAGCATTTATTTTATGATAGCTTCGGAAATCAACAGTGGTTCTTTCTGCTTGTTTGGATACCAATTTTCTCAGGTGATACACGCTACAGGGAATTAAATTAAACTTCCAGAAATGGGCTGCTTATGCAAGGCAGGATCTTCATTACATGGCTCGGAGCCAGCGTAAATATTGCCATATTGTAGCACGATGAGAGTCTCAGTGCAGTGGATTCTATCTGAGCTTGGAGACGTTGCTTCTGTCACTTCCTGGGATCAGCCGAGCCCAGATTAATCTTGCAGACATGGTATGCATCTCTTTACACCTCTTTGGTCTTTTGGAAAAAAAAAAAAACTTGATAAGAAATTCACATGCCTTCCAATCGCAATTTAGACCCACAGAGGAATACTACAGTAATGAGTTTCTTCCAAGGCCATTTGATTCCCGTTTTCCAGGTGCAAGATGGATATGGCGATGAAGTCCCCCAAGGACCCTAGGCTATAGTCACTCAGTGTGATTTAAAAGGAGACTTCTGCTGACTGGAAAGCAGGCAGAGTGGCTAATGGAAAGAACCCATGGAGACTTGAGGCTGAGATAAAGAGAAAGGAGGAAGAGAAAAGAGAAGATGGCAAAGAAGAGAGAAAAGCAGGGAGAGTGCTTCTAACTCCCTCGCGATGCAGGGAATGAGCATCGATCAGGAAAAGTGTCTGTAACTGTCTGCTGCTTCCAAGAGTCTCACCAGCAACTAGTGTGAACATCACATGGCCAAAATGCAGGATGCTTGACTACTCTCATAACAGGTGGCAAGAAGTCTGCTCTCCAAGGACGCCACTGCATCAAATACCAAATTGACACTACATTAAACCTTGTGCTCAGCTTCCAAGTCTAAATATTTCCTCAATTTTGGCTAAATTTGTGAGGTTAAGTAAGGTGGTGCTGCTAGCAAAAGTCATCAATCATGGAGGCTTGCTTCAGCTGTCATGAGCAGGGGGTTGTGTCTATTCTTGTCAGAAAGATGCTGGGAACAGCCCCTCAGAGGCCCATGGGTAAATCTGTCCATGCTGCTGATTCACTGGGCCATAAACAATGTGGGGACTTTGTGATTACAGGGCCTACCTGAGTTTGGGTTGAATGCAGATTGCAAGGGAAGTGCCAGCTCGGTGTGAAAGGATCCTGTCATAGAGGACAGGTACCAACACCACTGACGGTGGAGGGAAAGGCGCTGCATGATAGAACAGGATCTGAGGTTCCAAGCTGCAAAGGCAATGGCAACTTAACAAGATGCCACATTTGTAATTATCATTCATGACTATCATTACCTACTGAATAAGTTCCAAACCATCATGCCTTTTTTGCGTTACCCAGCAGGTATTTTTATATGGCCTACATTTTATAAACCTTAAGGGCGGCACTGCTCCTCTTGCAATGAACCGACTGACCTGTGTCTGAAGGCAAAATATCAAAACAAAGCAAACATGATTAATTCATAATTCACAGAAGAATTTATGGGGGAATTTTATGTTAGTTTTCAATGTTTTGTTTAGTTTTCAAATTCTTTAAAAGGAATGATGGCTCATAGATACAAAGGTTCATTTGAAGCTCTGCGGATGTGACTATGCAACTTTTTTATGACAAGATCCCTGCTTACGAAAGGAGCTTGTTTGTAATGGTAAGGTCGTTTTCTCCATCAGGATAAACTGTCCCACAAAAGACAAAGTGAGACTGTATTAACTCAAATTCAAACAGTTATCAATTGCTTCTGATTAATCTGCAAATTCACATACTGTATATGAAACTAAAAGTAAAAAGACTTAAGGGGGGATAAATGGTTGCATTAATTTGTTGCCACTTCTAATTACATTTATGGTTTTTTTTTAATAGTTAAAAGACATGAATACAACCAACAGGCATTAAAATGGTCTTTTGTTTAGATGCATCTGTATTTTAGACAGTTATACAATCATTGAACTTATGTATGATGTGATGTTCATTGACTTTGGTATGTGCAAAACTTACCAAGGCTGAACCTACCTCTCTGACCAATATATCTGCTTCTAAACACTTGATTTCCGCCACTCTTTTTCATACATATATTCTTTTAAGTTCTGATACTTTGAGAACTTCTTGCAAAACCAGTATGCTTAAAAGGTTTCAGTGAGGGCATGCGGACAACAAAGCCAGTTTTTACTTTCAGATTTTTGACTGCATCATTTGCAAGACCTGTCAGACAAACTGACAGATGAAAAACTGATAATTTTATCATCCTGCATTGTTCTTAGGGGGACATCTTGGGTCCTGACATTTTTATGGATGATACTTTGACACATCAAACACCTAAAAGTTGTTATCAAGAAAACATCCCTTCATGGCAACAGCAGTTGCAGCAGTCCCCAACAACAGTGCCAACCATAACAACACACTGCTGAAGAATACTTTACTTGCTTTTCTCTTTTTCTTTTTTTTTTATGAAAAAAATATCCCAATGAATACATCCAAAGTTCCAGATAACAACCAATAAAGTATGGCCTAAACAAACCTGAGCAACAGAGGCTTCATTCCCGAAGATTGAGCCTAATGACCTACATCTCGGTGCCAGACAACAAATGTTATCCAAGAGGTTTCATTTTCAGACCTTTTTAGGCAGCATCATGTCAGAAGAGCTGAATTAGAATTAAAAACAACTCTTGCTTATTCAAATGTCACATGTGTCTCATTTTGACTTCTGTAATGAGTCTGCAGACAAGATTCCATCTGCTGTCCCATCCATAAAATAAAGATGCTGTTTGTGCATCAGCATTGTGAATTGAAACAACTTAAACAACTTTCTGGATCTCCTTCACATTCTGGAATTCTGCTTTTCTTTTTGATCTAATTTATTTTTCTGCATCTTTTTATCTGTATATCAGCTTTTGACAAAAAGCTATTTTTTAAACATTTTTATCTAGGGGCAGTAAATTTGTTCATTTTTATCTCAAGACTTTAAGGACCATCTGTGTATATTTCATGCCAATATATGATGGAATGTGACCACGAAGAAATAAATATAATCTGGAAATCAATTTTTGTTTTAGGTTCATTAAACCAGAAAATATGCTAGTTTATTTGGTATTCCATATGCTCACTAAATTCACTTTTGAATTGATATGGACTTTGCTAAGAATTTACTGACATGAAATAATTGTCATTTTTAAGAACACACTGCTCACTCTTTTTGTGCTTATCAGGGTAACTGCAACAGTACCAAATAATTTGCCCGGATGCTCTTTCTGCAGTGACATCAAATGGTCATTTAGAGACCAATCAGCCGCATGTTGTGTGTCAGAAAACACTCTTTAGAGGTTTGCCATATCTCTCTGCTCTGCTTGCTTGTATTGGATGCGTGTCGCAGCATTTTGCTGGATGGCAGCTGTGGACCTCAGTAATTGTCCTTGACAGAGTGAGAGAGATTTTTCAGCTGGTGGAGATCAGCATTGTGCTGGCCGTGTCAGTCAAGTGGCTCAATCCAGCCAGGCCGAGGGAGATCAGCAAGTGACGCAGTCAGACTAAAGTGACTCTTCTGTAATGGCCTGTCGCTATTCCATTTTCTAGGTGACAGAACACATTTAAAAGACTGGGAAAGGCTCAGCTGTTGATGGAAAGTTGATTGTTTGTGGCAATATAGTGTAACAACAAAAAAAGATACTTGAACAAAATAGGCTTGAATTTTACCACACAAAACAGTTTCCACATAGGATTGGATATTTTTGTGATCTATAAATATATATATATATATATATATATATATATATATATATATATGTATATACACATATATATAATTTTTCAACATCCAGTGACCATGAGAGAAACTACTTGATAGGGATGAAAATACTATCCATGAATGATGGCAATGCTTGCGTTGTAAAAGGAACCTAAATTTTTTAGAATCCTAACCAAGTGATGTTACAGAAAGTTGTGCTATAAAGAATAAAGTGTGTTGGCTCAGAGTATAGTACTTCTTAATACGTAAACTATGTGCTTGTCTAAACATGGGATGGGATAATATGTCCTGGTGAATGTCAGTATTGGGCCCAAAATTGTTTAATGTATCCATAAATGATATATTTCAGGTCTCTAAATGACTAAAATCAATATTATTTGCTGATTATACTAGCTTCATGACAAACATGTATTTTTTAAGGAGATACTGATGTATATACTGAGTATTATTATCATCATTATTCTCACAATTGTTTCATCATAAGCTTATGTGATGCCTAGTGATTATTATCAGTAATGAATGTGACTAAAGGTATAATGACTGAAAATTGTTGAAATTTACTGGGGTGGGATCAGATGATCTTCCACCGATTCCTTTTGAACTTTTGTGTTTTCTTTTTTGTTTTTAAATTTTGTCATTATGTTCAATGAAACTTTCTCAATAAAACAAACAAAGAAACAAATTTTCACAATAAATTGTCATGCAACTGACAGAAAGTTACCTGGTGCTATTAGCAGCTATTAGTTGCTCCATCCAACTACCCCCCTTCCCCCTTATTTGGACTTTGTGGATTGTTAAACCATAGGCTTGAATATGATTAATGCTCCTGTGTAGAAATGCAAATAGGTATATTTCCCTCATGCTACATGTAAAGGCAGTACTTTACAGGATGGAATCATAAGACATATCCAAGGTTATGAACAATGAAGAGATGATTACAGTTTCAGTCAGAGGACTTATTGGAATAATAACTTTGATCATCTCAGAGCTTTTCAGCCAGTGTCTTTAGCAAGTTTTATAGAAAGAGTAATTCCTATTGAAAGTTCAATTGATACTTGCATGGCGGTGTCCTGGCTTTGTAGGATAAGATGCTACTTTATTGTCCCACAAGAAACTTGTCTTGGACTTGATTACATTATTAGTAGTAGTGCTATATTATCAGTAACTATTCTTCAGTAAATTTGCTATATTCAAACCACTTGTTTCAGTTAAGGTGTGTAAAAATGTAGCAGTAAAGTTGTAGATTGCAACCAACCAGACATTGCCCCACTCCTCTTTCCAGGTATGTAGAAACTTTAGTGGCCATTACAACATAGAACATCAAAGGAGAAATTTGTGAAGAAAATCCATTTAGTGTCTTTTTTTCTCTTTTCTTTTTTTTTACACTAAAAACTTCCAAGGTATTTTACCTAAATATCAAATAAAAATTGTGCCAGAAGACTCCTAAATGTTAGCTCAGAAGCCATAGAAAGGCTGACCAGACACAAAATGGATAATATGTACATCTTGAATCTCCTGTCAGATGTTGGCATCCCAAACTGTGGATTCAAGATGTGGGCTGTATTGTTTATCAACTATCTGTGGTGTAAAGTGGATTCTTATCTCAAGTTTAATCAGCTGTTAGCCTACTTCGTGACATCATGAGATAGTAGAAATAAAAATGCTATGGGGACCAAAAATGTTTTTTATTTTTTTTTATTTTTTTAAAGATCACAGCGAAGAACTCATTAACTCCCTCTATTTTGTCCTTTGTTTTATTACTATAATCTAACTTTCCTACTTTACTGTCTATCTTCCGTCTGAGCCAAAATTAAAGTACTTTCAAAGCACAGAAGATACAGCACAGCAAGACTCAGATATGGTTTTTGTCTGCTTGGGCCTATTTCTCTATTTAGGTCGTCATTACTGGAGCAGCCATCAGTATGTAGGTGCTGGTGACCTCCTCTCTTCCTGGTCTGATTGTTAGTTGATGGAAGATGTTTGAAAGAGGAGCAAGCAGCGATAAGAGTCGGGGAGAATGCACAAGCGCTGCAGATAAAATGACCTGTCACAAAGAAATCTAGGGAGAGGTAAGAAATCCTGCATTGAGATATGCTTCCCTTTTAATCATGTTTATGAAGGGAAGCAAGGAGAACTTTTTTCATCCAGCTAAAAGCCACAAACACAGACATTCACCTTAGGACTAATGTTCGCTTCGCTCTTTGTGTCGTATCTTCAGAGACAAAAAGGAGTCAGTTTACTGTGTTAAAGCAAAAGATTCTGCTATGGTTATGATCCTGCCGTCACAGCAAAGGAGGAAACGTGCATTGCTCTGGTTGTCCCCTTTGGCAGTTGGTGGAGATCACAACATAATTTCCAGGCAGGAAGGAACATGCTGGTGGAACATGCATGAGGCAGAAGGCCACTGAACAGGCGTGAACATTTACACAAACACTGCCAGTCAGAATGACTGATTACCTCTGAGGACGTGCTGTGAAAAGTCAATTCAGCACTCAAACCACCTCTATCCCCCCAGCTTTTACATGCCGTCCCACAAGCCTACATGCACCTCTCCCTGGAGTGTTCAAAATGTACAATCATTAAAAATGCTACCAGTGGAAGGCCTTCCTTTTAATTTCTACGTTGTGTGGTTAGAATCTCCATGTGCCTAAACTGTTGCTATTAGTCTCCCACAGCCACGCCATGATGGAATTCTTTTAAATGTCTCTGAATATCTTGGTGCACCACAGTAGTGATAAAAATTGATTTTGCACACATGACAATTATAAACTAGTATATATCTGGAAAAGGTGGTGCAAAAAAAAAACAGCACAGCTACAACACATCATATGTAGAGCATATAAATAATGTAGAGGACAGAATATTATGCTATACTGTATTTTCTGCGAATTTAGATCTACTGATATTTGGTCCAGTATCTTTGCTACTGTAAGTGCTCACATACAGCTTGACATTCACTCCCAGTGGAATTGCTCTGGGCCTTGGTTTGCTCTCACTGTATTTATAGTCTGTTTTATATCAGTGGAGGTCCAGCTGTCCTCAAACTGTCCTTCACATTACCAGCAGGCCACAGAAAATGGCAGAAATCTCACAAAAACGTCACAGTAAACTCTACCGACAGATATATTTGGGAAAATGGAACAAAAGCTTTGTGTTAATAACATTTTATTCATTTGTTTGTTTCTTGCTTTTCTTTTCTTTTGAAGCATGTTTCTTTAAAGAACAAGTGGCTTTTGGAGTATTTTGTTCCTGTGCATATGGCCTCTCTCTTTGGTTGTTTGCCTAGAGCCCTTTCCTAGTGACCGTGTCAAACAGCCTTCTGCGGATCACAGGCCTTTGACAGGAGAATAGATTGCATGTATTTATATTTCACAGAAAGGAATCAGCAGTCTATTGCCTAAGGGTTTGGGTACCTATCAATGTCCTTCACGATTGGTGGAGAGGGAGTGTGTCACACTTTCATCTGTCAACATGGATGAGAAAAATGTTGTTTCAGGTTTCAAATGGGAGGGTAAGGTAAATAAAGTCCGTCAACCAGAGCTGCTTTTACAGTTATCCTATCCATCTATATGCTCTTGCGAGGTATTGGAAAAGCAGAGTGCTGTGAAACTACCTTAAATATCTGCCAGTTTGGTGAATTATGGGCTTAACTTAAAACACAAATTCCCCATTCAGTGAACCTCTTCAGAGAAAATGTGGAAAATGTGGCTTTTATCTTCAAGATGTTCCTCTGCATTTCCTCCCCCATGCATCCCCCTCACTCGCAGCGTGACAGATGTAATCATGGACCAGGACAACATTTTATGGGGGCTTCTTTAATAACCACTGGAGCTGCTTGACCTCTGTGAGTCCCCCAAAGGCACCTCCTCCTGTAGCCCCCCCACCTCAGCTTGAGGACCAGGTTGACTGTCCCCCTAGCATTACCCTCCCCTCTTTCTCCTCCAAACATTCCTCCTTGCCTCCACCCTCCCATGCTGACATGCTCAGATGCTCCAGTAATGTCTTGTAGGGCTAAAGGTCATGCCTGACCTGTCACGCTGGATTGGGCCGCAGACATAACAGCACTGTTTGGGGACCCAAAAATGGCGTGCTTGTCTCCCTGCCAGTCATTTCTCACCACTTAAAGATTGTAACCACATATCTTATATAGAGTTAACACTTGCTGACGCTATTTTGCATTTGACACTGGTAAATACTAGTTTAATATTGGATGTTATCCATCTAAACCAATAAAACTGTTCTCAAAACTGCAATAAATTACTCGCCAGATATTTCTAGACAGATTAGTTTGATTGATTTCTTTAAGAAACGCAAGGGGTTATTTGAACACAGGTCCAGTTGGCGGTGGAAACTTGCTGTGTGGGGATGTTTAATGAAGATCAATTATAGTTTGGAGACATGCTGTGATTCTGGGCTGTGTTGCATAACTTTTGAAGAGGAAGTGGAGATCAAAGCTTGGGAGGCAGGGAGTTCTCTGTACCATGAGAGATAGCCAGAAGCTGGTTGTTACTTTTATAAAACCTTTTTGTTTCTGCTTCAAATGATCCCAAGTATTCATCACCTTTTGTGGGGAAAATATTGGTACAGCAGCATTGCTATTTTTGAGCTATGATACTGTTTTACATCAGATCACTGAGGCAAAAACTCTTACTGCAAGCTTCATAACAGCCAGAATTTAGCATGCACTCTCGAATACTACCCTTTAGTATCGGTTTCTTTGTTTTAAAATAGTAGCTTTTTGTAGTGTGAGTTTCCTCTCTGCAGGAAATGCTGTTTGTTCAACAGGCTCATTCATTATAACTATGAATTGTTTGTCTTATGGCAGCACCAGAGGGGGTAGCGCCTTGGCACAAAGAACCCAAGACGCCCCACAGAGGACTGAACAAGGCCAAGCCTCTGTTAGTCAGTACAATGAATATTCACTTGGTCCTGGCAGAGTTGTTGGTTACTGAGAAACTCAAGCAGGAACAGTTATGCCAGATTCAGACAGGATGCATGTTTGAATGTATATGTTGTCTTTGAGTGTATGTTTCCATTTGTGCTTCTTTGTGTGTCGCAGGTTGCTGGTGATGGATTAGGATGTTTCCATTTCCTCTGGACCCTCCTGACAGATCATCCATCCTTAAACAATTTGGTGGTGCCCTCAGTGCCTGAGAAGGCAGAGAGAAAAGACAGGCCACACATCCGACAGTAGCCTTAATGAAAGACCAATCGAAGGCTTGAGGCAGCAAGGGGGCGAGCAGTTTCACTGTCTGGGTGGATGGAAGAATAACATGCTGTCAGGGATGGGTGGCCGTTGAATCAGTAGGATTTATGAGATTAGTTGGAAACAAGTGGTGGTGATGCAGCTTTGGTCAAGTGAAGCTGCTTTGGAGATGAAGCTGTAGTCCAAGGATTACTGGAAGTGGAGTAGTGTCATTGAAGATGGAGCTTTATTGCAGGTTGCAAAAGGCATATACTTGGCAAAAAAAAAGGAGCAAATATAACAGAAATGCACTTATCGTAACGTGTGTGTTAGTTATAAAACAGTCAGATGAAGTGGAATTCTGTTTTGTTTGTATTTGTTACTGTGCACTATATGTTGAAGTAACACAGTGCATCTGGTATGTAGTTATACAGGCTGCCCACAATGGGCTACATAACAAACGAAACCAGGGTGAGAATGCTCTGGTTGCTGTCAAGTGTGGAGATTTATAGAGCGCAGCTGCACAGAGTTGTCTTTGGTCTCTGGGTCGGCCCTGTAACTGCAATCTAACCTTTAAGCATTGGCCGGCTCTTTGATGGATAGATGAGTTTAAGCCAAGTTAAAAGTCCACTTTCATTCACTCAAAGGGACAACTAGACTTTAATTTTAATGATGTAAGGCTGCTCATAATTTAGCTATTCCTATGCCTGATGAACTATGTGAGGGGACTTGCTCTACTGAGCTGAAGCTGGCTGGATGAAAGACCTGGCTACTGTCCCACTTCTCAGATTACCCACCTGCTCTGGTTGTGGACATCCGCTGTCCTCCACTAATAAGGCTTGCAAATAAGCATTAACGATAGAGCAGAGTCGCTGTTACAAACTTCCAAATCTGTGTTGACGCTTCTTGCTATCATCTCTGCGTTCTAAGTGATTGCTTTTCCTTTTCTGAAAGCTATTTGTGCGTTTCCTGGTGACAGCAGATGAAAAACAAAGACAGATAATAAACACCAGCATTAGAAGGCTAATTAGGCTACAGCACAGTATCGCAAAGCAAATAATATCATCACGTCTGGAACAATAGGGCATCATAGCTACTCTGAGTAGCAATATTTCACAGCCAATTTCCTTCACCTTGGCTTTATTCAACAACTTTTGTCAATAAATCTCTTCTCATATCCATATTTATTGAGCTGAGAGTTGGAGGCCAGGAGTGCTGGGCACAGATAATAAAGACAATGTCTCAGCGTGGATTCAAATCCCTCTATGAGGCTTAACATATCCCACTGATACTCATTCTTCCATAGTCTGATGCACGCACATGCCCTGTAAAACAGACTTGATGCAGGCTTATGTCTTCATGGTCATATAAGCAGTAAATTACTTTAACTTACATGGTTGTGCAAGTGTATGCATTGTTAATTTTCATGGCTCGGCTCAATAAATAACATTGTGCAGACCTCTTTAAAGTACTTTGTATTTCATGGATTGTGTATATATTTTCTGAGTGTTTGCGTGCTGGTGCATTTACTAGTGTCAGATGATGACCTTCTTGATGAAAACCATACTCATTTTAGAAAACTGCTGTGTTCTCCCAGGAATGTTAGGAGTGTGAGATCTAAAATCCTGTTTTGATTGAATTTGGCAGAATCCAATCCTGCAGTATCTTCAAGTGGAGATAACAGGTATGGTTCTGTAGTCAGAGTATACCCTCAGTGTCCATATCCATGTGTGGAAACTGCTGCTCTCACTATGAGAGAGAGTAGGATTAAGTGTTTTAGCCTTTCAGGGGTCGTTTCTCCTCCCTGCCTCTGTCTTTTGTCTCTCTGTCTTTGCGGAAGGTCACCTAAAGGAGGTAATCCCTATTCCTCCCCTGTTTTCTATCTCTTTTATCTGAGGGGCTTTGTGGCCTGCACCACAGCCGATCCACTGATCACTAAAGCAAAACCCAGTGCACAAAGGGGAACAGCTCGATCCATGAGATTGCTACCTTTTATCCCTTTGGTTTGAATGACCAAATGAGCACCCTGTCATGATGCATTGTATAGGTCATTTTATAAAATATCTAAGAGTTCCAGGTTTTTAATACATTGTGCAAGCAAGAATAAAGTGAGTGCAAGTCTGAGACGAATGAGATTTTTCATGCTGCTGCAGCATTGTGAGAGGACACACAAGGGATCAGAAAACATATTTACATTTTTCTGTTTCTGGTAGAGTTATCCTTCTGCATGTTTTATTTAAGTATATTTCTACAGTAAACATGTGTGGAAAATACAGCTGGAAACGATCCAGTGGGAGGCACCACCTGCTCGGACGGACACTATAACATGTGTTCTTTATAGTAACTGTACTCACTTTGCAGTGTTGCACAGCTTCGTTGGGGATCATCTATAACCAGTATTTTAAATACTGGTTGACTCTAATGTACGAATGCAACCATCAGTTCTGGTATCCTTTTATTGGACACAGAATTAAATTTATTTTCAGTAGTAAATGCAAACTAACAAATTCTATGATCAGAATGTCTTATTTGATATTTTTACTGAATGGCTTCTTTTCAGATATGGGGTACCCAACATGCAAAATGAGTTTTTTAGTTGACAGCTACTTCAGACACCAACATGTTTGCGCTCAAGCACATAAACAATTGCCTTTTTTGTATTTTGCATGTAATAATGCTACAAATGTTGACTTAGGGATTTAAAAATTAATGGTGATGTTTTGTAACCTTTCGAATTTTTGTATTCATTGATAATTTTACCATCATGGTTGTTTGTCCATCTGTGTTGGCCCTGATAGAACGGCTACCTGTCCAGGGTGTACCCTGCCTCTTACCTGCTAATTGGTGGAATACTTTGTCCATTTTGTTTCTTTCTATGCCTTTTGTTATTAAGTTTCAGTCCCTTTGCGTAAAAGTTCGTATCTTACAAGTTTTAAAACTGATATCAATAATTCTGTTCTTACTAACCCTGTCAGCACAGTATTGTTTTTTTTTTTTACCCACAATCCGTGTCAGAGCCATTTGGCAGCGATGATGGGTGCCTCCACTTAGCTGAATGACTGATGAGATGGCCGAAAAAATGAATCACCTCCAAGGGGGTGGAGGGGTTAGCCATCAGAGTTATGCTAGTGAGAGAACATTACCCTGCTCTGTATATAATGAGACATATTTAAAACAGCAATCATCCCCTCCTTTGAACTCCGGGTCACAGTGCGGAATCAATCCCTCAGGTGATTGAAAAGAAAGGCCATGTGTGTGAGAGACCGAGCATATCAACCAAGGTCACACACGCTGCACACACAGTCTGCATGTAGAATGGATGTTCTCTCAGAATTGCTGAGTGCGATTAAATCTTCGGCTTAGAATCACATTCGGACTCTAAATTGCCGGTCAGCTCATTAAGAGAGCTACGGGTCTTCCCCAAGCTGTTTCTTTCAATTCAATTAGAACATTATTCTGGATAATTTGGTCTGGAGATTAGCACTTCATACAGATTATAGTGTCCTTAGTTGCTTTAGGATGAACAAGAAAGGAACGCACTAGGAAAAGACATTTCAGTGGGTGTGTTATTGATGTCTGCAGCGAATTGGTTAAATAATTATTATTATGACATTTACAGCATTCTTAAAGTAGTGCAATAATTATAATTTAAATTCAGTGTAAGTCTATATTGTTTGTTTCTTTTGTGTCAGAGCCTATGCCATAATATTCCTGCCAGAATTCCATTCGGGCTGATTTGTCGGCTGTGGTCGACACATCCTTAAGTAGATATGTTACCACAGTAAACTGTGGTGGGAATTCATAACTACTTATGTGGGGCACTTCTAAGTCACAGTTTCCTCATATGCAATGAGATTTACACCCAGCTTGTTCTCAGTGTCAGTTTTATATTTTAACGTGGAAATGCAGGAACTTTCTCATAAACACCACTTTATCAATCACTATCCCTGACGCTGCCCAGGGATTTCTGCTTTATTATCACCGCATCAGTAAAGCTTCAGATGTGTGAATTAATAAAACATTGTTTCGAGTCAGTTTTACACATGAAAGTGTGATTTTATTTCGTTGTGTTGGTTTTTCAAGATATAAACAGATGATACATGGGCCACTGATGCGGTCCAATACACTTCTGGGAAATTAAATATTTTTTGTTGCATGGACCCAATTCTAAATTCAAGTCTGTTGTTATCTCTCATAACTTCTTTACATTTTATCAAGCTGATATATGCTATGCAGCAGGTCTGTGGTTGGGTGTCATTTCCACTTAAAGGAAAGCTTTTGCTTTCAGGATGTTTCAGCAGTGCTTTGACTCTAATGAGAATTGAGAAGCTATTAACAAAACAATAAGGATGCAAGCATATTTATAGCATCGCGAAGGTGTTCACTAATTAAGCAAAAGCAAGCTAAGAGCCTCTTCAGTTAAGGTCAGCAGATCTGTGTGGGATGGGGTTATTGTGGAGAGGAGAATAGAAGCGTTGTTTCATCACGTTAGCATTCATATTATTCAGCCATCACTACTCCATTTATTAAAATCCAAACAGAAAACGAAGCCTTTGCTGTCTGTGTGGTTCAAACTCATCCATGTGAGTAATTTCCCTGCTTTGTGTACATTAATGATTTAAACACTGTTGTGTCTCCGCTCTCTGCAGGATTGGAAAAAGGCGCAGTGACATATACATAAACACGGCAGTGGAGATAAATCCTTGCAGAGGGAGCAGACATCATGAAAACAGAAAGCTATGTGATAATGAACTGACACGACCTGCTCGGCTACTGCGCTGCCATAAACCCCAACAGCAATTTACGAGTGCTGAGTGACCAGAACACCTCCCCCCTTCCACAGATAACTACCACAACCTTGCAGCTCACAGTTGTAGTGTCAGCTAATAGGAGATTGAGCAGCCCGCTGAAAACATGCGGCAGCCAGGAGCACAGAGGGCTGAAGAGAGTAAATATTTGACCAAGTTGGCATCTTCATCTGTTGATTGTTAGGGCTTCCTCACTGAGCTGCTGTCACATTTCAAAATTGTGTCCTGGAAAAACTGCCAGAGAGACAGCATGTTAAATATGTGATATATAAAACGCTGCAATATTGAACATTCAGTTAGATGAACTTACAGCCGCAGGACAGTCATTTCAATTATTCAGGGGAATGTAATTATAAACCTCAGCTTCCAGTGCAGTGCAGTTTTGCCACAAGCAAAGATCATCCGGGGTCTGTTTTTATTGATATTCTCATTTTGCCCGAGTCAGGGATTTCAGCAATTCTACACCTCAGATCTACTGAGCACAATTAGGGCAGTGCCTCCCAGGAGAAGCAGGCCATATGGAGGGCCTGGATAACAAGCCCATTCTGAATTAGTAACATAGTAAATAAAACACTGGTCAGATGAAAATTCCAATATGCCAAACCCTGGAGTCACAGAACTCAAGTTTAGAGAATCTGTGGTAAAACATGTTATGCATGTTATTGATCTAGGATTCCCAGGGTGACCGAAAGATTGATAGCAATATACACTGCCTTCACCTTTGTGTCTGGTTTGCAGAATGTTAATATGAGGTGTTATACTTGACTAAAATTCACCTGTGAGTAAGGGTATGCTCACAACAAAAAGGTTTAGTTCAACTGAAATGAACTCTGCCGTGGCTGTTCTGTTAGAGTGGATCACCTTAAAGGTAAACTGTGTAACTTTTAGCCACTAGGGGGCTAAACCTGTAACTTCCCACAGGCCACACAACACTATTGCAAGATTAAACAGTTTTTCTCTTTCTGGGCTCCTCAGACACCGTGTTCATCTTCTTACTTTGTTCAGATTTGACAAATTTTCAAGGAAAAAGTAGCATGAAGCACAGCCCACTGTGTTTTATAACTGTAGAGCAATGCGCTCCAGGCCACATGATCCCATGAGAGACGGATTCACTCATGCAAAGTTACAATGTCTGGTTTCTGAAGAGGGCAACCCCCTCAGAGCATCGACAAGTGTCAAACACTCTATTGATTGAATCATCAATTAATATTCACATTAGTCTAATATTTGGGTCAAAAATTACAGGTTTAGGACCCCTAGTGGCCAAAAGTTACACAGTATTCCTTTAAAGAAGTGTGAGCTGTCATCTTGATTGACATGGTGACATGCTAGTCATGATGGAATGTATGGCAAATTTTGCAATTTTTACAAGAACAGACTTTCTTGTCTGTTTTTATTGTGTTACTTGTATTGTTTTTTAATTTATCGTCTTAGATGTTTCTAGTGTTTTAGAATATTGTATTGCTATTAATTGTTATGCAGGTTTTTTTTTTGTCCTTGCAGTGTCCTTTAAACCAAGCCAAATTCATCCCAAGAGAGACAAATGAAGGAATCTTGAATCATGAATATTAATCTCAGTGCATCACAAAAACTGACCAAAACCCCCTGCACAGGTAGGTTTTTTTTTAAAAAAACAACAACATTAAGATAAAAAAAGGGGGGGTCCAAGGCACTCTTGTAATAGAAATAAAAAAAATTTGTGAAACTGATTAATGTGGTTAAAATTAAATGAATGCAGCAAAGCCATCTGAACATATAAGAGTTGATTCCTTGATTAGCATGCATGTCACATGTGCACTGCATAGCTATGAAAAACAGGGTTACTGCCAAAGCATTCTGCTACTACAGCTGATACAATCAGAAACTTCTTATATACAGACAATAACAATATAATTAGAATCATATAAGAGCTAGATACACATGTAACATTTTCTGTCTTATCATTCACAGGTTTTTAAAGAACAACAGGGGCTTTTGGGCGAGCCTTATTTTCGGGCGTGCAACTCAACTTCGCAAGTCACGTGCACGCATATTAATGCACTTAGTACGGCCAAAAATATGGTTACTGCCAAAAACCCTTCTGCTATTACTACATGCTGTTTGTTTAGTCAGAAAAGCAGCAGATCAGGTCGCATGGAGCTTGCAGCATAAAACAAACAATGCTGCTGTTTACAGCGCTGAAGGAAACAGAACAGATAGCCTGCGTTGTTTAGAGGATCTAATTAATTAAATCAATATACCCTAAAGGCCTAAATGATTAAACACAAAACGCTGACAAATTAATGCTATTTCTTTAAAAAACCCAACAACAAAATCTCGAACCTTATGGAAAAATTTAATTTAACCTGTAAATGGACCATTTTTAGGACTTCCCCTTAGAGTGTCAGCTGAATGTCTTTAGGGGAGCTGCTCTGCTTTTCAGGGGAGCCAAGCTCCCCTTAGCTAAAAAGGTAAAATCTTGCTGCCAGTATCTCTAAAGCTGACACGTATGAGGATTAAAAACTGTTTTTCAAAAGAGTAGTCTGCTGAACTGTTTCTCAGCCAGGCACAGGGACGATAGAGATCTTACATTTAGAAACAGCCAGACAAGCTCTTTCCCTCCTGTTTGTGCCATCTTATCCAGCAACTAAACTGGGCGTTGCCTCAAATTTACACTGCAAGAAAACCTATTTCTCACAACACTGTACAAATCTTTTATTTTTCACATTCATTCATATCTGCGTCTGATGTGTTTTTTTTTCTTCAAAGCACAATGTTTTATCTGGCAAATCTGGAAGAAAAGAACAGGCACCTAAATGAGCTTAGATATTTTCTTTCTAGTCCTTTCCAATTATCTACTGACAAAAGCAAATCATTCTTTGTTAAGGTGATTGCAGTAGGAAGCTTAAATCCCTAAATTACCTTTCTAATTTTGGCTCCATGTCATACGTGTTACTTAAAGAAGCAAATGGATTTGTGCAAAAAATAAAGATAAAAATAAAAACAACAGCATCAATTATTGTCTTTGCTTACAGACCAGAAGGTACATTTATCGTTCAAAATGTCTTTGCTGTAGTTGTATGTTCTCATGTTACTTCACACAAATGCTTTGCTTGCATTTCCTCCATTAATACAAATAAACCAATATTGTGCAGCATTGCACTAAAATTTAATCCTACTTTTATCCCATCAGAGAATGTTTTGGTTGATTCAAGACATCATCAGCATGCATGTTATCCCATATAATGTTGGTAATAGACTTTGAGAGCTTCACCACAGCAGAAAATATGATATCTGTGTTGTAAAGGCTATAAAGTCGTTCCAATATGCAGCTTATGTCTGCATTCACCTTTCAGAAGCCCATGCTTCTCTTTCCACTTTTCTTTGCAGTGGGAGTAGAGATGAAATACTGGCCCCCAGAAAGCCATTTGGCACCTAATTGAGCAATCCTATTACTTTTCTCTCCCTTTAGAGTGTGACTTTCATTGCTTCTTGGTGGATGGTTGGAAGCAGGTGTAAATGATTGTGTTACAGTAGGTGAGAGTATATGTGTATTTAAGTAACTTTGTTGTGATAGCTTGTGTGTGTGTGTGTGTGTGTGTGTGTGTGTGTGTGTGTGTGTGTGTGTGTGTGTGTGTGTGTGTGTGTGTG
>JAOXYM010000021.1:11007919-11028812 GCA_028567055.1 Leptatherina wallacei
ATAAATGCATGGACAAGTTTTTCTAAATCCTGTGGAGACATCAGTCCTTTAATCCTTGATATGTTCTTTAAGTGATAGTAGGCATGTTTCTTTGTCCAGACAGGTCACTTTTTGTCTCATCTAACAACCAATTAAAAAGTTAGATGTAATGTATTGACCAGAAGGCATTGTAAACTTTTTTGGACTACCAAAATAAGGCTAAACATTTTCTTTTTAGTCCACGTATGTTTTTAAAATGTAGGTACGCTTTTGAGTGCCTTTCTTGATAAAGTGTAGTCTCCTGTCTGCATGTCTTATATGTTGGTAGTATTTCAAATCCATCAATGTGGCCTTGGCTTTAATCTTTAAAAAGACATTTTCAAGATTCTGAATGAAGACATCAAGCAGCCTGCAGAAAAATTCTGCTTCGGACAGGATTGAGCTTTTCAACAAGATGGTTATTAAAGACATAAAGGAAAAGTTGTCAAGTAATGTTTATCACAGAAAAATTGTAATGTTTTGAAGGGCTCCAGCTACATCCACATGAATATGCAACAAATTTCATTTTCCTTAATGTTTTCAGATTTATTCACTACTCAAAATTTTGTCTTTTCAGGCTCCCATAAGGTTGGTTCCATGTGGTAGAAATGTCCGAACAATAAAAGCCTTTAGTGAACACATCTAAGCTTGTCTCCATGTGGACATGGCCTGAGTCCAATAAAGATACAAATACAGGTCTGGATACAAAAATAAATTAATACACAATTTTTCAACCAAACTAGTGATGACAAAAAGGCCCTCTAACTTCAAAGACCTTGAAAATGTTGCCAAAGAAAAAGGTTCAAAATCCCAATGGAGACATGCAATGATCTTGTTAGCAGTGACATTGATTGCTGTGATTGCAAATGAAGGCTTGCCACTGATTACTGAGAATGGGTTTGAATAATTGAGGGAATGGATTTTTTTTTTATAGGGTTAGGTAAAAAATGTATTATGACCATTTTTAAAAATGCCTTTTGTCCATTCCTTATAATAACTATCTGCCACCAAAGGAAACCAATTGGTTTAGTAAGTCGACTTCTGTCCTCAAAACTTTCCCATTATTGCTCACTATTATACTGTAAACACATACACACTTCCTGCATATGTACAAAAAATGAATAAATGATACAGCCCACAAATAGCACCCATGCAGGCTCCATCATGGATGAGAGCCCAAATAGAACAGACCATTAGGGAGGAAGGGGAATATGCCCAGTGGTCAACCCATCACTAGCTATCTTGCAGGTGAAAACCCAATTTGCAGTTTGGTTCAGTGGCTCTGAGAGCATTTTTTGGGCATCAATTACTTCAACTACTTGCTCATGGGCTGTAATTGCAGCAGGACAGGGGACAATGTTTATTCATGTAGTTATGCATTGATGGCCTTTCACCTGTGTGACTCTCTGCAGAGTATTTATCTCTGCAAATCCCCCTGGCTCCAGCTACAGATTCACAGAAACATTTCACTGTAGATCCCCTACTAGACAGAAAAGATGTAATCTTTCTGAGATTTTTAGTTTTTCTATCATTTTATGACAAACACTATGACTTCATATCAGTGAAGCCATGTGCATTTTGCAGATGATAAAATCTCAAAGTTTAAATTCTTTTTTAAATGAAGATGTTCTGTTAAGTTTGCATTTCAGGTCATTTCAATATCTGAAATCCTCAGACTGGCTAAATAAATCCTTTGTGACCATTTGTTTCCCCTGATAAATGCGGAGGAGCAAAAAAAATTGTGCAGTACAAGGGGGCGGGGGGGGGCGGAATGGAGCTTTTAACACATAAATACGCCTCCAGTTCCCCGCCCTGTCTGCCTGCATGTAGCCCCATGCTGGGCGTGATAATGGCTGGACATGGCCCTCTCTCTGGAAATCAGCTGCTCTCTGTCCTGCGCCAGGAAAATGGAGGGGGCTGTGGGGGCAAGGCAAGGGTGTTTTACTGTGTAGACAGCGGTCGATGGACTGGTGTTGACAGATGAACTGGTCATTGTCCAAGAACAAAGCCTTGGGTCACCATCTATGGTAACCTGACCCAGTGCATTGTATTGAGGCCACTCCTTTCATTTCAATAGAGTAATTTGCAGGAGAGAGAAGATGTTGACAGAAACATTCAGTTAAAATTGCTTGGAAATAATTCCTAAACAACATTACATACTTTTGGAGAGAATCAACCTCTTTTCCAGCTCCCTATGGGACTCCTTAAAATACTGTCCAGTCCAAGCCTGGCGGTTGTAATGGAAGGCAGATCTGTCTAGTGGCAAGGAATGGATCTCTTAGTGTTTTCTTACCTCATCATACACCATCACTATTAAATAAGTACATTTTATTTATTATAGTTAAAACAATATCTTTTATTTCGCAACAGTATTTAATAGAAAATCAGTTCATGGACTTAAATGGAACACAGGAGAACCTTTTCTATGCAAGATTTCTGCTCTGTGTGGGAGGCAGTACGATCAGAGTTCTTGCTCTGTCCTCTGGATCATTTACAAGTTGTTTGACAAACATGTTGGTAAATTCAAATCTACAACTATTTAATAATTTATATGACAGTATATTTGTTTAACTGTTGCAGTGGAAGAACTAAGTTTAATCAATTTGACAGTATCTTCAAGGCTGATACTTTTTATAAATTCTGCCTCTTGTCCATAGTTGTCAAAATTCCCATTACTGGAGGACCAGTATCAATTACTGTTAAACCACTAATATTTTCTAAATACAATATCATAATTATCATTGCATATCATGAGGCCAGTGTTGCTGTTGGCAAATCCTCCCTCAACAGATTTGCTTGAAAGTTTATTTTCTTCTTAAACTGGTGTTTAATCACAAACTATCTAATTATCAGTTCACCTGACATGAAAACCCTATCAGAGAACATATTGCAATGGTGTTTGGGTGTGGAAAATACAGCACAGTGGGTAATTATCTAATTATTTTGCTAATTGTAAGTGGCCAGGTTAGTAAGAAAATCATGCTGGTTTTCCAACTTGCAACTGGAAAGCTGGCAGTTTGGGTGTGGCATCATTTCCAGTTCTGACTTCCACAGCAAACAGAATGCAGCATAACATGAGGCTAAATAAAACATAATGTAACCAATCCAACTGTAAGTGTCAAACAACTCAGTAAGACACATATACTATTTTAGCTTTTGTCCATACTTGTAATCATCTGATTCATGCACATATGTTTAACGAGTGAAACAAAGAGCTGTAGAGAGTAGTAAGTAGGTTTATACCATCTGCATCATCACCTATCAAAATCCATGAACATGCATCCTAATGGGTTCAATGCATCTCAGGTGCCAGTTTGTAATGCACATTGCTGATGTCACAATATGCTTACACAAAAACTGATTCATTGGGCACAATTAGTCCATATAAGTAATTCAAGTCAATTAAACTTGTGTAGCTAACTTAATATTTCATTTAATGACGAGAAATTTGCCACCCACAGTGATCTTTTAGCAACACTGACTGGCTAAAACAGAGAAGTCTTTGTTATTGCCTCATTGGACAATAAGTACCTTTTAAGAAATGACAAAAAAAAAAAAAAAGAATTGAAAATTTGACATGTAAATCTTTAAAAACAGGATTTTAACCAATCAACCAATTTCTTTCAAAAAGAGGCAGAAAATGAATTTGAAAGAATATACAGTAAATGTACGTATTTAGGGCTGTGCATATATCCTTTAGTGCCTTGCACAGTTAACATCAGTTGTTGATAATCGGAGGGCAATTATCTGTTGCACAGTTTAGATTTTAATTGAACACATTTTTTTCTGTAAACAAGTGATGTGCAGTTTCTGGGAAAGGGCAGACTTGTTAAGGATGAATGCCAGGAGTCTTGCTTTGCTCAGGTTGCCAAAAAACAAACGTTTCATCTACTGAACAGTGAAGCAGCACGAGTTACCATGGAAAGCAGATCAAAAGCTAAGGTGACAAAGACAGAGACTTCCTCACATCAACACTTACACACAAACCAGTAGGAAGTTCAGAAAGTATGAACAACTTCAACATCCAGAAGTAAGACACGTGTAATCAGTGACTGTGTAAGGTTTAGGATGGAGGAACAGAAATTAAAAGGAAGGGTACATAGAGCATGAAGGAAAACATGGAGAGAGCCAAATTTAAGAAGGGCTGACGGAGCTCCCACCAGATGTGAGAGCATTAATTACTCCTAATCAAAGCCTGTGCCAGCCTGGTGACAGTGGCAGACATGTGGGAGACATTCAAGGTCATTATTTGCGAGCACACACACAAACTCGTGCACACACAAAAACAAATGCCAATACTCGCCTCTTGTGTCTGAGCAACTGTCCCATAAGCCTGTAAAAAGAGCTTTGTGAAGACACCGTCTGACACCATGAAATTAACTCCAAATTTAACCCAAATAGATCCTGAGAAATTTATCATTCTACCTTCTGTCACGCCACTTTATAATCTTGAATATCCATGCATCCTTATATTGATTAAGCCCACCCAAGACAGAAAATGTCAGAAAAATAAACAAATGAAATAAATAATGAGCTAACAAGTGAAGTAAGTGGTGTATTTAACTGTGTGAGAGTTCTTGTTTCATTCTGTTAATGGTGATACCGGTCTGTGTAGCCAGTATTTTTTTTTTACAGCTCTAAGAGGATTACAGGTTGTTTGTTACGGCTGGTGTCTGGGTAATGATGATAAGGCAGGCAGAGCATGGAGCAGGTGTGCCAGTCATTGCGAGTTGAAGTGAATGGCTTCTGGGGCAGAGCACCAGAGGATGAGCCTGACTAACATAGTGTGACACAGGTTGTTCTCCGACAATGATTTTGAAAAACAAATTAACTTCTTATCAGTAGCTTGTCATGAATTATTTATTTGTGTGTTTTGTTGTGGTTGTATAAGTTGGACAAAAATAAATGCTATCTGATAAAAAACCTGTCTGGAGTAGCAGTTTTTAGCTTCCTTGCTAAAAAGGCAACAAGTCCTCCAACTGGATCAGTTCTGTCTTGTGTAAAACCTTAAATACAACTCATAATTTCCTGTCAAGTGCTGCTTGTGGGGATCAGTAATTCCACAAATAGAGCACATGTCATCGGGAATTCTAATATTTTACAAGCCTCAGAGATCACATACAAAGGAAGGATAGGCTGGATGGAGCAGCTAGCTAAAGCTATTTCCATCACTTGTCTTTGTGAAACATATGACCAAAGGACATTTCCTAGCTAAAACACTTCTTGCTTTGTAGTTCGGTAATAGAATAGATATTTCTTCGATATAATTACAAAACAATCATAAGCTAAAATACATTCTTTTTGCAATGCAACCATCACAGCCATACATGGCATTTACCTTTCACATGAATCAGCTCTTACAACCAATAGAGGTTGCATATTTTTTAAATGCAATAATAGTCTATCTCCCTAAATGCATATATGCCACATGGGCACATTTTAGAGAGGAGGACACCCTCAAGGGCATCTGAATCTGAATCAGCGTCAATGAATCAAACAGTTAAAGTTGGAAATAAAAGAAGCCATTCTTTGTCCTCATTAAGTACTTCAACCATTGTAAATTGCAGCCTTTAAGTAGCAGGTTTTACTTCTAAGTAACTTTACCACCATGTAGACTGTTTTAATAACAGCATGTTATTGGCTCATATTATTCTTCAGCGCATGATTAATTTGATATAGAATCGCTTGCTATTTGAAAAGCACATTTGAAATAAAGTAGTTACATGTAAGTTTAAGTTTGATTAGCACGTTACATTTACCAGCTCAGCTGAGCAGAAGAACAGATAAAGAGTGGTGGTGACTGTCATCATTACAGCTTCTCTTTTCACCTGCTCCCCGGGGGAGACCGAATCATTGGGCTCACTTCTGTGCTAATAGCCCTGTCTGAGAGCTAGCAATGCACCTTTCAGAGGTAATGCTTCCTGCTGCAATTTGGCTTGTCACTCAACTGTGGCATGTCCCAAGCCTTGCAGGAAATTACAGCACAGTGCTGATGTGAGACATTTCTCTCCCTAGAATATATCTTTTCCAGACAGTCAGAATTATGAATGATGCATGCACTACAAGTCAATCAGTCTGCTGTGTGCCTTGAAATAAGTTTGTGGGTATCTGCATGCATCACACGACCATTCATCTAAAGCGGCCTCCGATGTTTTCTGCTGAGCACATCAGATTGCTACCAATCAAAATTCTACTGCAACCTCTGTCCAAGATTGTCCCTGAAATCTGACATTGTGATTTACATGAGTGTGAATTTTAACCTCTTTGTAGACACCCCTGCCTATTTTCACCTCTCATTGACCCTGCAGACAGAGTAGGGAGGGCTGTAAAAATTCCTCAGCCCCCTCAGTTAGGCTTGGCTGAGTAAAGAAGGAGAGCTCTCTTTGACTGCTCAGCCCGTGGATTACTCCTCAATATGGGATTACGCTTCAATGAATGACTGCGGACACAATGCCAGCAGCTCAGCCCTGAAATATACAATAGAGATTTAGCTATAAAGCTGAAATGGAATATCTGCTGATCTAGTATCAGTTGCTTGAACTGGCACTGCTTACTGTCGTTTGCATTTGTCTTTGTTGCTTAAATCTTTTTCTCAAGGTAGCCACTTAATGAGATGCCATATCTCCAAAGATTTATAATCCTGACTGACAAGTTTTTTTCATAGTGTCACTCCCTACTGAAATCATCACTGGGTGCTTGAAATATCAGTCGCAATCACAGTGAACAGGAAAACTGATATTTAAAACTGTTCTTTTTTTTTTAAAACCCCTCTGTTGCCTTCCTTTCTCTGGTGTTTTTGGCCAGAGGAGTGGATCTATTGGCCTTTCAGAGTAATCTGTGATGCAACCACACAGCCTATTGATTGCCTGGTGGACTGAAGAAACTATTTAAGTTCACTGAAGCAATCAATAAACTATCAACACTATTACTAAGATGAAGTCTGGTTGATTTGAAGTAATACTTTCCTAAGTTGAGACTGTATTTTATCTTTGTTCTTAGCATCACCTGGTAAAAAATGTTAAAGTCAGTTTGCCATTGTGCTTTAAAGATTCACCAGAGAGAGCAAAACATTATAACTTGTTATTGCAAAACTGGTAAGGATGGCCGTGTAAAGGCTCAAGTTGTTTAGCACAAAGGGGTATTGGAAGGAAAGGTTGGTGGGCAGGGACATTGGTTCATGTTAGTGTTACTCATGACTGTGGCAGTCTGTCATGAGGCAGTGAGGAAGAAGGACCTGTGAATGCAGGCTCACAGGCGTGAAACACAGGAATTACTAGGGAGGATGGAGATCTGCCAGGGAGCAAAAAACAACAACAAATAAAGGGAATATATAGATGAGGGCATTAATTCCCAATCAAGGAGCAGGTTGAATGATGCTACATTGACTTTCGTGTATCCTTGCTATTGTAAAGTCTTACAATTTGATAACGTAGTTATTCTGGTAACTCTTTTCCATGTGGAGCCATGATGAAGACGTACCGTGAGTCGCAGCCCAGTGATCCAAATCTAAGAGTTTTTATGTTCATGTCATTATAACCATGTTTAGGCTAATTGGAAGTCACTAATGCCACTAATTCTGTGTCAATGTAACATATAGTAATGTTCACAGCCGTTGCCACTTTTATGGTGTTGACTTTCTGCTTTTAAATTCTGTAATTCAATTTAAATCTATTAAAAGGGGGTCTTTTTAACAACTTAGGAAAGCAGTACGATCTTGTGACAAATTTATTAAAAGCCTACATTGGTCTAGGAACAAATAAGTTTCTCAGTAAAGGTCAACTTCAGCTTCTGCAGTTCTCCAGTCAGCTCCAATCACACAACTGATTACCTTACAATGTGCTCAAGCTTGCAACATGATGATGTTAATGACAATGCCATCTGCAATGTTTCCTGTATCTGTAGATAGTCTTAAATTATTGGTATACACTCTACATACTGTGTAAGGATGTAAGGGTGACTTTGAACACCTGCTGGTGCACTTAAAAATTAGTTATTATCATATTGTGTATGTCCAAAATAGTCAAGTGAAATCTTTTTTTCCATCAATGAAACTGGCGGCTTTTCTTTTGAATTTCCAGAGGGACCATAAACACTGGTTTCATAAACATTTTAATCTGATTCATTTGGACATTGATTCATATCAAAACCAGTGTTCTTTGTTTAGTAGATCATGAAGTTTAAGAACTACATGGCAGCATAACACATGATGAAGTGGTATTGGGCAGTTGTATGATGTTTGTACTTTCAAGTTTTCAATGAGTTTCAATGAAATATAAGTAAAAGAAATCTCATAACCACACTAAAACAGAATTTCCTTCATTTTATAGACAATGTATATTTCTTCCAACCCACAGGTTATTGTAAATAAAGTATAAGTGTTAGCATTAGTATTTTGAAGTTGTGGAGAGCCTTGTGTTTTTATGCACTTTATGCCAGGCTAAACACGTCCCAGCATTTCTTTGTGCTGTCTGACATGAAGCAGATATCATCCTTTCTACTTTGCACTGAATTGGTGCATTTCATCAAATGTTAGCGTTCCTTTAGAGTAAAATGCTGACTATTATTACTCACCATTTCAAACAGATGCTATGAAAAGATTTGGTGTCTGTGAAGATTAATGTTGATAGTGCAGCTTGGACATACATTTTAAGGTTAAAAAGACTAAATAAAACTACACTTTGAGCCTGCACAGTCTGCTTCAAATGGTTGTTGAGTTCACCTCATCCTGGTCACCTCCCTTTGGAGGCTTTTCATGCACATCTAACAAGAAGGAGACCCTGTGGCAGATCCAGAGTATGTTGGAGGGATTATATATCCTTTCTGGCCCGGGATCCCCCGGGAGGAGCTGATGAGTGTTGCTGGGGAAAGGGTTAGCTTTCCTATGACGGACGGATGGACGGACGGACGGACGGACGGACGGACGGATGGATGGACGGACGGATGGATGGACGGATGGATGGATTGATGGGTTGACATTTGATGTCTTAACAATTAAAGAATAGTGTGTGGACCTGCAAGGGAAAACCCAGGTTTATCGTAGTTCGTGTTGACCAGGAATTATCTGACATATCTTTATATCATAGCAAAATATAGATCCCTGCTTTTTATGATTCACCCTCTCTCCGTGCTATATAGCTTTTATGGACCAAACTTTTCTGCTTTGAAGAGAATTAATGTCAATTTATTAGCTTGTGTAATTTCAAAGGTAACATTAATTTTCTTGTCAGTGTCTGTTGCACAAGATCAAACATATAAAAAGCCCGACTTTTCATTTTCAGCATTCTCTGCATGGGTTTTACACTATAATGCTTCACCACATGTGCTGAATTTGAGATATCTACCTCTTCTTGCTCCAAATTAATTTCTCTTGCATCATCACCTAAATCCTCATTATCACATAATTGATACATAATTTGGCTGAATTCACAGGAAACTAATTAGCTATCATTCTGTTTGCTTATCACTTCCCCCTTTTGAACCAACTTAGGCAGAAAAGATAATGAAAATGTCACACAATGATGTAAAAATATTACCTGGCCAGTGCATATTATAAGGCTGTGATATTCAATGTTTCTCCCATTATCTATCCTTATAAAATCTTGAAGACTCCAAAGAGGCTTTCTAAAAAAAAAAAGTATGCTTCAAGTCTGTTTCTTATGCAGCAACAGCTGAAATTAACAGTCAGGTTGTTATAATCACACTATCGTAACTTATCAAACCACCAATAAACCACAGATCTGCATGCAAGAGGAATTAGCTTATCCTCTTAACACCCTCTTACAACCTAAGTGCTTTTTTCAAAGGCAATCTAAATGGCTGCGATGCTGATGTTGAACATCAGCTGGAATACAGATATCTAAAAGAAATCATCTCTAGACTTTACACTCCACAATAATACACGTGTCAATGGATATTACTCAGATTGTTATTGCTATTGATATATTTTTAATTTGTATTGATCTTCTTGTGTCTGGTTTTTCTCCCTATAGACAGAATCCAAGTAGGTCTCCTTTGAGAAGAGCTTTAGATACTGAGAGATTTTTTTTCCCATTGAATTAAGATGAAATTGAATTGCTTTGAAACTGAATTGAATATATGGGAGAAGCTTCTGTGAGCACAGTAACAGTATAAATCACAGATTCTCCCATTTGTTGGCTTTCTATTTAATTTCCTAGCACCGGATTCAAAAATAGTATTCATATCTCCAGAATTGAATCTCAGGTGCCTCGGAAAACTTCTTTTGACATCCACTTTTCTTTCCATATTTTTCAGCAAAGATTTCATGGGTCAGCACACTGAATCAATTTGTTTAGTAGCGAGTACTAAAAGCAGATTGCCATTTGGCATTCAGAGAAAATCAGTCTGTAATGCTCATTAAGCCATTATTCTTTATGTTTCCTTCTCAATAATAACACGTGTATGCCGTACATGAGCATCTGTGGCACAACTTAATTCTAGCAGACAGAAGAGGCTGAGTTTAACCTCATCATCCAGTTGTAGGTATTAATATGTGGGGGACAACTTCATCTGTCATTCCCCATTTTGAGCGTGTCAGCCTCCATCCATAAAACAATCAGTCAGGTGCAGTTGTAGGGCAGTGGGTTTTGCCCACACAGTGACAGTTTTTTTTTCTTAATGGCTGCCCATTATTCATTCCCACAGATTAACACATTATTTCTTGTGCTGACACACTAGCCCATTTATTTTAGACTAATACTGAAAATGCTACAGGTCAGAGAAACGTGTGGATTGTGAATGACGCTCTGAGCCGGAGATGGCTTTACTCCTTAGATGGTTGTCTCCACCCAGTGGCCATTATGGGTACTGAAAGGAAATATAATGCAAAAAAATTAATATTTTGACTGTGGAGATTGTTTCCATGTTGTTGCATAATACTACTCATATTACCCTTCAGTGCAATTTCTTATTACTCTCCTTCCCTCCCTTTTCAATCTCCTTTACATTTTCTGTTTCCCTCCCTTGATGTCTCCAAGTCTTTTCTTTTAAACCCACTCGGGTGTCCCTAATGAACAGAATTCATCAAAGTCCTTTCCCTTTGATCAAAGCAGTTCTACTGTGCAATGCTTTGCTCTCTACACCCCACTGTAATGCAACTATGGACACTCCCTGTAGTCCTGCATGCTCAAACAAAACAAGGGTTTGCTTTCACACAAGTCATTAGATGACCAGGCTCTGCCTGTAATGAGGCTTCTTTGGTATGGAGCTTGTTAGTATGTGATGGACTGCATGTCTACATCGATGGCTGCATCAAGGTCTTAAAACAAATATATACAGAGTAGGCCACAGCAACTCTCCTTTTACAGTATTGTAGTTTTTTGCCATAGATAGACACCTAATGAGGCTTGCAGCATCAAAGATCTGCTCACAGCACCTCCAGACCACTGCCGAGCCATTTAGTTCAAGCTTGTTGTCCACTGAGAAAATTGGTCTAAGTCTGCCACGTCATCCTGAAGGCTCTGGGAAGGTGCAGAGAAAGGAGAAAGAAGAGGTTCCTTCTGTCAGGATAAATCTATTAATTAATGTAACAGTTACCCTTCATTGCGCACTAACAAGCACCTAAACCAACACCACGACAACCATGTCTGAGCTCTGTGTCTACCACTAGCATTCATCAAGCTGTAAAGAGAAAATGAGGGTAGGGGGAGACTACAGCTGAAACCAGTCATGTCTTACAGGGAGAACCATCACTTGTCCAGGGGAATCTCCAAACGAGGGTCGAGATTAATTACATCAAATTAGGCACTGATGAGTCAAGCTTTAGACTTGGATCCACTTGAAAGGAAAACAGCTATTATTTTAAAATCTCTATGCTACTTTGGAAGCAAGATGTTGATGTGGCCAAAACAAAAATCGTAACAATCTGAGCCATATTTTCACCTTCAGGAACACCTCCAAAAACCATGAAACAGTCAAATGAAAAAAGCAATAAGTTCTCGTATTTGCACTGACAAGTCCAGGCTACCATTATTGTTTTAAGTGTCTGGCAACGTTACAGAGAAAACCCTCTTGCTTACGTTTTGCAAGTTAAAAAAAAGTTGTTGAAATCTTTCTTTAGATCTGTGTCTGTTCACAAGTTTTACCATCTTATGACCTCATGGTGACATTGATTAATTCAGTTCATGTAATCAAATTTTCTAGTTCATAAATAATGATTGTTGCCAGTTTAGGAGCAAGTCTGCCTTTAGTTCCTGATATATAATTCATTTATTACACTTTTTAACCATTGAAATCAAAGCATTGTAACTGCCACTTGAAACTATAAATGACAAGTTCTGTGTTGTGCATGCAAACAACTGTAACACCGACATGGATCTGTGCGTGTGCGTGTGCGTGTGTGTGGGGGACATCTAGGTCCATTTAATGACTTCATGCTCTTGCAAGCCATTTTTCCAAAGGCTAAATGCATAAATCCTGCTTATTTTATTAGATCACATCTTAACCACATTGAAACTGACAATATATCCATCAGGAACCCCCCGCTAGTCTCGCTAGCAGCCCCGCCTTTCACTGTGAGAGGACAAGCCATTAAAATCATAAATAGAAAGGTACTAATGAAATATCAATTAGGCCATAAGAGAAGGCCAGCACTACGTTTATGAGGACAGAGCTCATTAAGAAGTGCACGGGAAAAGCTGAGGGATCATTTTGTAATTCTCCACTGATAATCCAATTAGTCCACGATAGATTTCTCCTGGTTGAGAAATCTTTGTTAGTGGAGTAAAGTTTCACTGCACAGGGGACATATAAATCTCAGAAGCTCCTTAAAGCTCAATTGGTATGAGCTAATCAAGACTGTAATCATAATTATTACTTAATAATCATATAGTTGAAGTGACTAATATCAGCTAGTCCTCTGTATGTCATTGTGAAGGATCTTCACTTTGTGTCAAGCTCCAGCTTCATGTTATTTGTGTTGTTGCTCATATTTACCACTGTTAACTCTTTCATGGAAGATGATTTTGATAGTGTTGACTTTGCAAATAATCATCTCCGTAGTTTTTAATATTTGAGCACTTGATAAGGCAGACAATATGAAGACATCTATATTTCATCAGGCATTTTTTCCTCCTGCTCACTGACCTTCAGCCCGTGAAAATTCAGCTCAATAATTCAGCACGCTCTGCATTTCCGTCCCTGTGGACACACATACAGTATGGGCAGACACGCACACACACACCTGGCGCATGGTAGTATGATGTATGGTATGGATTGTGAGTGTTGCTTGTGGGGAAAGGTTTTTTTTTTCTACTACTGACTGCTGACTTGTATCTTTGCCTACATTTGGTTTTGGGTTACATTTATTTTTCTCTCTGTGATTTTCACTTCCTTATCTCCCTCATCTGAGGTGTGAGCATCCAGTGGGTCTAACCAAATAAATCCCAGTTTCCCATTTCTCCCACTTCACAGAGTAGGATTCCTAGACTTCATCTGATAAACTTCAACACAGGAAAATGTTTTCCATCTATATATGCTTTCGTCTTCTGTGTATTTTGTCAGAGGTATAAACCACAATCACTTCAAAACAAGCCCAGCTGAAAATAGTTTCCACTTTTGACCGATGTAGCTTTTACACTGGTGTTCGTCCGCGTTAATAAAACACAACAGTATTACAGTATTTGCTGAAGATGTCCTCTTATTTCAATCCACACTCTTGAAATGTTTTTATCGGTTATACATGCACATGCAAGGGCTGATCCATTTTTGTATTACATGGTCCTTGTCTGTTTCTGGTTTAATTTCACACCTGACTGTTTCAGACACAAGTGTAGCAGTCTACTTCCACTCTCTCTTAATCTATCACAGACCTGCATTTCATTTCACGTGCACAGTGAGATCTCACTCCGTCAGTTCGGTCGGATTCATCCATGACTTACTGCAAAAACACCCATTACTGCAACTGCTGAGACAACAATGTGAGATCTGAAAATAGATGAGAGGATTGGTGGTGCATCTCTCTTTGTTTTTTAACAAATCCAGTTACAGTAATGTAAAGTCTCTTACTATTTGGACTACTATACCTAATTGAATAGCACCAAATATATAACAAGGTCTCAACTTCACTTAGCTGACATGATTTTCTCCTGGAGCTAAAGAAAACAATAACAACAACAACTAAAAAAAACGTTTATTTTGATCTGTATACACTTCTGTCCCTTTGAGGTGAAAAGCCACCAACTGCTGATATTGAATGCCTAATGAACGCAACTCATTCTGTTTGGGCTGCACGGTGGTGAGATGGTAACTTCACTGGTTTAGTTTTTGACTGGTGCATAAGGTATCTCCAGGTTCTCCAGCTACAATCCAAAATAAAGCATGTTATATTAATTGGTGATTCTAAAATGATCCAGGAGTGAATGTGAGAACGAGTGGTTGTCTGTGAACCGGTGACCTACCTTTCACGTGGTGGCTGCTGGACAAGCTCCTTCCCAGATTGGATGAATACTCTATTTATCTGGCACAGGCATGTTTTATTCATTCGATTATTCTAGTTGAAATAATACTGATTCTTATATTCATAAAAAGGAAAACAGGTTGTAAAACACAGTTTGTTATTACAGTACAAGGAAGATGATTTTAGTGTTTCGTTTATATTTATATTTGCACGTCCACCACCCCTCACCTAGTGCACATTCTGTTTTGCTGATTTGGTACCAGGAAAACAACTGTGTTGCATAATTAATGATGTGGGTTCAGCATCCTGCTTCTGCAGAGTAGATGTCTCTTTCACCTATTAGGAGATAGAAAGTATATAATCACTTGTGATGGGGATTATACTGTAACAGCTGCACAAAAGTAAGTTCTTTCTTTCTTCCTTTGTTTTTTGTCTTGTTTTATTTATTTATTTATTTATTTTTTGGGGGGGTGGGGTTACAGTATATCAAGTCATCTCTTCTCAATCCTATTAGCCTAATAAAATCAGGTCCAGATTTCAGAGGTTTTAAATACAATGGGTTTGTTTATTCATTTCACCAAATGAATATTAAGACAAACTCCAGCAAAAAAAAAAAAATCCAGATTTTTATCTCCATCAAATCAAAAATGCAATTTAAAAATAAAGATTTAGATTCACGAGTTCAAATCTTTTGATGAATCTCACCCTCTTCAGAAAACATTTGAATTAATTTCAGCATTAAGATATATTGACAGGTAAATGTTTTTCATGCATTTTAGGTGAAATTGCTTTTTATTCAAATTTGTGAGTTGCATTTCATTAATGCAAGAAAATGTTAAATACTCATATTTAATTATTTTATAACTAAAGCATTTTGTTCAGGTAATCCATAAATCCTTTTTATTAGCTTTATTCATGTTTTAATTCATGTAAACTTGATGCAGAATATTTTTCTTGTTTTTCAGGCTCATCAGCAGAGTGTAACCCTAAATCATGGAACCGGTGGTTCCGGAGGTTGGGGAAATAGTTTAAAGATATATATATATAGCAAGGGGAAATTGGAGCATCTTTGACTGAAATTTCCTGATCGTTCTTGTAAATGTCCATCTCTATCCATGATATTTTTTGTAGACAGCCACTGAGGCGTGTCTCTGGGAACTGCCGGCTATACAATTTCCCTGCAGACCTTAAAGTCTTTGCTCCAGAGACAAATAGTGAAATCCCAGTAAGTAGTTGAGGAGGTGATTGTATATCATTGTTCATTCTTCATAAAAGACTTATGGAAATACCTTGTGACACCTCTTGATGGTGTGTAGGGCCTGTCACCCCTATTTCCATCTAGATATGGACTCAGTCAATACCAATTTAGGTTTTATCAATATTTCACTCTTGGCTTAGGATTGCTTCTCATAAGGACACTCAATTACATATCATGCGACTGTGTATAAGTAACATGCCATTTTAAGGACATTTTGTGTGCCATGTACTGGTGCCCAATCACCAAATTTCCTCAGAAGATGTGATTCTATGACCAACATTCATTGGACAATATTGCCGGTTAAGACAAAGGCTTTGTTCTTAAAGACAATTAGATCTTTATGGAAACACAAAAAAGGATGTTCATTTATTTATAATGCTACTAATCTGGTTGTCATTCATCTCCATTTAATGCAAGATGGAATCTGTGTTCTGTTAAATAATATTCAGTGAAAACATGTAAAATGACTTCAGATTTTTTTTTTAGAATTCTTTCTATGACCTCTGAAAGTACAAATCTAAACGGTAGCAACTCATTGCTACAACTAGCTGACAGGAAGCCTGCTAATATATTTTCATTAAATAATGAGGGTCAAATTCACTTTTATCGAATAGCTGCAGAAAGAGTAGAAGAGAAGAAGAGCAAAGGAAAAACTGCGGGGGAATTTAGGAGTCCATCTGCCTTGTTGGCAAAATGACTGAAATTCTCTCGTGTTAATCCAACATCACCACTTGTCTATGCTCGATGGGGGTATGAGGATGTGTGCTTAGATTCAGGCACTCCTACCTGATGAAACAATTAAGGAAATCATTAAAAATCATTTAATGATTATACATATAATAGATACTTTTGCACCCAGCAGTTCTAAGGTTTCTCTGGGGTTTATGGAGACTACGCAGCTTCATGAAGAACATCATAAGTTTCAGGGATTTCTATTGAGTCAGGTTTGTGGCAACGACCTGCCTGACCCTAACCCAAAAGTGATGCAAAGCCAGCAAATGGTCTGAACCTGACAGCAGCTGGTTCAGTAAAATATTATGTCTATAAGCCTGTCCTTTAAAAAAAAAAAAAAAAAAACAGCCTCCAGACTCATTTCATTGCTCTAATAGCAGTGAGTTTAATGCAAAATCTCAAAGTTTTTCAGAGACTGTGGATGAAATGACTGAGTGAAACATCTTAGTGAGCTATAATGATGGAGTCTGCAACGTATTCTGCCTTATTTCTGTCCCACTCTTGCAATCATTTCTAATTCAGTATTTTTTTCAGTTACGGTGGATTTTTTTCCTGGACCCCATCTCAGGATTTTTCCCCCTGTATAAATGAAAATTCGACACATTTCAGACAACTGAAATGAAACCACTGCATCCCACCCATTTGCTAAACCTTCAAATGTCTTTTTAACCTCTTCTGTTGTTCCTTCTCTCTTTAGCAAGGCTATGAATTTGAGTTAAAGTGAATATGAATGAGTGTATTTGTTTATGACGTTTTAACATACATGCATTACACAACAAAAACATTAACTTTTGCATCACAAACTAATGAAACCTTCCGACATGATAGCCAGAGAGTTGACATTGCTGAGCTCACCCCCCTGGAGCCAATCTGACATTGTGAAACCCCTTCATCATTTAGCAAATTATTTTAAAGCCAGTGCACATCTATAGAAGGAAAACTGCTGAATGAAATGGTGGAGACAATGTTATCTGAAATTGAGCTCAGGTTTGGTGTGTGAAACTTCCCACCATCATCAGGTAGAGATGGGATTGACCCAGAGAGATAAATGGAGCTACGTAATTATGTGTCTTTATCAGGTCCAGGCAGACCTGCTGTTGGAAGAAGTCATTTGGGACTGTGTCCTTGTCATCTTTCCATGAATGGCATGTTGGCCAGGAGGCGCTGTGCCATTGTGGCCCTGTGGCACTGCGACAGGAAAGGTGCCTTTTTAGGGTAGTTATTCTTTATATAGAGCATTAAATCACTGATGCATGCTAGATGAGACAGCTTAATGTTACTGGAGGTTACACTGGTTTCCTTTACATCACTAAGATGCATCACAGCTACTTCTTTAAAGCATGTTGGGCTATTTATTTCCTTCAAATTCAAGACATATTTACTTATCTGACATGATGAAGGATACATTTTAAAGCAGTTATGCAAGTAGCTTTTATATTTTTGTCTGTGAGCTGCAGGCATTCATTTGTACACATATAAACATGGGCATCACACTGTAGTACCAGTGCTTCTTAACGGGGCTTTTGGTCCTCCAAAACTGGTATCTCAGCTGATTAAACCCATTACCACTGGCCATTTGTGAGCAGTCACATACACACATGAAGTACCCATCATGTAGGATACATGTGATGTGATCTGACAGCAAAACACTTAGTGATTGCAGGAATATTCAGGCCAGTGAGCTGCCCTGGTTGTCAGCAGGGCAGAGGCAATGGCAACAGGATGCTTCTTCTACAATATGTTAAGAGACTCTCCTGGAAATGCTGCCTGCTCCCTGAGCAAAGCAAGTTGTGTTGCTGGAAACAAATTGCATCACTGAGATGACCGGCACACACTCACTTCTACACTTCCACAAAGATTAAATCAGTGATGTATAAGAACAGCAGGCGATGTGGAAAAGAAGCTGCAGTAAAGCCTGATTTTACTTGGGGTTTCAGTGTCAAAGTGTTTCAGTACATTTTATCTATGAGATCTGATTCACAGTGCGCTGCTTACGGCAGTGAATCACACTTTTTATGTGTTTCTAATCTACTTTGCTCCAGGCATCTTCTTCCAGGTTCAAATTTGACTTTTATGAACCTGTAAAGGACGGGCTATTTTTTGTTTCTGACTCTGAAGCATTTCAGAGGTTGTGCATTGAAAATATATTTACTGTGTGAAAATATGTTTACTGTGTGAAAATAAAAATCATTTGAAGAGCAGAGAGAAAAATAAAGGTGTATTTAGACCAAACACATTTCCCATCAAATGTCACAAACCACATGGGTTTTATCTTCTGCAAAGTAGCACCTCTCAAATTACCAATAGATTTGGGTGGGGGGGGGGGGGGGGGGGGGGGGGGATTGTCTTGGTTAGATAAGCTGTGTAATAACCCTGCTGTATCCCTGAGTATCAAATAAGTGCATAGATGCCACTGAGCATGATTAGACAGTGAGCAGCCAGTCTTTTTCATAACTCATTTGAGGGCCTCATTCCACTCCAGCTTGTCTTTGAGATAATGTCCTATTTAATTAGAAATTTGAGATATCACATTGTTTTTTAATGAGAGAAACACTTTAGCAGAGCATATGAGGTATCAGAGAATCATGCACAAGAAGGATAACGGCTGCTTGTGAGGGCTTGAGGGAATCAACGAGATGCATTTTCACTCAACTGCTCTTCATTCCTTATTCTCTATTCTCAAAATGGTTTCTTCCAATTTACCTTAACATGGACAGAGGGAGCACTTTAGGTGCAATTTTGTACAACAGATGTGTGGAAACTCTGAATTTACAGTCATTACCTCACTCATTCATTATTTTAATATCTTTCCACAATCTTCTTTTGTCTAAACTTCACAGACACATGCGCACATACTATAAAACTGTATTTCAGACCTCTACCTCTTTTGTTCTTTGACTTCTTAGCTTGTCTGCAGAGTTAAAATGAAATGCAAATGTATGTGTTTGCTTGGGGAGAGCGTGGGAGGAGAGCATTGAGCCATGAAAGCCGGTGCTACATTTTCAGCAGGCCGCTAATTCCTTTACCAGCTCAGTCACACACTGAGAGTTTGACCTTTTACAGTGTCATTGTCATGAATTGTGAAGATTTAGAAAAAATATGGCTCTATGAAACAAGGGTCTACTTAAGTAATTTTTTTCTTTTTATACTTCTTATGTGTCCAGCTCCTTGTGGAGTCCCTGAAACAGACCTCTGGGAGCTCAAGTTTTATTGGAATTTAAAGGTTGGAAAATGTACCCTATACTGCCGATTCATCTCAGTTAACAAGGCCAATTAATGACTTGTCAGCTGGCAAAGGTTAATGCATGATGTATCAGTGGAGCAAAGGGCAATTTACAATGGATATATCTTAGTGAGAGAATTACATACTCAGATTTCATATTCAATTAGCAGGACCAACTAAGAGGAAATTGTTCAATTGATGTTAATGTCTTAAGGCTGTAACACAGATTTTAAAACTAGCTTATCTATTTATTTGACTCAAGAAAGTTGGTGTCTGAGCATATTTCAGACATACAGGTCGCATTTTTGATGAGACATTTTAGGACCAGAAAAACAGACAAAGGTTGTTTATATACAAAATATGGGCAGAGACTGGACATAATCTGGACCTAATACTTAGGAAGCTGTGAAAACTGCATTCTCCAGGGTTTGCAAATTATCTATCAGTTTATACAACTCCTTAAGTATTAAGTCCAAATTGTGTCCAGTGTATGTGTGAATAGACCAGGTGAATGACAGTGTGGATACTTACATTGCTTCCTGGAATATGTGTTAAAGAGAAACAGAACTGGTTTGTTTGACATTGGACATCTACTTTTAGAATTTTTGGGTATTATGAATTAACGCTGTGGAGCTAAGAGTTGAGAAGTATAGCATTGTATACACCCACAGCTCTTAAGGAGGTTTCTTGCATGTGATTTGTACAACTGACATGACATATTGATGCTGCTTCCATAATGGTATAAGTCTGTCAGCATGTCAGAATACTTGCTGCTAATAGGAGGTGTGCTATCATCAACATAGCACCCCACAGGCTCTAAAACGTCAATGACAGCATTGTGACTTGAATAAGAAATGTCCCTGTGAGGAGCGTGGCTTGAGCCATCAAACTGTGATCACTTGTGGTTGCAGGCAGCGGATAGATAATGTGGGGCAGCAGCCCCTGACAAGGTGCTGACAAATACCCGGCTCCACACGGCATCCCTGTGATTTGTCACCTCACTGACATCATTGTGTCACTGCTCAGCCGGGGAAAGAGATATGATTGACGCATGTCCTGGAAAAAGACACAGCATGTAATTCTGGAAAATTACTGAAAACAGATTATCAGTGAATACTGAAAACTCAAAGACATTTTGAAATGTCTGTAGATGAATCCACTCAATTAATGTTGTCTTTGTAATTCTTCCCCAACTCATTGCATCTAAAAACCCTGGACAAACAGATGAATGATGACAAGGACTTTTAAC
>JAOXYM010000021.1:11036010-11062095 GCA_028567055.1 Leptatherina wallacei
CTCTCTCTCTCTCTCTCTCTCTCTCTCTCTCTCTCTCTCTCTCTCTCTCTCTCTCTCTCTCTCTCTCTCTCTCTGTACAGTAAGTGAAAAAGTGCAGCGAAGGCACACATTAGGCTCCTCAGCCCTCATGGTGCCATCCTTTTTCACAATAATGCTACTCCCCTCATCCCAGCAGCCCACTTTCATTTGTTCAGCCGTGAATTCTCTGGCTGTTTAACTGAAGGATTGACTGTGGTGCTTGTCAAGCTTTTATCTTTTGCCCTGACTCATTTTCATTTCCACTATGAAAGGGAGGACAGAGCGGCATCCTGCACCATTATTTTGTGTGAGACAGGACAATGCTGCTGCAGAATCCCAAGACATATCGTCTTCTGTGAGTCATACCATTGTTTATGAAAGCCATTGCGACATCACTGTACTAAGAGAGATGATTACCCAAGAATTTTATAGGCTATTACAGTGAAAAGCTATGGAGTTGGTGACCACAGAGTAATGACATCCATCTACCCCACACCACTGGATTTAACAATACATAAATGTGATAACGGAGGTAAAACAGTTTATTCCAATCTCATCACTGCAGTAGAAACTGCATTCTTTATTTTGCATAACAAGCTCATTTTCTAAAAAAGCATCATTTTGTGAGTTAAGACGCTTTTCTCCCTCAATTTAGGGGATGATAGCCATTTCCGCTTTTGCTTTTTCCAGCAAGTTCTTAATGAGAAAGCCTGTAGGATTTTCAGAAATGTTCAGTTGCCTTATCTCATTAAAGTCTTTCACTTTCTTCAGCTAAATCCGTTGTTTATGAGCAGAAGATGCTTGCAGTTCATTGCCCACATTGATGCAATTCCAGGCTACAATCTTACAATATATAATGTTTTTCTTTTTTTGTTTTCACAACATGAAAGTGGTCATCAAATGAAATATAGATCAGAATTTCTTATTTTATTAATGTGATTATAGGATCATTTGTTTCTCCTGCATATTCAAAAGCCTTAGATTCTTTTTCCATATTAATGCCCAAACACAACGGTAATGTGGATGTAACATTCCTGGCTGGAAAACAAAAGGATGTGAGAGGGAACTCCTGCCGTAGTAAAAAATCTCAACCATGTGAAGCACCAGCAGTGCAGCATCATAAAGATAAAGGACAGGTGTTTTCTGTGCTCCCCAGCCATGTGCCACTGGGTTGGCTTCTGTGTAAACACACACACACACAAGCACACACTTATTTGGATGGATGCCTTTTATAGCTAACATCACAGAGAAATACACTTCTATTTCACTTGATTGTTGTTGCCTGCTGGGCAGTTATTATGCTATTGTCATTGTTACATTGGTGGAACTAATAGATCTGATAGTAGCATGTTTGCCAAGTCCCATACATTTGAATACAATGCTAGTACACATAGGATTATGTGGCTTTGCTGTAGAGGAAAAAGTTAGAAATATTTCACATAAATCATGACAAATTACATGGTTTATCACAATGAGCTGAAATGTATAATTGCTTTTTATGCTGCACAGATGTCTGAAGCTGCAATTGTTGAAAAATCCCAGTTGGATGGATGTAAATTGCCACCCTCCATGTTTAAAAGAAGACTCGTCTGCCCTCTTCAGGCCTGGAAAATAATGTGAACATTTGAAGATGACTGTGTAATGAACTTGATCAGATTCAGCAGTGTGCTCTGAATGTCAGAAAATCTAATTAACCCAACAGGTGTGGCAGGTGCACCATTGTGACTAACACAGCAGGTGTACATTTTTGCCCTTCTCGTCCTTCCTCTGCGGCCCTAAAGGAGAATATCCTACTGAACTCACCACATAACTTATTTGCAATTGGATTTGTTTTATTAGCCACATTTCTCCCCGCAAGCATCTGGAGCTGCTGCTGGAGCCAATTGCTTCCTCACAAAAGAAAACAGATAAAAAAATAATAGAATAAATCTGGTTCTTTGTGTGCACATGTCTTTGTATGTGTGTAAGGCTGTGCATCTACAATTTGTGACAATTTCCATTCAGAGGCCAGGATTCTCTGGGGACTCCTGAGAAATTACACCTTGCTCTCATATCATTTCATCCTCCCAGAGCCTGTTGAGCTGCCCACTTCCCCACTAGCTCCCCCTTCAGCTCCTGACACAGTTAATTCGCCGCTATATGCCACCAAAATGTTACAGCGTCCCAGTTTTTGAAAAGCCATTTCATTTTTCACTCTTGTCTGAGACTTGCGGTAATGGGCTCCTGTCACTCCGCATGGTTTCATCAGTGACACACATTCAGTGCAAAATTTGCTGGCCTTCTGTGACCTCAGACAGTGGATGCAATTATGTGAGGCCTAATGCCCCACTGAACGGCACTGCCAGACTGCTTTTAGCCATGGTACTCTCCATGTGCCCTGCAAAGTTAACCCTTTTCAGTCCCTTCAAGATTTGATTTAAAAATGACATCACTGTAAGTCAGAAGAGAGATCTTATCTTTTTTTCTTTAAGGTTGTCAATTCAGAAAACCTCCAGTTAAAACAGATATGCTCAGTAATACTGAAAAGTATCAATCAAACATGGTCCATATATTGCCATGTATTGGTCTGTGAGCAGGAAGTGGCTGGAAAGACAAATGTTTGGCTTGAGTAAACCACAGGATGCCTCAGAGATGATTCCTTCAGCATCTTCTGACAAAAACATTAATCAAGTGAAGGACAGACAATCATGTACTATGTATTCCCTAGTCTGGAAATCTGTGGAAAAAGGAGAGAAGTGTTTTGTCTCTGTGCATCAATAAATGGCTTTTGGAAGCTATTGAAGGAGGCTTACCACTTTACACTGGATCATGCATTCTTCTTTCTTTCTCCCGGCAAAACTATTGTAATTGTCAGATATCTTTTTTTGTTTGTTTTGTTTTGTTGGCTGTTTTATCCACGGCAGTGTGGTGACTCAGTAAACCAATGTGTCAACTGACTGGTCAGTCACCAATTGATGATTTCCAGTTTTAACAACTACCTATAAAAATGTTCTGGTAATGAAGCAAAACCATAAACTCTCTCAAACATTCTCAAAGTAACCTGGTTTGCAACCAAACTAGCTGCACAATGGTTTGAATTTGGGTTGGGCCCTTTCTGTGTAGTGTGCATGTTCTCTTTGTGCTTGTGGGGATTATTTTTCCTTCCACTTAGTGTGTGGGGGTTAAATACAGCTTTAATTTGATTTAATATCATTTTACTTGACTTGACTTGGTTTTTAGAGTTTCCATTAGGTAGTAGCCTCTGGTATCAGGCCTTTTTTCAGCACCTATTTGGCTGGAGCTCCAAGTGAGCTAGTAGGGGAATGACATCACTAGATGAGAGCAACTCCACCATTTTTAGAAACCCAACAGCAGCTACCATGCAGTTTTATTATTTCTATGGTTGCTGATTGGTTACACCCCCACCCACAGCCTTGTCTGGCTCTCTTACTTTACCTTGAGTCTGACAAAAAGTCATAGACCGAGCAGCAGGTAGCAGCATCGCCCCAATGTCCCCAATTTTTGTGTTGCATTTGTCTTATATACAAACGACGTCATGGGCCGCTTTGCTAAAATGACTCCACCCATCCACTGAGATAATACCTCACCGTAATGGAAAGCAACCTAAGCTGAGTCGAATCAAGTAGTCGAGTTGAGCAGTGTAGGTAGGGGAAAAGAGGTTAAAGTTACTGACCTGTTTAGCTGTTCCTCCTGCTGTTGGCTGCACCTTTACGCATTATTTTTTTCAGACATATCGCTTGCAGGAGCTTTTGGAAACATCTTGAAATGGTTTATATCAACACAATTACAAAGCTACAACAGTTAGACCCATGTAGCCATTGTTATCGTGAGCTCATGACTTCTTGTATAGTACAGCCAACAGAGTAAATCACCTAATTGTTCTGCTGATATTGTTTGTTACATGAGTGAACTGCCTTCATTATGATAGGACAGTAAGGTACCGAAAATTGTATCGGAAAACAGCATGTGGTTGGGATTCATCTTGTAATAAAATCAATATTGCAAGATAATTATCATGGATTTTTTACAGTATGTCCAGTGCACTTCTCCTGGAGGGGAGGCTGTCAAGCATTTGATGAATTTTGCTTTTTATTAGTTGACAATAAAACACAGGCTTACTATCTTATATGTAAGACAATAGCCTAGCTTTATTGTCAAGGGAACCTGCAATAAAAAAAGTAAGCGCATCAGCAGCTGCATACTAATGTAATGTGGAACATAATGCATATTCTACAGCATGCAGTCATGTTGTGTGATGCCATGTTTTGCTTTGTGTTAAAGAGGTATCTAGTGGCTACTGATCTACGGTATTTCTTTTTAAAGATGAGATTTTATATGCTGTATATATATTGAATAAAGATATATCGCCTTGAACACATGTGAGTCAATCAAAATATGTCACGAAACTTTTCCACCAGCATATACAGTATATACTTTTCTCCTTCTACAAAATAAAAAGTCCAAACAAAAATAAATCCTAATTCTCATTCTTGACAACAGCATGTGTTCAAAGGAATGCCATAAAAAATAAGTGAACTACAGGGCAGTTGTGGACATTTATCTTAATGTTTATAGTAGGTACAAATCCACCGTCAGTGATCACCAGCCAGCCACATGTTTTCTCCCAGTTCAGCTTTTGCCTTGAGAGTAATTCTACAGTTTTAACACATTTCACTTTAGTACTGTGTTAGCCTACCCAACAGCAGCAAGGCAAGTTTATTTGTATGGCACATTTCATGCACAAGACAATTCAAAGTGCTTTACATAAAACATTAAAAGTATTACAGTGGTGCGCAGAGGTCATTTAAAGTCAAAAACAAGAGAAAGGGAAAAAGAAAGGATATTAGATTAAAAACTGCGTATAAAAACATGATCAATTTTGAAAATTCAAGCTTGAAAGAAACAGGGCAGATTTGGACTTTTAAACTATTCAAATGCAGCAGAGAACAGGAGGGTCTTTAACCTGGATTTAAATAAACTGAGTGTTTCTGCTGATCTGAGGCTTTCTGGGAGTTTGTTCCATGTGGGGCATAGAAGCTGAATGCAGCTTCTCCATGTCTGGTTCTGACTCTGGGAACTGATAAAATACTGGATCCAGATGACCAGAGTGGTCTGGTAGGTTCATACTGATGAAATAATGATGAAAGCATGGACTAGTTTTTCCAGGTCCTGCTGAGATATCACATCTTTTAACCTTGATATATATTCTTATGGTGATAGTAGGCTTTCAGAATTTAGGTCTTGGTCCATCACTACACTCAAATTTCTGGCCTGGTTGGTGGTTTTTAGGTGCATAAAAAGAAGCTCAGTGGTGACCTTTAATCGTTTCTCTTTGGCTCCAAAGACAATCACCTCAGTTTTGTTTTTGTTCAACTGAAGAAAGTTTAGGCTCATCCAGTCATTAATCTCCTCAATGCATTTACCAAGAGCCTGTACTGGGCCTTGGTCTCCTGGTGACAGCAGTACTCACAGGATCAGCAGGTTGGTCTCTCTGACGGCCTTTTTGGAACCTGTCAGAATGAGCCATGGCTGAGCAGGTGGGATTGTCCCACCACAGACATGTATGCATCAGGAAGCTGTAAATCCTCTTCTGCCTTCCATTTGTTTACGCCTCCTGTTTCCTGCCAAACAAACTACTAGATTTCCCATGAGGCCCCCGACCCCCACACAACATGCTCAGTGGACATGCTTTACGGGCGCCAACGCCAGATGAAAACAGTTAAAACCCCATTTTTAAAAAGGTGTGTTTGTGTGTAGAGCAGCGCGAGGATTAGATTCAGCTCAATTATCAGCACAAAACGAGAGCATGTGCCATAAATCGGCATGCCGATCACTCCCATCATTCCCTTTTGAATAAACGGCCTGATTCATTTCACTGACAAGCAATTATGTTAAAATTTTATTTTAATCCATCCCCTTGTTTATCTGTTAAAACCCTCTACAAAGGGCCAGGCAGCAGAGGAGTGGGAGTTACTGGAGTGAAACAGAACATTTTTCAAACCAACATCACAATGCTGATGAAATTCATAGCTGAAAAACTCCACTCCAATGTTTATCCAATAACACCACCAAAAAGGTAGGTTTAATTAATTTTCTATTCTCTTTCAAAAATCTAATTATGTGTTTCTGTTTAAGCTGCTTCTGTACATGTGTGGTCCTCCACTCTTTACATCTTATTTTGGATTGTCTTAAAGCTCTTTCTATACAGAAAGCTCCCTCTGAGATTTCCTTTTCTAAATGAAACATTTCTAAATGTGTCAAATCCACAATCCCGGTTGGATTCTGTTAATTAGGTGAACTAAAACATTACAACAAGAGTTTCCTTTCATAATATTGCGGTTGTCTAACTGGGGCCAAATCTGGTCTAAACCTTGTTAGAGTGGGTCTGTGTGCGCGTCTGCACCTAATACTTGAGTTTTATGTCTCTCTGCCAGAATGTTTTATTAACATGGAGCCTCACAGACGAGTTGACATATTTCACTAGTGAAGGACGTGACCCTGGTTGTTTATTTCCCATGATGAAATTGTCCAGAGGTTGATGACTCCGTAAATAAACAGTTCATGGAGCAGCAGTTCCTGGCTGCAGGTGACCAGTGCAATTATTATTGTCTAATCATCACAGGACAGATGTAGCAAGCTAGGTGTAAGACTCCAGTTTCATTCTTTTTTTTATGGTAATTATTCAGTGAGCTTTAAGAAAAAAAAATTATGGGTTTCTTTTGATTTTGCACCAAGATATAAGTTTTGCCTAAATCCTGACCCAAAACAATAAGACTGTTATGTTATGTCCAATCTCCATGGAGTGAAAGGAGAAGATTGTCAGAATCTAACAAACTCAATTATACTCCACAAGCTGACCTGCTCGTGGACAATTTAATCAAATAATGACAATTAATGGGCGTCATGTGGCTGTCTGTTGGTAACAGAACAGCTGAAAACTACACAGAAACAGGAAATCTGGCTGCAACTGCTTTCATAAGTGATTTTCTTCTTGTTCCTCAATATATTCAGAAAATCAATTTTTATGATGACCCAATCATTCCAGTATTACCATCTGAAAATGTCTTCATTAGTTAATCTAATGATGGGTTCAAGAGTGCAATAGTGTGACAGGATTTATGTCTTGTTTTTCTTGAATTACCAGTACTTCCTGCGCAGCAGGCACATTGTATTGTCTTAATTAAGCACTTCATGTTCTGTAACTCAACATGAAACATAGTTTTCTACATCAGCCGCCTTACCATGCTTTGTCAGCAGAATTTACTGCCTATAGATTCCCTGTATGGCCAATCTATAAAGTCGTCCCCTCCTCACCCCCGTGCAGCTGTTAGAAACTGTGTTGCAGAGGGAGAAATTAAAGGGTCCAGAAAACAGGGATCTATAAACATATTATATCCTGTTGTTAATGGAAATGTCATCAACAGAAATCTCACAGCTCTACTGAGTGATGAGCCAATTTTCACTGACTCTCTAAACCACTCGCATGTAAAACGACCGGAAATTCCCAGGATTGAGTGCAGTGGTACCGGTGAGCCATGCCACCACAAACAAAATGACCAAATTTTCCAACCAATTAAGTTTAAATGCTTCCTTTCTCAGTTTTGAATGAACTACAATAAAAAGGTATTTGAAAATAAAAGTGGAAAGCTTCTCTTGGAGGACGAATAATGTCACAAACATTTACTGTGTGTGGTCACTCCCTGCTGGTCACTGGGCTCCAGTGGCTCTCCATAATAACCCTCCCCTACAATTGAGTTATAAACTGAGCTGCGTGTCTCTAAAGCCCAGATCTGTGGTTGAGTGACCGTGACGCTGACCATAACTCCTCATGAGGCAGTAGCATCAGGTAACGTCATGGTCGTTTCTGTGGGTCAGTCAGTGCTAGAATGCTTAACCCTTCATTTTATCACAGGCATTCCTATAAGACTGTAAGATGTTTGTGTCTCTTTTTAAAATAAATCAGAGAACAGCAGGGGTGGAGCTGATGTGCAAGGGACATAAAGTTAAAGATTAGATGTTCAAAAAGAGTGGAAACATACATTTTACACAGACATACCACTGACATGGGAGGACATAATTTGCATTCTATTTTATCATAGGGATGCTTCAAAGGCAACTCTAAAACCAAGGTTTAGCCTACTGTCCTTTGTGTAACTGTGGCCCTAATCAGGGGGCATGGTGATGCAAGCTTGATGCATGTTAGCATGCTGACAACAGAACCTCTTTCTTGCTAGGTTTATGAGGTGTAAAGTTAACCATTTTCATCCTGCTGGTCGAAAATATTTAGAAACAGCTCAGGTTGATGGAGTTCCAGCTGTTTTGCAGATATTTAATTATCACCAAACTGCATGATTGATTGAAATATAGTTCAAAAACATTCATCTGATTGAGAGTGAATTGTGTTGACAAAATTTCCCTAAAAGACCATAAAAAAAATTTTTTACACAAGAAAAAAATAAAAACCAACCTGAAGGTTATAATTCATTACAGTTAATGTGGCCACAGTCCAGACTCTCACTGCTGTGGTTGTTTGTTTACCCTGTGTGCTTCCATGATTTTAACTCACAGTCTGTCCCGTTTGTAGCTCATAGTAAACCCTGGTTTTAAAGTTGTGCTGAAAGTTTCCCTGTATAATAAAAAGAAAAGTTGAAAAGAAAAATGGCAGCATGAAAAATGAAGAGCACAAACAGAGCCAATGAGTATGCAGGTGTCTTGTTGACCCCAGAGCCTGATTGACAGGTGGCATGTAGTCTGTTTTTAATTTCACACAGACATTAACCCAGTGACCTGTTTTACAACTAGAAAGAAAACCCTTGAATAGGCTGATACCAGTTGGCATGGTAACCTCATGTGTCTTGATTTTTCCATTGTCTCCTCCCATTGAACTACAGAGTGATCAGCATGACTCTGAGTTGCAGCAAACAAAGGAATGAAATGCATACTGGTTGTGACAGTATAAACTGTATGATATGCAGCCTAAAGGGGTACAGATAAAAAACCCTATAATAAGATGTGGCAGATATTCATAAAACCCCGGTTAAAATGAGTAAACGTCTTGTTGCTGCTTCTTACTGTACATATTTACTATAGTGTATTTAACTTCTACTGTCTCTGATACTCTCTTTTGTACTCTTTTGTGTTCTTGTTTGGCATCACCTGTGTGCTCCTGCTTACTGTACATATACTATTGCAACAATGCAATATCCACACTATGGGACAAATAAAGGTTTCTTATTCTTATTATGTCATGCTCTGAAATCATGCCTCAAATACAGTATGTTTAAGAGCGAGACAAAAGCAGAAATGGAAGTAGGAGTGAGAAAACTGCTTCTTTGGGGAGAATCATGCACGTGTAACAGATTAATCTGTGAGTTTCAGCAGACGGAACAAGTGGAAGTCAGTGACAACTTTAAACAGCCAGCAGTCACATCTGATTCACTGTCACATAGGTCAAATTAATGAACTGAGAAAACCATTTTTTTCTCTGACACTGCTGTTTTCTCTCAATTTTCCTTCCACACAGGAAACAAACCTCTTTATTTTTACTGGCAGATGTTGACGCACTATCAGAAAGAGAAAGGATGGACGGCCTTGAGACATCAGCATTAACATATTCAGTGAGTTCTTTCGGATATTTTTTTTTTGTCAGTTATCTTAATAAATATTCAAGCTGATTTTTGTGCCACGCTTACTGCTACAAAACTAATAAAAAACCATTCATGGACAAAGACACCTTACTTACTGTATATCTATTTATATTAGAATTAATCAACATATAAGATCAATGTGTTCCTTTCCTTTTAACAGTTTCACAATTTCTCTTAAAGGTGATGAATGACACTGAAAACAAATACTAAATGCACTGAAAGGTGTTTTTTTTATTCCACGTTGTACTTTTTTTTTTTTACTATTTTGCAAAGCTTTTCTGAAGCACTTCTATTAAACATTCCTAAATGAGCCACTAGGGGGTGCAAGAGTAGAGCAAAAGATAATGAACTCCACAGAGGTGATGTATGAGGCTTTCCCTTTAATGAACATTTCTTAATGAATTGCTTTTAACAGACTGTGACAGAGATAAATAATTATGAACCCAGATAAGTGGGGGGTTTTGATTAGGAACATTTGAATAAAGCCCTGAAGCATTGGTCATGACTGAATCTGTGCTGAACCCTGTATGCAACCCTTTTATAGTATGCAGCGGTGAGGGTTGAAGTAATGCCTCTGCAGTAATAATCGCACAGGTCTTTGGTGATTCATGTACTATAGATTTTCTGCTTATAACTGAAGGATGCCATTTAAAGCAAAGCAGTGCTGGAATGACACCTGACCAAAAAGAAACCATGAGTGCTGGATGATGTATAGATGTGTCATAATCTTGGCTGGGGGCTTTGCGTTACTGTGTTTACCTGGACAGTGTTTGTCAGTAAAAGTCACTGGGTCAGATAATTGAGTAAAAAAGAGACAGATGGTGGCAGCATTTACTGCTGATTACATGGAAGCTATAAACTGCCTCTCAGTAGCTGGGGGGTGTCAGGACCAAGCCTATTAAACTGGCAGAGCCTGAGTCTTAGAGAGATGCAGATGCACCAGCAGAGGAGTTCAGTGTTTAAAAAGAAAATCTTTTTTTTTTCTTTTTTTTTAACTTACTCTCCCACATGAGCCCCCTGCTGCTTCATTTCAAAAAAGAAAACTTCAACACGTTGTTAGAGTCAGCACTCTGGATCTTGGGGTGTAGCTGTTGTCACTCATACAGAATCAAGCATACATATCAGAGACCTCTGGGCTAAAGCAAAATTGCATAGAGTGGCTGTATGTGCACAATGCAGTACATAAAAATAGTATATGCTGATGTAGGACCATGCGCAGTGTCACAACAGATGTAATGTACTGCTGAGAATATGCTGGACAAAGCAAATGGATTATTCTAGCAAATTGTTTCTAAAATCATGGGAAATGTATGCTTCTGCATAATGTCAAGTAGAGGAAAGCACAAACATTCTATTTAATTCATCTTATTTGTTTTTCTTGTGGGATGGAGACATGTAATTTGTTGTATGTCGGTAACTGAAATACATTTTCATTTCATTCATTTTCATTATTTAACCTGCTGATCATGCACAATGAAACAAAATTATTTAATGTCTACTCATGTACTGTGCTCCTGTTCCAAGTAGACTGTGATATTCACTCCAATTCAAGATGTCACATTGTAACTCTGCGTCACAAAAGTGTTAACACTAATCTAATATGCTAAAGTTTACTGCAATGCAATAACCTGCTGGTGTTGAATTTATATCTGTGAATGATGGGTTCATTCCACTCTGCATTCTCTTGCAGGGTCTGCCCACCATTCATTTACATTAATCTGATGTATTGGCTGCTCTGAGAATGTGTGCTATGTTTACTGATCATGCTGATGTATTTTTCTACCGTCTCCACAAGGCAGACAATCAATATTCCAATTACAGGTAGATTTCCATTCTTGCCCTCTAGAATAGTGAACATCTATCAATATCTTTGTCAAAACCATTGTCAACATATATGTGCAAAATGTTGGTTGGAGCAGGATGTGAGCAAATAATCTGGAGCTATTGCAAGAAAACCATAGAGCAGCTGGTAAAAATGCAAACTTATCTCTTTGCTGATCTGTAAAGGTGATGGTAATCTGATATGCAAGGTTGCACCCACTGTAGCAAACATCTCATTCATGTTGGAAGTTTTGACTTTTGACCTCTTTTTTTGTGCATTTATGTTTTCTGCTGTTAGTGTTTAAGACTTTAAAAAAGCAATAAATGTTCAGTTTTGTTACATTTTTAGAAGCATCCACTCCTAAAATCTTAATCTTAAAATAGATAATTAACCTAAACAGTTTCAGCAGATCATTATGTGGGAAATCTTACTTTTATAATAAATGATTAAATGCTAATCGAGTACTCATCTATGTTACTATTTCCCAATATCTTTGCGGGTGAGCTGAACAGTGGTGGTTAGCAATGTCATCTCACAGTAAAAAGGTTACTGGTTTGAATCTTAGCTCTCTGGGTGGAGTTTGCATTTTTTCCCTGTGCATGTGTGTGTTCTCTCCAGGTACTCTTCCCACAGTCCAAAAACATGCATGCTAGGTTAATTGATGATTCTAAATTGGCCCTAAGAGTGTGTGTGAGAGTGCATGATAATTTATTTTGTTTGTCTCTGTGTTGGCTCTCTGATGGACTAGAGACCTGTCCAGTGTATGCCAGATGGTATAGCTGGGATAGGCTCTAACCACCCACGAACCTAAATAGGATAAAGATGGATGTGTCATAGCTGTTTCCACATGTTGTTAAAATTAAGGGAAAAACAACATCCATTCACAGCGGGTTGTCTCTTCAACTTGACTTGCCTGTAATAAGGAAATGACACCCAGACTTTTTCAATTAGTGTTCAGCGCTGAGAGTCGCCCAGTGAGCTTCCAACTCCATCACATCAGAACGTTTACTTTCACTCTCACTGCACTCTGACTCAACGGTATTGACAGGACAGTAAAGTGAGCACAATTACCTGTGTAGTGGGAATAAGCTAGCCTGCATCAGCATAATCAATTTTTTCGACTAGATGCTGTTAGTCCAAAATGAGGACTGTTCGCAGATCCGTGCCTCTGACCTGCAAGTGCAAGTTTAACGCCCTCTGAACTCCCATCTACAAGTATTCACAAGCATTCCCGTCATGCTCATCTAGGTGTATGAGACACTAATGAAGACGGATTCTGCCCGTTTGCTCTGTGCTAGCTCATTCATTTCTTCTATCTACCAGAGTTATGTCCAAATGGAGTGAGGATGGTGGGAATGCTCTCATCAGAGTCAAGACCAATTCATGATCCTCTGGATCATCTGTAGATAAAGTACCGTTGCTGTATCCCTTTCCCTTTCCCCTGGTGCATATTGGCCTCACATTAATGTTGATTAGCAGAGTGTGAAGGGAAGTGTGCAAACATCCAGAGGAGGCAGGACTCTTGAATAAATATTTATTGTTCTTGTTTGGATAGCGTTTTCTCTCTCGCATACACATACAGTTTATAATAACTCTGTTTGCATCTGCTGCATGGTTTGCTTTGTAGCCTTTTCAAAAGCTTGGTTCAGTTGTAATGATGTGAACCAAACACAGCATTTGTACTTGGTGCTTAATTCTTATGCACTCATTTATTAATCATAAGCAGGGCAGGAAGACTTTAAATCAGTCTCCTGTATGGTGTAGAAGTTCACGCTCCTTTCTGAATGTGAAGCAACAGAAAATAAGATCACAATCTAAGCTGATATTTTTGTCTCGCTCATTTAGATTTACATGATGGATCATGGGCCACTATGTTTGCTTTTCATCTTCAAAACATTAATCTTTTCAGTGTCCCTGCTCAGGGATTGGAGAAAAACCCCACATGCTGGTGGAGCTACTGTATGTGATCAGAGCAGAGATTGGTCCAGAGCTCTGCCACTCAGGCAACAAATACTCTCCGACTTCCTCTGTCCTCCTTTCCTGGTGCAGCCTGAGAGGAGGGAGGGGAATGGATCTTTTCTGTGTGAGTTGCCGGCGCTCCTTCAGCCTGCTCCCCACCACCTGTCCTTGACTTACTGTGCACAGACGAGACTGAGGGGAAGCTACACTGCTCACTCTTCTTCTGCTACCTTTGTTCGCCTTTATGTGAGCAGCCGCAGTATTCCTAAAGATTTCTTTCTGTTGCTGCTTATGTCTACCTGTGGTGCTCAAGTGGAGTGGTGAGGGGGGGAACGTTCGTCCTCGGGCGGTGGAGCTCTGATGGGAGGCAGTGTTGACTCTGGCTGGGACTGGGGATGCTGAACGGAGGGAGGGAGGGCCTGTTTGAGCTGGGACAGCAGCTCCAGCAGCAGGGGGAGTACCAGGCTGCCCTCCACTGCTTCCTCAGCTGCCTGTTGGGACTGACCCATGTACAGAGCTTCACCTCTCTTCCCAACTGCTTACACCAGGTGAGTTAGATGGGGACTGGGGACAGCCACACACACATACACACACACTTTTTCTGTCTTCCAGGTGTGCCATTGTGAATCCACATGCTCATTACATGCATCCACCACATGTGTTCTATCATGTGTTTGCACAGCTGTCCAGCCACAGTTACATCACTTCCTCTGTAGAGCATCATATATTATCACACACCACAGCACACAGGACACATTCAACCTTGATATCTCTAACACCAGTCAAATCTAACAACACAGTCCAGCATGTGTCTGTGTTGACACTGGAAGATTACTTCTGTCCCAGTAGAACTTATGGTGTACATGCTGCTAAATCAAGTGTTGGACACAGGGCAAATATACAATGATACAGTCTGCCCAAATGTGTGTTTAGCTTTTTTTTGTTTGTTTCAAGATGAGGCTGTGTGTAGCTAGGGCAAGTAGATAACATAATAGCTCTTAAAAAGACAGAGCCAAAATGTTTATTCCCCTGTCGTAGTGCATGAAGGAATGTCCACGATGTCAAAACAATCCCTCAACTAAAAACTTTGGAACATGCAGGATGATGTTGACCAGACCTGTGGTGCAAGAAGTGCAGTATTACTTGTTTTGGCAGCTCATGACATCATGCACACACACACACACACTGGAGTATGATGTTGGAATTGAATTATTCAACACTTAACCATGTCTGTTGGTTGTCATTCTGTGCATTACAGATCGCTGAACTCTTCATCACCGAAAAGAATTGTATCCTTTTCTAAAAAGATCTGAAGAAGCCTACCTTTGTTCCTCATCTCATGTCTGATACTTTTACTTTCCCTTTCATGGAAGCTCCTAACGAGCAGTTCAACTATAAAACTAGCCAGTTGGCCCTGTGAAGTGAACGTGTATGGGATTGTGATTGGAAGCTGGCGAAGCAAATTCCAGCACAATGGAGGTTATAGACCATTTATAGAAACCAATGTAAACTGAGGGGGATGAGTGGATGTCTTTAGGCAAGTTCATAATAACACATTTGTTCTAGAATGTCACATGTTTTGTGTGTCACCAGGCTGTGTGTCTGCCTCTTAAGAGGATTTGTGGGCTCTTATCTCTGCTGAACAGAGTGAGAGAGCACTAATTAACCTGTATCTGCACTGAGTGGCTTGCGCATCACCACTTCAGTGCCACTATAAACTATAGCGGTATGGGACATAGAGATAATAGAAAGGTGTTGCATTTCAGGATATATTACCCCCACAGCTCCTCTCCTCGTCACTGAGACACTCCAACACTTAACTCACCAGCTCAGGTTATCTACCACCGCAAGGCTCTACCTCTCATTGCCTATTTTCCAAAATAGGTCGATTTGCTGAGCTTCGCTCTATGAGTGGCCATCACAGTGTGTCCCTCTCAGGTATCTGCTTAAGATACCATGACAGGGTTAAATCTTCTGACATACAGTACACAGTTACATAAGATCATTAATAGTAATGTGTTGTGTCATGTCAAACTGGGGTGTTTTATTTGTGGTAGAGTTACATTCTTTTACATTTAGTGTAACATTACTGCCATAAAACATGGCCACATGACATGTTGTTTAGCAGAGTTGAAGAGTTAATGCACTAAGAACTGCTTCTGTTAAGTATTCTGATAACATTGTTTTAGCCTTGGCTTGTTGTGTGTAAGGCTTCGAAGTATTTGCACATTCTTTAGCTTGACACAGTTCCTTCAGCTATTTGGGTATTTCTCATGAGCATCACAGGAGCTGAAGAAGGGTTTTTTGTGGTATTTTTTTTTAAATTCTCTTGGGAATAAGGTGAAGGGGTCAGGCTGTTCTGTCTGGGAGGATGTGGGAACTTTGTAGCTTCACACAAATGTTTTAGGAGAGCAAAAATAGCCACATCTCCCCGCATGTTATCATGTACAGACTAATGAAATAGAAGCCAGGCTAATTTTATATATTCAAAGTACAGTTTTGCACTGCTGTGCAAGTTTCCCTACAGATAAATGTCCTGTATTAGGTGTTCCTGATGGTGATTGTGGGCATGCATCTGCCACTTAAGATTTGATGTGTTGTTATCAGAGTTGGCAGTATCCACAATTGACCTTCATTCGAAGCCAAAAGCACTCTTGGCTGCTGAGTTGTCACTGATATAGGATTCTTGGAAAGAATAATGCCTTACATATAAAAGTTTTAATCTTAAACAAAGGATAACAACTAATCAAAAAACAAAAGACACGTAATTTGCTGTCTTTCCATTTTTAAAGTGGGCATGCAGCAATATTAGATTTAAGCGAATGCATAGTGGTTTCACATTTATCCATATTTACTTGAGGGGTTTACTTGAAATATAATTGTATTATACGACAAGAGATCCAAGATTCCTGCAGGCTTTATCTCAGTGTGAACTTCAGGAGGTTATTTCAGTGCACGGCAGGGTCTCGTGGCACGTGTGATTAGATGGGCCTTTGAAGGTGCCAGTGTTAATGCAAGTTGTTGTCGAGTTTTGAAGTGTTGTCCAATTACCAGTTCAGTAGAGGTTGTGTGTATGTGTGTGAACATGGGTGTGTAGATGGGTTGAGTTGAGGTCGTTCCCAGGAGAGGATTGTGTGAAGTTCCTGTTGTTGCATTGTTGTGATTCAGTCCAGCTAAAAATAGCAGAAAGAAGTAGTGCTCTGACCTTTGGTGATGGCTGTTCCCTTCATACTCCCTCACAGATGGTCCAACTCATATTTGCCCTATTCCCAGCTGCCAGGTGACTCCGAAGAGCTGGGGCAAGTATGACGCATTTCTAATCATCCTGATATAGAGATAAGATCTGTTCACAACTTTCAAGCAAAGAAGGGGAGGAATAAAGTTTTCAAATGTACTTTTTTAAGTTTTTGTAGCAGGTTATTGTACTCTACATTCAATTATTCACATGTACAAGTTCAAGTCTTCCAGTTTACATCCTGTTCTTCCTCATGTTTTCTTCTGTTCTTCTGTTGAACTTATCAGAGGTGCACATTCTGTTTCGTAGCTGTTCTTTTGTTTTTTTTGACAGATCAGATGTAAAGTAGAATTTTATCTATACTGTGTAATGGATTTCCTGGCAGATAGGGTTTGAATTTCATGTTCACCCAGTAACGAACAATCCTGACATAGTTCTTATTCTGGTTAAAAAAAAAAAGTGAAAGAAAAAGAGGGAAACCAGTCTTACTGGTTTACAAGTTAGTTCTCCTTCAGTAGGGAAGAACTTTTGTGCATTGTCCTAACTTCATGTGTATTTATTTAGTTTTACCAAAACTGAACAATAATTCATAAGTAGTGTCATGGGAGTGATGAAAAGTTAAATGCCTTAAATTGAATTTTTTTACACGTGAGAAATCTGATGTTAAGTAGGACATTTAACAGGCACGGCTGTGTTTATTTTAGGCATGCTTCATCCCATTGGTCATTAGATTCACCTGACAAGCATCAATGGTGTCTTTTTTCAGTGACTTGGTGCACAGAATGAGAGCTATTTTTAGGATGCTTTAAATAGTCTTGTCATGGAAACAAAAATGTCTGCTATTCAGCTCTATCAGAAGGAATTTGTAGTCAACATAAAAATAATACAATGAAATAGAGGGGTAGTCGAGGTGTAATGTGTCTACATTGTAAAATTCAATAACTGGCAAAACAGAAAACAGCAGAAAACAGCAAAAAGCACAGATACACTAGTAAATGAAAAGGGTACTGCAAAGTCCAAACATCAAGATCAACAATGTGCTTCGGATTACTACACGTTCTGTTTGCCCTGAGGGGGGAAAAAACAAAAAATGTAAGAGCTGTTTTTAACTTTAACAAGTGACCAATCCTGTCGACAACTGAGACTGATCCTTCACCCATATAAACAGATGGGAAGGCCCTTCAGTTCATCCAGGCTGAAAAGATGTTCTATGAAGTGGCGTTGATCGAGCTCACAGCACTTCAAGGGAGCACAGGCAAGTACTTTTCAAATTATGTTATCAGGGAAAACTTCTAGGAAGAGTAAATACACAGCGTAAACCACACAAAGCTGAACTTTGACTTTCAAAGTCCATTTGACATCATTCATCTTAAAATTTCCTGGTAATTTCACTGCACTTGCAAGTGAAACAAAAAGGTTTTTTAGTCATAAGTTAGCTGAATGTGTGTCACGTGTAAAGGCACATGTCTAATTCAGTATTAGATAATGAGGTTTTGAAAAATGAATGAATGATTGTTTTGGGTTAAACTGGTCTACTAGTTTTGAGGAGATTCTTCAATGATTTCAGCAAATCAATTTGACAGTTTTGCTGTTTTTTGATTAACTTTTTTGTGCAGTAACTCCCAGATATGAACATTTTTTATACATAAAACGTTTTGTTATTAAGACAGTAACAAGGATTGTGCTTTTTTTGGTGGAGTAACATATGCAGAAGCTATTCAGACTGCATTTGTGGCAAGCAGCTCTCTAAAGTGATTTGCAACAAACATACCTTGCATAAATAAATAGATGCTTAAGCTGTGTGTTTTCAGGAGGAAAAAAAATCAGCTTCAGGTTGCTGAGACAATAGGAAATGACAACCCATTTTTACCCAGCTCCATCTTTGTTTACAATATACTCTGTGGAAGCTTGTGCGAGCGTTCACAGCAAGGCCACTCGTTCATCACCTGCTGATGCTGCTCCAGACGTCTGCCTCTTCCTCTCTGTCTGCTGCTGAGGCAGCAGCGCAGTGTAGCGTGGGCATGGTGGAGGAGATCGGGGACAGACGAAGTAGAAGACAAATTGCTGCACTTTTTCATTAGGAGCTGTATGTCACGACAGAATACTGAAGCCCCTGATTCAGCACTGAATCAGATTGAATGGTGGACTTCTCCAGGGGCAGAGCTGGCACTATCCTGAGCTTACAAGCTTGCTCACCAGTGTCTTTCTTTAATAGGCCTTTTTCTGTATTTACTGTCTGACAGCAGGCATTTTGATCATTTTACATGGTTTCTTGTATTCTTTAACTAAAGACTTTGTCTTACACGTGTAGCACGGATTACAAGGAAAATGTATTTCTTCATCGACTATTGCGTGCGTTTAGTGTGCTGGGTGTGTCCTTTACATACTGTTTGTGAGTCTCGGTGCTCCATGGGCGTGGCAAATGTGTTGTTTGACTCCCTTATCTGCTCTCTCCTGCCCTTATCTCTGCTTTCTTGTCTCCAGTCCTCAGTTGGCTCCTCTTTACTGTTCACGCAGCAGTGGCAGACAGGCTGATAACCAGATACTCAAGCTTGCTTCTTGCTTTTTTGGGGGGGTTATTTTTCAGTATTGAGAAGCAGCAACGAGTAGCAAGAAGGAAAACAAGTTTGAGAACCAAAAAGAGGACCTGTGGCATTTAATTCCATGCCCTGTGTCTGTGTAACAGGGCCTCAGGAGGAGGCTACGCTGGGCTCTGCAGGATGGACAACCCCGGAGGAACTTTCAGAGCAGGCCTCCCAGGCACAACACCTCGAACGGCTGGCTCAGCTCTGCATCATGAGCAAACAGTAGGTAAAACCGTGTCCTCTTGAAGCTTCCAGTATGAAGTAATTAATGGAGTGTAACATGTTCTGGAAGTTAAAGGGCCCAGAGGGCTCATCGTGGCTAGATTTTTTGCTGTGTATTATATCATTAGAACACATACGGTAAAATTCTTATAGATCAACCATTAAAGACTGTATTCATATGTTTCTGTTGCATTTCTGCTTCTATTTCACAAGACCAATATGAAATAGGTTCTGGTTTTAATGTAATAACTCCTAATAGCAGATTTTTCTGTGTAATAATAAAAGATCAAAGTTTTCCTGAAATATAAGAAAATGAAATGATTTGGTTTGCAAAGCAAGTTTGAACTAACTTAAAGAAATGGATCTCTTCCATATCATTTACTTATTTATTTCAATATTGCAGTTTTTATTTCAGAGGGTTTGATGACTAATAATCCCATAGCCTTTTCAAACTTTGTTTAAAAAGAAATGTATACATAGCCGTTCACTTGCACTTACACATGTTCCTCTTTCTACAGTGGAAATCTTATGACATGGTAAACCCCAGCTCAAGATTTTTACTCAGAGTTGAATTTCCTTGTTGATGTTGAGAAAAGAGATACGGCACTCTACCTGAGTGTTACAGGAGGAATAGCTTACCTTTATCTGGTGTCTCCTGTTGCACGGGTACTTTGTTGGGGCCATAGCATGCAACATTTTCTATGTCTCTGTTGTCATTGTTGGAATTAGGCCATTTAACCTGATTGCCAGAGAGGGTGACGGAGGGTGGGATGTTTGCTCAGTGGAGGGCTGGTCAAGGTGCTTCATTAATGCAAGGAGCATACAGTAGTTAAACTTAAATGAGATGGTACTGATTGTGCACGCCTGTACCCAGAGGCTTGGGTTTCTAGCTAAATAAGGACAAGAAGTAATTTGATTCTGCTCTTTGATCTTTTCTTGTGAAGTTCAGAAACACAACCTGCAAAGACTTTGAAGCTTTTACAAAATTATTAGAAAGTCAGCATAAATATCTAAGTAGGGAAGAAGTGACCCATAACCCTCACTGCCTTTACAGTAAGCCTCATCCTCAGAATTTCCTTCTCCATGGACAGGAAGTTATAACACTTCCTGAATGTCGCAGGAAGTCCTTTGAGCCAGAGAAGGGATTTTCTGTCTTTGCCGATCATATATCCAAGAAGGACCTTCTAAAGCTGTGCAAACGGACACCTGGCAATTACTAATTGAAGGGAAATGTGGGTTTGGAACAGAGAAGCTGACATCTGTCACACCAAACAGAGCTTGCTCTACATCTACTAGCTCTTGTATGGGTGCGAAGGTGATCAATGTCCTTCACAGGCTTTTCAGAGCAGATATGACTGGAACAACTGGCAGTTCTTCAATGAAACACATCACACTCACTCAGCTTAACACTAAACAAAAGAGCTTTGGAGGGGCACAAGGCTTGAAAACCAACCTGCGAGCACCATGCCTTCTGTAATTCACCCTGGAGGAGAGGCAGTGCTGGCAGAAATAGAAGGTTTCCACTTCCTCCATGAGGTGCCTCCATGCCCACAGCCCTGTTGTGTCCAATCACAGCACAAGTGTGTTTAGATGTGTCATGTTGTTGTGCTCCAAACACTGAAACTGATACCCTCGCCTGACAATGAAGCACGGGCTTCTACATCTTGATTTGGATGGAGCATTGCTGGCATCTGTGGAAATACTTGCCTTTATGTTTTAAATTGATTAAAAGATATTGATTTTCATTTGATCCTTCCAGTCACTTTTTCAGTCAGTTTCTTAGACTGTACCTTTGTAATGGTGCCATTTTTCCTTTCTTTTCCTCTCAGACCTCATCTTGCCCTAGAATACAGCGGTAAGGTATGCAAGTTCCATCATTTCATCATTGCCTTTTGTCCTTATGCAGATTTTGGAAGAAAGCCAACACTTTTGTGGAAGTTTTAAAATTGTGCACTTCTGTGTCTTTTAGGCAACAAAGATTCACCAGAGGGCCTTTGGTAATGACCATCCAATTACAGCCAGAAGCCTGGAGCTCATGGCAACTGTCTATGCTGAAATTGGCAAGACCGAATATTCAGGTAAACTTTCATTTTGAAGGATACAGATTAGCAAGTGCTATCATTGTGAAGATGTGTTGCAACATAATAGTGGAGGCTTATTGTGTGCAGGTTATTACCAGCATCAAACAAACATGGGTGTGTGATTCTTAAAACCACAGCGGAGAACGCCTGTGTGTAGTTGCTGTGCACACAATGCAATTTAGTAGTGATGTAAAGCACTTAAGTCAGCCTTTACAGCGCGTAAAGCCATGAAAATGCTAAATTAATAAACACCTGCAGTCATGTTGGACACAGGAATGGTTTTACCAAGAGCAAAGGGAGAAAAGCAGCTCTGTGACAGTTTCAGGCCATGCTTGGCTTGCACTTCCAGAGAGCAACACTGCCCATTTCTTAACTCTGCATTTTTGTAAGGACTGCTGTGCTGTAAAATGCAATACGTAGAAACCAGCCTTGTTGTTGAGTCAGCTTGCTAAGGGCAGTGGGGCTGAACACGAGCAGCAGCTGCATACATCAGGATGGACAGCACTTGATTAAGGGAAACTTTACTACATCCTTTCTTGTTAGCCTCAGAAAGTCTTAAACGTGTTTGAGCCACTTAAAGTCGAGCACAAGAGAGAGACTGAATTTGTTGTTGCAGATTGGACTACACAGCAGTCTGGTACCTTTGTTTGACCTTTCATTTTGTATTGTACACAGCAGAATCCTCTTTGACCTACAGTAAGATCCTTTAACAGAGGCATGTTTTGAGTGTTTACAGCTCTCGTCCCCCAGATGCCTTTCACCATAAACTGGGTCACTCACCCTCCCTCTGCTGAGAATCTGTTTATGTGTATCAGTAAGCTGAATTAAAGAATATGGTGCTTAACTGAGGTTGTAGCTATATGTGGAAATGTTTGTAATATTCTTGGATTATTACATGAACCTGAATTTCAATTCACTTCCATTTCATTCTCATTTCAAACCATGTGTCTAATGTATGTTATTAAAAAGAACAAATTGAACCGAAGAAACTACAAACATAGATCAGATGAGCAGAAGTTTGATTTATTTTTTCACTGACGTCAAGCTTTCTTTAGAGTACATGTTACACTTAAGAGGACAAGATATACTATCTCAGATATGACAAGGATACAGCAACACTGAACCAAAAAACCAACATATTGCCCTCTCAGTATATATCATATTTGCAGAAAATTAACTTTTGAATATCCAGGATTTCACATAAAACACACCAACCATCCCTGTGCCATACTGTCAACATTTTTATGGTGACCATTCTGGGAACCAAGTGTATAGTAGCTATCATTTAGTTTTATTTATACAAATAAGTGCCAGTCACTCTCCTTATCCACCTTTCTGTCTCTATATAAGCTGTCCTACATGTTATCAAGATAGCGTAACTTATGTGTTGATCAAGTCCCCTATGTGTCATTTGATAGAATAATTTATCATGTAGTTCTTCTTACAAAACAGTCCAAAAGCTCCTTGGCTGGTTATTCTGGATATGCAAGTTCCCAGGGATTAAAACAAATTAAATGCAAGGGCAGAAATGTTATATTATAGACCCTGAATTTCTTAAGTTTCAGTATTATACTCTACATTTAGATCAGTGTATTATTCCTAAATAGATGTTTATTTATTTTTCTCATATTAATATTTTTAAACTTGAATCAAACTTATCTAACTGACACATTAATTAAGGATTAATCACCTATTTATCAATAGAAAGGCTATTTAGACACCATACATTTGTGGTAGTATGGGCAGTTTGAAGGGTTAAATTACCTTTCGCTGACACATTTGCATGTTTCACTTTGTTTAACCAGCTCACTGTAAGTCTTGACAGTCTCCAGCGTGAATCAGTTGTAGATCTCTGCTCATGTACCGTGTGGTCATGGTTCTCCCATTAGATTCTCTGGGCCAGTGTGTGTCTGCACTGTCGAAACGCTTCGCTGCTGCGGAATCCCTTAGAGACACAGTTAACGGTCTTCCACATTCCCACCGAGAGAAACACTCAGAGGTACGCCACAGAAAGGATACACACCACCAACAGGAGGACACATCAAAACCTAAGGTAGGGAGGCAATCTCCTGCAGGTATCTTTAGCAGTGTTATTGTTGATGTGAGCCAGATTGTTTGTAAAAGATATGAAAGAAATGTGCCTTTCTGCTGTTTGCTGCTGGCTTTTTAAGTGCTTTCTGTGGTTTATAATGAGTACGCTCAGCTTGAATTAATTCTAATGTAGGTAACCAGTGGGAAAGTCCCCACCTCCATTCTAAAGAGGCCAAGTCCAAGCTATGGGTCAGACACAGAACCCAACCACAGACGGAAAGGCGAGCGCAGGGTTCGATTCAGGGAGCCAGAGACCACAGTACATGGTAAGAAATCATCCACGTAAAGAATTCAACCTGACCCACACATGGGCAAAACCAAAACAACAACATACCTCTTTCAACACCTTAACCATGCAAGTCCAGTCATGTTACACCGCACCTTCTTTCCACTGAGTGTCCATGCCAGCAACGAAACGAGCGCAAGTGGATGCATTTATACAGTACGATCATAAATATAGTTATGAAGGTTTTATTTTATGTGAAAATTGCAGCCCCAGTTCACAGCTGAACATCTGGGAACAGCTGTGTATGAATCAAAGCATTTTGAGATTGCATCCTAAATGTTTCTCCTTTGGGATTTCTGTAGAATCTTAAAAAAAACAAATAGTAAAGAAAGGCCAAGAGAGTCCAAACATGAGAAAGTGATTTACTCTTTACAATTAATTATGCATGCAAATGAGGCTCTAAAGAGTCTGTTTCAGAGAGATAGTAAAGTCTGAGGGCACAGCAGCTGGCTTGATGCTGCTTTACATCACAGAGGTTGGCTTCTGTTGACTCACTGGCCTCTTCTCTGTCGGCTTCACAGACATTCCTTACTGTGACTGTTTAGGTGGTAAGTCTGTCCGAAAGAATCACTATCTTAATCTGCATGAAGGAGAATCAACAGCACTGCATTCTTCAACAGCCTGTTGGGTCTAACTTAATGTGGAAAAGCTTCAACGAGAAAGATTGAGTTACTCCTTAGTGAAATGTTGCTTTTGATTAACAGCTTGACATGTAGTGCGTAGTTTAGGAAATCACTATCACGCCCTCTATAACAGTGTTTGAGACACAGAAATGAGTTTGTGTGACAAGGCTTCAGCTGTAAATATTGTGTTTGATCACATATATACATGCAAAGGAACAGCAAGATCTGTACATTTGACAATTCAAATTCTCATCATTTACAAACCAAAAGACTCAAAAACTACTCTTGTTTTTCATTCTGCAGCCTATGAGACAACCCCATCCCGCCCCCACCTTGCCCTGTTCACCTGTCTCTTCCTGCTGATGTCATGCCTGGGCGTGGCTATGTACTGCACAGACCGCCGGCGCCCACAACGAGTGTGCGAGGAGCTGGAGGCTGCTTTGGCTGTCTACCTGCTGCATATGAAGCAGCTTCTGTGGGGCTGCTGGATATGGTTGACCATGCAGTGACTCTGACCAACCACAAGTGGAGGAACGGAGCCTCCTTTCGGTTACCTTTTCAAGATTCCTCTATTTTTTTTCCTTTCTTTGAAGATGCCCAGACCTACAAACACCTCAGCCATTAGGCAAGGCTCTGTCCACTGTGGTGTTACACCTCTTCTTAAGCAAAAAAGGGAAAATGTGTAATCCCAGGAATATGTAGCTTCCAATATATATATATATATGTACTACAGTGGTGGGCATGCCACTCCATGTTTAAGTTGTGAAGACATTTTGCACACTAGCAATGTTGATGCTCACTTATAATGCTCACATAATCACCATAACCATGTGATTTTTCAATTCTGTGAGAGAATGTTTCCATGGAATGCAAATATTTATTTTGTTACAGTACATGATTTGTGTATATCAGATATTACACAGAAATGAATGTGTATATATGGCTCAATATACTAAGGACTATCACTATCAGTATTTAGCCTTGTAAGTGCACATTAATGAATGTAAAGTTGATTTGGAAAAGGCTAGGACTGACACAGTGCACATCTGATAGGAGGATACAAATAGAAACTGTTCAGGAATGATCAGTGAGAACGTAAACACAGGGCTGCATCACTTCACAGTGCAAGGTTGAATGACTTAGAGATGAAAGACACCTTGTTCTTTCCAGACTGTCTGGTTGTCCAGGTGGATGAATGATTCCTAGTTCCACAATAGAGATGGTCTGCAGCACAATAATATCTATTACTGAAGAGATTATACTTAAACTGAATGAATGCTAATGCTTTTAACAGTTTCCCCCTTTGTAACTGCTTGAACCCCTCCCCCTCAAAAACCCTTGATTCTACATGTGATATATTCTTCTATACTCTATGTCTACATCTACACAAGAATTGGACTTTCAGTTATTTGAACTTTTTTAATATTTTTGTTACCTGTGGCGTTTCTATTCAAACAATATTCAGGTTTTAATTGTGATGTCAAATTTCCATCTGGCTTTGGAAGAGTGTATGAAT
>JAOXYM010000021.1:11062195-11094001 GCA_028567055.1 Leptatherina wallacei
GGCGTTTCTATTCAAACAATATTCAGGTTTTAATTGTGATGTCAAATTTCCATCTGGCTTTGGAAGAGTGTATGAATGGGTGCAGGTTCAACAAATATTTGCAACACATTTACAAAAAAAAAAAATCAAGTCCAGTTCTATTTTGAGGCCAAACACAGAAATATAACAGAACCAGATATCATATGTTATTATACGAGTCCCTTTATCAGTTGCAGAAAATGAAATTGAAACAGCCAAACCACCACACAAATGGGTTATACAACTCAAAGGGCACAGTGATGTACATCCCACATACCTCTCATTATGAGCAATAACACACATCACATGGTTTCCATTAAAACATCGCTCTCTGTAAAACAGGTGTCAGGGAACTCAGACTGAAAAGTGTTGGACTGTGGAGATCTCACAGTTATTAAAGCAATATAAGGCTAATAATGCCTGTTTAGATGAAAGAAACACTTGCAACTCTGTACTGTCAAACTAAATTATCATTAGCAATAAAATGATACCCAGTAAACTCATATCCTGTATATGCACATTTAGCTGCTTTTCACTGCTGTCCAAACATTTATGGTTATTTTGAAAGAAGTGCCTTTATGGAGGGTTTTCTTAGTTCCTACTGTTTTATTATCCGTTTTATTATTTCAGTTGTTTTGAATAAAACTGTCAATGCCTATCAAAGTCAAGCAGTTGACTTGCTTTCTTCCCGATGATAAGTACTTGAGGGATGTGATGTAACAGGGAGAGATGCATGCAGGTATATCTTTATGTCACAGTAGTAGAGTACATTGTTTAAAGCCTATAAAATGTGAAGCAGAAGCCTGAGTTACTAAGTGGCACATTAGAGAATCCATTTCTTTTATCTCACATCGAATGCTAAAAGCATTTTTGGACTGGCTGTTGAATGCATTAATGTTCTGTACTGCAATTTGTCATTCTAATAAAAACAACTTTTGTAGCTGTTGTGTAAATACACTGCAAAAGTACACATTATTCTACTCTGCTGCAGCATGCAAATAATTCTCACTTCACCAAGATGTAGGGCGCATCTTAACAGAAGAGAAGCCTAGGAATACATTTATTGATGTAGAAAAGAAAATAACGTCCTTTTACATCTAAAAACCAACATACTCCTTTGTCATGCATTACGGTCCATGCAGAAGTTTTATAAAGACATTATTCATTGGCTAAACTGTCCAAATCATAAATATTGCCTCTAAACACTACAAATGCATGAGTTCAGAAAAGTAGGTGTATTTGGATTAAATGGTTTTAATACTATCAAAGTTTTGGTGGTGGTGGTTGGGGAGGGGGGGCTGTGTGTCTTTGATGAATTGCACACAGTGAATGAATTTATTTAATCAGGTATATCTGTTCTTAGATAAACAAGTAGATTTCTGATAAAATATCTGTTACATCTAGGGTTTAAAGCATCCTTGGGATTCAATCCATGTTCGTTGAAAGTAAAAGCCAATTGATTGTGATTGTCTACACAGGCAAACATTGGCGTTTCTCATGGCAGGCAAGAGGACTGTATGGTTGAGTGTGAGTGTGTATTTGTGCAGCCTATAGGCAGTTTCTAGATCAGGCCAGTCTTAAGGTCAGAGCCGCGGCATGAGGAGCGGCCTAGCAGCAATTCCTTCTCATGGATCAGGGTGTCCAGCAAGTCTTCTTGTCTGTAGTTGTGGTAGACCTTAAGGAAGGCTATCACTGCGATTCCAAGCCAGGTGAGCCAAGCAGCCCACAGGCCAAACTGAAAGAGGGACATTATCACATTATCACTGAGATTCAAGATTTGATCAGACTGTCTGTGTGATATATTAATTACCTGAGCTATTGCAAACTGGTCGTAAAAAGCAGAGTTGTCCAACCCAAGTTCTAAATCTGTATCCTGCAGGTCCTCGCAGCTAAACAGAAAATGGTTCTTAGTAGGGTTTATATCATAGTAAAGGCTGAGAATTAGAGGTATAGTATTCCTGTCTCACCTGCTGGGCATCGTTCCACCTTCAGTGACAGCATCACACCACAGGTTAAACCCAACACTGACAATAGTGCTGGACAGGAAGACTGTGAACACCACCAGGGAGCTGATCATCAGGTTGAGGAAGGCATTAAAAATGGAGCTGCAGAGGGAAAACAATCTACATTTAATCTACAGCATATATGCCTAAAAAAATCAACACAGGATGATTTAGCTTTTACAGATAAATAATGATCAAACATGGAGATGATAAAAACGTTTTTAGTGTCACACAAACACTATATGTGAATCATAGGCTGATTTAGAAAGGCCAACTAAATTGGAGGCAAATCCCCGCATCTTAATACTGGAGAATAACGTGACTACGCGTTTTTACTGGCGTCTCTTCTGCAGCAACTATAATTATTCAAGACATCCTATCATGGCCCATCATGGAGGTTCGGATTCTGACAGAAGTGCGCACGTATTGGGGCGTGGGAGGAACAGAAAAAGCATGTTTGCATGAAACCGTTAAACCTAAGAGGAATATCTGTGGATCTTTTATGCAATTGTGTCGATGGGACACATGGGAACGGTCACTCACTCGTCGTGTCCTTTACACAGAAAGAAGAGCAGCCTCCATGCTTGCACTGCGGACAGGATGAGGGACGCTATCCCGACAAAAGTGATGAAGCTGCAGGAAGACTCTGGTCCCCACTCCTCTACGATGAACCGCTGCTTCGACACAGTGATGTTCTCATTTTGCCACATACCCCGCGTGAAGAGCAGACATTTCCCTCCGAAATCCTCCGTGTTTTCAGACAGAGGCACTACGGCGATGAAACCGAACACAAAGGCTAAAAAATAAAGGATGCACTGGCCGAAAATCAAATTATCGATGGCCATTTTTTCCTGTATCTCAAGCTCAGCTTTCTGCGTCCCGGAGATATTGCGGCTGCGCAGTGGAGGCAGAGATGAGCTGAGGCGCAACATCCGAGGACGCGCTGGGCTGCAAATTAATGAGCTGCCAGAGGCCTTCAGGGCTCTCCATCTTATCTACATCCAAGCTGCCGAGACATGTCTCTTCTGTGGTATTCACATTCGCATCAGCTTGAATATATTTAACAGTTAATCGGGACATTTTTTTGCTGTAACACCTACAGATGTCTGCTTCTGTTCTCCACCCATATACAGCGGGTGTACCTGTAACCCACCATCAAGGCTACAGTTGTTTGTTTTGTTGTTGTTGTTTTACTGTTTAAATGATGTTTGAATTCAGTGGAGCGAAGGAAAAAAAGAAATCTCAATTTAGAACAAACTTTTCCTGAAATCTAATAAATCTGTTGGCTGAATTTATTTATTCTTTGCTTGCAGAACACAGATTTGCAACGACTGCTTAATAATATCGGAAGTTCATTCAACTACTATCAATAAGAATATCTAATTAAGATCATTTTCCAAAAGACTGGATTCTGCAGGGAGCAACTGTATCCTCATGTGTGCAATCATTCCTTTAAGCGCATACACACATAATGCAGTGTACACTCACAAATTAGAGTAATGGTTTGTTGATACATGGTGACAGTCCTTATGGAAGGGCAGGTAGCTGCCTGTCACAACCATCAGACATGCTTCAGTGAGCCCATCTGGTGAACTGGCCCAGGTGTCTCTCCCTTTCCTGGTCCTTCCAGCTTCTGTGCTGCTCACAGCACACTCCAGTGGTCAACAAACTCTCTCCCATGTTGGTGTAAAAAGGTTTGATATTATAATCACAAGTCTTAATGTAAAGCCTCTTGATTAAGAATTTCTCAGAGTATAAAAAATAAAAATCTTTGTTGGTTGTTTCATATGAGGTTTTGGCAAAAAAATAGAACCTCAAAGTTTCAGGAACAATTATCTAATTTCAAATATAATTCTATTCATTTGAAGTGTGCATTTTAATCAAGCTGCACAGCATCATCCTCATCATCACTGGGTGTGTCTTACAGAGCAGTTTTATCTCCAAAGTAATTAATGATACTGATGTTTTCCGGGAAATACTTCATACAACATTAAGACAATATGAGAGCTTTGCAGACATCAGGAGGCTATTTGTATCCATCATACAGACTGCAGTATTTTGCATCATCTCCCTGGCACATGATTTATGTGTCATTTTGCTGCACCACAGCACTCTGATTTCCATGATGGTATCAGCTCTCAGATTACCTTGAGTTATTATATTTATGTGATTTTGTGTGTATGTGAGTACATTTGTTTGTGTGTGTGGCCTTGGCCTTTTTTAAGCACAATTTGGTATAATGTTTCCTACCACTTGAATTTTGCTGTGGCAGATGTTAATTCTTGTATTTCTGATTACCATCATGTTGAGCCTTTCTGTTATAATAAATATGTTACACCTTGTTTGTGACTTCTGCTTTTTTTTTCTAAATGTAACCCAACTAAGAACTGTAAAAAGTTGAAAATGATGATCATATTAATTAGGAGGGAGTCGTAACTATGCTGACTTGCTAACGTCTCTGGCTAGACCTGAGACAACAACTGGTATGAGAGGTGCTGCTGCAGCTGCAAGGTCATAGGCTTAACAAATTCATAAGGCATCCCCCCTTACACAAAAAGGAGATCACATCCACAGAACTCCAAAGCCCACTTTTAAATAATACAGCATGTGTGGGCTCATGAACTGAGCACCCAGGGGAGACCCAAAGCAGAAGTGTGTCAAGCTGAAATATGTGTTAAGTTATTCACCCCCCGAACAAGCCACAGAGGGTTAGAAGGAGGTAGAGAGAGAGGGAGGATGTTAACCCAAATGCATTCCCTGGGCTCAGGGCAGATATGGGGAGGGATGGGCAGAAGAAAGCACTGGGAGGTCATCCATTTTTCATGAGATGCTATGGCAGCAAAGCAAACATCTTTTTTTTCAAGTGGAGGAAAGCCAGTGAAGAATGTAATGTGCAGAATTATTTTCAAGGACACCGACATTGCATTTTAAATGTAGTGAATTCATGTTTAAATTGCAGCAACATGCATCTTTTTTTACACTGACCAAAGGAGTGTTTCCATTACATATTATGTTCAGAGGATTAGAGGTGTGTCAGGGCAATATCAGTGTGCTGCTGTTAGGAATATCTGATCTGTTGACTAACAGGAAACAAAAGAGGGATCTTGTGAAGGTGAACATATTATTTTGAACAGAGATAGTCCTTACAGTCTTCCAAGATTTAAATACAAAGTGCATTTCTGACAAAAAATAAAGATGCATCACTTTAAATCCTGTCCATCATCTTATTGATGTATCCTCATGTTCTCTTCACCCGTTTGCCTTTCATGGTTCGTGTTCTCCCGCTTCTTATAGCTCCTTGTTGTGGAGCCTTCCCACTCCAACCCTCAGGCTCCTCTATATCTGCCTGCAACACAAAACAACAGCAAAAACAGACACAATTACAGCCTCATATCCTGAGCAGTGATGTGAAGGGCCTGATGAAATATCCTGTACCCATTAATCTTTCCCCAGGGGGCGCAGGAGACTGGAAGCACTGGGCCAGCTACTGATTAAATGCTCCTAATAGAGGCCATTCATCTCCCCTTGAATCTTGAACATTTCAACATGCAGCATCCATGAGCACAACTACTCCCCATGTCTCTTTGTGTGCACATGATGATTTTCGGGAAGTCTGTAGTTTTAATTTTGTGGTATCTTTGGAAGTGAACATGATCTCTTTTAGTGAGCTCCTATAAATTGATGGATGATTCTTTTTTTCACCACAGTATCTCATTCATAACTATTCAATAATCTTCATGAACACTTGTGTATGTGGTCATACGAGCCGAGGTGGGATTTTAGCATTTGCACCACTAACTGTGTTTAATATCCTGATCTTATTATCACTGACCACTCTGGCATGGAGTAGATGACAACTTAATTACTTATTAACTGTTTCTGATCAGATTATTTTCATATATTAGACATCAGCTCTCTATCTGACTATAAAGCAAATCTCACAAGTTTAATTTCTAGCCTGAAAATACAATTGATGATATGAACAGCCCTTTATACAAAAAAGCCCTCAGGAAAGACAAGCTCACACTGAGACTACGAGGTTAAACTGTCCAACAAACCCTCAGTAAAATAGTTTAATGGGTATTCACACGCTATGATGTAACTGCACCCAGGAGTTTCATGTTTGGATCAGAATGATAACAATCACTCACAAAAAAAACAGCTGTAAAATTTGATATGACAACAAACCAGTTCTGTATTCTAAATAAATAACTACATTCTCTGGTATTTCATGAACAAATCGATTGTCCTGTAATCACTTTGGAAGATTACATCATCATAGGCGGAGATCTTAAAAACGATGATGTTTATGCTGGAGGACAGAAGAAAGGGGGATGAAGGGTTGTAAAGAGGGCACCTGCTGGGTTGTGATGAAGGAAAATCCTCAGAGACTAAAAATGAGATCATCCCAACACTCTCTAGCATATTAACTAAAACAATAGTGACCCCTGTTGGCTACTATGGCGTTTGTCTCCTTGTGCAGTGATCAGTATGCACCATGAGAACAATGTACCTGTTTGCCATCCCTTTGCTTTGCAGCAAAATCCATAAAGTTGACCAGACCGTAGGCGTATGACTGACCTCGAACACAATGAGACGTCTTTTTATCTGTGAAAGAACAGAAATAAATGTTGCGATTGTTGCCTTCACATGTAAATTGTACTTTTCTGAAAGCATCCAACATAATGGATGTTTGGTCAGCAACATTCTCACACAACTCTTAATTCCATGCAACACTGCTCTGCTGTTATGTCTTTAACCTTTGTCTTAGAGGCAAAGATGTGGCATCAATAAGGGGCAACAGGCCACAGATCCCTGAGGCCCAGCGGTGATCAGCACAACCTGGCAGCTCCAGCAGCGGTGGAAGAGACACTTCCCCCACCTCACATGTACACACACACACACACACACACACATATATAATCACAGGTAAAAGAAGGAGAAGGGGTTGTTTTATGGATGACTGACTGCTGTAGCAAGGTTGAGAACCAATCTCTAACACTTCACTTCATTCAGAGTCTCCCTCTCTGAGCTGCCAAGCCCCCCTGCCTTTCGTACAAGTACTTGCATCCGGCACCCTGCAGTGGACAACAGCTTCTCTGGCAAATAATTATGTCTGACCAGAATGCACAAACAACGTACATCAATACATGCAAAGACATAGATTTTGAGTAGTGAGGGGTGGGGTTGCTTTTTCTGATTTGCATATTGCTAATGAGCATTTATAATGATTTACCAGCTCTAAATGTCAAATAAGCACTACAAACCTTGGTTATACATGTATAAAACAACCAGAATTTGTCACCTGATGAGATCATTACACCTGGCTCTGCAGCAGATAGAAGGCCACTGGAAGCTTTACTCTCAGTGTCGTGTTTCCACCATCCGCCGGCTTCGCAATGATCAGGCCTGGATGAGCTGCTCTGTTCATCTGTCTGTAATTCGGATTTTGGGGAGATGTCACCGGCCATGTAAGAAGGAGCGGAGGGGGCTTTGACATTGTGGGCCAGGCTGAGCTTTAGAGAGCTACCAGGGATATTAAGTTGTGTGGGGAGGACGGAGCTGTCCTGCTCAACCACCCTTGATGAGCCACTGGTGGAAATTTCCTCAAAGCTCCGGCTTAGAATAGAAAGCACATCCTGAGTGGTTTTAAAAGGCATACAGGATAGTTCTTGACTAAGAGATTCCCTTGGTTCTTGCCGATGATGCTCACATCCTTTCTGTGGAAGAGACAAGTGGAGTCTCATCATCAAACAAGTGCCAGGTTTAAATAACCAACCTATTCTACTGTATGTACTGTTTAATTAGACAGAGCTATTACCAACCTGACTAACTTTCATTTCCAGGAAATAATCAGATGTGATTGCATCTCTAACACTGAGAATCTGTGAAGGGATGCCATGGTCTGACTGGTCCTCTTTACTGAATGACTCTGAAGAGAGAGTTCCTGAAATTGTGTGAGCACTGAAAATTTCCTCTTCTGGGTCAGCTTTTGCATCAGATTCTTCCCCTTGAAAATATAATATACATAAAATATAAAAAGTTATTTTATCTTTCGAAAAATATGTTTAAGTCTAATGTGCGCAAGAAGACCCAACAGAGCTTACCCTCTGCAGAAAGCATCAGATCCACCAGGCACTCTTTCTCTAAGGTGCTGAGGAAAACCGAGTCTGTGGTGCCATCTAGTGTCAGCATCAGGTCGGGGAAATCTGGCAGAGAATCAGCTGGTGAGGCGGTTCTGCTCTCTTCTTCTTCTTGTTCTTCCCCACTTTGGTTTTCTCCATCAGTGATCAGAGAGGAAATCCGCTGCAGAGTCACGGTGCTCTTATACACATAGGGACGTTTTAGAAAAGGAAATGATGATGCTGAGGTGAAGGACGAGGCAGAGGCAGAGCTCAGATTCTCAGAAGAAGAAATGTGCTCCAGTATCTCAGTTTGCTCCTGCAGTGAGAACATTAAAAGGCAAGGGCTGTTAATTAAAAAAAAACATATACACACACACATATATCCGCAGTATGCTGTGGTCATTATTAGTAGGTATGATAAAACTATATACATCATTAATAACATGCTGCTCCTCTTGATCATCTGTATGTGCGGTTTCCTCTTTTTCATCCACCATATCCACTGGGGACAGGCTGGGTGTAAGACAACTCAGAGCCTGGACTGACAGGAATATTTCTTTGCTGTCTGATTTTTTCTCTGCAGGCTTTGGCCACACAACCTCGCTGAAATGAAGAACACGGTTTTAGAATCTGTAGGCATGACATGAACTTAAAATCATTTGACCACATTTAGCCATGACAGCTTTGGTACCTTATCTTGGGATGTGGTTGTCTCACTTCCATAACACTCTTTTTGACCAGTTTTACCACTTGCTGTGAGGACACTGCGCTCTCTCTCTGATGCTGATACAGCTTTGCCGAAAGCGGGCATGGTGGCATTTCTGTTAAAATGAAACCTTCCAGTTAAACAAAACGCATTTAGTCCTGGTACTATCTAAAAGTGTCAGTATTACCTTTCTTCTTCTTCATCTGTAATACTTCACCGCTGTCCCCTTTTACCTGGAAAAAGGATATTTTTACCAAACTGTCAATTTCTTTTCCTTTAAATCCCAGGTATACAAAGTATCACTTACTGTATTTGTGTTACAAAAGATTTACTTACATCGTATCCCTCAGGAATGTATTTCAAAGCTTCTTCACACAGATTCAACCCCCTACAAGCCTGGAGGAAGTATATGGCCATATCCTCATTTGCTGTGTGGCCTTTCTTTAACAAAGTCCAGGCATCAGAAACACAGCTGGAGGTTTGGACAAACATGATGAGCCAACAAGTATGCAAAAATACCTTTAGTTTGACACATTATTTAACATTCTTGTCTTGTGAAATTGTGACTATCATAGATCAAAATGCACCTGCTTTGAAGAAGCACATCTGCATATAACTTTGCATCCTCAACAGTCTCTATGGCAGGGCTTGTCCACTGGAGGTACCTTAGGGCTATGTGAGGCTGCTGCCTTGACAAAAGAGAGTGGATGATGCAACGGTGCTGCCAGGAGAGCCAGGGAACAGTGGCTTTTGGGCTCAGTAATAGTTCCATGGAGGCCTAGATGGGTTGTAACATAACATACAGAATCATTCTTGGTACCAAAGTTATTTTTAATTATGAGTAGATAATGGGAAAAGGGACATCATAGCTTAATCTATGATTGAGGGGAAAAGTGAAGAGATATTACATTAATCACATGCACTAGCCAAATGACCCATTAGTGTCACCTTCTATGGCTGTAAGAACAAGGACACTTATGTGATCAATTGGTTAACTGACCCTTGCAGCTCTCAAACACCTTGCTCATGCTCATTATAACTACATAATCAAAATAAAAATCATTAATTCGCAAAGTGTTAAAATTCACATTCCTCTCTTCTTTACATACCTTAATGTGTCCATGATCAAACAGCCAGAAGGCTCTGATTTGTTGAGAGAAGCTGGAAGGAATTGTGAAGGCATGACAGAAAGACTGGAGAAGGTTGTCTTTGCACTGCAGGAAATTTGCCACATCCAGGATAAAGTACAAGAGCTGTAACATTTAGGTCAAGAACTATAGAGTCCAGAACACATTGACAAATACATATAATGCAATATGTTTCATAGAAAGCTTTGTTGAAGCTGTGTCTGAATGGATACAATAGCTTGGACAGACATATTGTCTGTACGAGGCACCAGCACGAGCTTTAACAGGGCCTGGAAATTAGGAGGGGGGTAGAACTGGTCTGTGCAGTCCTCAGAAGTCCAAATGCACCCATGTTCTCGGCCCAATTGTATCACTATGCCTTCAATCAAAAAGTTATATCTTCCCATTTCACCATTCTCCCACCTATGAAGGACAAAAGAGGAAAGCAATTGGGAAACAAAGACTATATGAATATGCACTTCAGAGGTAGTAAAAAATGCCAGAATGTTTGTAAATCCTTCGGCATTAAATGAATGAAGTTACCCAGGTGTTTCAGGACAAGCTTTTCGATGACTGAGGTCCATTTCCTTCCACAGCTGAGAGATACGTTTCACTTCTTGGGGCTCTAACAGCAACAGCAGAGAGCAGATAAACATTTAGAGGTATGATTCCAGCTCTCCATGTCAATGTTTTTGTTCATGAAAATGTCAATACCAGGGAACTTGGGCAGAAGTCCCATGATGCCCCACCACTGAACCAGCCGTCCCAGCCAAATGTGTTGACTCAGAGTCCTGTGTTCTCGGTTCCAGCAGCCTTGTCTGATGTTTGAGGAGCTGTGTGTGTCTCTGCAAATTACACATGGAACGCCCTCACCTTCTCAAAGAAGACAATAAAATCAAATGTGAGTAAGGGGTTTTAAATAATGAATGAAATATTAAAGATTAAAACATGCATTTACAACCACCATGGAGTTCTATGCTGTGTGTGTACCGTGCCATAAATGGGCTGTACAAAGCTGCTTTTTTGCCCACTGGGCCAAGGTAAGTAGATTCCTTAATTTTTGGAGCAACATGTGCACTCTAGTGAAGGAGCTCCGGTCCAGAAACATCCACAGACCCTGGCAGCGACTGAAGCCTGTGGATATAAATAAGTCACAATAAACAAAAAGCTCCATATAATGTACAAAAGATACATTGCATTGATTTTAAACTCTAAGCCCAGAGAATAATGCTGGTGTTGTTGTCAGTGCTAAGTCTGATTAGGATCAAGTATCCAAAATTGTCAAGTTCAACTAAACTCTGAAAGAAGAGGACTTACCCATTCAGCAAATACTGACCTTTTCCCCTTTTAATCTCAACTTTAGTCTGCTCTCCTCATGAAGCACAATACTAAGATTTAATGGGATGTACTTACATAAGGTTAACAACTCCTTTTTAGCAAACTCTGATGTCCTCTGTACCCAGCAGCTAAAGGTTTGTAGAGTTTCCGCCGAATCAGCATCACCTTATTAGAGTTAAATCAAACAACAAAAACTTAATGGACTTGTGATTTTGAAAGTATTGTACAGACAAACAGTTTCATGGTATATAGTTTCTTGTTATGCACCTTCAGTGGTTAACTTCTCTAGCCACCGGATGATGAGTCTGATGTTGTTGCTGGCCAAAGCTTCAGACCACTGACCCTCCAGCATGTTGACTGCACCTATAAAATCAGATTGTGGGGTGAACAGCAGGGCAAATTACTTTACAGGTGGATTAAAGGGGCCGTCATTTGCAAAGAAAGAAAAAAAAGATCAACTGAAGAGTTTCTTAGAACAAGAAGGAAAAAAGTCAGCCTTATGAAAACACTTTTTTTTGTGTGTGCATTCATTGAGTGTTATAACAGCAGCATGTGTGCTTAAGGATTCTCAGGCATAATTAGATCAGTGGCTTGTGCAAGACCACGTAAAAGTATGATGGTTGGAGTATTCTGAGACATGTAAAAAGATTTGCCGGCTTTTCGATACTTACTCAGTTTAGTATTTGTGGTTTAGTTGTCCGTAGAATCTCAGCTATACGTCTGATCAGTGATGAGTGCTGTGAGTTCTCATGTGGATCTGCTGACTGGCCCAGTGGCTGCAGTAACGTTCTCTCCTTACACAAGCTACTTTCCTGCCTGTTAATCCTCTAATCTCACTCTCAGTTAACATTTCATTGGCTGATTTGCAATGAGGCTATATTCACATTTGCGTGCAAGTATGCTGAAAGCTGTCAACAGGATGTGCACTTTCCATGACAGAGGGAATAAAATCACAGTTATCTTTACAAGAATTCAACCATATCCCCAGAGACAAAGGCAAAGTACTTGCTACTGAATGCCTAAAAAGCATCAAATGCCTGCATGCACTTGATCATCTTAAAACTTAATCCATCAGCAACTAGATTTTAAGATTGTTGTTTATTTTTCTAAACCAAGTATCTGCAAAAAAAAGGGGGAATTTATGTCAAACAAAAACAGGAATATAGAGATTTGCAAATGGCTTTAACCTCATGTTTATGTAAATGAATGAATGTTACAGGGAGATGTGTACCGCTGTGTAGCATCACATACCCTCTGGAATTGAGGGGGACAGTTTTTGAATTCTTGTGTGTTATAGATTTCAGCTGTTGCTGTTTCAGCAATGAGGGGGACACAATCATTGTTTTATTCATTTTTTAGTGTATCACAAAGTCAAAAAGACAGGGCTGGTCTACAGTTTAGCTCCTGGATTCTTACTAAGAGCAATGATCTTGTAGCACATGCTGAATGTGGTTTTATACTGTTTTGCTAAAATAAGGTTCTAAATTATAAAAAGAATAAAAATAAAAGAATAAATAAATAAAGATTAGGTGGTAAGAATGTTGCTCTAAAACCTATATATCTTTCAGTATTGGCGCTTCCTTCATATATGGCAAGTAGACATTTGAACTGTGCATTGATACTGAGCTGCTTGGTTTGAAGGCATGAGGTAAAGGCAACGATCACAAGACAGTTTTTCCAGTTCGCAACTCTAGAGAAAGTAGCAGCATTCCTGGATCCTGTTCATGTGGTTGTTTCTTCAGTTAAGTGAAATGTGTGTAAGCAAACACTCTTACAGCGCTTATCATTTACTCGTTAAAGCATGTAGCTCTCTATTCTTATGAGTGTATTAGGGCAATGAGGATGTCTTGCTGAAAGACACTTTACACGTTTGATGTGGCCGGAAATAAAATCTTCTGGCATGATGACACCCACCTGAACCACAGACTGCCCTCAAAAACAAGAATCCATTTTTCCATGTTTGATTTTTCTTTCTTGTATTTAATTCAATCTAATATAATGTCGGTCTATTTACTGCTCTGACACAAGTGCACTCACTCCGTACACACACAATAGCCTTCCGCCATTACTTTCACAGTGCTGGGACAGTCAGATTTGCGTAGGTGGCAGAAGGTGGGTCTAAATCTCTTGTGGGGCCCTGGGCTGATTAATGATTAAAGGGGATTAGGAGGAGGGTCAGGACTTGGCTATTTGTCTCCCTCGGATGGTACTGTGGCTGCCTTTGTTTCTCAGTGCCACCACGACCACTCTCTTCTCTCAGGATTTGAAGATGTCAGCAAGAAAACTGAGTGAAAGTAAGATGAGAGTAATGCCAGACTTTTAAAATGAACAATGAGCACACTAAGGTGAGTCAAGGGGACTTTTTGGATTGAAATTCTTAATTTACCAACTATTCCATGACTGGAATGATTTTAGCTTGTTGGATTACAAAAAGAGTTGGTGTGTTTCTTTATAGAATAACACATTTGTAATATTGATTTTATTTGTCTTGTACTGAAAGTAGTCTCTCCACTGATGCTGTTTCCATGCAACTTGTTATATGGCAGTGCATTTAGCCTTAGCAGTGTTTTACATTTCCAACTATTATACTTAAGTAACAAATTCTTCTTTTTTTCCTGCTGTCACCACTACATTCTCATGAAGTGCCTACAGTACAACCATAATGCTATGCATACACGATATCAATCATGACTACCTGGCTAAGCTGCTTATGAAAGGACCTTCAGAGAACCGTGCAACCAAACCTTTCCCCCCTGGTCCCCCACACCCCCTGGAGGATAACCTGTTCCTTTCCACCACACTACCTATGTCCCACCTTTAATTCCACCGTTCAAGGACTAGCTAAAGAAGAGATATAGACAATGGCAGTTTTAAAAGTTAAGTTCACAAAAACCAAAAGGGACAAGCTGGCCCAGGTGCTGTGGATCCTCAACTGGATCTCAGTAGTTACTGGGGCTATCCTCTTCAGCCTGGGACTCTTCCTCAAGGTGGAGATCAACAAGCGGGGGGAGCTGATGGCTGAGAGGGACATCCAGTATGTACCCAACATGCTAATAGCGGTGGGTCTCATTGCTTGTGCCATCAACTTCTTGGGTGGAAAGATCTGCTACGACTGTGTGGATACAACCAAGTTCTTGCGCTGGAAGCTGATCATGCTGCCCTACATTGTATGCACCTTCTTCTTCACCTTCTGTGTGCTGGTTGGGGCGCTGATGTGTTACAGCATGCGCGGGGAGCTGGAGGAGTCTCTGGACTTGGGGCTGACTCAGGCTATGAAGTTCTACAAGGACACGGACACACCAGGACGTTGCTTCCTGAAAAGCACTGTGGACATGCTGCAGATACAGTTCCAGTGCTGTGGAAACAATGGCTATAAAGACTGGTTTCAAATCCAGTGGATAAGCAACCGCTACCTGGATATGTCGGAGAAAGACGTGGTGGAGTAAGTACAAACTGTAGGAGGCCAATCATCTTGTACACAAGGTGGTTTTTAATTAAAGGAATCATGAGAATGATTGGCAGTGCGTGTGTGGGGGGGTCCTGTTGTTGGATATTGAATAATTGTGTAGTGAAGGACATAATGAAAGAGGACTCTAAGAGCCTATGAAGAATATTAATCTGAATCTGCAGCTCCCCTCCTGGATGGTGGTTTCTAGTGAGTTTTATATCATTTATCAGCTGTCTGACCTGCTACTTTATACTATTTTACTTCCTTTTACTTCCTTTGTACTTCTTCCTGTTGCTCCAGAAAAGCTGTTACACTGTACTAACACAAACTCAGCACTTGACAGAAAATGTGAGGAACTCAAAGAAGATGAAAATGGAGCCAAAAACACAATTTCAACCAAATAAATCTGTAACTTCTGGATGTGTCCAATATGCTGACAAACATATGTTTTAGCATCAGCCTAGTCTGATCCAATAATGGCCGTCTGTTTTTTTGGGTGTGCACAGTTTTGGAAAACTTTGGACTGAAAGCTGGTAAACATTAATTTTGAGATTGGCTATTCGCTACCTGAATTTTGACAACTTGCACACCTAGTCTGATTTCAAGACAAGAACAGAGTTCTTTGGCTGATTCTGATGCAGCGTTTATACATGTCTTCTGAATTTGAGACAGTATTGGCTCATATTATGAATAACAATCTAAGATCAAATCTAATCTAAAGTATGACATGGAAGAATCTTTTATATAACATAGGTAGAATTTGAAATTAGGGACTTAAAGATATCAGATTTTTCCATTATCATTTACACTACAGCAATATTCATGAAAATTTTTGAAAATAATGATAATGCTTTTTTGTAAAATGTCAAGCCCCAAGGCTGAGATATACATTTGGTTTTAAGGTTAACAAAACTCTCTTAAAGGCCAAAGCACAAAATCCATCAAGACTGACTCTGAATTTCATACTTTTCTGCCTTTTTAGCCGATTAAGGAGCAACGTGGAGGGGAAGTTCCTGATGGATGGAGTCCCTTTCAGCTGCTGTAACATCAACTCACCCCGGCCCTGTATCCAGCAGCACATTACCAACAACTCTGCCCACTTTAACTACGAGCACCAGACAGAGGAGTTGAACCTGTGGATGAAAGGGTGTCGCCAGGCGCTCCTGGAGTACTACACACACATTATGCAGTCTATCGGTCTCACAGTTCTCATCACCTGGCTGTTTGAGGTGAGACAACACAAACTTGCATCACATGAGGTCTTTAATGCGAGCCTAAACAGGAATTATGCAACCTTAAAGACATATAAAGTTCACTTGTAGAAGTTTCTAGTCAATATGTGAGAAATCTATGCAGTAATTGAGATGTGCTCTTCTATTACAGCGTACTATACTTGACCTTTTACATCATTTGTGCTCATGTTTTTCCATGACCTTGCCAGTAACGTGTGTCCTTGTCTTGTTCCAGCTGTCAGTGTTGACAGGGGTTCGGTACCTCCAGACCTCCCTGGAAAATGTGCTGAGACAGGGAGACCCCAACTCTGAATCTGATGGTTGGATACTGGAAAACAGCTTCATGGAAACTGCTCGTACCAACCTGAATATCATCAAGAGCCTCGGCAAGAGCAACCAAATAGACACAGCTAATAATGGAGATCCTAACATTGACGTCCCGTCCACCTCCAAGGCGCACTATGGGCCAGACAACGTTCCACCAAAGCAAATAACTGAAGCCATCTGAACTTTTCCACACTAAAAGACTTCAGTTAAGGGATTCTCGAAAGAGCCGAAAGAGCCGTCACACTTGGGGAGAATTTTTCACGTAAATATTTTTATATAAAACTGCAGATGGACATATCCATTATAACAATCTATTGGTTTGTGGACTACCATTCTGAAGACTCAAGTTTGTCATTTGGCCATCATCATATTGGGTTTTGTGGTCAAACACACTTTTTGTATGCTGTAAACAGATAGAGTGCCGTTTACATGTTTCCTGTGAAAACAGTGACACGTGAGGCTTTTCCAATTTTTCAAAGAACCAAGTTTGATCGGCATTTGTAACCTGAGCCATGCCTACCACTCCAAAACAGCTCGAATTTGACATAAAGTCAACAAAACACGTTTTTGTTTCTTTTTTGGCTTATTAACCGATATCTAGTGCAAAACATAGGCTGTAGTTTTTTGGGGGTTTTTTGGGGGGGGGGGTTCGCTTTGGCTGCTTTTTGTTTTGTTTTTTTAGCCATATCAGATTTATCAAAAAACTATTACTGAGTAATAGTTAATGAAAGGTATTTCCATGTGTGGAAAAATCTGACATATTGGTGGGATTATTACACAATATGCGTACGGATTAAGCCTAGTGGACTCGAAATAACTCAATCTAACTCAGTGACTCAATATTTCCATAAAAGTCTCTTTTCTGCTGTAAAGCATCAACCTCACACACAAAGTTTTTTCTGTACACCTTTAAAAATCTGTACTGTAATCTGTTGTTTACAAATATCTTGTTGCCTCTGTTATGTGGTTTTGCAACAGGTGGCCAAATCAGGTCCTTTCACCTGCCAGCTGCAACACTTGAATCAAAATGAACTTGAAAATGAGGGATGTTTGATGAAAAGAAGTTAGTGATGTGGGTCAGTTTGAAGCACCCATCTCTTTCTTGCCTGATTTCACCCAAACTTGTCAGTAATTTATATTAAGTGATTAAAATTACGATAAGATTTGGCAGTTCTAAAAAGAATAGTTCACAAAGCTTTTCTGGTGATTAGGTTCTGGTTGTTAAGGACAATAGAAACATTTCTGGATCTTTTGTGCATTTTTTTTTTTTTATTCTCTTCTTGACTCGTCCCACTGCAATAGCAAACAAAGTAGGATGACTGGTAGAAAGTAAAGTCGTAACCACTGTATTTATATTCAGACAGAAATCTGTGCAACTAATAGCAGATCTTCCGAACTATTTAAACTATCACTACAATGAATCTCGTGTGCCTCAGCAACGCCACCTTGGTTTCATCATCTAATGAAAACACTTTTCGCTGGGATGAGCTACCAAAACACTGAATAAACTTTTTGTCTGTCGGTTTTATTTGTAAGATTTCCTTAAAATGATGAAGCTTTTCACTTTGTGTCTGTACTTGGTTAAAGAGTCATCTGCTCCTTCTTTCTTTCTTTAAAAAGAAAAAGAAAAAATAAAGTGGATGTCACAGCATTTGAAAAAAATAAAAGAAACATTTGATTGAGCTAATCTGAACTTGACAGTGTATTCAAATATTAAGAACTAAAAAATAAATGAATGGGCCATTCACTTGTTCTACAAGAGAGCAATGGAGCTTACATTTTTATTCTCATAATGATTCAGGGCACTGAAACAAATAATACGTTGGCTTGTGTCTTTATTTCCACAGCCTGGAAGTCAGTTTTGTCAAACACAAAAAGCAAAGAATTATATATTTACACTTTTTTTACGGCATAGAACAAGAGGAGCAACTGAAATGGCATATCATATTTCTCCATTTTGTCTTTCCATTTCCTTTTTAGTCAACAAAATGTAATTTCATACATTTCTTAAATTCATTACATGTTTTGTGAAATAACAAAACATGGAAAATGAAACTCATCTGCCTCAATAGCTAAAAGCATGCATCCTTTTTGGCCTTGTTTTTTTTTCTAGAAGGGATCTCACAATATCATACTGTAATGAAAGTGTTTTCATTTCTATTCGTTGAGGGTTTCTTAAAGTCGCGGAAGATTTTTAACTATAAATATGGCTGAATTTCAGAAACTTGGCAGCAAAATGGCTGCTTGTTATCAAGTGCATTTACACAAGGGCTATTGGAGAGTACCTCTTACAATACTGAAACTGTTTGAATGCAAACAAATATAAAGTATATTCTATGCTGGTTTTAATAATTATACATGTGTTTATACACGAGTAAGGTGAAGGCAGGTTATTAGAGCATCTTTACAGTTAAGAGGCAAAGGCTAAATGTATTGGATCTCTGCTCACCCTTCCATATGAATGTACCCTACAAAAAAAATATATATACAAAAAAAAATAACTTAAAACAACCCAGAACTTTTAAAAAATACACACAGACTGCGATAAAAGTCACATTACTAAGAGAAATCCAATATATAAACTACAAACATAAAGGAAAAGAGCGTATTTGATGTGTTTATTTGAATAGGCTTCTTTGCGAACATCACTCTGGGAGAAACTGATCCTCACTGCAGACAATCAAATTAAAACAAGGCGATATCGGTTACATTATCATCCACCTTCTTCCATTGTTGTTTATCCTTGACTGTCCCGCCTCTCTGGAAGGGACTGGGCCTCCTTTGATTGTGGTAGGCTTAAAATGCATATGAATGTAGGCGTGTGCGTCTAACATATGCAAGTGTGTTTATGTGTCTCTATGGCTGTGCTCTCTATTTCCCTGCCATCACAGCTCCGACTATCATCACAACATCTGCCACTCGAAGGCAAACATAACGTTGACCACCTCTAGGCTGCGGGCAATTTCTTCCAGAATGCAGTGCTGCTGCCACAGTTGGTTCAGCTTCTTGTAACGCTCGGGGCAAAGGTGCAATGGATTGCCCCTTCTGAAAAATAAAACAGGGAGCCTGATTCATTCAAGGGTTTCAAAAACCTTTGAGGTAATATTAAACATGCACCTCTTGATCATGGTCATTTATACCTCGACTGTGGTCTACGCTGCACAACATTTTAGTACAAGATTATTTAACCACATATAACTAAGCAAATCTGAACAGTACAGTGAATTACAACCTGTAATAGATTATGTCAAGATTAAAAGCTACAGGTTACTTTGATAGAGAGGCTTCTTTCTCTGCAATGCTCATCAAACTTTAACATGTGTTCAATTATATACGAGACATTTAAAATAAACCCAGAATTCATGTCATTTGTTCTTATTCTGGAGAACTGTAATGAAAAATACAAAACTATTCCATGAGCTTGCAATTTGAAGCTTATGCTGTGAACCCACAGCATGTAGTAACAAATCTAGTGTTTCCCCCATTATAATATTAGCAGGGTGCCCCGACCTCCCATGAAGTTCCATGGAGGCAATGAGATTGCATGGCTAATTGGGTCTCCATGGCTACCTGTTGTACTGGTTAACTAGCGCTTATGAATTGGGGTATGCCGTCTGCTCAGCATTGTACATATCAAAGTCCTAAACCTTTCCTTTGAAAGAGAAAAGGTCAATGTGTGCACTTAAAGTCATTCATTTTATAACTATAACTATGAATATGTCAGGCAAATATAACAAAACAAAAAAAGTGTCAGTGACCAAACGTTATTGTTAACTTTATTTTCTATGGGAGGCGGATTGGCATGTGTAATACTTATTTCACAAAAGCTGAACTTTGAGTGGAAATTTCACAGTATTCACAAGCTTAATCCATTACATGCATCAAATTTATAAAAAAATAAATAAAAAAAAAACTTGAAGTAAAAACTATTTTACTTCAGGAAGAGACTATATTCTTACCCAAGATGAGGATCAGTCTCCCCATAGTCATCCAAGTAAGGAGCTGGGTACGTGCTTCCTCGGGTCTTACTGGCCATCAGTATGATTTCACACTCTCTTATCCTGTTAATATTACACCAAACCTTTATTTATAGACCATCACACTGCAGGAAAAAATGTCCATCATTATCTTAGACTAGTAATTTAAAATCAATCTGTAATATGACCAACCTAAGGAACATGCCCACTCCAGCTCCACAGGTAGCAGCGTGGGCAGTGCAGGCTCCCACTTCCTCCCCGTCCAGTTTGCTGACACAGCAGGAGCTCTGCGAGCACAGCATTGCCCCACAAAACAGGCACAGAGTCGGATGCTTTCTCTCATCACCTGCTGATTTTGGACATCTAACGGGCAGAGTGCAGATGGGTCAAAAAGGTTGCTCATCTACAGCAGTCTGAAAGATCGTGGATGAAAATATTGTCACTTACTGAAAATGGCTGGCTTGATTGAGAAGAGCGCTGTAGTCCTCAGGAAGATCCATCAAACGATTTCTTTTCCTGGGATATCTGTGGAAAATGGCAATTTATAGACCAACTTCTGGGGAAGGTCCATTAAAAATCAAATTCATAAGTAATACAAGAGTTGAAGTCAACCTGACAATCTGGGTTTTGCCTTTCAGGGCTTTCGCTATAGCTGGGCTCCCACACCACCTAAGAAAAACAAAACATTTTATACTTCTTTTAAACCCGGTTTACTTCTCCAGTGTAAACCAAGAGCTGCATCAAAGTTTTCCCTGACTTCTGAAGCAGAGGAGAAACAGTGTCCCTGTAGTCCTGGAAGAGCTGGAACACATTGAAGGGTAGTGCCAAGTAACTGCATAGATCCTCCATCTGTCCTCGAGATCCAACTGCAACATAAAACATCAACTTCAACACACAAAGTTTTATATGCTACAATCATAAAGATGATGTGCCTAACAGTTTGACCTACCAGAAGTACTAAAAAGCTCCTCTGGAGGATGTACTCCTGTAAGGCAGTTGAAAAAGAGAGCAGCACAGCGCAGGAAAGGTTCAATTCCCATCTTCACTCTTTGTGCTACAGAGCTGCCGGGCAAATCTGGAATCAACCTGAGGAGCAAACCATGGAGCAATCTGTCACTGTGCACACGGCTGAATGGGGAAAAAGCCTCAACAGCAGCGGAACTAAGACCAATGAAGAACTCTACTGAGAGGGTATTGAGCTGGTTTCTGCTCAAAACATGCCAGGTCTGTACTTGCCCTTTACCCACTGCTCAAACTATAAACCATCTACAGTACAACCTGAATCATTTGTGTAGATGGACTTTGACAAACAGTATTCTTAAAATGAAAGTAAGGTGCAGTTAAAACCCTAAAACTACAACCTAATGCATGAAAATGTCTGTAGAAATAATAAACCTTTGTCTATCTTGTTAAGAGCCACCACTTTAGACCTACAAAAAAGAAATCAGAAATTAATCTGTTAGTTTGATGACTAGTTGATTTGATTGATTTGTTTCCTTTTCAATCATTAGGGAGGGTTAGTCTTTAACCCTAGACTTTCTAGCTATATCCTTCAGCTTAGTGCCATCCTTACAAAAGATAACTACATTTAACACCTTTTAAAAGGAACCTCATTAAATTGTAGACTTCATTTGTAAATTTCCTCCTTCTGACTTCAAATTCATAATGTTTAAGTCACACTACCTTAAAACTCTGCGTTTCTGACTGGTTTTGATGGCACAGTGACATTTATTATGTACATTTCCTAAGCTGTTGCTGCCCAGCAGTGTCCCAGGGCTGAGAGACCGCGCTTTACAACTTTAACTTCCGGGACGCAGCATGACATTTCGACAGCAACCGGAAATAAACAGCGGTTTTGAACTCCCACTGTGGCCGATTTCGCAAAGAAAGTGGACATTACCGGAGGAAGAGAGGTAAAGAAAGCGAGAAAGTGACAGAGCAAGAGATAAGATGAGAGTCAACATAGAACTGACTTTTACTGAGTGGAGAGAGCTCAGAGTACAGGTAGGATGCAAGATTGATGCCGAATTAAATGCAGTTAGGAGGGGCCTCACTGAGAAAATCTGTCAAGTTCTGTGCATCTTTAAGTGTGTATTAATAAATACAAAAGTTACTTGTGTTTCACACCTCCAATTGCAGGATACTGAAAATTTGCATGTCATCCATATTTTAGACTGGCATCAGAACTGGAGCTGATAAATGCAGAGGGATTTGGGTGACCTTTAAAAAAATATGAGTATGTGAGGCAAATGGTCTATATTTAGCCATTTTCACACTGCACGTTCAAAGCACAACTGATGCACCTTTGTTAGGCATGGCCTTCAAGGTATGAAGATGGAAGAGTGCTTCTGAGAGAACTATTGAGTCAGATCAACATGGGTTTAATAAATTCAGGCCTGATACAAGATAAACTTTGCATCAAGATTTTCAAGACAATTCTTTCATATTGATAAAAATATGGTCAAGATTAATCATTTTCTAATCAAAGCTGAGGGTTTACTTCTTTATCTCAGGTATCTAGTTTTTTAGCTGAGAAATACAAAAGATTTTAGTTAAAGTTTTCCAGAAAAAAAAAATTATGGTCTGCCAAACCTTGGGTCTGCCTGGGTTGAAAACAACATAAAACCTGAAGGTTTCTAGAAAACTGGAAACTTTCAACAGGTACCTTTTATTTCTCAGCCTCTGGAGTGTTAAGACACAGTTAAGGCTGAACACAAAACTCTAACAAAATGCTGTCGTCACTCAAATGAGTCTGTCATGCCAGCTTGCGATCTACAAGCACACACTGATATAGAAATGAGCAGCATATCAGATTGGTCTGTTTGAACAAGTAAAAGCAAACAACAGGGGCTTAACAAGGATGCTTCTAACTGCTGCAGTGAAAAGGGATTTTGTTTGAAACCTGTCAAACTCCCTACTTGGCAGGCATTATGCAAATATATTCCATGGTGATGTCAACAAATGGGGAAGAAAAGCCTGGACTAAAGCAAGGGATTTTTAGGAACTCAGTGGCAGAGTCTCAGTAGGAGAGAACTCTCTTAGGTGTGGACTTCAGAGACCGTTTACATTTTTTTTTTTTTAAATACAATGGCACACTGAAGAAAAGCTCTCCTCAACTTGAAAGACAATCAACTTCTATATATTTGCAGGTAAATAAAAAGAAGATTCAAAGAACGTGTACCTTCCAGTGTGCTGAGACACCGTTGTGTAAAACTCTGTTGCTGCTCTTGCCTCCTCTGTCTCCTCTCCGTCGCCCACAGCAGGGAAATCTGTATAAAAATCAAATCATTATTTAATAAAAAAATTGACACGTTGCTCGTCTTTTTTTAGATGCTGTCAGTTAAAAGTGGTATTCTTGAATATGATTATGTACCATAGATCTTTTTGTTTCTTTTTACCTGTAGATGTCAAGAGGACCTGCAAAATGTGAGTCATGGTAACCAGATGCAAGATGTAGAGGTGATTGTAGGCAGAGCTCACAGCAGATGGCTGTAAATCTACAGCCTCCTCTTGATAGAGCGAGGGCATAGACAACACCAGTCCCACCTGAGAAAACATATACACAATCATAACTTAAGACGTTGATCAAATTAGAGACAAGAGATTTTATTTGACCTAAATCAAATCTTTTCCATTATCAGGAAAAGAAATGTACATGTTTAAAGTATAAATCATGTTGTGTTACAGTTTGTTTCTATGAAAAATGTCACAGAAATAAAATCTTACTAATCAATTATTTACAACTTTTGGAAAAATTGCAATATTAGTTTACAGATTGGGGGGGGTGAAAATGACACAAGATGTGCTCCCTTTACAGGAGACCTACCAGAAGATGGAAGCAGTCAATCTCCAGAATAGAAGGTGTGTTCTTTCTACTCATGACCGGAAGCAAGACTGAGGAGAGACATCACAGTTTTGACAACAGGGAAAACTATACCCTCATTTGTGTAATCAGCAAATACATAATTGGGACGTACCCTAAAGAGGAAAATAATGGATATTGATTCAATTGATACAGCTACTTCACAAAAATTCTATCAATCATTTGGGGAAGAACTTTTACACTGTGGCCTCAATAAATACTAGACTTGGACTAGATATGACAGTTATAGGAAGATTTCGCCTCATTAAACCTGAGCTGACGTAAAACACAATAACTTACGACATTATCTAAGATTCAAGAGGTTGCATTTGCCAAATGCACAAACAGAACATGTGCCGAGGAATTATTCAGAAATAATTTGAGTCATTGAAAACATCAATCATAGGTAATATAAAAAGAGCTCTCACACTAAGATCAAACTTAGACAAATGACTGAGGACTTAGCAAGTCACTAACAATTCTTAGCAGCCGGCTGTGGAGCAAATCTTAACCAACTGCAGTGCAGTAAAGGTCTGTAAATACTAAGGCTGTCAGTCGATTACAATCGTGATTAAACGCATGAGTGTCCCGAGTTAACTCACGATTAAATCGCAGAATTTTTAAAATCTTCTATTTTTTTCTATTTTATTTTATTCTATTTTTAGTTGCTGTTAGAGCCACAACCTGCTTTCTACATCACTTCCTGGAATTAAGCCGACGGTGCTTGCGTAAATCACGTGTTATAAAAATGACCGCTGTTAAAAGGAATTTGCATCAACTTTGACAGCCCTAGTAAATACTAAAGCAGTCTCCAGGTTTATAGGATGATGTATTTGTAAATGTTTTTCAAAGTTTCTTTCTGCCAACCATCTAGGCATTCTTCTTAAGATGAAGATTATATTTGTGGAGTCAGTTGGATCAACACAAAATATGTAGCGAGCACAAATGTAAACACTTAGCAATGCAACCCACTGGTCAGTTTTGTTTTTCTCATCATTAGCAGAAGCTAAGAATCAATTTAAGGTGACAAAAAGCCCCAAAATTTGCTTGTCAATACCTTGGTACCAACAAGTGGGGAAATGGTACAAATTTATTAGTGGTTTCAAAACTCATCCCTAACACGGAGCACACTTGGCTGAACAACATACCCCCCATCATGTCAGTGAAGTGTCTTTGGATGGCAGCCTGGGGGCTCTTAAGTCTTTGTGATGCTGAAAACTGAACAATCGCCTTCAGACCTGCAAGCTAAAACAGACAAAAATTATTACAAATGACTGCCAAACTATATCCCATTTTTCATTCATTTTCACTTGTTACTGTGTGGTGTCCAACCTGTCTGTTTTGTAAGGATCCAAATAGTGGTTTGTCCTCTTCTTGCAATATGTTCTCTGTAACGAGAAGAAAGTATTCTTTAAGAAATGATAAACACAAGGAATTAAAAAAGCCAATTCTTTTTTTAATGCTACCTATGGCCTGAATAGTGAAGGCACATGTGTTCCAGGCCATAAGGGGCACACAGGGACACAGTTCATTGGGTGCCGTCTTCAGTCCCACCCTGTGGACTGTGGTGGCGCACACAACCAGCATCTCTGCAATGCTGTCTGAGAATTTTCTCCTAAGAACCAAAACACAAAACAGTCAGAGGGATATGCAGTGGAAAGACGACTGAGCAACACTGAAGCTCATACTGCCACTCACGGTTCCTGTACTCCAAAGCTTAGAATGGACCTAAAGTCTGGCTGGCCCTCTCCATACAGCACAGTGGTACCACTAATACCACTACCACCATCATTACCAGCTTCTGCATTCAAATCTGAGAGATATAAAAGAAGAGTACAAATTAAGTTGTTGGCTTTTTCTTCAATAGAAAGCTTCCGATTAAAAAATACAAAACTGTACGTTCTGTCTCTCTTCTTACCGTTATCCTGAGTGACCGACTTGAGTCCTTTAATCCTGGCCGAGATGATCTGGATCCAGCGAGGAAGTGTCAAATGCTGTCTTATTATTTCTGCATTTTCACTACAAACAGAAAATAAATATTCAAATGATCTACATCTGTATCAACAACTGGATATTAAGAACTGTCGGAGGTACATGGAATCAAGCTTACTAATTAAATGTTAGTGGTTCTAATGGGATGAGTGGAACCACAGTATTGCACAGAGACTTGCACAATGGACACAAGTATTCTCCGTTCTCCAAATCGACGATCAGTTCAGCATGGAGCCGGTTCCTGGTTGTATTCTGAACTGCCTCAAAATATCTTTCAAAAACAACAAGAATAAAATCATGAGTAACACAATGCCTAAAAAACAAGTAAATGTCTGCCATATGGAAGAAACAAACAGTTAGGAGGCTTTTTTTCTAGTGTAATTACTTACTTTTGCCAGCATGTGGCATGCATGACGTGTCCACAGCTGCCAGTGTGGGTCCCCACAGCCAAATCCGGTGGCATGAAGAGGGGATATGTACAGGATCCTTCAAGAAATTAATTATATAAACATTTGAAGCACATTGGTACCTATAAAGTTGGGATTCTCATAAAGTAAATGGTAGTATCAGTGTTGGCAGGCTCACCATCTGTTTTGTTGACCGGTATCTTTCCACGGCACTGGGTCAGCACAGTAGACCTTTGGACACATGCGGTCAGTACCATGGCTTGAGCCTGAGGTAGCACCTCCTGCTCTTCCTGGCAGAGAATGCAGGTTAGCACCTCCCTTTCAGCTGGGGTGGGCCCTCTCTGAGGCCCAATGGCTGTGCAAAGTTCCCTCTGCTCCATGGCACAACTGGAGAAATAGAAATAACCCAAACTAAGAATTAAGAAGTTAATTTGATGCAACTCTTCAACTCAAGTCTTTAGCACAAACTGAAGTGAAGTGAGGAAGGACTCTGCTCACTCCTCAGTAGATGCAACAGGTTCTCCTTGTGTCCCGCTTTCAGGCATGTTGTCATACAGCATCTTGTTTGACTCAATAAAGTTCTTCTGCATCGCAGACATCTGGGCCATGATCTTCTGCCGGTGAAGCTTAGCTGCCTCCGCCTTCCTTTTTCGCTCAGCTTTTTCTTTGTCCTGAGCACTCTGGATCAACATGAGATAAGTCTGAATGGTAGAAGGGCTACTATACTATACTATACTATACTATAATAATTATATTGTAAAACCTAGTCTATCTCAAATGTAAACATTTTCTTATAAACTTACTGTTGGTTTTTTAATTGTTTTGGGTTTTTTTACCTCTTCTGGCTTGGACGTTTCCATGCTCATGGACAATGTCGGACTGGACTTCTCTCTAAGGCACTTTACAATCTCAAACATCTGGAAGAAGCATATCAATATAAAATTGAACTAATAATGAACTTATCAAAACCTGAAAGATGATAGCGGCTCTTTAAGATCTTTAAAACTATACATAGTAAAAACTGATTCTCTTCATAGACTACCTGTAGAAGCCATGTCACTATGTCCTTTTGAGCTTCAAGAGAAGGCAAAGTCTTAATCTTGGACAGCAAGACAAACAGTGACTTGCCATGTTCTGAACCCATTACTGCAGGAAAAGAACACATTCTTGTCACAAAAATAATCATTGCCATTACAGTTTTGGTTGCTTTAGCTATGCACAGAAATTAGTCAGTGTTAATAATAACTGCTTCCACTCACCACGGGCCTTTAGGCTGAAATTAAAGGTTACTTCCTCCACGGCGCTATCCTCAAGCTGCATTTTTTCCTCCACCAAAGCCTGACCAATCAGGTGCAAGGCCTGTGTGATAAAGTCTTAATTATGTTGCCATTTTTTAATTCAGTGACAAACATTCATTCAAAGCAGGATGGATCTTGTAAGGAAAATAAAAATGCAGTGTTTACCCTTTGGATCATGGCCTCTGACCACTGAGTGGGCTGTTCTTCGGCAGCTCTCTGCAGGATGTGTCTCAGGATGTGGACCATAATATCACAGCAGAGGAGGAGCACAATACTGGAGAAAGCTGGGCAAAAGGCCGGAGGAACTGGAGGCCGCAGAGCTGAGTACAGACATAACGCAAGTACAGCTGAGTTATTAGCAACTAGTGTGCAGAGAATAGTGACACGTTCAAGATGTACTCTAGCCTGACAGTCACCTTTATCATTTCCATCCTGAGTTCTCTTCTTCTTTTGAGACTCTTCTGCCTGCATCAAGTAAAAAAATAAATTAGATTTAACAAAGTCTATTCGGCTAAATTTGTCTATGTGATATCAGATGCTGTCATGCCTTGCTGTGCTGAGATCTTGAATAATGGTAGAAGAAAGGGTTGAACTCTATTTGTCGCTCTTTTTTCACTTCATATAATCCATGTCCGGACACTCCTGGCCTTCTAACAACGGAAACAGAACACACAGATTAAACCATCTTTAGTTTTTCCAAGGCAAAACTTATACGTTTTTTTTAATCCTTATTCATTTAATTATTATGGGCATACTTGAATGTAGCTACTTTGGCGATCACCGATTCCAGGCCTGTTTCATGGCTTTCCTACAAAGAAAACATTGTAATACATTAGTGACAGTACCTTCCATTTTGAATATGTCAGCATTTATACTGCGTCTTAAATATGTAGCTAACAAAACTTACATTCTCTGGTAGGTTTTTGACGAGGCTGCTATGAGCCATGGGCTCAATACAGAGCAGGTGGATAACCTCTCTCATAGTCACATCCTCTTTGGTCACCTGGCTGATCCCAGGAACATAGCGCTCACCTGTACACACAGCATTGTTCAGATACAACAATGTAGTTCATAATCAATTAAACAATAACGAAAGATGATCTGAAGAATGTAAGACTGTACCAATGATGACAATCAGCAGGTACAGCATCTCCTCTGTCAAACGGTTCCACTGCGTTAACTCATCCTGGAAATTTAGTTGCATTTATTTGATTAGAACATCTTGTGGTAGACCAAGTATATTTTATTTTTGTATTTCCCACATCAATATTCAGACATCACTTGCCTGGTCTTTACTTGAGCAACTTCCATTGAAGTATTCAAAGAGCTCAAATCTTAGCAGGATCAGCATCAGGAAGTGGTTTGGATCCATTTTGGTAGCAGCAATCTGTAAACAATTAAAAGAAATCACATGCAGCTGCCACACTGAAAACAAAAAAGATTAAAAATCACTTGAAAAATTGCTGATGGCTTGACTGACACCCACCTGAAGCATGACAACATCTTTATCATACATCTCATCCCTGCATTTTACATCCTGGTAGTAGTAGATCTGTTCAAATGATACAATGTTCCATTAATCATTCTTTGAAAAACAGAGGGAAATATAAGTCAGTATGGAAACAATTGCTTTGTGGATCCAAAGAACAAAGTCTACCTGACTGACCAACGACAGCCCGTTTCTCCGCCACATCTCAGCTGAGACCTGTGCGGCCAGCACCACACAGCGCAGAGGATGCTCTGCAAGCTGAGTGAAGTCATAGCTTTCCTGCAACAGACAGAAAATAACCTGTAGCACTCTAATGCCAACAACAGCAACTAAATTCTTCATTTTGACATCACAATACAAGATCATTTGCTTGTTGAATGACTGAACGCATTTGCTCATTTTGCACAAAAGAACAATAAAATAACAAAACAAGACATTTTGTGGCATCACTTACAGCATTATCCAGACGTTTAATTGCCCCTGTTCCACACAGAAGTACATACAAGCCTGTGGACCACAATGTACAAATTAGTAAGTTTATAGCTTTGAAAAAACAAAAAGAAAAAAGAAAAAACACACACGCTAATTTAATACTGATTGTCTTATATATTAGTTTTCCTACCAGCCAGTAGCCTGGAGAGAGGCAGGTGTATGCTGGCAGGCTCCTGAGAGACTTTATATGGACGAATGTGAAGAATGTGTTTGCACATGTAGTAGTCGGTGGCCTCTCTGTGGAAGGGCTGGTTGTCACATTGCATCAGCACTGCATGGCACTCTTTAAATGCAAGCAGCAAGATGTCCTCCTGTGAGGGGCAAGAATACTGTAAGCAATGACCAAAGAAAAGAACTCCTGCATTCTCTGTTTACGTCCATTATAAGTCTATGAAAACTGGGGGATTTAACAACCAAACGCTTAAGTACACAGGTCAGTACACTACCTTTGTGCAAATTATTTAAATTTATTTTGATACATTTTCATTTAAGGATGTGTTTATTGGCTGCTTGTCTGCATTTATCAGAAACAGTGAAGTAGGAATATCAAAATTGAGTATGGACATATAAGCAAAGACGGGAAACTTTTGATGTGTGTATGAGCACACACATATTTGACCACTAGAAGAGAAACTGACCATCTCTGATATCCAGTAAAACAGAACCTATGTGCACGAAGCGCTGTGCTATCGTACATTTTGAGTTATATTTATCATATGGTCGCAAATTTCATAGTACTCACATCAGATGAACACCAGTCCTGAAACATAGCAAGAATGTGACGAAGCTGGATCTGGAGAGTAAAGCCTGCTTCCCACTCCGGCTCCACAGCAATGTGTTGACCAAGTTGCCGCTTCACCTCTTCCATACCCTGATAATGAAATGAAAAGAAGTCCATTAATAATTTCATATCTGGTTTGATAAGTTTCTATAATCTTGTTGTAACACCGTCCCTTGCTTAATATCCATTCAAAGACCTAAACTATTTTTTTCAAAGAATGATTCAGGGTTGGAATAGTTGATACCTGCATCCATTTAAGAAGCCCAAGAAATATCCTGAACCCCTCTAGAAACTGTCTCCGCAGCTCCTCAGTCCATACTGAAGGTTTACTGATCAGAATATACCTAAGAGAATTATTAAATACATTTTAAAAAAGGCTGAAAATTTAAGAACAAAATCATTACAGTGTTAAAACTATTGCCACTTCATTACCTGAGGTCATGGAAGATAACCTGGATGCGTGAGAACTTGTCTGAATTGTAGCCCAGGAAGAAAAAGCGATTGTTGCCATCAAGATGTTCGTGCAGCAGTTCCATGACTGTATCAACTATCACTTTAATGACATTGCCCTCTTCGATCAGCTGTCTGGCCTAAAAGAGGAAAGGTTTGTAGTGATGCAATTAGGCTTATTTCAAATACATGATTCAATGATATGTGGTAGTTGCACCATTGCTTTTATAATTGTCTGCATTAATATATAGATTTATCTTTGAATATAGTTCAAACTTATGATAATCAGATTATCATCAAACTGCATACAGAATTCAAAACAGTCACACTATAGGTTGTAAAAAGTATGCAAGCATGCAAAGAAGCAAATTGGGGCCAGTAATCAGGAGCATTGTTCATTAAATAAAAGCAGATGTGTGTTAGAGCAACTTTGAAAATCATTAGCCACCCAATGCTCCCACAAAATGCCTGTTAACACTGTGTGAAGCATGTCCAACAAAAATGAGATCTCTAAAGGTTTTAAATAAAGGTTGAAAAAAGTTACAAAGTCATCTCAGAGTTTATCTATACATCCGTTCCTCAAGGCAAGCCAAGTTTATTTGTATAGCACATTTTCAGGTTCAAGACAATTCAAAGTGCTTTACATAAAACATTAAGAGCATTACAGATAAGAAATAAGAAAAAATAAGAAAAAGGAGCTATAACTATAGACAGAGCTATAATAATAGACAAAA
>JAOXYM010000021.1:11094101-11113913 GCA_028567055.1 Leptatherina wallacei
AAACTGTGGAGGGACTGAATTTTTTTTATAACTCATCCGTTTAGATGTTATTTAATCTGGAAATTCTCCATAATTAGGGGCGTGTCCTTTTGATTGACAGGTACCAGATATCTGGCTGAAGGGAGGCAGAGGGTAGCACAACCGCGCTTTTTTTTATTCCGTCTACCTCCGTTAGCTGGTTAGCTCCCGGTTAGCATTGTCTGCTCGTAGCCACAGGCAGCTCAGAGTTTGATGGGTGTCAATCATGCGTCCCCACGCTCACAGCCCCTTCTCAGCGCCACCTCGTCGCCCTTTTTAGTATTTTCTGGGAGTGACCAGACTCATGACGCTGTCAAGATGGCAACGGTGGGAACCACCCAACGAGCCTCAATTCAGCTCTTCAGAAACCTACGGGTCATGTAGCGGAAGGTTTGTCCACATCTTTTACAGTTATTGGCTTTAGTAAGCAAGACTTACTAGTGTTGGAACAGTGAAGATCTGAACAGAGAGCGCTGTGATGGATATACTCCTGTCATGATCATCATTGATGAAATCCTTCTGCAGCTGTTTGTAGTACTGAAAACAATAGTAAGCATATATATCTCTTTTAAATAAATAAAAAATCTTTTAAAAATTTTAAAAAAGTTAATTTTTTTACATGTTTACCTTTGTAAACTCGATTGCAAAAAGCCTTTTAAATTCAGTATCCATCAACATGCTGCAGAAGATCAGCTCATGAACTATCTTGCGAGATCCTTGAGGAAATAAAGGGGAGAGGGGGGTTCTGTTATTGTCACGTTGCATCAAAATATGTTTACACTACTTTGTATAAAAAGCTCAGATTTGTTCACCTTTGTACATCCTGGCATCGTGCAACATGAGCCGGCTAATAAGACAAGGCCGATCTCTGTCCACGTTAGGCTCCATAGCCACCTGACAGAAGGCCTGCCGGAAGCCCACTGCACAAGACACACAGCGTACCAGTCATGTAACTACACATATGCAACTGAGTGCTAAAGTGGAAATGCGTATACTGAAAAGATACTGGTCAAAAATGTGTGGTGTAGGTATGATGACAATGATTCCAGCACCTGAGTAACCAATGACCTTTTGTAACCAGGAGCCGAGGCGGAGAGCAAAGGTTTGATGAGCCATTACTGTAGCATGGAGGATCTCCACACGCAGAGGCTGCAGGGAAATGTGCTCGGAGTTGGACTGCAATAAAGCACAGAAAGGGTTGGAGCTGACTGAAACACAAAACTAAAACAACAATTCTTTCCTTTTTTTTTTTTTTTATTAAGATTTAAATGGGAGTCAAAGGATTCCGTGTACCCTGATGAGGTCTTTTGCTTGTTGGCAGGAACGAAGGGTTCCTCTCTTTACTGCCCGTCGACCCTGTGCAACAGTTACCAATCAATAATCACATAAAAAGAAAAATCTGCTATTGATATTGTGAGTGCAATCACAATATTAGCTCCTTTTTTTAAAAGAGTAATTCAAATGAAAAGTCACAAAAAGAAAACTAAGATATACCTCCTTGTCAATAAGTGTTGTGTGCATATGTGCTTCATTCTGATCGCAGTTAACAGAACGCTGCAGGGTGTAGATCACATGGTCGTATGAGTGATGCTCATCATTGTACAGTACACAGTAGTATGTATTTTCTTTTGCCCTGCAAAGATAAAAGAAATATGCTGTTAAAGTGTTTTATATATCGATTGGATTTGCATGTGATTCGACAGATCATACCGAGGCAGGAGTTCGGCTGATAACTCAAAGTTCTCTTCCCACACCAGAAAATCTGTGATGTAGCGCAGCAGTATCCGGAACAGCTTCTCAGCTCGTTCATATAAGTCAGGCTCCAGCACACAGTCATCCTGCATAAATAGAAGAAAACACTTTTGGCAACTAAGCAGAAACATTTTATACATATTACAACTATACATTATATACATATTGTCTAATGATACCATTATTCAACTGCTAATATAGTAAAGTAAAATTCCAGAATAAGAACAAAAAACAATGTTCAGCTCAAATATGCAACTTCATAAGACCGGTAGGTAACCTGATATGATCAACATTTGTTGAAATAACCTAAAACAATTCCACATTTCCTGTGTCATTAGCAGTTTGTTGACAGTGAAATTGTTTTTCTTTATAAGAACAGAAAAAGCAGCTGGCCTTGTAAGATGAATATCAAATCCCCGGAGAGCAAACATCCCACACACCACTGCAGTGTGTTTACAACAAATATTTTACATTTTGCACACAAAGCAAACAAAACAGACAGTGAGTGTGTGTATTTTCAACAATCTTTACGTCACACTGCTGTGTGAGAATGATCGTTGGAATCTACCACCAAATAAAGAACAAGAGTTCTGACGGGCAGTGCAGTGGACATATTGTGCTCATTTTATGTATGAATGCTTGTTAAGCACAGGTTCAGATCTGCTGTAGCAAACACAAAGCAGGCTGTCAGACTGGGGACAGGGATGATAACAGAACCACCTGCTGTTTACAGGGGGGGGGGGGTGGGGGGCACAGAGCTGTCAAGCAGTGTGTCTGCTCAAAGCCCCTGAACATGATTTTATCAGAGGTAAGCCTTTACACTGTGATTACCAAAAAAAGCCCTGAAAAACATCTGCTGAGAGCATAACCAGCTGTAGGCCTTGTAACCCAAATCCCTCTTCACACAGTTCAGCAGGTTTTAAGCAATAACAGAGTGCTGCTTTAAACTAGTCTCACATACAACCTCACTAACTCTCAACCTAGATTCTAGTTGGCTTTTTCAGTGAGCGTGCATCGGTAATACTTTTCTTCCTCATTTCCCGAGCCAGAGCTACAGCCAAGAGAACAGCATCCAAGACTAAGACAGGAAAATAAGCATTCTGGGGTTCAACGACACTTACTGGGACAAGCACACCCCTCCCACATCTCCACTTCCGCTTTGTTATGTAACTCACCATTACCATGGCAGACCCTGGGTCATGTTTAGAGCAACAAGGGCCAATCTTCCAGGCTTCAACATCTCCGCAATCACAGAACCCCCCGCCCGATGATGCGTGCATCTGAAAGAATACATATCATTTATTTATAAATATATATAAATAATAAATAACATATATACACATAGTAATCATGTTAGACATATCATTTAATTGTGAGAAAAAATACTGCGCAACACAGGTTCAACATGAAAGGCCACATATAACTCTACATACTAAATCCTGCAATGCTGTAACAACATATATATTAACACCAACCTTGTAGCGATGGCTTTTGTGCACACTATCCTGGAAGCAGTCCATGCACAGGACACAAGTGGGATCTATTGCACAATCCCTGAAATATGATGAAGAGAGTTCTTTGTACTTACATGAACATGTAAACAAAATTTCAAGGTAACAACATTTTGTTTTTCAGAAAAGCTGAACTTCATCACTGAAATGTATTTTTACCCTAACCTAAACAAACACAAATCAGTTTTACATCATTAGTTGCTCCCTGTTTTAGCATCTGTATATGCTAAGTTTAACAACAATCTCCAATTTTATTTTAGGGTACCATGCACTTACACTTTTAATACATGTTTAACGCTTTGTACTATCAATGAACCTAGCAAACAACTGGCTCTTAATAATCATTTTCTCAGGATAACTCATTTTGACATAAAGAAAAGAAAAAGATTAAACAAAAACCACTGCAGAACCAAATGTCCATATCTATTTAGGTGATAAAGGTATTTCACATCATCGCTCAGAAACTGCACAATGCTGAAACCTGAGAGTCCATTCATTAACTATTCATTTTTAACACTTAGCCTAAATACAGTGGTGTTGTAGCGTAATTAGACCCCTGTCCAAGTAAAGCCTATTGAGCCCAAACTATTCTCACTTAGCCTCCATGGTAGATATTTTTTTCTCCCCTCTGTGGTTTTACACCTTATTCAATAATCTTAGAGTCCAGAGGCTTTGACTCTTACATATACTTGATGTAGTTGCATATTTCATATCTACAACAAAAACAATATTTATGGAGCTCACATAGTTCTAAAGATGTTGGCATTCTGTATCAAAATAGCAACAACACGCAGCAAAGCCGTGTTTTCTTTTACTCAACCAACTATAAAATATTTAAGTCATAACTTATTTATTTGAGAAGATGAGTGTTTATTCAGACCTGCAGGAGTAGACCGTCTCTCCCTCTTTGAACACACGTCCACAGAACTGGGAGGAGGTGCTACCCTGCTTGAGCTTCTCCAGACCCTCCTGAGGATCCTCTCCAAACAAGAAGCACTCCAGAGGGTGGAGGAGACGACTCTGCATGAGCTCTTCTTCTTCCTGGGGGCTTGGCTCCTTCTTTTGGCAAAAAATCTGCGGCACCTGCTCCTTCAGGTAGCGGAGCAGCTCCGCTCTGGTGTCGGCAGCCTCCTGCCATTCCTGAAGGGAAACAAGGAGAATGCCCTTTTTGACCCGTCTTTTCTCCAACTACTCACACAAACCAGCATGAATCCATCACACCAGTCAGATACACAAACCTATTCACAAAAATGGTTTTAGGGTTCAGTGATAATTATCATAGAGTGGTAACACCATATAATGTGGTACTTCCTGAAACGGTTATCATACCATGAAAACACTTGCAACCTTAAGATGACAACTGGCACTACCACCATGTCAACCTTTCATTAAGTTTTGTGTTTACAAATCTACTTTGTGGAAATGTGTATGACAACATCCCTGGAAGAAAAAGCTAAAGATTTCCATGTAAAATAATTAAAATAATAATAATATCCATTGCTTTCTCACAACTTAAGTTATAAGTAAAGAATTTGTTGTTTCTCCCCTATTACAAGTGTGTAATATAACTCAAACATTTATTTTACTTTCACACTTGTAGACTGGTGTGCACCTATATGAAAAGAATTGGGGATTAACTTTTTAATGGCCAATTCCCATCAATCATACCGATACAATAATATCTTCTCTTTTGACTTTGAGAGAGCTAGTTGTGTCTGATAAATTCTAACAATTTGAATAAAATGAGAACTAGAATGAATCTAAATTAATATCAACTTGACATTACTATGCTCACTGCTCAATCTATTATTTTATCCCTTAAGAAGAAGCAAGCTGTCTATCCCAGCTGAAACTAAGTAAGAAATGGGTGTGTGCACCTTGGAGAAGTCTCCAGTCAACCACAAAAATAACACATGGAGACAGACAACCATGCAGACTCACACTCAAAATAATAGTCAATTTGCAATCATGAATTAACCTCCCTTGTATGTCTTTTGAGTACGAGAGAAAACCAGAGTACCCAACCCCAAATCAAACATGCAAAGTTATCATGCAAGCTCAGACTCAGACTGGGTTATTGCACCACTGTGCTGCCCACGTTGTACTTATTTTAAGTTACTATATTAATTAAATACCCACAGGTAATTCAAATCACCAGCCCACATCATAGTATAATCTTGGTTTAACGATGATAGTAACTAATGTTTTAACAAACACTGTTCACGATTAAATCAGTTCATACTGTATAATTGATGCTAAAGCTACACTGGTCGTCTCATTTTAATTTTTTTTACTTGATACTTTTTCATGCTGGGTTTTGATAAGATAAGACTTCACATTGCTGAGCCATGTCAATTTCCTCATTGCAGCTGTTAAATCGTAAATGTGTTTTATAATAATATAATATAAAAATAACTTCGGATTAGCAATTCCACTTTCACTTTGTTAACGACCTGAACATTAACAAACAGGACGAGCACCGAAAGCTGTCGGGACCTGATGATCAAAATTCAGAAACTCATGTTGAAGCGCTCGGGACAAAAACGACCACAAAAAAGCACATACTTAAGTACACTTCTGAAAACAAATCCATGTTTCCCCCAGCGTGAATGTTTACTCAATAATGTCCTGTTTCCAAATCCATCAACAAATAATCCCAGTTGTTGAGTAGTAAATTTATTTTAGCATCTTTGAGGCTAGTAAGGTAGCCCTTTTGAGCTATGACTGCTAGCTTGGTAGGTAAAATATCCTCTTACTGTGCATTCAAACCGCAGTGTACAAACGAATTAGCATATTATACTTCAGTGTTTTGTCCCGGAGTCTCAGTTGCTAGTGTCAGTTATATTTCCCATCTGAATATCATACCTTACTGAGCTCCAGTCCGTCTACGGATTTCTCACTCTCCGCCATGTTCCATTTGCCGTAAAGGAGGAGGTGTCACTAGGAGACCGTTTCCTGTGTGAACAAAACCTTTTAGAGATTTTTTTTTTTAACTTGCTCCTAACCACTAGAAGGCGCTGGCAAATATTGTCCTCTATCTTGAGGGTGGCGAGTGCAGAGGGGGAAGAGGTCAGAGTTGAATGTTTGACAGAAAGCTGAATATGGATTCCATATTTCATGAGAAAGTAGGTGAAAACGTTTAACCTATGACATTTAACTGTACATATGTACCCGCGTTTATTCGGAGAGTGTCGGGACATGTGTCCGCGACTTGTTTCCCATTATTATGTAGTCGTCGCATAGAGAATTGTGTTTATGTTTGCAGTATTGTGGTCTAAACTGCTAAAATGCTAATTCACTTGCTAAACATTTACTGTTTCAAGTTTTTTTAATCAAAAAGTGACGTCTTATATTCCTTTTCAACGGCTTCATTCTTGTTGTTTTTGTTATATTGGTAATAAACAGGCCCAGTAAAGCGATCTTTTGTTTCAGAGGAATAATACGACTAGTTGTTTGTATTGTTTACGTCTTTCATGAAGCTGCATATAACCTGTAACTACTCATATATGACTGCTGGTTAGCTTCTTCCCCCCCTCTCTAAGCTAAGTTGTAACAAGGCTTAAGAAATCTTGCGTGACATTGGTAAGTTACATTTCTCGGGGTTTTAACATAGCCAATCTTTTGTTTTGCAGCAAGAGGGCTCCCTCTGTGCCCAGCACTGCCTCAACAACCTTCTACAGGGTGAATATTTTACTCCCGTAGATCTGTCCTCTATTGCTCATCAGCTTGATGAAGAAGAAAGGATGAGGATGGCAGAGGGGGGTATGGGTAGCGAGGAGTACAGGACCTTCTTAGAGGTGAGTATTGATAAAGGGCAATTCTTAGTGTAGTTTAAAGATGTTGACAACAAACCTTCTGAGGATTTATTTCATTAATTTGTTCATAGCAACCATCTGGGAACATGGATGACAGTGGGTTCTTTTCAATACAAGTAAGTTTACATGTTCTACCTTTTTACTGCAGCTGCATAACAAAATAACCATACCCATTATGAGCCTGCCACATGCCTTTTATGTCATCTGAATTTTCTAGGTGATTAGTAATGCTCTGCGAGTTTGGGGCTTGGAGCTAATCCTCTTCAACAGTCGAGAGTACCAAAACCTAATGATAAATCCAATGTGAGTTTGCATTTTCAAGACATAATTGGGTAATGTTTTAATCTGTATTAACATTTACAGCTAAAGCTGATGCTTACTTTCATGTTTCAGAAATGAGAAAGCCTTCATTTGCAACTACAAGGAGCACTGGTTCACTATACGCAAACTCGGACAACAGGTATGAGTCACTCTTTCACGTATTTTACAAATTTCACAAACAGCTCGATTTACCAAAGATTCTCATTGTTTTCATTGCAGTGGTTTAACCTGAATTCACTGTTGACTGGGCCAGAACTTATATCAGACACTTATTTAGCCCTTTTCCTTGCACAGCTACAACAAGAAGGTATTGTGAAACTGATGTATATACTCACAGCATGTTTTACTGTTGAACTGCAGAAAGAGTAACAGAAAGTGTATTTGTGCAGGATATTCCATATTTGTGATCCGAGGAAATCTCCCAGAGTGTGAAGCAGAGCAGATTCTCGGGATTATGCGGGTCCAACAGCAACAACGGCCAAGGCTCATTGGAGAGGATGAGGCACAGACAAGTGCTGGGTAAGTATGTGCAGCTGCTGAAGGATCATACGTTATGTTTTTGAGTTACTTAAAATAAAGTCTCCATTTACTTGTGACGACTAATTAGTCTTGTTTTACTGCGAGCAGCAGGTCAGCTGCTATGGGCCAGGCAGGAATGAGTTTTGGTGCGGATGAGGAGGTTGTGGATGAAGATGAGGAGCTGAAGAGAGCTCTAGCACTCAGCAGACAAGACATAGATGTGGAAGATGAAGAAGCAGATCTCCGTCGAGCCATACAGCTCAGCATGCAAGGTAAAGGAGGAGTCATTCAGAAGCTTTAGATATTATAAAAGCGAGTGTACAAATCACCATAAGAGCTTATTCTGTTCAAGCTTTTTTACACGTATGCTTGTATATTAATCTTTGTATTACAATTTTGTAGGAGCAGTGATGAGTAACAGGTCTTCAGAAGTGGGAAATGTAAAATCAGCATCCCAGGCTGCAGGTAGTGCTACTGGGGGACAAAAAGACAACCAGAGTGAGGCACTTACAGCTGAGGAGCTGAGGAAAAGAAGACAAGCCTATTTTGATCGGTAGGAACTGAACTCTGTAAAACATTTTAACTCTTACAGCATTAATCATTTGTCCCACAGAAAGTTCTGCATCAACCCCATTATAAGTGAACTGAACCTCTGTGTCCACTGTTTAGGCAGCAGCAAGCAGCTCAGCCAGCTATTCCTCAACAATCAGACACACATTCAATAGGCCACTCAGGTAAGCACGTCTGATTTAAAATGTAAACGCAGTAGCACTTGTGTGATTTATTTTGTTGAATGCCACATCTAAGAATGTTATTAGATATTGACATAAGCACATTTTCTTTTACTAGGATCAGTAAACACTGGCTCTGAAGAGGACCAACAACAAAAGCCAAACCAGTAAAGTTACGAAAGGTTTACCTATGTTTGTTTACCAGCGGCCTGGATCGGAAACCCCTCATAGGGGTAGCTTTGCTCCCTCCTCTAACCTTTTGCACACGCAAACATAAGGACAGTCAGAAGGGTGACACGTGGTTTCCCCTAGTCAGTTTGCTGACAGGCCACAAAGAAGAGAATGGCGACGAGGAAAAGGCAGCACTTTGTCTAATCTGACTCAGTGAAGAACTGAGACTGGGAAAAGGGTGACCACTGACTCAAGAGGACTCATGATGCAGTTAATTCAAGTTTGCAATTGCCTTTTAACCATGGCGCCTTCAGTTTTATATTGTATACTGTTTTTATTCTTGTCTCTCTTTTTTTTCTGAAACATGGACGTGGAAAGAAAAAACATGCAAAGGGTGTGTTCACTTGTCTGGAGGTGAAAAAGCATGCTGAGATGGGTGAAATCCACAGGAGACCAATGTTTAACTGTAGATGAAATCTTTATAAATGACAGAACCTCTTGCCTTTGTTTTGGACTTGAGTTTGTGGAGCACACATGTAACCCACCAGAAAAACCTTTACAGTTTTGATATGATTTTTAGTTGCACTGGACTGAAACATCGTTCAGCCAGCAGCACTAAAATGGGTGGGTTATTTATTGCTGGCATCATCAGTCATTATACTTCTATGAGTGATTTCCTGAGGACTTTACAGCAGAATCTGTTTGATGTTATCACATTGGGTTTTCCTTTTAGTGTTCAAATTGATATAGCACAATACAAACATAATTTAGGGGTGTTTAGTCCAGTTTAAAAAATGATCAGGTTATCCATAGTTTTTTCATTTATTGTCCATTTCTTGATATGTAATGGGGAACAAGAAAGTATTTGGTACACAGTGACACAAATGATGGATCAATAACATTGCTTATTTTCCCATTATCATCAGTTAAAACCAACGTTTAAGTCCAATGAGTCTTCCAAGCACTGGTTTGCTCTGTTAGGTTTGTCTTTTTTTAGTATTTGTCAAGAAATATATAGAGAAGTTGTGAATTTAAAAAGTGGATTATTTCTCTTGTAGACACACCCCCTCAGAAATAGTTGGTTGTTTTTACTCTTGCATGTTAAAGCCCATAAGTACACATTTAATTGCACTGATTTGACTTCTTTTATATTCCAATAATATGGTAAAGGGTACACTGGTTTGCATTATGGTTGCCATGGGTCAAAGACGATGTAAGTCATATGTTGAGCAATCATCTTCACAAATTATAGAAGAAATGATTAGTGCCCATCATAATACATCCAACCAACAAGTCCAGAGATAAACTAAAAAATCAGAAATGTGTTTTAGTTCATATTCCTGTGAAGAGTTTTTGTTTGTTTTTTTTTGTTGTGTTTACCTTCAACTTCTTTTTACAATCTCTGCTTTATTTTTCTCTACAAGATTCTGCTTCTGATTTTCTTTTGGTGAACGGACCACGTTACAGCGTTTACACACTCAACATGTATGAGAAGATGTGTTTTCTGGAAATGGTGACCATTTGATGTGGATATATCTAAATGGCTCCACAAAAGTAGAATAAATTATGCCAAGTTGGGTTTGCTGTGGTGTATGATTTCCAGGAGAATTCATTGTTATTTTGTGTATTATGATCAGCTGGACTTTTTCTGTTTGAAATGCACTTCTGTTAAGAGTTTCAGTGTTGGTAGCCGGGATTTTAATCATTGCATTATTTTCATTCACTGCTTTCTTAGACTAAGTACTAATTCATTTGTTCTTATTTCATGGTGGCACAACACTATTTGATTTAATATATTGGTTACTGTTTCAGGATTAAAGTGTCATTCACTCCTATTGTTTGTCATGGCTCAATTTTTTTTTTTAATTTATGGTTTAGATAAATACTTTTTTTTTTTTAAAGATAAAAAGCTTTTGTGGTGTTTAAATATGAGCAAAATTATCCAAGGAATATTTTATTTTCAACATTGTACAGTAAATCATTTAACTCTGGCATGATTAATAGAAATCCTACACATTGAATTTGAGACACACACACACACATACATACATATACAGTATATATGTATATATATATATATATATATATATATATATATATATATATATATATATATATATATATATATATATATATACACACACACGTAGAAACAGTGAGTCATTTAGGGTGATACAGTGAATACACAGTAATCATGTTAGACATATCATACATAGATAGATAGATATATACCACAATTTGACATCAAATTAGCGGTGTTATCTCCGATGCCACAGCGATATGTAACTACATTGTGCAGCTAGAATTAAATCCCATCAACTGGTGCATTAGGATGTTCAGTTCACACCTAATCTGCTTCAACTAACACTAAAACAACTTAAGATTACCTAAAGTTAAAAAAAAAAAGCTAACATTATTCTGTTTGTCAACAATTATTATCATAAAAATCAATAGTTGTTCTGACTATAATATGTATTTCTACAGAGCAGAAAACCCACCCCTTTGCTCCGTGTTGTCAGCTATGACATCACCAGTACCTCCAAATAAGCAGGAAGTGCTGGGCAATCAAACAATCCTGCTTGGTGGATCTGAACAAAGGAACTTACCACTTTTAGAAAATACTCAAACTTTCAGCAAAATGAAGGTAAGTGAAACTGAGAGAGAGAGATGTTCATTTTAATTTGCTCCTATCCTTTTATGTAAACTTTGGCATGATGAAGTGCTAATGCAGTGGTATATTTGATTAAATGAAAGCCTGTAGAAGGTCAAATTGTGCTGTGAGATGTGAAATGAACATGTAAGGGGATAGTGATGAGCAAAGGGGAGTTCTTTGTTCCATGTGGTTAATATATAACCATCAGAGCACACTTGCACTTTGTTTCCCCAAATAATAGATGGAGTTTTCAGTGACTATCTGGCCCAAGCTGAGAGGTAAGTATGACAGTTTGTTAAACTTGGAAAGGTTTATTTCACTCAAAACTAATCTAGAACTAACAGTGTTTTGGTGGTTACGCATATGAAAAAATGACTTAATCTGCATCTATATGGTTGTGTGTTTTTAAGATTTTTTTATCTTTATATTTCAGGTGGTCCTCCCAAGACTTTCTGGACTCAATTTACGGAGCTTCACAAAATGAAAATGGCATTAATTTTCATTCTAACTTACTTGTGCTTGCTTGTTCCCACCCATCAAGCAATACTTCCAAATGCCACCATCTCAGACCTCTCCTACAAAAACATCGACTTTGCCATGAACCTTTACAGAAAAATATCCAGTTACCATGACAAGAACATCTTTTTCTCACCGCTGAGCATCTCTACAAGTTTTGCTTCTCTCTTAATGGCTTCAGATGGCATCACACGAGAGGAAATTCTGAAGGGACTCAACCTGGAGCAGCTGGAGATGACTGACCAGCCAGAACTTATCCCAAGACTTTTTCAACTCCTTCATGAGAACATCACACAAAACGGATCTCTGATAGTGGACCAAAGCATGGCTCTCTTTATCCACAAGCAGTTTGAAGTGGAGAAGACGTTTGAAGACAACATGAAGAACTTTTTTCACGCTGACATCAAAACTGTAAACTTGGCCAACACAAAAGAGAGTGTCCTTTTCATCAATGATTACATCAAGCAGAAAACTAAAGAAAAAGTTAAAGATATGATTTCTACCTTAGATGAAACAACTCAGCTCCTGCTAATCAACACTATTTTCTTCCAAGGTGAGTCAAATCACTTTTGCTCATTGTTTGTAAATGTACCTTTGCCCAGTAGTGTTTTTCATCGAAGCTAACAGTGTTATCCTTTCCACAGGAACCTGGCAGATGCCTTTTAACCCCAATTTGACTGAAAATGCACCCTTTCACATTGACAACTACAATATTGTGCAAGTGCCTATGATGTTTAAAGAGGCTAAGTTCTACACAATGGAAGATATTCTTCTAGGAGCCAGAGTGCTTAAGCTGCCGTACCAGGAAGGTGTTTCCATGCTTATCCTGCTACCCAACAAAGGTATGGACTACACTGTCATTGATGAAGAAATCACTGCTGAGAGGTTCCTGAGCTGGATCAAAAAGCTGCAGAAAATGTAAGTTTAAGAACACGTTAAATGTTATTTATGTATCCGTTGTGGTTGTCTTTCTAAAGGCGTTTTTGTTTTATTGTTGGCATTTGGTTAATGGTGTAACTATTTTCAAAAAGAATTTTCCAACATTTCTTTAGAGAAGTGCTGTGTAAGGCACCCAGATGTGTAAATGCTAATTGTCATTTGATGCCTTTGCTTGTATCACGTCTTCTTCGAAAGGAAACTAGAGGTCAACATGCCAAAATTCAAGATGGAGCGGGCCTATTCTCTGCACAATATCCTACCAGACATGGGCATGAACAGTCTTTTTAGTAATTCAGCCAATCTGACAAGGCTCAGTAAGGATGAAGGCCTCAAAGTGTCAGAGGTTAGTTTTTCTATTTCACCATGTTTTAGCATCATGCATCCGCACTGGTCACTTGAAGGCTTTATCTCCACTGTAAATTTCCAGGTGCTGCACAAGGCTGTGATTGAAGTGGATGAGACTGGGACGACTGCAGCTGCTGCAACCACGATTGGCATTATTCCTTATTCCTTGCCGAGGCTGTTCACCATCAACAGGCCATTCTTCTTCTTCATATACCACGAGGACACAAACGCTCTGCTGTTCATGGGCAGGGTGATTGACCCCACCAAAAACTAGTCATCACCCCTGTTACTGCTTGAGTGAAGTGACTAGCGCATGACACAAACAAGGCCTTTCTTTTTCTTTTTCTAAATCTCAGATTAGTTAAAAATGTTTACTGTTGTCTGTTCTGTAGACTACTTATAAAGGAATACTTCATGTTAATATTTTGTTTGTTTTCAATATCTAATCTTCCCAACAATAAATTGGGGTATTCTTATATTTCATTAGAACTTTGTTGAACATTCATTCAAGAAATTGTGATAAATATTTGCTTCTTTGCAAAGAGTAAAGTACTGTTGTGATGGTATGTTTTAGATGAAAACAGCAATGAATTGTAACAATAGACTCTAATAAAAGTTAAGAAATCATTGACCACCGCCTTATTGAGCCACAATCATTAGTTTCAGTTTCCATTGACAGATGGATCACTTTACCTTGAACATTTAAGACAGTTCACTGACAGTTTTAACAAACCAACACAAGTTCTATAGAATCCAGTGTTAGAAATATTCATATTCCCATCCATCCATCCATTTTCTGTACCGCTTAATCCACGCAGGGTCGCGGGTGGGCTGGAGCCTCGAACCAGCGACGTTCTTGCTGTGAGGCTGCGGTGCTAACCACCACACCACCGTGCAGCCCCTTCATATTCCCTACTCAAGTAAAGATGACAAATGACTGTGAAGAATACAACTGAATAAAATCAACAAAATTGTTACTTTCAGTGAGTTCCTTATGTGATTGTACAATTGTTAACTTTTAAATTTGCATCATTGGATTAATGTAGATGTTACACTTAACTGCTGTGGACTAAGATACTTTTTAAAACTTAAAACAGGAGAAACAGATTTATAAATGAACAATGCAGAGGAGTTGAAAGTACCTGCTTTAGAGAAGTACTGGATCAAAAGCATCTATAAGACTTATATAAATAGTACAGTATTTGTACTTTAAATATTGGTCATTCTGAGAGGGAAACTACTGGAACATGTTGAATGCTGCTGAAACCATTTACAAAGAAACGTAGCCAGAGATTTGGGCTAAAACATTTCCTTTACAATGACATCTTTCACTTAATTCCAATAATGCTAACTTTTCTACAGATGAAATCTTTCAAATTAATCTAGTGAACATCCCAGAAAAAAAATACAGTAACTACAAAATAATTTGGACTAAAAATACTACCCTCCTTTAAATTTTTTTATTTTTTTTTAAAAACATGACAATGTATCACACAACCACAAGGGATTTTAAACAACAACAAAAGACAGGAAAATCTTTACAACTCTTCTATTTTATGTTCAAAATTACAGCTTTCAAATAATGTTTAACAAGTAACTCATTTAAATTAAATCATTATAAAATTAAACCAAAATTTTGCCTGGATTTTTTTTTATTAATCAAATTAGCAGACCTCAAAGGTTTTCTGAACTTTAACGTTTTCTCTTTGTTCCATCATTTTCTCAACTTGTTTATCGTATAAAGTTATTATAGCATACTGTAAAACAAACAAACGTAAAATGCTTGAAAAACCATAAATGCTGAGTACTGTTGAAATTAACTTGGCTGTGTTCGTCATTTAAATAAAGTTTTTTCAAACCACGTGATCAACACTGTCATGGCTGCGCCCCCGTTTCAAGCGTGGTTTTTAGCATAGAGTTGTCGTTGTTTCGTACGTGCAGAAATCAAAGTAAGTCAAGGTAAACAGTGTTTTTTTCTTGTTTGTGCTGTTGTATAAACTTTGTTGAGGATATTTTACAAGCTACTTTTAATTTCTACCATATTGTTAGCTACATCAAACATCGTATTGTCCACGTGCGCGTCTAACCACTCAGCGTCATAAAATGCGCATCATTAGCTATGGTTTCCTAACGTTTACTGTTACTGCTTGTAGAAAAATGAAGACGCAGAAGATGAAACCCAAGAAGAACCGTGTCTCTGGGGTGAAAAAAACCCTGAAACGGAGCATCGACATGAGTGGCGATTGGAAAGCCGTGGAGCTTGATCCCAGTCTCTTCTCAGAGGAAGGCTTGGGGGGGTTGGTGTGTTTCGAGGAGCTGACAAATTACCGCATGGTTGACAGCAATAAGGCTTCAGCAAAACAATTGACGAAGGAAAAGAAAAAAGGAAAGAAAAGAAAAGTTTGCGACGCCGAGGATGCTGGAGAGAAGGGAGATGCGGGGAGCAAAGATGGAGAGAAGCCCGCTGAACCAGCCAAGAAAAAAGCCAAAAAGAAAAGGAAAAATAAGAAAGCGGTTGCAAAAGAATCGGTCAAATCAAATGATAGTGGTAAAGAAGACCTGGTGGAGGAGGTTAAACCTCCCAGTGAGGAGGGAGGACAGAATGAGGTGACAAATGAAGTCACTGTTAAAGAGTCATCTGAAATCTTGCAGACTAACACCCAGCCAAGTGAAAAGCGGAAAGTCAAGAAGAAGAGAAAGAAATCAAGGCAGCAGACGGACGAGACTTCAGTCACAGAGGAGAAGCCACACCTGGAATCTTCATCAGAGAAAGAAAAATCCCGGAAAGATAAATCGACCAAGCCCCCCAAAAAGCAGGCAAAGAATTGGACAAATGCAGCACTTTCTGGTTGTAATGACGAAAATTCTGATGTGAGTGCGTGGAAGGACCTCTTTGTTCCATCTCCTGTGCTGAAGGCTCTGAGCAGTCTTGGATTCAGTTCACCCACACCAATTCAAGCCCTGGCCTTGCCTCCTGCTATCAGAGATCATATGGATATACTGGGGGCAGCTGAGACTGGTAAGATCATTTGAATGTCACTGCCAAGTTTTTGACTTGCAATGCTTTTTTGCTAAATGTACTTAAGTGAAGCTGATGTATTGGTATATTTGCAGGCAGCGGTAAAACACTGGCCTTTGGAATTCCCATGATTCACACCATCCTGGAATGGAAGAACAGCCCAGAAAAAGCTGTTAATGACCACACAAAACCAGCTTCGGAGGACACAGGCGAGTCCATAACAGAGGGTGACCAAGATGGTGGTGTGGAGGCATCAGAAGAAGAGGATGAAGGCCCTGTGAATCAGATTCAAGAAGACTCTGGTGAAGATGAGCATGACTTGGATGAAGAACAGGATGCGCAGCTTGGTTGTGTTCGGGTGGTTGACAATGCAAAGTTTGATTTTGAGGACAAGCCTGCTAGTGTTCAGAACCTACCTCTCCTTGGATTGGTTCTTACTCCCACCAGGGAGCTGGCTGTTCAGGTCAAACACCACATTGATGCTGTGGCTAAATTCACTGGTAAGTTTTTATTAATCACATATTAATCATTGCATCATCTTGCATGTTGTGAAGAAAAGCATCACTGTATAAAAGTCAAATCCATCAACCCTAAGTCCATCAAAGTCCCCACAACCCTATATGATCCTAGTTTTCTTGCATGATGCTGGTGCTGCTCCCAATTTGCTCAACTTTTCTGCATTTCTGTGTTTCAGATATCAAAACAGCTATAATAGTTGGTGGAATGGCACAACAGAAACAAAGGAGGGTGCTCAAACATAGGCCAGAGATCATTATTGCCACTCCAGGCCGGTTATGGGACTTGATCAAGGAGGGACATCCTCATCTTCTTAACCTCAAGCAGCTAAAGTACGTTGAAATTCTTACTCTTTTTTTTTTTTTTTTTTTGCATAACATTCATCAAATTTCTATTTCAGTGTAAAAAGAATTCTTTTCAAATATTTAAAATATGGTGGTAGATATACAAAAAAAGATCTTGGTCTTCAGTAAACTGCATAGTTTCACATCAGATGAAGTCATCACAGAAAAAAACAACTCTCATTAAGTTGCCAGTTTTAGCACATTTAAATTAACTCTTGTGTAATTTATACAAGCTCCCTTTGTGAATTTGTAAGGATTTTGATTTAACTGATAATTTTTTAGGCTACATTTTGTGGTGCTCTGCAGTTTAACTTGATTATCATGATGCTGACATGTTTCTTTTTTCAATCGCTTCCTTTTTAGCACTGAGGGCAGATTAATTAACAGAAACAGCACTCTGTATAATGAAACATCATTTCTAGCCTTTAAAGAGAGTTTTAAAATTTCTCAGAGCAGCACAGCCTAATAGCTTTAATTATTATAGGCATGATTTTAGTCATCATCCTGCCCTATTTTCTTATTTAACAACCATGTTTTAACAAAAATTGATTATTGGTTTCAAAACTTGAAGGGTGGATTAATGTTTATTTATTTTTCTCCTGGTAATGACTTGTATAGGTTTACAGTGAGTTATGGATTACATATATCCTATAGGGAATGTGCATTGTAATAATAAATGCAGACCTGAGGTAAAATGATTTCCTCCGTGCCATTGATTTTTTTCCATCCTGTGGGGCTTCCTGTGTGTACAACACTAGATGAAAAGTGCAAAATAAATAAAAAATGCCAACTTTGATTGCATGGATTGAATAGCTTTTTGCTACAGGGTTCCCTGCCCTTGTATCAGTATGAAAGCAAAAAGTTGGCAACACAAACTAAACAAACTCTTAAAACATCTAATTTCCACCTTTTTAAGAATGGATTGTTGTCACAGATTAACAAGGCTCTTTTTGTAGAATTTGTGGCGTAATTAAATTTGTTTTTTTTACTACTCTTGGTTGTGTTATAATTCAGGTGTTTGGTCATTGATGAAGCCGATCGCATGGTAGAAAGAGGCCACTTTGCAGAGTTGGACAGTCTGCTGGAGATGCTGAACACCACACACTTTAATCCCACGAGGCAGACCTTTGTGTTCTCAGCCACTTTGACAATGGCTCACAGCCTGCCCACCCGCGTCATTCAGAAGAAGAAGAATCTGAACAAGATGAGCAAACTGGAAATTCTGATGGAGAAGGTGGGGATCAAGTCCAAACCCAAAGTCATTGACCTCACCAGGAAAGAAGCCACTGTGGAGACACTGATTGAGACACAAATCCGCTGTCAGAAGGACGAGAAGGACTTCTACCTGTATTACTTCTTGCTTCAGTATCCTGGGCGCACCATGGTGTTTGCCAACAGTATCGATTGCATCAAGAGACTGAACTCTCTGCTGATCATCTTGGACTGCACTCCTCTGCCGCTACACGCCAACATGCACCAGAAACAACGCCTCAAAAATCTAGAAAGGTTCGCTGAGAGGGAGAGGTGAGTCATGTACACAATTTTGAGGTGCAGCCTCAAGCAGTGGCGGATTTAAGAAAATTGGGGCCCAAGGCAAAGGCAGGCATGGGGCCCTCTGAAATGAGAAGACAACACATACAGCTCAAATTTGGGCAGCAGCAAGCCAGCAGAGGCTGTTCTCTATGTTGCGGTGCTGAAATGTGAAGAAAACACACAAAACAGGTCAATTATACAAATACAGATATTTTAACAGAATACACATGCATTATTCTGCATTATCCTGTTTCATTCTGAAAACAAACACACACACAACACAGTATGAGGCGCTTATCCAGTGGTGAAATGTAAGTATATTTACTCAATTGCTAACATAGAAATCTGAAGATTTCATGCAATCTTAATTTTGTCTGCTCTGCTGTATCTCGGAGGCAAGTACTACACTTCCTACTCCACTACTGTACATTATTTACATTGCTGGTGACATATTTCAAACCCTTCTTACTCAGTGGAAACCATGTACCCCCAAAATTATGATTTAATGCTAATACTTGCGATAAACTGAAAGAGTCTTCCTTTGAGGGGTGACTACTTAAGCCAAAACTTTTTTAAAAAATCATCTTGGGCCAGTTGGAAAAATGCATAATGACAAGGATGAAAACAGGCTGCATGTCACAGTAAAAAGACTAGTGATGCTACAGATATGACAATTGCTTAAACTGCCCAACAGTAAATTAATTAATTTAAAATGAGCCAACCTTTAACATCTACAGCAGTAATTGATAACACACATTAAAGTAATATTAATACAAAGCTATAACACAAACAGGCATCATTTTAATACAGAACCAGCTATCAGTTCTGTATTAAATCAGAACGGCTATGACATGGCTGACCAGCATTATATGCAAAAATTGAAGGAAAAACTTTAAACTATGTAACTTCTTTAAGTTGCATAGTTTTTATTGTTTTGAATGCATAACTTAAAGGGGATACTGTGTAACTTTTCTCCCAAAAATTAACCTAATGTGAGTAATGATGGATGATTTCTGGGGTCAATATAAAGTGTTTTCATCCCTGATGCCTCGTCTGTCACGGACTGAAACTTCCTCTCTGTTTCATAACAAGTCATACTTCTTGGAGAT
>JAOXYM010000021.1:11122384-11168429 GCA_028567055.1 Leptatherina wallacei
TCAAAAGGGATAAATAAAGTATTTTTCATTTAATTTCATTTAATTTCAAATGCATAGCTGTTTAAAACACAAAAATCGTTGTTCAAAATTATTTAAAAAATGTCTTTAACAAAATAATCTTCTCACAACCTTTGCCAACCAAATTTTTCTACAGCTTTAATTTGAATTCCATGCAACAAGAGGTAACACTGAAAAACACAATAACAGTACCATCAATTAAATGTCTCACTCTTTTTACTGACTTTGCTTGAGCTTTTTATATGTGTTTTACTTCCGATGCTTTTCATGGATCCCAACCATCTCTTGTCTGTCCCAGCTGCTGTACTTGTGACTGCAGAGGCAGATCCCATCAGCCTCTTCACTCTCCGCTCTGTGTCAGCTTTGTCCAAAATGCACTCCTGAAATAATTAATTAGTCATGAACTAGTAAAACAAAGCAGTGCCTAATATACGAATGGCGGTAGTCAGCTCATTACCTTCACCATGTCTAACATTGTCAATACATTCATACTTTCCAGCGGTCCATAATCTGGAAGGTAGCACTGCTGTGCGAGGTTGTTTATAGCCATAAGCAATCTTCCCACCTTTTCAACCTGTAAGAGAGGGGTACACAATGATAAACATGACAGTATATCTTCGTCATTGAACTCATTATCATGATGGCGTACTTTCTCTCTGGATACGCCTTGCTCCATTAGCAAGGTAACTTCAGCTTGCTTGTTCTTCTCTTTCAGGGTTTCTAACTCACTCTGCAGTTCTGACAGCTCCTTGTTTGCCATCTAAAAAAATAAAAAAATCATTCAAGCATTGTGTTATGAAGCGATGCCAAACAAAAACATATTTTAGTCTATTTCTGACCAGTTTTTTAAGGCTGTGCTCCTGCTTCATACTCTGCAGTTGTTGCTGACTCTGCTCCACCTCTGCTTCCATATGCTCCAAACGTTGCAGCAACTCCTGATGGGTGATAGACAGGGTCTCATGGCGCCGAATGATGGGCATAACCAAAGATTCATACCCATTATTGTGATAAACTGGAAAGGAAAAGAAGAATAGCACTTTGGATCATCACATTGTAAATGTGGAATTAACACAGTAGCACAAACAGAACAAGCCCATGGAAAAGTTCAGCTTTGAACTTACTGCTGGGAAGATAATCTAGGGTTTTCATCAAGAAATCCTCAAAGATTTTGTATTTCGTCATCCTCTCCTTTAAACATTCCTTTCTAGGAGATTGAGATGTTGTCAAGCGTAGGTTTAAAAACTGATTTAGTGAGGAATATTTATTGGTTTGAAATTCTCACCTGGCTCTAAGTTGTTTCAGCTGTTCTATCAAGTCTTCTATCTCTCTCCGTTTCAAAAGATTCTGCTCCCGCGTAGCTTCACACTTCTTCAGAGCTCTCCGCCGTTTCACTTCATTCTCAGCTACAAACTTCTCAAATTTCTTCACCCTCTCTTTATCCTGGAAGAAAAGGAGCAAGCACATTAGGACAGTGTCATATGTGTGTCACGTCAAATGCCAGTGACAGAAAACCACTCTCATTTTTGTAAGAGGTCTCAACTCACCTGCTGTTGTTGTTTCTCCAGCTCTGACCTTCTATAAGCCAGGTCCTCCATACAGCTCTTAAACTGTTGCCGTTTGAGTGCGAGCAGTGTGTCCACCTCGTCAAGCTCTGCCTTTTTCCTAACAACCATGGTCTTTTTCAAGGTATTCACTCCTGCTTCTAGGATCCTAGACTTCACGTGAAAAATGTAAACAACTCGAGCTTTCAGTGTGTAAAGATAAGCAATTAGTTTATCCAAAACTTCTTGAAATATGAAATATATCATTCATTCCCACAGACCACACATACACATTTTGTCTTCTTATTTTCAGCTGTCATTGTTTATTATTCTTACCCTTGGAACAGCAGAGATGTGGCTGTCAATGTCTTCTTTTCTCTGTCTGAATTTAAATATGAGCGTCAATAATAGTCCAATTCACTCAGATATATCACTGCGGTCTAAAGCTGCAACTAAGAAAAAATACACAGGCCTACCTGGTATGTTCCGGCTGGGTCACAAAAATGTTTTGGGTTGCTTTTTCCATCTTAGGTTCTGTACAAGAGTCGCTGTTGATGATGGGAAGATGGGAAGTCGTCATGTTTCTTGCAGGTAAATGTTTCGTCCAGAACTTGTGATGAGTCAACACGTCTTTCAGCTCCAAAGCTCCAACGATCAGAAAGACGAGGGTCTTTTCCGGATGTCTTCCTGGAGTTGTGTAGCCGTTGCCTAGTAACGGCAAGCGACAAATTAACAATGCTCCAACATGGTTTATGCGTTGTCATGGTAACTGCAGGAGAGGCGGTTCTGTCCGACCGAGAGGCTGAATAGAAAGGAGGTCGTCAGACGTCCGACAACAGGAGAAAAATGCGGAGTCCGTCCGGATTCTCGCGAACCCTGAAACCCAGTTGTGAACACTTGGACTGCTGACCATTGGGGGTCCAGGAAGTGATCAGTTATCAAATCCAATCAGAGCTGGCATGAGAAATTCTGCTGACCCGCAGACTTTGGTCCTGTGATGCAATACACAACAAAAACACAATAAAAAGAGAGAGAGAAAAAACTGCCTCTCAGATAAGAAATAAAGCAGAGAATTGGAAGTTTTAAGGAAACAGAAAACAATGAAATATTGTGTTTTGCTTGGAAGTGTAGTGGTTTGCAATGTTGCCTTACAACATGGTGGTTCCTGATTCACAAGAAGAGGGCCTTTCTGTGCGGAGTTTGCATTTTAACCTTGAAGCTGTTTGGCGTTTCTCCAAGTAGTCTGGCTTCTTCCCTTTTTCTTCCCTCTTCAGACTTTTTTGTGGTTTTTCAACTTGCTGAGAACGGCATGTTGTACAATAAGTAAACGTTGAACAGTTTCAATTGTGCATTCACAATGACGGTGAAATTAAGTTATCAAATAAAGGGTATAGTATATTTTAAGTTAATTCTGACATCATACAAAAATGCAACTATCCCTAACTTTTTGTATAGCCTAGTGTATGTGTTAGGTTGTCACAGTGGAGTAGTGGTCCCTGGAGAGGTGGGTTTACTTTCTTTCTTTTTTTTAGAAAGTAGCCCAGAAAAACACCTAGAAATAGTGACATATACGACGACTCTACTTAGTTTACCCCAAAAATCCATCAGTACAAATTTGCTTGTCACATAATCTATGATAGATGATCCCAAGGTCACAAAATTTCATGTTGATGTGGCCCTTAGCAGAAACAAAGGGCCCACTCACTATAGAGTATTTAACATCTTCATCTGAAATTGTACCTGCATCTTTGGCTGTGGGCGTAGAGGCAGTCCTCATGCCTACTTCAAAGTTAACCAATCTAATCAGTGAAGACAGTAAGCATTAGCCAGTTAGAGGCAGAGGCAGGGTCATGGTTTCACTATCCTTGAGAGAGAGAAAAAGGACAATTAGGCTTGGAGATAAAAAAGGAATAGTGCACTGCACATCACAGGGGATTAGAAGTGGGTAGTACCCAATGCTGACTGAAAAATGATTGCATACCCTGGACTACACCGCTGTCACATTGTCAGCATGTCTTTGTTATAGACAGGTGGTCTGCAGTGTGTATACAGCTTGTGTATTCTGCTCTTCCATAGTTCAGTACAAGATGAAGCGAGCATAGGAAATGGATGGATTGAAAGTTTTTCGTTTGTTTGTTTTATTCAGATAACACACTTTGTTTGGTCTTGCACTGAAAGTTTTACCTTTTCAGATTAAACATGTTTATACTGCATACTAAAGTAAGTAGACAACATGATGCAATGGAATCATATGAACATCAAGATGAGATTCTTTTGAGAAACTTTTCCATCCTCTCCGATCTGTGTGAATACAGGTTTATAATGTCATCCTCTGCATATTAGTATTTGGCTATTATATTGCACAAGGAGTAGTAAGTGAGTGCATGAAAGTTAAACTATATTGTCAGTTTGTTATATATATACAACAAACTATGTAAAAACTATATAAAAAAGAATATGAAATAAAGAATATAACAGAAAGAAGTAACATGATAAACATGTTCTATATATATATATATATATATATATATATATATATACACACATACACACACATTCTTTATTTCATATTCTTTTTTTATATATATACAAGACAGTTGGAAAACCACAGATTGTATTTAATGCTAGGCTGTTAATATAGGCCACAGTTTCTTTAGTGATCTTCACAGGGACAGCCAGGAAGAATGCTGATGGAGAAAATTGTACCTGTTTTTTTTTTTTTTGTTATGTCTTCTGTGCCGAAGGCTCATTCCAGGAACCTTTGACATGTCATTTTGGCATGCTATGTAATGGTTCACAGGTATGTATGTATTGGAGAGGAACGAGTTCTAACAAGGTATTTCCTGATAAATGCTTTTTTTTTTTAAAGAGAAAAAAGCCTATTATCACTGTAATCACAGAACAGTAGTGTTATATTCTGAGATAAGCTATCATATGACCCTTTTGACGTTTACGAATGATGCACTGCCGTCAGTGTGCATAAATCAGATAACATATTCAGTCTGATGGTTTGCTGGAGCCTTAAGCTGCCATATGCAGACGTCAATGATGTTTTTTTTCTTTGCTTTTTTCACTTAATTACAGTTCATTTTGTGGGTTTTTGCTGATTTAGTGGTATAAAATGGAATCAAAACAATGACATTCCTACAATGTCTTGAATACATTTGTCCTTGTTCGGTAAATGTGCTGTACATTTGCCTCAGAGTTAACCTCTGTAGTGTTGTTCCTCTGTCTGTTAATAGGTTTGCACGAGGCATTGTTTACTTCCAGTTTCCTTACAGGAAGTTTTTTTCAAAAGAATTTCTGAAGAAGAGGTTGTGAAAAAATGATTAGTTGGACCTACATGTTTTTCAAGCACGTTTTCACTCCTTACATGTTGCACATTTTAAAAGACAGCAGCACATTTTGGACCTTGTGGTTCTCGGACTGGACAACAAATTTCTTCCAGTGATGATTAGTGTTAACAGACCCAGGTCTCTTTACCAGCGTCTGAGCAGTAACAGGCAGCCTGTCTGCTCTCTGAATCAGCACACAAAGACAAAAATCCTCGGATGAGTAAAAGTTATGCTGCTACATTATGTTTAACAAAACTCTACTACATTGCCAGACAAAAGTAGCCAATTCAAATGTTGGTAAAAAAAAAATATTAATAAATAAATAATTATGTACCTAGTTATGAAAAAGTGTTTCATGTTGAAGCCAAAAAAGCTTAATGTTTCAAATCTTGTGCATGATTAATATTGTATCAGTTATAATGAGTTACAAATGTCTGACCCAAAGCTCAAAAACACTCATGCAAAAAAAAAGCCACATCCGAGTGTGAAGCAGAACTGTAGTTTCCTGTCAGAGAAAGACAAAGAAAATGCTTTATAAATAGCCCAGAAGCATGTAAATATGCTCGCTATACACCTGTAAATATCTTTTAAACATATGCTGATCATCATAATGCTGTTACTTTTAACTTCCTGTAGAAACTATAGGTTAGCATCTGATCTGTCACACACAAAACACTCCCCCTTGTGGAGAAACCGCAGTCCATTTAACTTGAATGGCTGAACGACATCATTTGCACCCAAAAATAGTTCTGCACATTTCCTCACTGATGCACTGAATATAGCTTGTATTCTAATAATTCTAGGAGGCATGCTGCTTATAACCTTGATTATCATCTCAGTCCCTGTAAGAGGGATAAATAAAGTATTTTTCATTCTTTCATTTTCATTTCATATTTTAGGGTTTTTTCTGTGATTGTTCTGTCACTCAGGTACTTCCTCAAATTTGAATGACTTCACACGTGAGCCTGTGGACTTAAGAGAGACTCGGAGTGGCAATTTCAGCAGCTTTAAAGAGGAAGAGATGACTCACTGAAGTGTTGAGTCTATTCTTTATTTTACACATGAAATCTGGCTGCTTAATCTGGAAACCGACCAATGAAATTAAGCTCTGGGGGGTGGGGGAGAAAAAAGCACAGACCACGTTATCTTCAGCGTTTCTTTGCCTTATCTCTGGATGTCCGATGCTTTTGACATATATGGATGCAGCCTGTCACCCCGCCGCCTGACAGTTCAGTCCCAAAATAACCGGAGAGAACACAGCTGAGCCCCGGACTGCGCTGAACGCTGCACCGCCGTCGTCCACACGCTGGGAAGGGGGGAAATTGGCCAAAAAATCTACCACTACAATGACTAAATTTAGCTATTCAGACTATTTATCTCAGTTCCGTAACGCTGGGAGCAAATGTAATCGTGTTCTGTCGTTACTGCGGGGTGAGAGCCGGAGAGGAGACCATCAGAGCGACGGGACGTCAGAGCCGGAGTGAGTCTTTGTTGCTGCTTTTCACAGAGGCTGCATGAGTTAATAATGTGTGCGTTTCTAAGTGTGTTTGTAAGTGTGTTTGGAAGGGGGGGTCCTGCGTGAAAGTGAGGTCTTCTATGTAAACATACAAGACTAAAAGCAGGACATAGCCTATATATAAATTTATCAAACCAGATCTAATTAATGAACATAATGATTCCAGAGGTTGAATTAAAATGAGCTACATCCCTCCAAATGTGCTCGTAGTCACCTAAATTAACACTTGACTGCATTGAAATGCATTTAATTTAAAATGCTTCTTCTTTTTTCATCCCCCTCCTTTCCAGGGATGTTGACCCGGTGGTCTTTGCCATCAGGAGAGGAGATGTGGAGGCTATTAATGATCTGGCAACATCCTCCTCTCACAGCCTGCTGAAGGAGAACAAAGATGGGTGGATTCCTTTGCATGATGCTGCCTACTGTGGACAGACTGAGTGCTTGCAGACTCTTTTGAGAGGTAATGGCATTCAAGGCATAAATAATGGTCTTGGAGAGGAAAAACATTAAGCACATTTTTTTGGCACATTCTCAAATTATTGAGTGAGTCACCCAGCTGGTTTGTGTGGTATGTCTTTTTTTTATGTGCTGCAGTCCATCCAGGTTCAGTTGACAAACGTACATTGCAAGAACAGACGGCACTGCTACTCGCTGTGTCATGTGAACACTTGTCTTGTGTGCGGTGCCTTCTGGAGTCAGGCGCTGACCCCGACATCTGCAGCAATAACAAAGAAACCCCTTTGTTTAAAGGTACTGCTGTGAAGTGTTTATAATTAGCATCATATATATCATATATATGGGATAGAAATGAGATTATCTTCTCTGTCTCTGCAGCATGTAAAATGGAAAATGTTGACATGGTGAACCTCATTCTCTCATATGGCGCCACTGTAAACCAGCGGTGTGCAAAGGGCTGGACTGCCCTCCACGAGGCCGTATCCAGGAACAACATACAGATCTGTGAGATACTAATAAGAGCTGGGGCCACAATCAATCCAGCTAATACCTACAGCATTACACCACTCATTGTAGCAGCTCAGCAAGGACAGATGAGGGCACTCTGTTACTTGATTGAGAAAGGTATATATCTGTAAAAAAAAAAAAAAATATATATATATATATAATTTTTAAATCTTGGATCTCTACTTCTGGGGAATAAAAACTAAATGATGGCTTTTCAGGTGCAGATGTGAACATGCAGACTTGTGATGGAGTGACGGCTCTGCATGAAGCTAGTAAAAACAGCCACAAGGAAGTTGTAGCTTTATTGTTGGCTAAAAATGCAGATGCCAACAAACCTACTAATTTGGGACTGCTTCCTCTTCATCTTGCTGCCCAGTATGGACACCATGAGTAAGTTAAGTTACTATAACTGGTTAAGGGATTATCATCATAATGAAACTCACTGCTCAATATGTAACATATGTTTGTTCCTACTGCATTTGTGGCGATAAACAATAGAGTTGATATTGTGAATGGTGCTAGTTAAAGAAACATTTCGGCATTGTTTGTCTTCATTTGTTTATTTCTGTATACATCACTGCTTTATGTTCAGGATTGTGTCCATGCTCGTCTCGGTGACAAGTCGAGCCAGGCTGCGGCATAGCTGGATCAGCCCCCTCCACCTGGCAGCAGAGCACAACAGACACACTGTGGCAGCTGTGCTGCTGAAGACAGGTGCAGATGTAAACGCCACTCTGGCCCACAGTCACTCCATCCAGTATGCCGATCAACGAGCTACAGCACTCTACTTTGCTATCGCCAACGGCAGCACCAAAACAGCAGAGGTGTTACTGAATGCTGGTGCTAGTCTGAGCCTGGATCCAGTCAGTCCTCTGCTGATGGCTGTACGTCAGGGCTGCATCAGTACTGTGTCCTTACTGCTGAAGCGAGGGGCAGATGTCAATGCCAGAATCCTATCTTATCCTACAACATTCCCAGCTCTTGTTGCCCTTTGCATGAATAACCTGCCTCTTCTCAAGTTCCTTTTGAACAATGGCTGTGATGCCTGCTCCTGTTTTAATTGTACTTATGGCAGAGCCCCTCACCCACATCCATTAAGACCCAATATAAGAACTGGTATTAATGGACATATTTTGCAGAATGACAATATGCTTCTTTCAAATTGCAACGAGCCTCCAGAAAGGGCAACACAGGTGTGCAAGAGGAGCAAAAACCGCCACACATTTCATATTGACTAAAATGTTCATGTTCTTTTAAGGTAATACAGATTTTTCTGAATTCTCATCCTCAGTTCTGTGAGTGGATCTCAACCCCAGTTATGTGTAAATGGGCAGGACCAATCATAGAATTGCTGCTGGAGCATGTTGGCCATGTTCAGCTGTGCAACAAGCTCACACAACTACTCGACAACAGAGAAGAGTGGCATACTATTAAAAGGAAGACATGTAAGTGTCAGATAAGAATCACAACTTAAAACCCTACGAGAAAAAATGCATTCAGTCACTCTTCCTCATGCAAATATGTACAAATATGCAAGTGAGCATGCTCCTTATCTTCTGTCTCATCTTACAGTGTCACCACGTCCACTGCTGCACCTCTGTAGATTAAGGATTCGGACCCAGATGGGGAGAGACAGACTGAGATCTATTATAAGCTTACCTCTGCCAAACAGACTCATCAAATACGTGAACCTGACTGATGGACTTTAAAATGAACCTCAAGCAATATAGTCCTTATATGACTAAATTTATTTTTATTATTCTTTTTTTAGCTGATGTCTTGAATGTGTAAGTGGCCCACTCATATAAATCTATTTATACACGTGATGTGACAATGAGACTCTTTAATCTGTCATATTGTGGTTTTCTTTTTTTATAGAAACCTCCAGAAATGTTTTTTTTAATCTAGTGCTCAAAAAGCTCTTTAGGAAACTTGAATTGTTTATTTAAAAATCAAAAGTCATTGTGTACCTATCAAGCATTACTGTGACAAAGAGGTGATTTTCATTGTTGAAAGAGGAAACTAACAGGATGTTTGGATTCATTTGCATAACTTCTTTTTGTACCTAAAAAAAGAATAGTTCTTGTCTGTAGACAACTGAGAAACCTTTTAACTTACTGTCAGATAGCAGGCTTTTGAGAGGGGCATGAAAGTGAAGCAGGTGAATTTATTGAGCAAGTGCAATTTAGTCCTTTAGATTTAAATGACAAAAATAGATGCAGTATTCCATTAAGTGCTTGAGAAAGAGTCTTTTTAAATTGCAAAACAGGAAGATGCTGTCTAAACCAAATGAAGATTATTAGTCCTATTAACACGTTTTTGTGTGTCGACTTCAATTGGCTGATTAAATGAAACCGAACACACTGAAAATTGGTGACTGAGCTGTGGGCTTGGTCGGTATGGGTTTGACCACGACGTGTGTGTGAATTTTTTGTCCAAAAGGATGCTCAAATCTCTCTGACTCAGTCCCTGCCGCCTTACTCCACAGTCCCAGTGGCGGATGGGGGACAACAATGTGACTGTGGAGGACCTGGTGTCCGTGGTACTGGAAGGGGCAGCAGCCGCAGACACTCACAGAGTGGTGAGAGTTCAGATCCAGTTTCAGCTTCTCTTTATCCGTAGAGCTGCGCCGACTGGACGCAGACATCACGACCTTTGCGTCGTCATCATGACTCTTTTTCCTCTTTTCCCCTTCACTGCCCTCAGATGGCCCCACTGGGTTTCTTTTCAATCCCAAATATGAGATCTCCTTTTTAGGTTTGGTAAGTTTAGGCTCCTCCCAAAATGAAGCTGGAAGTTGGCGTTTCCTCATGGGCACCTGCTCCACTGCGCTCCCCACGTTTTCAACATCTTGCGCACCAGAGCTGGCCTTGCCTGGCACCGACACACTCTGATGGACAGTCCCCACCGCCTTTGTGCACTTGTAGTCCACAGATCTATGCGCGTGGCACCTTGGGACTCTGGAGTACTTTTGAGAGAAGCGTTTAAGTTGTTTCTGCAAATATTTCCGGTGATCCACGGAGCGCCTGCACGGAGCGGACTTATCCAGGGCCGCCTTGATGTCGCTGGATGCCAGATTTACAAAATTGAGCAACGTTTTGACTTCACTGTCTGCATTAGCCATTTTTTTTCGTCTTAATCTTTACTTAATCCATGTTTTTAAAGTTTATGTTACATAATCCACCGCCGAGATCTGAAAAGAAAAGAAACAAAACATTTTTTAGACTTTGCGTGATTGGGCGCAAGAGAAATTCTTGGATAAAATCTGAAATTAGTTCTGTAATTATTTCTTAATTACTTTTTTTTCACTCACCACTATGAGTCCGGATTTCTCAAACAAGTCGTCCAAGAACAAACTTCTCTCTGGACTGTAGGAGCACTTCAACAAGTTGAATGAATATAAACTCCTTGTAGTTATGGTGCTTCCCTTGAACCAATCAGCGACCCCAGGCCCCTCACAATGCTCCCCAATCAGCCTCCAAGCGCCCTGGTATCAAATTCTTCACCAGTGCAAATTGTTGTCATGGAGATCTGGAAAAAGCCGCCAAGGGGTTTCAATATTTTTCCTACGCTGCAGTTGGCAAACATCTAAAATAAATCATGAAAATAAACAAATAAATTAAAATAAATACGTTTTAATTAAAATAAATGAACACTAAAATATACATGTATTCTCCTTTCATATCGGGTGGTTAAAGTTCAGGTTTAACATTGATACACACCATGCCCTCCCCAAGAGTGATGTCAGCTGTAAGATTTGGTGAGGGTGGGGGGATCTAAAGAGTGCATAACCATGGAAAGGGGCTTGAACGCTCAAGAATCTTGTCTTTCTGTTTGCCCCCTCAATCGAGCGACACAAAGGCTGAATTACTCATTCAAACCTCGCGGGACAAAAGCAACGGAGCTGGATAGCACTCCTGCATTTGTAGTCAAACATTTAGAGACTTAAATCGAGTCGTCATGAAGGAGAAAGAGTCGGACAAAGCCCATAGAATTGCCATCAGCAAACATTTTCCTGTGTCATATTATGGGGTCTCCATGGCTCCCTCTGGCCCGCGGACAATAGCACAAGTTTGCACACTCGAATACTGTCACCCTGCCAACGGCAACAAGGGCCCAAAACAGGACAATCCCCAGAGAAAGCATGGGCTCCGTGGGGAAGGTTGCAATAGAGGAGCAAAATGGGACTTGTGAAATGCTAATTGAGCTTCATCCCCTTATTGAAGTGGGAAAAGAGTACCTATCGTTCTACTGAAGCACAGCAGCAAGAAATGAGATGTGAGGGAGCTGTTTCTCTGGTAAGTAATACCTCATGTAGTCTAGCCTATGTCTTGCACCAGGAGAGAGATTTGTTTGGAGTATATGCAGCCTCTGTCAAGACTAAAGGCCATTAATTCCAAGCAAACTCCAAGCTACATGACTGATTGGCTCATTCAGTAAGTGAGGGGTTGTGCTGCATGGAGAACCCTGCATGTCTATATGTGCCCTGGCTGGGTCTATCTTTTTTCAGGCGGTACATCCCTCTTGTTATGGAGAGGCAATGGGACCCTATTGTCCCCATCTCCTCTTCTTCCCCTCACCTCAATGTTCAGCTGAAAAGGCCAATTAACAATGGGACTCCCCTTACTCAGGCCTGTCACCCTACTCCTGTGCTTTTGAAGTAAAGAAGAATGAAGAAAAAGAAAAAGGAAGCATATGTGGCATCTATAAATGGAGGATGGTAAATGTTATATTTTTATATCTTTTATATATATATTCAGTATAATGAATTAACATGGTTAATTGATTTCTATACTTTTTGTTACATTTTAATCCAGCTCAGCAGTCTCATAGAATTTGACGAGCCAAAATGACAGACTTACCAAGTCACTTAAACTGCTGCATTTAGATTCATTTGTATATCAGTACTGTGCATGCAAAATGCTCTTGAACAAGGCTGCAAGCAGACGGTGCGTTTGGTCTCCGCTTACATCCAGTGATGTTACAAACTACTCATTTATTCTTGTCGTGTTTTGAGAAATATATTACGAGGAAGGCCAAAGCTCTGATATGAGTAAAATCTGACAGTCTTGATACCTTGGCAGAAATCGTTCGTGAGACATCCATTATTGGTATTTTCTCATGAGAAGTGTGCTTTTTCTGTCACCTTTATCTCCTCTATTCAATAACTACAATAAGAGAAGACTGGGTTTACCCCCAGGAGGAAATGAAATGTTACAGCAGCACAACATACAAACCAAATACAGATACTGGAAAGATTGAAACAGAGAAAAGGATATAAGTAATTTTAGAAAGTCAAACTATAAATAAAAGGTAAGTCTTTTATGCAGAGATTCATTCAGAAAATTTGTAGTTCAAACTCAACTTGAAATCCAAGCTAAACATTTAAATTTAAGTGAGGATTGACCTTTTTATGCATGAAATGTTTATAAATCCATAAAACAAAAAGGATTTGGTTGGTAGATTATTTTTCAGAATATACTTTATTTATTATAAACATAGAGGAAAAGCTATTTACAGATTAGAGCCAGGATGTCTGTCACTTTATATTAATGGCCTGTCAGAGATATTTTGAATTCGGTCTCACTTCCAACACAACACACACACTGCTGCTCTGTCAAGAATACTTGATGTCAGACCTTAGAAGACTATATTTTGAGCATGATTTGCAGAATAATGAAAGGATGTATTTTAAGCCAAGACATGATTCTTTCCCAGCCATAAAATCTTCTAGTTTTTTAAATAAACCTAAGACAGTTTTTTGCATCTTAATATACAAACCAAACAGAAATAGAAATAGAAAAAACAACGGTGTATGGGACTCAGGATGTAAACTGTGGCTTCCAAGGCAGAACTGTCTTAGATATGGAGACTGAAAATGAACAACCCCTCCCAAACACACACACACACCCATCACTTCTTGTGCAAAATGTATGGCTTAATTATAAGGCAGCATGAACTCCTGCCATCAGATGTGATACCCGAGATGAGTAAACTCATGTGTTGCCAGACTTTCCCACTAGATGGCAATGTACTTCCACTGTGCTCCACCCATTACACATTCAGATGTGCATAGGGGTCCAAAAAATATTCACTGATATAATAGAGGAGAAATACAGTAAAGAAAAGGGCAGTTGAGCTAAATTTAGCTTAACTTTAATGTTCTGCAGATAACAAAGAGATTTAAAGTCCATTTCTCCTTTGATGCAAATGCTATTTAAAGGCTCTGTTTTCTAAGAGATGCAGATTAAGTATCCTGGCAAGAATGATAACACTGAAAGACCACAGTAATTATATTAAAAGGTTTTCTTATCAGAGTTTAAAGGGCTGTGATGTATGCTGTGGCAGATCGCTGCTTGTTGGAATGAGGTGAGGTAGCAGGAAGGAAATAGGAGGATGTAGTGCTTTCCTCTTGTCAGATAATCAATATTGTGACAGACTGTGGGAGAGGATGGACGAGCTGAAGCTGCTGGGCAGACTATATGCCAAATGCAGGCTTGTTGTATCTTTCAAAAACTCAAAAAAAAAAAAAAAATCTCTCCACTGGACTGTGCAGATGCAGTTTAACCACGGCTATGGATTTTCCACTCTAAAAGTCATCCACAGCTCTTTGTATGAGCTCATCCCATTACTGTCTGTGAAGTGCTTTTTGATAGGCAAGGCATGTGATAAATGCTCAGCTGCAACAAAATGCTTTAGGGCTAGTTGCTGAATCCACTGATCTTAATCAAAAGTTGTTTGAATAGTCGGCTGAGATGTTATTTTTTGTTATTTGGGATTAGCAAGGGGTGACACAGTTGGTTCTAACTTCTGCTATTTAAGCCACTTGCACTTAATTTGTGAACGAGAGAACATGTCACATTATTATTATTGCAGATTTATGAAAAATGAAGAAGCAATGAAACTGACCGTCAGGCCGGCTGGACAGTTGGTTTGTCCACGGAGCAATTAAGTTTTATTGCAAAACTTCTTGAGTTCAGGTACTAGCTCTGTTCAAGGGCTTCCTTTAGGAAGACATTTTGTCAATTTTCTGTCAGTTGCAGCAATTTAAGAGCTTTTAGTCTCTGTAAGAGGGAGAAATCCTATTTCACTACTGAATGCTGTAAAGATATCATCAGGTTTCTTGGTTGATGTTGGGTTTACAATGATAGAAAGTAGCTGAGTCTCACAAAAGCTTGGAACTTGAAAAAAAAGTTGGCATTCTTGTCAGCTCATCACTTAATCAATTAATTTCTCAGCTCTAAAGCTGTTATCAGTTAAGTTAAGCATTGCTGGCAAATTAATCCTTTAATAGAGCCAGAATACTGCACCAAAAAAAAGAAAATCTCTTCTCCATTAACTCTGCTCCCACTATTGTAATAAGAGACACCAGGATGTGCACTGAGGCTTTATTCGCACTGTCAATCAACCATTTGAATGTCACGTTGGCTCTCTGGTATCACCATGTATGACTGTGGGGTAATTTCATAACTGTGCCCAGTGAAGACCACCAACAACATTATGCAACTCTGCTCTTCAAAAACGACCCATTGTTGTCTCATTCTTTGCACTCTGCCCTTCAGCATCACCTCTTACAAATTATAACCAGTATATTGTGATTTTAAAATACTCATCAAACAAAAATCAAATGTTATAACTGTCTGTGTTGTGGCGCATTAGCAGTAAATGCCAGCTTACATCAGGATTGTTTACCTCAGCCTACTTTGGGACACTGGAGCAGCAGAGAGAGTTCTAGCAGGCAAACATGGGAATGAAAGGGCTTTCAGTCGGTAGGCGTCTTGCACTCTCTCTCCACTTGACTTTAATTCGGTCTAGTACGCGTCATCCTTACGGACTCGCCTCCACGCTTTGTGGGCTATACTTTCTGCTTGGACCTCTCTCTGTATTTACATAAATGATGATAATAATCAAACATAAACAAGCAAACAAAGCAAAACAAACATAGCCTGTGCTGATATTACCAACGCCTTCACAACCACATGACCTCCCCACTGTGTTTTGGAAGAGGGGGGGACTTTCTGAGAAGCGGAGGGTGAATTTGTTTTGAGCACACGCTGTCAGGACGAGCTGATGTGAGCGCTGCATCAAGTGCGCGGCGGTGATGCTCCCGTATAAAACAGCCCGCTGTATTTTGGCACAGAGGGGGATGCATCACTTTAACCCACGGCTCTGCCCTCCGGACTCGCCCATACAGTATTCAGCCTAGATAAGTTGAGGGGATGTGTGATGCCATTGCGAGGAATCCTACCGCACGATATCCCTGAGGATCTCTCCCTGTTCGTTTTATTTTTTTTATTATTTCCTTCAACTTCGATGGCTTGAGTGGCCCATTTGCACTCATGCTTGCAGCCGAGGAGGGATGTAAGGTACGGGCCATCTACCGCCCTCACGTTGCACGGTCGCTATCTGAGTGCCAGAGACAAAAAAAGAAACTACTTTCGAGATGTGAATTATCGAGATTTGCTACTCATTCCACCGGCTCGCCTGTCTTATGCCATCGAGAACGGGATTTCAAGAGGAAAATGATTGTGGCATAAACTATTTCTGGAGACGCCTGTCACAGATTTCGCCGCCGAACTGGATAGGGTGGATGGTTATTTCCCAAACAATTCAAGCCTATGTATACTGCATTCATTTGTTGGAAACGCTGCCTAGTGTCTTCAAAAACAGCGCAAGAGGAATGCTGGTCCAAGATCTAATGCCATTTACTTTAAGTTTTTGGCCTTTTTTCTTCGGTCATTGCCTTCTCTCACTGTTTTTACTCTCATGCCAGGTAAGCATCACCTTGTCAGTTCATGCACGAGAGCAGGTTACACAAATGTAACTTAAGTTTGATTTACTGATGGACTGTGAATAAGAGCTGTGGAACTTATAGTCGTGTAGGTGTTCATCTACAGTTAATATACTTTTTTTCTTTTAATGAGTTTGCACCAGATGTTCGGGTCACCCCTCTAGGGCACACTTGTGTTTATGAGATACTGTCAACCATGCATGTGTTGTGACTTCCCAGTAAAGCATGAGAAATACCGCTATGCACAAGTGCGCACATACTGGAGACACTCAGCTCTCTTGTAGTGGGAACATGGAGTAGCCAATTGTGTTTTTATGATAACAACATTCCCACCAGGATCCCTGCAGCAGGCATATGTTAGTGATGAGTATTCTAACCTTTGCCCCGTGCTGCTGCCTACAGATAGTGGTGAGCTGTTGTTCACACACAGGCAGTGTTGCCAGGGTCCATGTGTAATGTGATCTGCTTGAGTTTCCAAGTCCACCCACGCACACTCCTCGGGGCAGCCTGCTGCCCACTCTGCTGGTGGGTGGTTTCTTACAGGGAGCAGGCTGCAGCCGTCGACGTGATACTATTCTGCATGTAGTACACAAAGCAGCAGCCCCAGTGACAGCAACACTGGAGCTGTGATGTGAAAAGAATGCTGAGAGAATACCCACATAGCTCCTAACTAAGAGGCCGCTGAGTGTTCAAACATCACTGTTTGTGCTGCAGTTATTGCGCTGATGCTGATTTTGAGTAATGCAATCTTTCTTCTTCTCCCCTTCGTCATAAGGGAGAGCTCCAGAGGTCATGCTCGCAGACTGTGGTGGAGAAAGTTAGTGAACAGTGCCAGTTGGCATGCCACTGTAGGAGATACCCTCCCCTCCCTCCACCGCCGCCTCCACCACCTCCCCCACGGCTACTGGGCACCACAGGTAAGATCTCAAGCTCCCACTTCCAAGGTTTTTCGAACCTGTCTTCCTTCAAATCTGCCCGTCTCACTGTGTAGTCTCGCCCCACGGCTGGATCTCGCTGCTAATCATGTCAAGCAACTAGTGTGAAGAAACAGTTTTAACATGAGGTGTTTCCATTTATGCACAGAGGGAAAAAAGTACCATCAACCCCCCTGAGATTGGTGCCCGCGCATGAGTGAAAATTTCTACATCTGTGCATGTAATAGGGCCAGCAGGATGTTGACAGCTGAACACAGGACTAATTTATTCCAGGTCCGACCTTGGGGAATACCAAGCTGACTGAAATCCATGCCTGCTGGGCTGCCATGCTCAGTGGATCAGTGGTAGGGTTTCCCCTTGGAGGACCCCCGATCAGAACACAGACGAGTAAATTAAATGAGCTTATTATGATACAGATAAGGAGCTAATGAAACAGCCCACTAGTTCCAGCTTCGTTTTGAAGTTGAGCCAGCAGCATAAATGTGTGTGTTAGTCCCTGTTTAACGCAAGCGTGAACAGTATATCTGTGCTGATCCATTGCCTGTTGTGGCAGACTCTCCTCCCCACGCTCCGCTTTCGTTTCACTCTGAGATGGTAAATCCACTGACAGATAGGCAAACATATTTCACCAGCCTGCTTGCGGAAAGTTGATATGATTTGTATGTGGCCTCAAGCACTTTAATGAACAGTGCATTGAAATATGGGACAGGCGTTGCTGATGATGCAGCCATTCTGAGCTATTACCGTGACTCTTTAGAATCACTCATTCTGGGCCCTTAACATTATGGGGAGAGAGGAGTACTTAATCACCAAGCAGTGGGAGGGTTTTAATCAATCAGTTCCAATGATTTTTTATTTTCTGTCTGGTCAATCTGAATCCTCTTTTTACCCCTGACTCACCATGTGAGTTCCCCCCAAAATTAAGAGTAATAGACCTTTATTTGATTGTTGTCAAGGTCACTGTATGAGCGCTGCCATGGCCACCTGACTGCAAAGAAAAGTGGGAGTTTGAATGCCCGATTGTGAATATAAGTGAACGCAGCACTCGGAAGGTTTGAAGCTTTCATGAAGAATGTGATAAGCAAGCCAATTTTTATCCTGTTTGCGCTTTACACAGAACTGTTTGCTGAGGGTGGAGACACCATGAATAATTAAATTAAAGTTTGGGTTTTTTCCCAACACATTTCTCCATTTAATCTGTAAAGATGCATAATTATCTTGATATTCCCTCTGAAGCCTGAATTACAGAGCACTTAAAGCTGAAATACTGCTTTAAGTGTAGTCTTTAAAAATGCATCTAATATGCATGGCTAACATGAAAAACTGGGACAATGACTGAGACCATATCTGTCTGCAAAAAGTCCAAAACATTTGAGGAAAATTGCTAAAAATGGCATGTGAGGGTCCTTCAAAGGAGTGTGCTTTATCACAATAAAGTAGATCCTTACCACTGACTGAATTAAATCCTACAGCCGTTGACAAAATGCAGGATTAAAATGGAAGTTTGGCTGAGAAGAGCTTTTAAATTCACAGTGACTTATGATGCACGGTGCTGTACCACGGAGAGCCGTGCCATCTTATTTGCTCTGTGGAAATGTGCTGTGCTGGAAAATAAGAACATTACTAAGAAGTATTCGTTGCTACTGTATATACCTTCACACTATTAGTTTGTCATTAAATATATGGTAGTGGGTATTTCCTGAGGTGCATGAAACTAGAATGAACCTGCAAACATGGAGATGTGGACATGACTAAACAGATTCAGTGATGTTGGGAGAGCATCAAATGCTGCAGAATGAGAGAAGTTTTTCGCATTACAGACACGGAGTTGCTGATGCACATAATGTTATACAACATTCCTGGTGAGTGGTCCTTCTCTACAGATCTAATGTGGAAAGAGCAGGAGGTTCTTGCAACAGTAATTGGTGTGGACAAGAGTGCTGGTGTAAGGAAGGCTGACAGGACCTTAAATGATTCATGGTGTCGGGTTGGATATCTTTGAACGTTGAACCTAAGACCTACAGAACAGGCGAGGACACAGCTACTTTCCAGCTCAGAGAGCAGGGAAGAAAATCACCTCCATGCTCCTCTGTTGTTGTGTAAGAGCTGAGCACCAAGCAATAACAAAATTAGTCGGTACTGTGATTTTCCCAAAATCATGCAGTTGTACGGGTTTTCTTTTTAATTTCTTAATGTTTTTTTTTGTATTGCATACAAAATTAGCTAAATAATGTTTATTGTCTCTGTGTTTCCACATCTCTCCTCCTGCCTCTTTATCTCTTCTTATCCTCAGTGGCAGAGCCCATAGTGCCGTTTTTGTCGCCCTGGTGGATGGAGATGGACTTTATAGTACTTGGTACAGTGGGCTGTGCATCACTTGTCTTCCTCCTCTCAGCCATCATCATCTGCTACAAGGCTATCAAAAGGTTAGATGTCACTCCTCTCATTTTTGTTCCATTCTTTCAATTTACCTTCAAAATTTTTTCAGTGATCATAAAGTATCTACCAGCTCCTGTACTATTTGTTAAAGTGTTCAGGCACTGCATGCACAATTATTAGTCAGATCACCTTTATTAGGATTAATGATGTTGAGCTACAGTGCACTCAACAAACCCGAATGTTTGCGGTGGAAAAGTGAGTTTTGTCTTGATCAGAAGAATTTATGTTTGACAAAACATAAAGTCACTTGTTTAGTTTTTTTTTGTTTTTTTATTAACTGAGGTTTTAGTTTTTTGGGGTCAGTGAAAATATTCAGTGACTTTTTACTTGTGATGAGCCTTTCATCCTCTCAGTCTGTCAGCTTCCTAACAAATTTATGAACAAATTCAGCTCAAAGAGGTATATTGCCCTCTGGTATAATTATTGGAGAGGGGTCCACAAGTGAGGAAGGAGGTTTGGTTATCTTTGAAGAATCTGCTGGCTGGCCAAGCAATGGAGTACTTGGAGGCATGTAATGGAGCGCTATTTAGCATAAAGATCAAGTCAGTCTCCAATGTAACAGAAATCATATTTGGAAGCATCTTCCATGAAATGTCAGCAAGTTTGAGAGTTACATTTTTGTCCATCTTCAACCTAAAAGGGTCTAAGCACCATATGCCAGTACTCCTCCTCCACAATGACTTCAAGTGGCGCCCTGTGTCCACCAGTGATCGCACACAGGATTTACCATCTGTTCCATCAAGACTCACTTTAACTTTAATTTCTTTCCATTTATAAAACCTTTTAAAAAATCAGTTGTCTTGCATTTCTTGGCCAGTATTAACAGTTGAGTTTGTCTTTCTTATTTAGAGGTTGTAATCTTTCAGTTTTTTCTACTTTGGGCATGTCTCAGCACACTTGAAACTTTCTTATCCTGAGCTGTAATTCTGGGATTTTAATGGCGTCTTTTAAAAGGAATTTGCTCCCCTTTTGGCAACTGAGTATTTACAGCATAACAACACGACGTCAGTGACAGTCCAGCAGTTACCTCTCAAAAGTTTGGCTAGTCGTATTTGTTGTATATCAAATACTGGACATATAATTTCAAAATTGTTAAATCCAGCAAGCATTAAAGTTTGCACTGTTTGGACTTGGATGAATGACAAAGAATAACTACAAGGTCAGAATGGTCACTTTACTCATTTTTGTGCATGCAGAGTCTGACGATCCATCATCACCCTTTGCAGTCACAGTATGGTTGGAAGTTGCATAATGAAATGGGTTGTAAAGGTCAGCAAGGAAGCCACACAGCACTGAGTCACGCAGAAGAATCTTCTGCTTGAAACTGATTAACCGAAGTGCATGATGACCAGACAGAACTGTGCTGTTTTTAATTTACATAAGTGTCTAATACCTTTGAGAACTGAGCCGGCTTTCTGGATGTGAGTGCAAGAGGCAGCAGAGGAATCCCAAGATGCAGCTGTTGCAGCATTTCCTCCCATTTGACTTATTAGAAAAAAAAAAAGGCTGCGTGAGGTTTTAGCCTGCAGCACAACCAGGCCCAATTTTCTTTGTGCCATTTGCGCTGCATGGTGTCACACATGCACCTTTTCATATACGCAGACATTTAACAAATGTTCATTTGTGTTGTGATAAGCCGGAGATATTTGTGTGCAACCATCCACAAACACTTTACATATATACGTACATCATCTTGACATATTTACACCCAACCATGCAAGAACAGCCAAGTGTGCTAGAATTGGAGCTATTCTATATTTTTTATTTATGCATCTTTAAAAAAAGATTTAGTGTCATACCTTGTTATATTTATAGAACTATATTAAGTCTGCGCGCCAGATATGGCTTCCCTCAGCAGAACTCTATTTCTCCTTTCTTTAAACAACAAATAGGCAAAGTCAGGCAGTGGAAGTAATGGGTGGTTGGCTCAGGAATTCATTATGGCAATTCTCCAGCCCCCTGTGTAGCCAAGGGGCACCTTTTTTAATGCAGCAGTGGTAAGAAAGTGTTGTTGCAATACGGGCTCTAGTCCCAAACCCACGTTATTATTTATGAATTAATTTGCGCAGTCATTCAGTCGCAGACCGCATCTTTTATACATGCAAGCAGGTCGCGTCCTGAAGCTCAGTGGGCTCTAGACTGCAGACTTTGTGCCACAGCAAGCTGCCCTCTGCTTTGAATTAGAAGACACAAGTCCAGCTGACCTCATGAGACATTCATTAGTCAGTGGCCAATAGGAGAGCAGCCTAGGATATAATGTGACTCTTTTAATATTTTGTCATGGATGCTCTAATCATCCATCATTTTTGAGGAGAAGGAAGAGGAAAGACAGCGAAAAGGGCAGATGAAATGTTGTTCCCGAGCAAAGCAAAGGCTGTAATTGAGCGTCTTAGTCAATAATAATATGAGAAAGGGTTTGTCAGTGAGAAAAACACAGCCAGTTATATATAGCCCTTCCAGTGCTCCGGGCTTTCCCAATGAAAATCAGCTGGCCAAGGGCCAAAGCCTGAGCACCACAGACAGTAGAAGAGCCAGCTCCACTGGTCCCAGCCCTCCTGGCCTTTTGTTATTTTTTATAATCTTTGTCTGCCACTCATCTGTCAGAAGCAAAGGGACTGAAAAAAAACACGACCATACAATTCTATTCAGAGTCTTCAGCACTAGGGAGCCTGGTGTGTGCAAGCACAGAGAAGAGGATTCAGACACATGCTGTGTTTTGGTGTAGTTGTGCCTTCCAAAGCAAAAGACATGATGCTGCAGTCCAGGCAGTCAGCCATCCAAGAAGCCAAAACAAATGAAACTCAAACCAACTGATTAATGAAGGCTTTTCCCAATCTCTTACCGCTCTGGGAGGCTGTACTAAAGGCGGATAATACATTGCAGCGGGTTCTGTCTGACAGCATTACAGAAAATCCAAAATTCTCTAAAATGGTTTTAAACCCAGTGTTTACTGATATATTATTAATCTCCTTTGTTTTATTTTCAAAAACAGCTAAACTAGCCACATCAAAGCTGGTGACAGATCTTTACAGCTGGTTTTTTAATACTTTTTCTTTGAACCATAGAATGTTACGCTAATTTCCAGATGGCCGGTGCGATTGTAAACAGCTCAACACATGTCCCAATTTCACCATGATCTATTCCCCAAACTTCAAACAGGAAAGTGTGCGCTGTGATTGCACAGCTTTGATATGAAATATTCATCTAACCTGTGAAGTGTTGTGTTGCCACCTGTCATGTGTCAACAGCATGCCATCTATTATTGAAGGCCTGGGTAGAGGTCGGTTTGAGGCTCCAGTGCTCTGCCCTGTGTGGTGGCCCAAAGAGACATGGTCAGTCTGAGCGGCGATCACATCCTTGGTGAAATAAGCAAGACTGAAGCACCTTCCAACATGCTGTTGATCACTAGACTTTTCTAACATGACAAATGGAAGGTCACATAAACAGCTTTTTTTCCTGCTGCTGTCTTTGTTATTAACTGCTTTCTTAAAGTAATTAAGACAAAGACTCTGCAGCAAATTATAACAGGAGGAATACTCTGAGATCATCCTCAGTAGCTAATGTTATATATGTATATATATATATATATATATATATATATGAAATGTCACTGGATCCATAGTGACTGGTTTATGTTTAGTTTGTTCTTGTCTGATTACCGATAGGCCTCTTAAACTTTTGTCATGATATATATACTCTGACAGAAAGACAGGATGTTTCCAAACTTCTTTAAGTTTTCATAATTTCATTGTGTTTCATTTTCAGCTTTTATTATTTTTCTTCACACTGCCCCATGTGACACATGTGCTTTGATTTATTCCTGAAACTATTCACACCCCTCATGTATAACTTTAGGTTAAAGCAACTCTGGCAGTGATGGCAGCCTCAGGACTTTTGGACACAATTCTGTATTTCTGCTAGTTTAGCACACCTTTGTCTTTAGAAATTCTTCATCATTTGGGCATAAATTCAAGCTTAGGCTGAAAGTTTAGCATCAATTTCAAGTTTCCAGAGATGCTCCACTTGGTTCAGGTTCAGACTCCGGCTGAAGCACTGCAGGACTGCCATATTTTACCTAAAACTTTTTCTGCATCCATCCATCGATAGTATCTTCTCAGAAAGACTCTCCCTCGGGATGATGCTGCCACCGTGTTTAGATGGTTCCAAACTTAAGAATGATAGAAGCGGCTACAAATGTGTATACTAACAAAGAATGATTGTAATAATTATTTACAAAAAAATTTGACATAAACACAACAAAATGTTATAAACTTGGTAGGATCTAAAACTTTAATGGTAGAATTTGGGTCAGCTGGTCTGTGGGGAGATTTCTCCCGCAGGAAGACATTGATCTGCTTAAATATCTTTTCTAATTTTAGTTGTACCTAGCGACCACTAATTGTTCCCACTGGTGAAAATGAAGATTGAATGACTCATTGACAGATGGATAAAAATCTAAAACTTTGAACCCATTAAGTGAGCTGTAAGAACATAGCATGACTTTCAAGGGATATCAACCCCCGACTTTCTATTTTAAGTAGAAGAATTCCCAGGCTGGCTATAAACAATGCTTTCCCTAAGAGGAAAATTTGGTCTATCCCAAATCCCCCAGCTGCAGCTGCTTCAGTCCAGCCCCATCATCCCCACAGCAGAATGTGTTTCCACCCTGAGGCTGGACAGTTCCTTTTCTAAGGCTTTCCCCTGGTCCCGCAGGGACACAGCAAGCAGCATCTGTCCTACATGGCCAGCATGTGTCTCTGGTGTACTCAGCCATACAAACCTTCCCAGCTAACACTGGTCTATAGTTATAACTTCACATTTAGTTTTTGTCTGTAGCAATTTATTTAGAATTTGTGAAGCATGATTTGCATGGCCTTCAACAACCCTTAATCACTATAAATGAATCGTGAAGGAGTCAACATTCACATAATGTCTTGACAGTCTGACTATCTTTTCTTTGGTAAACAGTTTTTCATAATCAATCATAAATGGTCTAGTGTTAGCTACTGATGGTAATAGATGGGAGGTTAAGGGATCACCAAGGGGATCATAATTCTTCATTAGTGGGCATAAGCAGGGGTGAAAGTAGTTTTGAATTCTTGCCGGTCCTATTGCCACAATGTAAGATGTTTCTTAATTTATTTATTTTTTTGTCCAGCAACCAAAGTGAGAGTTCTAATTTGCAGCCTTGAGAGCTAAATCCACTTTTATCAAGGATCAGCAGCACATGTGCATTAAAAAGTTGACTGAAATTAGAGTAGCTGTTTATTAAATGAAATGCTCCTAAAACAAAATTAATGAAAAATAATTATGACCATAGCAAAAATACTGTTGTGCAAAATGCAAAAAGAAAAGACACTTCTAACTCAAAACAATCTGGATATAAACGGTATTCCTTCATTCTATACCACGCATGAAAATATATTTGTAAATCTCGATATATTGCCCAGCCCTAGTAATGTCAAAACTTTTACCTCTCTCATTTCATGCATTTTAAAATGGCAAAGTCAAAATCCAAACCAAGAAAAACATTTCAATATTTTACTGTAGGTTACCTGTAGGCCTATGGAGGATGCAGGAATTAAAACCACTTGACGATATGTTAAACTATTTTGTTTTATTGAAACATTAATAAACATCCAGAGTACAAGTCTTTAGGAACAGATCATGGGGTCACAAGCAAAAACTCAAAGGAACTACCCCTCATCACTTAAAAGATTTTCCATTAAAGTAGTTCTCTTTTCTTTAGAACAAAGGCATTATTTTTCTCTGCACTATTACTTTTACAAAAATGATACTGTTTTGCAGTGTTTCTCTCCACTTTTATTAATAAAATCTGAAAATGAAAAGTGATATCTCAATCACGTTGAAAGTGTTTCAACCAACCACAGAATGTGTGGAAAATTGTTGGTGTAATTTATTGTTCGTCCTGTTTGGGCACAAGCTCCTGAAGTCTGTGGACCAGGTGCGAAAAACGTCCCGGTGCATTAAATCAAATACATCGATCCCCATAGCAACGGCTGTGTTTCGAAAGTAACATGAACGGTGAAATCTCCGGTCGTTAGCAGTTTCTTTTCTGAGCTGTTCTGTGTTGTTGAAATTGAAAAAAATAACACGAAACACAACTGCTGGCTGTCCTACTGATTGGGGCATTTTGCAACGAACATAAAGACATTAAACATGTGGTTCACGTTTCCAAAGCTGAGCACAGAGTATAGACCACCGGGCTCTCTCCGAGGGGAGGAGGAGAGAAGCAGGGCAGGAGAGGGAGATGCGCAGCCAAGGCTCCGTCCATCATTAACTAAAACGCTGAGAGTTCAGGAACGATTTGGAACGAGTTAAAATCATTAAATGTATAATATTACAGTTAAAATGGATTTTTAAATCAACAAACTAGTTTTTCAAGACTCTAGTGGGTCTATTTTCTGGCCCAGAATGCGTCCCTGTCTGGTTCTGAATGAGGGCTTTAAGGAGGCAGTCGCTCATCCGTCTTCCTGGTACTGCGTACTGCCACTGAATCTCTTAAAGGTACGCAGTACCGGCTTTCTTTCACCCCTGGGCATAAGGTACTCAAATTGATGGGAGTTCATGTAAAAGTTGAGACATTTCACCAAACCTGATAGAGGCTTGTTGCTACATTACATTACCCGCACAAAAGATCAAACCATGTATCACTTGTTATGCCTCTGGGTGGACCAAATCAACCGAGTGACAAGACAACTGATATAAAAGTGTAATTTTTGTTTCATTAAATGTGACTTTGGTGGCAAGTGAAAGATTTTCGTGCTGATCTTCAACTGAAGTCAAACTGCGGAGGATTTAAAGGACCAGTGTGTGGGATGAAGAGACATCTAGAGGCTCAAATTTAAAATTACAGTCAACAGGATGTGGAGGGGTGAAGATGGAGCTCAGCAGGAAAATGGCAGCTGAAAACAATCACAATAAGGTTGTTAAGAAGGTGTGACTAAATCTGCTCGACAAGTTAAGATGATGAAATAGGATTTTTGGATTAATGTGCAAGAAAGATATACGCATGCCTGATTACCTTGAACATTTTCTGTAATAGATACTGAAGCTGTAAGCTGGTTGTTGCAAACAAACCATTAACATTGCTTTTGTGATCATATGTTTGTATTGAAATATTAACACATATGTTGACTCAGCTTGAAGGTAAGTTTTGAGTCTCCAGACACAAAAAAACTGAAATGCTGAAATATAATTTAAACAGGAAAATCACATTAAAGTTGGGCGAAAGCTGCCCTGGTCTGCATCGAACATTGCATTAAATGCGTGCATAGCACCTTAAAAAAGGAAAAAAGTATATCCTCAATTCTAAACAACAAACTAAAGCTAATAATTTTATGGCCTAGTAGTTGCATTGGACTGCATTATGTCACGTATGAGCTCATTTCACCCTGAGGACTCCCTTCCTGCACAATTTCCCCATTGCACGATGCCTGAGAAGGTCAAAAGATTTGTGCAGGACTGGACTGAGTGACTGTTTGGCAAAATTATGCTGGTCAGCCTGGGCTTTCAAAGTAGGGGAGGGGTAGGAAGACACTAAGTTAAGATCTCGCTCAAGGGTCCTCCGTGCCGGTGAAGTCAATGTACAGTGTTGAGTGGGACAATGACTGTACAAACTGTATTCAGATCTGTCTGTGAGTTACATAAGCCCGTGCAGAGGAGAGCAGCTGAAGGGGTCGGTGCAGAGACTACAGTACACTGGACAAATATAATAACCACAAAGGCATTAAGGAGTGCATGAAAAAGGCTGCATTGAGTTATACTACTCTTCACAGGCCAGTAACAGTGAGGGGCTTGTGGGTTGCAGCTTTATTTTGCAGCAAAACTTACTCTCAGAAAGGAGTCTTGCAGTGCAACCAGTGTTGAGAAGGAATTTCACAGGAGGTTATGTATTGATGTTCTTCCCAAGTTGTTTTGACAGCCAAACATACTCCTTACTTAGGAAGAAGATTGCATCTACAAGCCCAAGTAGGTAATTGCCTTATCCCCTGTGTTGTGATCTATCTTTCCCTCCTGTCTCCTTGCAAAATTGACCTTTAAACATTGGTCTTATTAGAAAGGATAGCTTAGACCAGCATATCCAACCAGAGCAGCTGGAGAAATCAAATCAGCTTGAAGGTTAACAGACTAGAAACTCTGTTTAATGCCATGGCCTGCAGCTGAGAGCGAAAGTAACCGTGATTTTCTCTTGTCAAGGAATTCTTTCTCACATTGTGAAAATGTTTATTCGCAGGAAACCACTGCGAAAAGAGGAGAATGGAACAAGTCGCGGGGAGTATGCCATGAGCATCCGAAACAAGAAGACCATGGGTACAAACAACACTGTGGTATAAACTGTCTCCTGGTTTGCACAGGAAGTGACTCACCATTATATCTCACCTTATCCTGAATACAAGTCCCTTTCACCCAGAATGCAACAGGTTTTGAAATAGGTAAATCTTCCCTCTTTGCCTGGCATGTTGCCCGGACTGAAGACACCATTCAACTCGAGAAGAGCTGAAAAGAAGAAAGGCAAAAAGACATCAAAGCAGAGGGGGCTGAGAGACAGATCCACAACACCCCACCCCTCCCCTCATGGTGTCAAAAGTGGCACAGCAGGCTGAACATTATGCTCTTAGTAACAGCAAGTGTTGTTGACAGGCTGGTTGGCTGCTGGCTGGAGAGGGACTGTCTGCCAGTCTGCCGCAGATCCAGACCTCATGCACTGTTGACATCTGCAATGGAACAACAGACAATACAGCATCCCCGCAGTCCCGTGGGCGGCCAGACGGGACAGCTCATTACACGCAACAAATAACATGCATGCAGTTTTTACAGAGAATGCAACATTTTTTTATAATCCGGTCCTCACACTGTCTATTTTTTGTTCTCCATTTTTGAGACAGATGCTCTGTGAGAGGCATGATGTGGCTCTGACATGTGGATTCATCTGACTATGCAATTTAAAGAAATCCATATTTACCATAAAGAGGAGCAGAAACATCAACATGGGACGTTCTGGTTATTTTGCCATGCCAAAACAATAGATGAATAAATAAATAAAAAGAAAAACACAAAGGACTTAAGCGCCGTGTAATATATTTAAGACATTCATGTATTTATTTCCTCTATTTATTTACTTATTTATCTTTGAATTTATTTTTCTACTTAAAAACCTATCCTGTAAGTTACTCACATCTTTACAAATCTTGAGCATCTTGATGAATTCATCTTATTTCTTGATAGCTCTGTTTTCTAAGTGAATAATTTATAAACTATGTAATTCATTTGTGATGCTCCGATGCTTTAAGCCTGCTGTCAGTTTGTTGAGACACTGATGCAGAAAACCCGCTTGCTCTGCAAAGAGTTTTGCCATCAGTTGTTCTGTCTCTGGATGTTTGATATACTTCTCTGTTTCCCTGAGACTTGGGCTAAAAAAGTCAGGGGTCTCTATGATGTGCTATGTGAATGTGTGTTTTCCAAACATTATTTCTGTGCTGCAACATACAACAATTCCTACTTTTGAGTTGTTAACTCAATGCGAGTACCCCTGCTATCACAACTCATCTTGTTGGCTCTTGTATATTCAGTCTTGGGGTCAGCTAGATGCCTTCAGCCATGTTTTGTCTGGATTTGACAATCTTCAATTTTCTACCTGTCAAGAAGGGCTTAGCCCATCACAATAGAAACAGGGGACATGAGCCCAGTGCTGACCTTGCGACTGGTGAAAGATACGAGACTTAGCCAATAGCCAGGGATCAGGTTGCACAGAGGATGGCCTCTTGCAGGGATGCATAGGACTCAGTGCTGTCACATCCCCGATAGAAAAACACAACTGAGCTGAGCTGGAGCATCACTGACTGCTTTTGGGGTGTTTTTTTTTCTTTCTTACAATTAAATTTGTGTGTGTCTGTGCGTGCATGCATGTGTGTGCGTATGGGCGTGCATCTGTCTGTGAGTGTGCATGCAGAGGAGTGTACTCAGCGAGAGTGGGCTGTGCTCTGTGGCTGTCAGTTAAGTATAGATATTGGCTAAACTGTGGAAATTTGGGGAGGGGGGGGGGACACATGCTTGCATTTAAACAGGCACAGGTATTAGCTAACAATATACCCCACCATGTACCTATATGAGAGAAATGATGGATGCATGAATGTAAATATTGATATTTAAATATCTGCCTTCTGGACTGTTAATTCATGTACATTGTAACAGATCATACGTTTATACATAGTAGATTTAAACAATGTGCTACCATTTAGATCTATGTCAATGTTGTCATGTTGATGGAGCAAGCCATTAATGTATATATGGCAATCAATAGTACATACACAATTTATGCATTATGCCAAACGGATAAAAAGATGTGCATAAGTTGATTTCACTGCTGAGTTTTTCAGTTGTAAATAAAACTGTACATAACAACAAACCTACTGTCTATTGTGTTGAAAAGGATACATGTGCAGATATGTTGCTGCTAAATGAAAAGAGACGGGCTAGTCTTAATGTAGTCAAGGTGATAAAAAAGTGAGGCTGTTATATTTAGCTTTTGCCCATCTTTGTGCATACTGTGCTGGGTTTTGACGTGCATGTTTTGGGTTAAACTGCACTGGCTGTGTTTCCTTGCCCCCCCGACAGACTGAGAGCGTGGAGGACATGCTCTCAGTCTGTCTCACACAGTGCATCTTTAATAAACTGTGATTATCAAGTGTATTCCACCCCACGGGGCTTAATGACACAAAGCAGAAAACGTATAAGTTATATTGGGCTAGTTCTGGGTTGGATCAATAAGGATGTAACCAAATATCATGGATGTGTGCATGAAGGATTTTCATTTTCTCAATATTTTTTTTCGGGTAAAGCAAGAACTTAAGCTTTTGTAACAGAATTAGACTTTAACTAAAGACAAGGAGGTGAAAGATTTGAAAACACCTCCAAAAGAGGCTTGATTTTTACATTAACTCATACAGACATGTTCCCATTTCTATTTCATTTGCACACTACACATGAACTGAAGCTAGTGATGTGAGACAAACAAAGGGGCCAAACCTGTACCATGCAGGCTGATGGAGAAGAGCACTGAAGAGGAATGTCAATGAATTATAATGTGAAAGAGGGGCCAGAGTACTTTGCCTTCCCTGCTTTAGATGTGCCATTTGATGGTAATGCCAATGGACACTGTGAGCAATTTAAACATTCATGCATTGTCCAGCCAGGGCACTGTGGATTTTGCTGTAATAAAAGCAATGTGACAGCACTACGCAGGGGTACCAGGGTTTGTCATAGTCTCAACAAGTTTCTGAGGCTCTCAAAGGGGTATTTCAGAGCAGAAGGGGTACTGATATACATATTCTTTGATTTGCATGTTCTTTAATCAGAGTTTTCCACCAATACCAGCATACACGTGGTGATACATCAAGTGCATATGTGTATAAGAGCTTGCAGAGCTTTCAAAGTTGACCTTCACAATCTCTGAGGACCCACTCACACCCTCTCTTCCTGAGAGGCCGTCGGTCAGTGCTAATTACTCTCAGCACCTCCAGCTGCCTGCTCATCAGGTCAGCACTCCCATATGGTCCTGCAGGAGGCAGCAGGCAGGCAGGCAAGGGCGGGGAAAGTGCTGGATACCTGTGGGACATTGATTACATAAGCTGCTGCTAATGAGAGAGGCTCTCTCGGAAAGGGCTGCAAGTTCAAACGATCACAACGGTGGCAGTGGCTGACAGATGCAACCCCAGAAAAATGGGGACTTGATTAAACACACACACACACCTATCCACATGCACACACACACACCTGCATTCAACATAAATTTGATACAAATTCACACAAGGGGGCACAGCAGGAGAGGGGTTCTTTGATGAGCCAAAACTAGAGGTTGATGTGAAGGGGCACTGCAGTCTGATTCAGCTTGCTTGAGGTCACCGGAAAGAGTGTGTTTGAGTGTGTACATGTACATTAGTCATATTTTGTGATAACATGATAGAAATGACTCATTTGGCAGACACCTCTCAGCAAGGGGGCCTTTTATACACGAAGTGACTAAAAAGTAATAGAAAAAAATATGTGCAAATTTAATTTGGCTTATTTTTGTCCAATAGAAGTCTTTTTTCCCAGCAGAATACATTTATATCATCAGATCTAATTCATCTTAAAGCTTGATAATGAAATCCTTGCAGCAGTGAAGATCAAAACAAAGATTAATGTGCTGCTCAGCTTTCTAGTCCTGCTGTCATGTCATTCTCAGACAAGAGCTTTGCAGTAATAAAGTTAGACCTCACAACAATGCTTAATCACAACAAACCACATTAGGCCAAAAGGTAATTGTGTTTGCTTGGTGTATGCGTGGGCCAATCTGTTTCGCTGCTGCCAATGAAGAGAGGGATGGAGTCGTGGGGTGGAGGGGTAGCTTTCCACTTTGGGACGAAGGGAGGAGGGCGCAACCGAAATAGTCTTGTTTACCTCCAATGTCTGGCTCCACGTTATCGAGTTACAAAGCCGATGCCGCAACTCTGATTGGCCTCTGATTGATCTGAGCCCTGATGGCAGAAGGCAGCATGACTGACAGTCTGACAAGGATCTCATATGGGAGGTGGGTAATACATGTCATGTCATTTTCCCGCAGACCCTTGAGGTTCAGTTTCCCGTCCAGACATTATGGTAAAATGGACATTTACCACATCATTCAGGACATCAAAGGCAGTAAATGTCACATTTGAATTTTGAAGAGGCTATTTCGGCAATTCATACAAAATGACAAAGTATCTCATTGTTTAGAAAATGTGTTTTATTATCCAGCTTTCAATCAAGCAACTTAAAAAGGTGATTGGATATGAATGTAATAGAGTGCACCTATTTAAAATTCAACAAGCATTTGCTTTGACACCCTTGCCTATACATGGGTCTATACAAATTCTCCTCAGTCATCCATCTAACTCTTTAAATCTGTTGTATACAACAGTTGGGCACCTTTACCCAACACAGGACTAGCAACACTTGAATCATCTATCCCAGAGCTCGTACTTTAAAATAGCATAGTTTTCCTGTGGATGTACAAGGATTATACTAAAAGTGCTGAAAACAATTCAGTTTAAATTAATCCTACAAATCAGTTCATGTCAGAGTCCATTTTTTGGTCACGCGGTTTAACCAAGGCAGATGCATGAAGCTTCGAGGCCCCAGCAGTGAGCTCAGAGCAGGTCACATGGGATAGAACTGTGAGGCAGCCTCAGACGACTGGATCTCCACCTGAGCCATCTTAAATTGGGTGCACTGGAGCCATTTTCGCAGAGCAAATGGTGGGGCTCCTGAAGTCTGCCCTTGGAGACACTGGTGATTCACCCTGTTCTGAATGGCCTGCAGACGCAACTGCAGCCCAGCAGACAGATGCTAATGGAGGAAGAATAAGGAGATGTCAACGAGATTTCCTAAAAATTATCTGGAGTTTATAGTTACTTGCTAATTATAGAAGTCTTACCTTAAGGTTTGATTGAATCATGGGTAGCCACATAGGAATGAGCTAAATTGAATATAAAGGAATGAAAAAAAGTATTAGGTTACATGTTAATGGAACCATGTGTGCAGTATTATTCATATATAGAATAATAATAGCCAAAATAAACCTTGACAAAGATGGTTGAGTTGCATTCCTGTAGGGCTTCCATCAAACTGATGACATGAAGACACACCATCTCTACCATCTGAGAGACAAATATGAATTAAACCTAAGATTTTATCTAATGTAACTCTGTTTTTCCTCATGATATATGAAAAAAAAAGCAAATATAATTTCCTATTTGAAAACAATATATTGATGAGCACTTACCACTTTATTGTGGGCCATAAGCTGCAGGATGCTGGGTGTAACCCGACTCCAGAACTCCAGGCCGGTTAGGATGGCACTAGAGGAAAACTCTGTCTGGTTTTGGTTCTGCAGGGATGGAGCAGCAGCTGCCTGCTCGCAGTAGATGGTCCACAATTGAGCAAACATGAAGGCGTGGAACAACGAGCACATATGTAGCACTGATGTCTGGGGACAAAGATAGAGAACAAAATTCAAAAGGATTTAAAAAAAAAACCAAAAAACAAACAGATCTTATGGACAAAAACTGGGTGTGACTACATAAAGGGTTTTCTATCAGCCAGACCTTTGACTGTTCTGGGAAGCCAATGAGGATGACTATAAGATGATCGGCGATGTGGGAGCCAGCATCCAGAGGGATGGGCATGCAGGAGGTGGAGCCCTGATGCAGGGCACAGTGCGTCAGGGAGCCCAAAAGAAGCCAGGACAGCTGACGAATGTGGGACACACACTCAATGAATTCTTTTGGCCTACAGAGGAAAAAAAAGTTAAAATCCAGTCAAACAAATAAACACAGCTTCTACATCTACTAACCCCCTATTTGGTTAATCTGGTTGATATTTGTATTTTCAATTTTAGTCACATAGGGTTTTGTAAGGATTATTTTTTTATTGTTGTAGAAGCTATTTACAGCAAGGCTTGTAAATTATTCAGAGAATGGGGCACTACAAAAAGTCCTAAAATAACTGAGACCTTTACCCATAAAGTCATATTGATCTTGTTTTGAGAAAATATTCTGTGCGAGGAGCAAGATACATTTAGGTTTTTTTCTTTTTTTTCCATTTCATCTGGATAACATGGTGTATGATCACATAACTTTATATTATTTATTGAGATATAGCAGCTCAATCTGCAATCTCAACCTTTAAATTTTACTTTCATTCTATTTATGACACTACATAGCATTCAGAACTGATAGATTCAGTACCGATACTATTCATACACAAATCCAATGCTGCACTGTGACACAGAAAACACGACATGGCGAGAAACAGTGCTTTGGCTCCAATGATTCTCCAATGGCCATCAATTTGATCCCACATGAAAAAAATGCACTTGATAACAAATAAAGCAAAAGATACCGTAGAAAAGCAGACTACAAAAGAATAATCATTCTGTTTTGTGTCTAGTTTAAAGATATATTTTTTATATTTAGAATTCAAGAAATCATAGCAGGAATAATCAACTTAATCTATTTATCATATAAAGAAAGGTGTAACTATGCCTTGAGATAACTTTTATCAGGAATTGGCTTTATACAAATAGAGCTGAAAGCCAAATTGTTTGATTCCATAACATTTATTAAGCTTAAGATCTCAAAACCTGGAAAATAAGGAGGGGAAAACGATCTATATCCATATAATTTAGTTGGTTTGCCCCTTAAAGTCTGAAATATCACAAAACTGCTAATAGTTTGTCATTCTTACCCTTGTTGCATGGTTGATGGTGGATGATAGAGCCAGGGAAGATAACGCACTACAGCTTTGTTGTCACGGTGATTGCCTTTGCTGATCTCCATGGCTGCCACTTGTGCCAATCCCACTTTTAGGTTGCCCCCAAAAGTGTCCTCATGCAACGGCTGACAGCAAGCCTTCATATGGCTCTGAATAACCAATTCAGGGTGAGAAAAAAAAGATAAAGCTGGACAAAATATGGAGGAAAAACAACTGCAAACTGAAGCACTTAAATAAGCAAGACTTACTTTAAGTTTGGTTAGTGTGTGCATATCTGCTATGAAGTCAAGGAGCTCACTTATGTATTGTCTCATGCATTCCATTGCTGCTGTGGTACACTGTTGAGACAAAAGCAGTTTATCCTCAAGGAGGAATCACAGCGGAGTCTATTTGTACATCCTGCTGTTTTATGAGGCTGATCTTAATAAGATCTTAACACAAAGAGATTTAAGTCTCACCCCCGGCAGCGTTGAGATCATGTGTTTTTGGATGATGGTGGATTCTGCGAGCCGTGTGCCGATATCTGCACAAACAAACTGGCAACATCCACAGTGTGTTTAACAATTGTATTCAAGATACAGCATTGTGATTTGTGGGTGACTGAGACATACAAAACACGTCATTTTTACCTGGACCAGCAGTAACAAGTTTATGTCGGGCACTGGAGACTTGAACTTGAGGGCCTGCAGAAGCTCTAACACCACAATGCGGGACATGTAGAACTTATCTCTCTCCTGGATGCAAGGAAATAGAGAGTGGAGTAAATGTACTGATGCAGCAAGACTGCCTTTTTCTATTATCACTCTCCCTTACTCATGCTGCGCAGAGAGCATAAACTCTAGCTTGAATAGAGGGAGAAGGACAGGCAGCGGGAGGGGAGGGAGGGGAGCCGGGGAGACAGAGAATAGTGAAGCCGAGGAGTAGATTTAGGCCAGTCCAGATCTCTCCTCCCAGAGTCCCAGGCAGCTCAGATGAGGCTGTCAGGCTGCCTTCTCCCTCCCTGAGGACAGGCTGCTCTCTTTGTTCATCCCTTCCACACAAAGCCAATCTGCCTGTTTACAAACCATACTGTCATCTTCTGGCTTCCAGTTTGCCTCTCTCTTTCTCTTTGCAGTCATGTTTGCTTATGTTAGAAGTGAGCACATGTTCTCCTGCTCATGCCAAATGCAGAGCTTTCTCTGACATTTCTCACTGTGTGCCTTGTTCATACTCACACCTGTACATGGCATTCTCATAATTAAAAGTTAATGGAGCATGTCCAGTTGGTAAATAGCTAATCAAGAGGACTTCATAAGCTACAGGAGCTCAGTTAAACATAGTGCTGGGCAGATGTGACAAATGGTGCATGATTTTACAAACTTTTGTATATCTGCAGAGCCTGACTTTAAACCTGACCTCCAAGATAAACTGAGTCCCTTGTGCTTCCCAGAGTCCTCACTTCACCACATAATAACCCCACAGGACTGCATCCAAAAGCAATCGCTCATGGCAACTCTGGGTTTTGAAATGCGGATATCATCAGGTGAAGAATTAAAGAGGGTGTAGAAAATCAATACTGCAAGAGACATAAAGCATGCAGTGCTGACAGTGGTGGAGGATTGAGGATTCATCTGCCCAAACAGTGCGGACGAACCCGGCTCAATCTCTGTCTCAGACAGCCACTAAGAAACACACCATGCATCGTCAGGCCGAGCACCCCGACTAATCACGTTAATCAATACTGGCTGATTGCTTATTTAATCATCTGTGACACATGGTTACATTTCTGGCTGACTAAAGAGTGAGAGAAGCAGTTGTAGCACCTTAGATTAAGCGAGAGGCCAGGAAACAACAGCTCAACATTTTCAATACTACAAATGAGTTTCACTTTTTTTTAGACTTCACGTACCTTGTTGAAGGCTTTGTAACATAGCCCACAGAGCTCCACAAGGTAGGACAGACTGAATGTGCCATATTGGATGACAAAGCTCAGCAATTTGGAGAAAGGCTCCAGGAGACTCTGTAAGATGGTGAAACATGAGACAACATCACACATCAAAGGTAACATTTGGAACAAATTGATATTGAGAATTTCTACCTTGAACTTACCCGGGATGCATTTGTGGTTGGGATTTTTAGAAGACAAATGATAATCCTCAAACTGGAGTCCATTGGACACTGATAAGTGAAACATCACCAAATCAATTGGGCAATCTGAACTGCCATCATGTTTTAAAGAACAAAAATTGAAAAATGATAAGAGTGGTGCATGGTCATATCCCTGGATCTGGTGCACACGCTAATTTGACCTCCAAGGTTAAAAGCGTCAGAGTCAAATCAATTACAGTTTTGAGACTCTCCTATTGAACCCGACAAGGGCACCGCTAGATGCTTTTTCCTTGAGTCGTAATCACATTAAACCATATCAGACCATGACTAAGTGAGCGGAAGAGTTGGTATCTACCTTCAGAGGAAGCACAGAGGGCAGTTTTGTGAGGAAGGTCTGGAACTGGTTGCAGATGGTTGTCCACAGGTTGCTAGGAGAGTCCATGGGGAGAGCCTCCATGAAGGTAGCAATGTTGTCCAGGCAGTGCAGCATTGTGCCCCCTGCTGGTAGACTCTTTTTGTTGTTCAAACCCTGGAGGGCACATAGGCATAAACCATAACAGGGTTATATAACGAAATTCTATAAGCGAAGATATTTCCATTTAACTGATCATTCAGTCCTGATCAATCACAATGCTCTTGATGAGAAAAGGAGGGACACTTTTGAGTGCAGATGACTGTTTGGATAAGCTGATGCATCAATAGATTCCTGTTGTCTCCCTTTATTTGGGTTAATGAGAACAATAAAGTGGCACAGTGGTGCAGAGTATGGCAGGTTTCCAGAGTTTGTTGTTTTTTAAATAAGCTTGTGATGAACGTGTAGATCCACAAAAGCTTTTTCTTGGCAAGAGCTCCCCCTGCTGGTTAAATAACTAAATGGACACATGAAGACATCTCACCTCCAGCAGCATGTTGAGAGCTGCAACAGAGCTCAGTTCGTTGAAATCAATTAAAGAAGACGCAAGAGTTCGCAGAAAGCTCCCATCTGTAAAATAAAAAGGAAGAAAGTGACAATATGCTCAACAGGAACATATCATGAGTGACTTGTCATTGTTAAAAATAAGCAGACCTTTAATGTTACTCTGGAAAAGCTGGGGCAAGATCCCGTTAGGGGCCAGCTGGTGAAACATACAGCGCAGGAACTGCTTGGCCACTCCTGGTACATTCCCTGGGATCAACATACTGCAAAACATCACAGGGAGAATGTCTGCATTGGACAGGTTGTCACACTTCACATGTATTATTAACCCAATCTATAAGCACGGGGAATATCTCAGAGTATATGCGTTACAGCTTTAAACTCTCATACCTCTCAGCTTGTCCAGAAAAATTGCCACTAGATGCCAACCTGAAAGGAGTCAAAGTAGCAGATTAGGATTCAGGAATGAATTATGCATGAGTTCTAAGAGCCAGTTATGAAACTTCATTTAATGCTGAAGTGCTGTGTGGATGGACTGCTGCTGTGCTTTACCTGCCCACAGACTGCATGATGTCGAGAAGCATAGGAGCAGCCAAATCAGGGCTTAGGTGGATAAACATGGAAAGAACTACCACTGCAAGGCCGAGAGTCTCCTCGTCATATTCCTCCAGCACAGCCGCACAGTCCCGACACCTGGGGCATGACATTAAAAATACACCAGGCTGGATTGAGCATTAAGGTGACTTGCTTCCAGACAGGTAAGGCTACTGAAAGATTAATTCACCGGTCAGACATCGTGGTAGGCTGTTCATCGATGAACTCCTCAGGAGCAGGGACAAACATGCTGACTGTGCTTGGCGCTGAGAGTAGACTGGTCTTTGTAGGACCTGCAAAAAAAGAATAAGTGATTGCCCAAAGTTTGATTTCAGCTAATGGGCAATAAGTTCCTTTTTTTTTCTATGTGTGTAAAAGGATCCACATGAATCCTCAAGAGTATTACAGAGAAAAGTCCAAAGAGACTGACCTGTTTCCCAGGTGCAGATGTTGTGCGGCGCACTGGACTGATGCTCCAGCTGTCTCTTCATAAGCTGACTCATCGTCAGAGCTCCCAGAGAGCCTCGTTTCACCTGACGGTACTGAGCTAGAGGTCAAATATTCAGATTTAAGAATTTGCAAAAATTCATTTATACTTTACTGACAACATATCCGTGCATGATTGGATGACAATGGATGAGAGACATGAAAAGAGATGATCAACTACATTTAGATTTTAATCCAAGAACAAAATTCATGCATTTAGGCAAGTTGTCAGAGGAACAATAGTTTAATGATTTGTTCAATTTATAGCTCTCTTAATTTTCCAATCAGTTTCATGGATATATTGCCAAATTATGTTCGATTTGTTTCCTATTCTGATTTAAAGTTACACAAACCTTATTTGAAAAGAAAAAATATACAGAAACTGAAGCTGTGGAACAGAATCTGTGGTGAAGTATTTGCATCCTACTTGATACTGAAGAGCGATGGCTTGTTTCAGGCATAGCAGCTTCAAGAGTTGGGGCTGAGGCAGATTCTCGTGGTTTTTCCAAGGTAGACATAACTTTGTGATCTGCAAGGCAATATAGATGAATGATGGGCAGGGTGTTGGCATCAGAATATATGCCATCCGGTGCCAAAAACATTCATAATCTTGGTCAGCAAAAATGCTGAACAAATGCCTACCATCAGCACAGTGGTTTGTACTGAATTAATGACAACTTTTTTATGATAAGTTTCGGGCTTTATCACATTACTTCCTCTGACATCAAGTCATAGTTTGCAGGGTGGCCTAATTTCACAAATTCTGGTATGAAAACAACAACCTATGAAAAGATTTAACCTAGCTTTTCTTCCTTTACACAATTTTAAAGTGCTCTCATTTTCACTTTTGAAGCATTTATTACTGGAGCTTAGTATTTTGGGAAAAGTAAATACAGATAGAAGAAACATAGTGTAACAAAAAGCTGGAGTAATTGGTGGGGCAATGACTTAAGGGAGCTGCACATGTTTTTGAGTGATAGCATGTAATGATGCTGATAATGATATGAAAATGTTTCTGTGAAGACACAATTGTGAAACTTATTTCATAAAGAACATTTTGCGCAAAAACGTGCAAAATGGTGTTGTTTACAAAAGAAAGAAAAGCACAGCAGAAAAACATTTTTAAAGACATAAATCAAAGAGAAATTGAAAAAAATAATTTAATGGAGGTTAAATATAGGAAAAAATTGTAGTTAAAAGCAAGTCTGGAGTGACAACTTTTAAGTTTTCTCTTAAAAGTTGTTAGTGAGGTGCCAAAATGTCCAATGAGACAGTTCCAAGTCTTGATGTGTTTGAACTAAATGCAGCATCACTCGAGGCTTCAAGGACCAATGAACAGTTGATGAGATATTCAGTGGAGCACAATGATTTTAAGGAACATTTCCATCAGCATCTTCTTTGTTTGTTTTTCTTGTTTATTAGGTCAATGACGTTTACATTATACCTCCTTGTTTCCAACAGAGTTGGGATGCTGTTTAAAATTGAATTGAAACAGATTAAAATTATTTTCATAACATTTGCATCCATTATTCATTTAAAAACTGTGCAAAGACAGTAAAGCACAGATAGTTTTCTTCATTATATGTTTGTCCTTGTTTATTTATTTTGTACATTTATGCTCATTTTTAATTTTTTGTGTTTGCAACGTGATTCAAAAGGACAAGAACATATTTGCAACAATGTTGCATCCACTCCTCTTTTAACATATGAGCTTTTTGGAACTAAGGAGACCAGTTGTTTTCATTTTGAATGTCTCCTTTGTACCCTTTAATTTTAAATAAATATATTCAGTGGATGACAGATTTACAGATCGCAGTTTGAGGCCTGTTAGCATCCAGATTACTGCAGAACCATGAATACTGTAGTTTGACATTGTCAAATTTCTCCCAAAATACTTTCCTGCCATACCATCACAGAAGCTGCTTTTTTGATTTGTGCACCTAAAACAAGATGGATTATTCAAGATGGATTTTTAGCCTGTCTACTTTTTAGCCTTTTTAGCCTAGATTATTTGTCTACTTTTTAGCCAGCATCATAACAAGGATGCTGTGTTATGATTCCAAAATCACAATTGAGCTCAGGTTCAGAGAAGGTCATAGCATCCCTGGATCGGTTTTATTTCTTTGCATGGAAGAGTTTCAACTTGCGTCTATTTGAGCCTTCTGTTATTTCAGCTACAGAATTGTGCATGTTTTTCATTCAGTGTTGCCTGAGAGCCTAAAGGCCTCTCAGTATTTGTTTTCAGCCTTGTCTTTTATGTACAGATACTTGTCTAAATTATTCAAATTCATAGTCATTTCGTGATTTTCCTCTAATTATATGAACCATAAATAATAAAATACTCAACATTTAGATAGTGAACCTCTCTTCATTTTTACCCTTTTTCTTTTTTTTTACAAGAAGCACAAGCAATAAGATAAGTTAAATAAGTCTTTTAAAAAAACAACAACAAAAAAGAAACAAAAAGATGCAAGGTCTTTATCTCTCCTCTCTTACCAGTGTCCGTGCTCTGTTCACTACCCAGCTTGTCAAACATGTTGAATGTGATGTCTAGATATTCCCTCTGGATGGCACTGACCGCTATCTTCCTCTGTTTTCGCTGCCGGGGAACAATCTGGATTTTAAACTCGGCTTCATCATTGTCGTCTGCGTTGTCAGGTTTGGGGTCGCTATCTGCTTCATCACCCATATCATCATCTTCCTCGTCATATTCATCCTCTTCATCATCATTGCTGTTGCTCTTGCTTTTCTCTGGTGAGGAAAGTGGCTCTGCTTTGTCTTCTGGGATGTCCAGAAAGATAGTCCTGCCAGAGGGACTTGTGCCAGGCCCCATTCCCACCTTCATGTCTTCAAGGGTTACTGATGTGTCATCTATTGAGCTGTCAGGGACATTTGGGGTCTTCCTCAGCAGGTCTCTTTTCTGCTTCAGAGTCAGGGGGCTTTCATGGTTCTCTGGACGTTCAGGGAGATCCAGAGAACTGCTGGGAGTCACAGGTTTAGGCCTCTTTTCTACAAATTCTCGCAGTGAGCCCCCCTCTCCCCCTACCTTGTCTGACGTCTTTTGTTCACTGGAACAGTCCTCCACACTCACCTGAACCAAGGGAGACAGGCGCAAAGTGCTGCTGCTTGCAGGGGAAGCTGAAACCTTTGGACTTTCCTTAAACTTGGAGCTGATAATGGTGCTAAAATCAAACTCCTCATCACTCTCCACAATCCTCAAAGGAGGAAGCGGTTCAAACACCAAGGAGTCACTGTCGGACATGGAGAGTAGTGAGTGTTTCTCTGGGATTGAGGTGCAGTCGGAGGAGAGGTCAATGAGGTCTTGATCGTCCTTCTCTAGTACTGATCCCTCTAGAGAGCCGTGATCCAGTTTGTCTTCGAATGTCTCCATGCAGCTGAGGCGGACCTCTGGGATGACGGGCTTGGATGAGTCAGACTGGCCTCCTCGAGAACCTCGTCGGTCCACAGGATCAACCCGAACTGATGAGCCATCAGAAGATCCCTTACCGTGATGCCTGCGGGACATGGCGGAGGATGGAGGCAGGACCACAGGGGGTACTTGCATGTCACAACGATCAATGCATGATTTCCGCCGGTGTTCGTCCAGACTGAAGAGTATGGAGTCTGTGTTGGAAATGTCCAGAGACTTCTGTTTGTGCATGGCCTGTAGCCGCTTCTTCCTGGTGCTCTCCTCCCTCACACAGTGCAGGATGCTGTCCTGAAGGGCGCTCGCTTCACGGTACTCAGACAGCTCAATTTCACCTGATACACAAACCCAAAAAAAAAAATTAATTGCTTTTAAAAAGAAGAAGACAAATATTGTACTGGACAAAAATCAGCTGATGTACTGTGATACATAGATAACTGAGAAAGTTTCTTACTTTTCTTGGCATTCAGCTCCACTGGCTGGTACTTCACAGACTTGCTGCCACCAATCCTCTTTAGACGAGCAAAGAAGGTCTGAGACTCCTTGTTTGCAGCACCAGTGGGTGTGTCATGCACATCTGACTCATCAAATACACTGTCTTCTTCTATTATGGAGAAAAAAAACCCATAAGAACTGCATTTATGTAACGTTCAAAATCTCTAAAACAGACAGGATGTCCCTTCCATCTCATTTTAGGATCAGTATTTGTGAAAAACAGTAAGATTTATTTGTAATTCAGTCCCTTCTTCTATACTTATCCATATTTATTGTATCCGAAAGGATCAAAATGGAATAATCAGCATTACAGTAAACAGATAATACTGGAATATTGTAATTAATTGCATCCTGCCCAAGAACGGTAACAAATGAATAGGTCAGCGACTGAGCAAGAGGACATTTATCATTTTAATTCACCTTTTTCTTTCTCACTGTAGCGGCTTATGTTGGAGTTATCGCTGTATAAGGGTCCTGCTGCAGCATGGGGACGGCAGCTGTGATATTGCGCATTCAGTGTGTTGATGGTGATGTAGATCAGATGGAGGACCACTTTACTGCCATCCATGTCTCTGTAAGGGTACTGTAGCAGACGGCAGTCATTTTCCCATTTTGGAAAAGTAGCAATTCAACATGCAACCTTGTTTTTAAAAATCCTGTGATGCTGTGAAATCGCAGTGATGTGCATAATTACTTCATCAGGGAAAACTAGACAACAATGAATCCTCCAATGAAATATGACTGTAATATGATCATATCAAAGTACCTTATACAGGATAACTAGCAGAGCTTTGAGCCACATCTGCCGAATGTGTGGCTTCAACGCCCACAGGGAGCATCGGGGCGGCTGCTGAAAATAGTGCCTCAGTTGAGGACATGTGCAGTACTTTAACACCTGCACCACCAGGGGGAGCAGCTGCTTACCCAAACCAATATTGTCGTCCATTACCTGAAGCGAAAAACAACAGTTAAACTCACAATATCGACAGTACAAAAAGAAACTGCAGGAAAAAGATGAAATAACTATATGTTAGTCACTTGTGCGATGCCGGCGATGAAGCCGTTAAAGCAGGTGGAGGTGCGCATCTTCTGAGGTGCAATCATGAAACAACCCTCCTGTTGGTCGTAGCCCAGCAGCACATACAGGTGACGCTTTACTGTGTTAAAAGCCTTGGCACTGCCAATGTCAGCCTCAGCGCTGCTTTGATCTTTGGCCATAAATTTCATGAGCACCATGATAAGCTGGTGAACAGTTTGGTGGTCGATGCCGGCGTCCTCAGGGAGCAGGTCTCTGATGATGGTGTCGTCCTCAGGAGAAGGGGTCTGGCCTGCAAGAGGGGCTGAAGCATCAGGGTTAAAGTGCAGGAGGAAACGCGCTGAAGAGAGGGGAGAGGAGGGGGAGAGGGCAGGGTGCAGTAGCAGGAGAGGGGTAACAGCACAGAAATGGGGGAGTCATCTCATTCAGTCAAGGAAGGTGGAGACATCACCATGAAGTATACACAGATTAGTGCAGTGTGTTCATGGAATATGGGATACACACAAAAAATGGCGGAGTATCTGTTTGCAAAAGTTTTCTCATTTTGTTCTGTGTCAGAATTTGTTTAACATTAGCCCTTGTGTGCTTTTTTCCGGTGAAAAGTAATATATGTTTCAGATTTGGGTTGTCATTTACCTGGCAGGACTTTCTCTATCATTTCTCCAAGTGTTGGGGCAGAGTGCTCTTGCCTTGTAAGCCTTAGAGCTAAAAACCACATATGAAGAACACAATTTAAGACAATGTACAGGGATGGTAAGACAGGACACATGCCTGAGCTTCACAGTCATCCAACACATGCACACAAAAGATAAGCAGTGCTTGAGGGAAAAGAAAAAAGTTATACATAGCCTTCATCTCCAATGAAATTAAAGTGTTATTAAGTTTGCAACCACCACCCAATATATGCTTGAAGATATGTCCCTAAAACAGCCCTCTGTGCAAAGCCAAAGATAAAAATGAATGACATGCCAGGGAGCTTTTCCTTTTCAACACAAAGAAGTTGTCATATATTTAGGTGAAATGAGAGTTGTGAACAGACAACAAGAGGAAAGAAACATTAGGAAACAGGGCCAGACTTTGGTCAGTTAGAATTTGCAAACAGAGAAAGACTTCTTGCTCGCACCTACAACTTAAAATTGGGCCGTGATCTTCATTATATGACCCACCTGAAAATGGTAGGTCAAATACAAAATGGCATCAAGTTGACATTAAGATACAGTGGTATTTGAAAGTTTGAAAGGAACCCTTCATGTTTTTCACCCTCTCAAAATATGATCTATAACTTTAGCAAATTTTAAAACACAATCCTAAATGAAGATTTTTTTTTTAAAGTTACTGTTGTACAAATACAACAAAAATACTTTCTATCATCAAATATTAGATTTGTGTGGGTGGCAAAAATACATGAACCCTCAGGATTATCAGTCCACTTGAAGATAAAATAATCAAATTAAAAAGTTTTTTCCAATCAATCTTTTTCATTTTGGCATTTTATTCTGGCAGCCCATTTTACAGATTTAAAAGACTGTATTGGCTGCTTGTCAGCTTCAGCTCTGATTCTGAGTTCCTCTTATTAGTTTTTAAAACGCTTAATGGCTTTTAGTCCTTCCAAGTTATCAGGTCTACTTTTACCCCATGAACTGTCCATAATCTCCAGGCCCTTTGGAAGAGATCCTTTAATCCCAGTCAGGACTGAAAGGGTGGCTGGTCTATAAGGTGGAAAGATTGGTCATCCAGGAGCTCAGAGTAGAGCGACTTCTCCTCCGCATCGAGAGGAGTCAGATGAGGTAACTCAAGCATCTGGTTAGGATGTCTCCTCGACGCATCCCTGGTGAGGTGTTCCAGGCACAACCCACCGGGAGGAGACCCCGGTTGAGACCAAGGACATGCTGGAAGGATTATGTCTCTAGACACAACCCACCGGGAGGAGACCCCGGTTGAGACCAAGGACATGCTGGAAGGATTATGTCTCTAGACTGGCCTGGGAGCGCCTCAGGAACCCCCCGGATGAGCAGGAAGAAGTGGCCAGGGAGAGGGAAGTCTGGGCTTCCCTGCTTAGGCAGCTGCCCCAGGACCGGATGGATGGATGGATGGATGGATGGATGGATGGATGGATGGATGGATGGATGGATGGATGGATGGATGGATGG